>OX388043.1:11905000-13105000 GCA_947578705.1 Lacanobia wlatinum | reverse complement strand
GTCTCGAGATGTCTCACCTTGTGAGGAAAAATAAAGATTGTTTTATTAAATTTTACTCATCCACTTTTGCACGCCTGGGACGTGGCCTAACCTCTCGGAATTCTCTCTCACATTTTCTTACCCAACCTCACATCATCCTTGAATAAAGAACACTCAGTCCGTTCTCTATGTCTAATTCGGAATGCTCGCCTGAAAATTGTTTCACCAATCAAATGGCGATTAGAAAGTTCTGCTAAGAAATTGCTTGCCAGTTTGTATTTCTAACGTAAATTGGATTCATAGAACTTGGTCTGTAGGTTTGTGCCACGATACCGTGTGTTAAAGGCCTTGTGTTTATTTTGTTTTTGAAAAGGATTTATTCTTTCTTCAAATAGGGAAAATGCAAATACAAAATGGGGAATGTGATTACAATGATCAAAACGTATAAAATAAGGGCTGCAACATTTTTACTTTAGTTAATATTGGTTTTCACCAATAATTACGAATTAAAATAATCTGAATCGCGACGCACTGTTAGAGGAGACGGTGGACATTGACACCAGGGCCGGCAGTCTCGACATGGATAGCGATTTCGGTATCTTCTACCGATTGTCAAAAACTAACGAAAAAATTCGCTTGCCATAACAACTTTTGCGCTAAATGGTAGTCTCGACTCCTGAGATACCGACCAAATCATGTCATAACGATGTCGGTAGTGCTAGCGAAAACCGTATTCATAGTTAAGCCCATTTTAAGAAAATTACTAGCCGGCAAAAAATCTCCTCGAATTTGAGGAAACATTGAGAAACCTTAACAAAAAATACTTTGATTTTCTCGGGATATGTGCAGATATGACGTAAATATTATATTTAAATCATTATTTCTCATAGAAAGATATAAGTTATGTAAACTTTAATGAGTAAGTTTTTCCGTTTTAAAGGGTGAAATTAACTTTTCAAATTATTTAAGGACACAAAAGTTTACCTTCTTGCAACATTAATTACCAACTTCAAACTATACTTGTCAATATTGACAAATTCATATTTGTCCTTGTAAACTATTTATTTACAATTTATTTTGTTAATGATTGTTTATTACGAGCCTTTTCAACCCATTGATGGCTCAAGGTGCAACCCCGCTAGATATAGCTTCTCATTAAAGTATAGATCAGCTACGCAATAACACTTGGGATTCCACAGAAAGTCAGTAATTCCAATGTTTATGAAGAGACGGCTCATGTTGATGTAGATGCTCGATAATCCCGTGTTCTGATATTCTGTAAAGGTAAAGATTTGGGAAAATCCGCACAAAGTGCCGTATAGTCATTACTATGCTTACAAAATGCGGTTTAAGGACTCCTTTCACACCAATTGTGAGTGCGGTGCCCCTGTGCAAAACATGATCGAAAACTTCTTTTAGTACCCCAGTACCCTTGCTCCTGCACCTTTCAGTACTTAACAAATGCCACTGATGACCCTATAAACATAACCACTTCTGCACGAGTCTCGGCACAACTGTTAAAGGGTTCCCAACTACTCAAATAAGGAGGCGATCGGAAGCAGCATTTAGCAAGAGGCACTGAAAACTGCGGTCTAAAGAAATCAAGAAACTATGAAGAGAAACATCAAAGTAATGTGAAATAGTGATACTTAAGTGATAGTGGAACAGTGATAAATAGTTACATTTGACAAGGATATGTGTGATGTACAAGATGTTTGTCTTATGTAGGTAGGTACTTCTGAAGAGTGTCTAGATATAAGAAAAAAGAAAGATTGGTAAAAGTATGATCCCACTGTTTCTCATTCACATTAAAATTGAGCAATGTAGTTCCCAGAGATGCCCTGCCTAAACTGTATGCTGGTAAACTAGCAATTTCCCAGCTAAAATGCAGGGATTTCAAAGATTTCACAGTAGTTCTACCTCCAACAGCCACTCTTGTGTGACAGAATAACAAAATAATCATATCTTAGGGAAGGACATAATATAGCATGGATGATGATGATGGATGGAGGATGAGGATGTAGCATGTGCTATTCGAGACTTTGTTTTGACAGAAACTATACATTTCATATAGGTTCTTATTGTTGTTTGTTTTGATGTTCTATAACTTGTTTCTAGTTTAATTAATACTAAGTCATAACCAAAATTAGTAACTTTACTATGTGAGATATTACCACATAATTATGTCTATGAAATACCAAAAAATGTCTTAGAATACATAACTCTTAGATGCCTACTACTCTTAGAGTACCTACTATGTTTTTTGAAACTGATAAGTAGATAGGTGCTTTGTCATAACTATTCATTTGATAATATTGTTCCCACTAGCATGAAAGTAGATTCTAGGCATTGAAATATATTTATGTTTTGTAACTTCAATTTCATCAATAAGAAAATAAAATAACAGCTTAAGTAAGCTTATGATTGGATCCATTATATATTTCTATATTTACATACATATTTTCATAAGAATTAATCTTTGATGACAATCAAAAGCTAGTCTAGTTGTTAAATAAGAATGATATTATTATGTTATCTAATAAAGTTGAAAATATATGTTCTGATTGTGTGTTATTTATAAACAAAGCCTTACCTTTGTAAAGGCTTATTTCACTTTTATTATATTATATTTAACTAGCTGACCCACGCAACTTCGTCTGCGTCACATTTTTCAATACTGCTCCGCTCCTATTGGTCTTAGCGTGATGATATATATAAATACATATATCATCCTATAGCCTTCCTCGATAAATGGGCTATCTAACACTGAAAGAATTTTTCAAATCGGACCAGGAGTTCCTGAGATTAGCGCGTTCAAGCAAACAAACAATCTCTTCAGCTTTATATATTAAGTATAGATATATGATGGTGGATTTTTGTGAGGAACATTTTTGTCATTTCATTTTTGTTTGAACATTTTTTTGGAATATTTTTTATCTAGGTGATTAACTCTCTGACGATTCAAAAGTTCCTGTTTAGTCGGACTTTGAAGTAAATGGTTAAATTAATCAGTTTCGTATAAATAAAACAAGAGTTTAAACAATTAAAGGAATTACTTTTAATTTGTTTTTCAATCATGCATAATTTTACTAACCCTTTGGACTCCGGTCTAAAATAAAAACATTCTATTCTATTCTATTTCACAAAAGACAGACCTTCTAGAACCAGAATCTATACAAAAGTATGCAAAGTAGTACATATGTTTAGGTGATATTTATGACATGAGATATGTTTGACATTTTTGTTTAAAAGTTTCCCTGTACTTTGATATAGTTTGTATGAGCATTAGTATTAATAAATAATCAAGTCAAACATGTCATAATAAGACGCCTGTGTATCCTTCGTACTTCTGCCCATTCAGTGTCCATTTCTGGGAACAAAAAACATAAGATTTTAAGATATTTTGATATACTTGTTTATATATAATATAAAACAAAGACGCTTATTCAGTTTGTAGTTTGTACGTTTATATCTTTAAAACTGCACAACGGTTTTCGTCAATAGACAGTGATTCAAGAGGAAGGTTTATATGCATAATTCGTCCCGAAATTCCTACGGCAGAGAGAAAAATGGGATATGCGCGTACAAAGTCGCGGGCAATAGCTAGTAACTAATGAAAAAATTGTCTATAGGTTATATTTATGACTAACTGACCCGTGCCCACTTCGTTGGGTGGTATTTTTCGGGTTAATATATAGCCCATGACACTCACAAATAACGTGGCTTTCTATTGGTAATAAAAAGTTCAAAATCGGTTCAGTAGAACCAGAGATTACCCCCTACAGCCTCACAAACTTACCTTTAGTATAGATAGGAAATTTATAGGTATTTGAGCTACGTTAATAACATTCAAACAAAAGCACAATGGAAAGAACCAAATTCTCACCTGTATCTTCAATGCCAACCTCAAGGCTACTACCATCATTGGTTGATGCGGCGGCGTCTATGTCCTTCAATTAGTTTGTGGTGATCCTCATATTATTTATCAACTAAATCAACTGGCACTGATCTCACAGGCACATAAACACTGACTTCGGCACACCAAAACATTTCTTGCAGAGTAGTAAGCATCTGTATATTGAGCGACCAGAGGGTCACTCAATACAGTAAACAGTACCAGAGGGTGTGCCAAGCTGTTGATTTTTCAGTGGGGTTATTAGCCATGGCTCCAATGGTTCTTCATCATGCAGCACCTACAATATGTATAAAGAATTATCCACATATATAGCTTTTATCTTACTAAGCAAACATGTATAGTGTGGAGTTAGCGCATATTACACTCATAGGAATCATATCTTGCTCCTGGCTCTCAAGCATTGATATTTAAAGTTAAAAGGTCACACACAACTATAACAATAGGTTTAATATACCTAGTAGGTATATAGTATGCATAGTATAACTATACACAAGTAGGTATTTTAGCCAAATTGGGAAATTTATGAAATAGTGAAGGTAAACATACAGCTTACTCATCCAATGAATGACCCTTGTGGTGCACGTTGACCTAGGCGTGCTCCTCATGTGTTTTTAGCGTTAAATTTCAATATTGAATGCAGTCACTCCCCTATGGCAGTGGGTTTGAAGCATTCCTAGATTTGTTCACAACATTTCGCTCGTCCTGATTGATGAGGAGCTTAATAAGCTTCCGTACCTCGCAGTTACGGTCGTTTATCTCTGTAACATAGTAAGGTACCTACTATAAAGGCTTTGCAAATTGGATAGCACCTAATAACAGTTTGGTATGCAATGACACTCACTTGGGTCTCCACAGAAAGTCCATAAGGGGGTTGTCTTTGCAGGGATTGCCGAGGTTCATCCACAGGCTTCACAATCGTACCTTTTTTGACCCGATAGTACCCGGTACAAAGACAGAAACCGATTTCCCTCCAAATCCACATCATCTCACTTTCGTGACGGTTTTTGCGACTTGGCGTCGCGTTATCATATCGCACCTGTGTTCCAGCGCGACTAAATCCCTTGCTTAATATGCTTCGTCCATAAAAAAACCACATAAACAGTAAATTATAATCACGAAACTCTCCAATAACACGGTTGTCAGGCGTTGTCATGGCTACCGAATAATATCGCTACGCTTATCACGCTGTCAAAATTCGGCGCTAGCCCATAGCGAAATTCGCAAAAGTTAACGACAAAGTTCGGTAATTTGACATTTGCTTGCGATGAAATTAGCGCGTTTTGAATGTAGAGACTACCAAATATCGGTAAGTTCAAATCGTTAGGACTTAGCGACCGAATGCGGTCGCTACGCTGTCGTTATCTATGTCGAGACTGCCGGCCCAGATGAGACATATCGTACAGTGTAAACACGTACAAATTAGACAGCATTGTGTCAGCACTTTACTTGCTACGCGCGGTCTAAACTTTAGTACGCAAATATCATTCAAATCGCGTGCACTCATTATTTATTTATTTATATAAACTTTATGTACAGTAGTGGTACATGGGCGGATTTAATGCAACAAGACATTCTCTACCAGTCAACCTTTGGGTTTAAAAAGACTACACTGTGGTAGGTGTACAACAAAAAAATAAAAATAAATGGAATCTTTTGGGGAACATTATACAAATAATATATTTAATACTATAAAATACATATATAAGTTAAAATAATGAACTAATAAATATGATGTTTTATAATAATCCTTCTGATCAAGAGAACTCACAATAAACATGACGATGACCAAACTAAGAAAGACAGCTTTTAAGTAGTGTTTTCGGACTTTACGCTTAAAAGAAAATTTCGACTCAGCCTTCTTGATGTCAAGGGGTAGCACATTCCAGAGTTTAATGGTGGAAATAGCGTAAGAGTTAGACAAGAACCCGGTACGGTATTATTCTATTAATTTCATTATTATCAATCAATAAATCTTAATATAACGTATTTTTGCGTATCATTCAAAACTATCATCATTGAAAGGTGTAAAGCACCTTAATCTTTTTGGTCCTTCGAGCCGGATTTTATGAAATTGTTTATTTATAAACACGCCTACGCTAGCTTGCCTATCGAAAATTGTTCACGGCGATTTTTTTTTTCTTTTAATTAGTAATAATGATGATGACTGTTATGTTCCTTTACATATAATGTCTTTTTTTTTAAGAATTTTCTTAAAAATTCGTGAAATTTCTGTTTTCATCGATGATAAAATTATTAAGAGATTATTACTACATTGGATCATAAATGTGATCTCTCTCTCTGTCATTTAAAGATTTCCTGGGTGAAAACTCCACTTTGAAACTCGATTTGTGTGACACATTATCAGTTGTTTTAGTGTTGTAATTATTTTGTAGCTCTGCTTAAGTTTCAAGTTTTCAGTCAATAGGCATCTAAGACAGATAGCTGCAAGTCCATTTCAAGTTCGATTCAGACTATTAGGTAATAGTTATCTCTATAACAGGATTGCAGGAGTACCAAATGTTTGTACGTGGAATCGGTAACCACACAACGTAGGCCCTACCTACACGAGATGCATTCCAGTGTCCATTATGTTGATTGACGTTTCACTCAATGCCACAGATTACGGTTCTACGGAATATCGAATTTCGTACCTACGAAATCTATACAATCGTAGCTGTTTGTTGTCTTTATCATACAACTGCAGCTAGTCTATTCTGTAAATAACTATTTCGATATCGAGTTTCATCTGAGTGACAAAGCTCACAAAGTGAACTTTATGACACACAACATAAAGGTCTTATGTTTATACGAATTTGATACTCACCTCGGATTCCGCTGTCGAGACATGAAAATGTTGTTACAGAATAGTACTACAGGTAATTCAGCCGGTCGATTCTGTAAACAAGTCAAAGTGAAGGCTTGGGTGAAGTGATCTCGAAGTGAGCTTTCATTCCATCTTGGTTTCTTGGATTGACAGCTCATTTCTTGATCACTTTACTCAAGCATTCACTTCGACATTTTTACAGCGTTTCTTTACACGTACGTATGTTATTTATAATTTTACCTAAGAATTTGATAAATAATCCAATACAGTATTTGGTCGAATAAGGTAGCTTACTTGAATTAGCAAATCGATTGAGGCGCGTTTTGGGAATTCAAGTTTAGCAGAAGATAGGTTCCTACTTATTTTTTTTTGGGAAGACTAAAAAGGAATGCCGTCGAATCGTCACGAACAAGCAAGAGCAACTCACCCTGTTGTTCGGTAGTCAGGGAAGAGAATTAAGCTGAAAGACGATAGGTGACATGTGTCAATCTGACATAACATTGAATTTTAAAAAATGTGACGATTATGTTATTTATTGACAAATCTGTCACGTTGTCAGATTTATTTAAAAAAGCCGAAGCATGACTACAAGAGGTTATTTTAATGCTTTTGATGTCGCGCGTTACATAAAAAAAAATGTTAAGCATAGTAGGGATAGTGTTTAAAAGCTTTATTAAGTCTAAAACCGTGTAAGTTGCAAGTTAATAGTAATATCGCGTGATTTACTAAAAGGCTGTATAACACGCGTAGTGTAAATTACATTTTTATTTAACAAAAGTTGTAGATTAACGTCATATTTTTTAAGTTCCTTCCTTCGGCACCTAGTAAAAATCTTCTAGATCGAATTTTGGTCACTTTGGCCAATCTCAGCGCAGACCAGCTAGTCTATTCTGTAAGAAACTATTTCGATATCGAGCTTCACCTGAAACTCACAAAGTGAGCTTTATTGCACACAACATAAAGGTCTTCATTTGAAACTCACCTCGAATTCTACTGTCGAGATATGAAAATATTGTTAGAGAATAGCACTACAGAGCGACAATCTAGGGGCACGGAGGTGCCCCCGCCAAGTCGAGCAACAATAGATTGACTTGGTAATCGCACTAAATGTATCACTTATGAGATACATTGTGTTTTCATGCGATGGCCAAGTCAGTCTATTTATTTAAAACATAAAAGATTTTTAATATATATATGGTCATTACTGTCATGCATACATGGGCAGAAGACAATTAAGGCGACGACATACGCCAGCGACCTTGAGGGAACTAAACACGCAGTCGTTTAACAACCGCGCGACCCAGAATTCAGTAGATTTTTGTACTTACCTTATTATTCGTAGACTTTAAAAAAAATAGCCTTATATCAAAATGTAGATATATTAAGTTGTCTTTGAGATGGTGTAAATTCCATTGAAATACGCCCGGCGGTTTTGGGCCGATTGTCGTTTTTATGTCACAAAATACACTGTGTTGAACTGAAAATGATTAAGAAAAGAAAATAGTCTTATGTAACATATATTTTTTCAAAAAAATTACGACAAGCCGTTTAGACGTGATTGTCATTTTAAAATCAGCTACTCTCCAGTATCTTCACCTTAAACAAATAAAACAAGTTTGAAACATGGTGCCCTAAGTTTCACGTTGGCAAGATATTTGAAGGTGAGATCAATGAATATCATTAAAATGAACTTATAATTGTAATTTTATAATAGTTCGCGGCTTGATTTAACCATTTGTATAAATTAAATACTACTATGATGCGAAGTTGTTAATAAAGTGGTTTTCACGTGTTCCTATTTTTACTTCCATCCAATAAATGATTAAATCAAGCTAGGAACTATTATTTGAATCTAATCTAATGCATATACGCACATAATTAAGACATGTTTAATGACAGTCTTGATTGTCACGTGGCGACTTTACCTCGAAATATCTCGACAACGTGACACTTTAGGGCACTATGGTTCTATGCTTTTTGACACATATTCAGGCTAAAGTCATTATGATAATTTCAGCCGAAAAACGTCCACTGCTGGTCAAAAGTATTTTTCACGTGTTCTTATTTTTACTTCCATCAAATAAATGATTAAATCAAGCTGAGAACTATTATTTGAATTTTATTTGAACATTTTTAATAACAGTCGTGATTGTCACGTGGCGACTTTACCTCGAAATATCTCGACAACGTGACACTTTAGGGCGCTATGGTTCTATGCTCTTTGACAGATATTCAGGCTAAAGTCATTATGATAATTTCAGCCGAAAAACGTCCACTGCTGGTCATAGGCCTTGGGAATGTTGTCCCAAAAAAAAAACCTTCCCCAAGTGTCGCCACTCGATCGGCCTAGCGGATTTAGCATTTAGCGGATTTCCACGACGTTCACTAGGATATTGGTGCATCTTGGGAGTCCTTCCAACACTGCGTCTTCCGATACGCTGTCGCCACTCCAGGACCTTTCGACTCAATCGACTTTTGACAAATACTCAACTTCAAAGACTTAATTCAGACATCGGGGAGCAATCTCGACTCTGAACGCTTTAGAAACACTCTAAAATATGTGCCTAACGGAACCTTCTACTTAATTTTTTGTATCACTAGTTATCGCTATAATTTCATATTGTAACATTTAATCATGCCTCGTGGTGCACGTATAAAGGATACGAGTCTTGTATCTTTTATACGTGCACCACGAGGCATGATTAAATGTGCGGAGACAACAGCGTTATGGTTTCTTTCAACCGGTGCGGGGATCAGGGCACTGTGCTGATGTACCGGCGAACAAGCTTTTTGGTATACAGGCTGCCTACTTGCAAATACCTACTTATAGCAATGTTGTAAGTGTCATTCTTCCCATATAAGCTGAAGCAGTTTTGTGTACATAAAAGGTTTTCACTCATCGTGGACTTACTTGATTGTAATAAAATAAAAAAAGTGATTTGTTTAAACTTTTTGGTCGTTTTTTGCGGTCGGGTTTTTCAATGAAATGAAATGAAATGATTTATTTCCAGATTAACATCCAATTAAATATAAATATGTAATTGCTATTATTTCTTTACTGTTTTAGATACAGAACTTCAATTTTAAATGTGACCACGCACTTTTGAAACATTCTGCATAAGACTTTTTCTTATTAGACTCACTTTACATAATTATAAAAACGCGCCTGTCGGCTGCCTAAGCATCAAATGCCGACAGTAGCATTTTTGCCAGACTGCATGCAGCAATAAGGTGCATTACATGCTACCTTCATTACACACACTATAAAGTATGACTAGGAGTCTCGTTACTTTGGTGGTCGCAAGCGCTACTGCTGAGAGCTGATATGAGGTCTTGGGATTTTTCAGTAGCAGTTCGGAGTCTGGAGTTGCTAAGGCGGGTATACTATGTTAATAGGCATACCTCTTTATTCCAGGATTGCTGTCCTGTTGTTTACTAGGTTTTTGAGTATCTTCATTCCACCATAACTTCTAAACGCCTTAACCGATTTCGACGTATGTGTTATCGTTACAAGAGTTTAAAAATAATACAATAGCTATATATCAAAAGTAAAAACCAACCTCTTTTGAGATCTTGGCATGCAAACATAATTGGCATAGTATTGTAAAGATAAACGGGTATTTCGTTTTGCATGTAAATTAAATAGCTTGTTCGACTGTATCTAGCCTTAGAAAAGAAAGCCTTCTGTGAATTTAACTCAGGAGGCTTTCTATGACAGTATATTTATTGTACTTAATACTTCAACTTATTTGTACTGAACTGAATTACAACAAACAATGGAAAGAAAAGATTTGGAGGTAAAGGTTATTAGTCAACGACCTTATCAGAAAGGGATTTTTGAGATTTCTTGACCAATGTTTTTATTTTTAACTGGCTTCTGCCAGCGAATTCGCCCGCATGCAAGTCAGAAATTATCCCAAAGGAAATGACCCCCGGGACAAATCATCCAGGACATGGTCTACCGGTGTGCTACGTTTCATCCAAACCCGCTTAGCTTAGACTGACGGACAGGTAGACTCACTTTCGATGTGTATGAGTTTCGGTGTTAAGGCACATGGTTGACCAAAATACAACTAAAAACCAATGTAAATACATTAGTAACGATTACTTACCGCCCGCCGTTCTTCAGATGTACAGCGGCGGTCAAAATAACGCTGTTTAAAGCATATTGCAAGTCGCTGTATTCGGGGAGCCTGTGGTTTAGTTACACCCAAAAGGCCTACAATGCGCTGCGGATCCAATTTAACAACGCATTTAGAGTGCTGTTTTGTCTGCCTCGGTTCTGTAGCGCGTCTATGTTCGCTGAGGAACGTACCGACGGTTTCAATGCTGTACGGCGTAAGAGAGCGGCCTCGCTGGCTAAACAGACTCCGGGGCATCCCCAGCAGTATTCTACGCGATATAGCCGATAGGCATGATAGCCCGTTGGTGCGGTCACTTGTCACCTGTACATTGGCGAAGTTATTAATTAAGTACTAACATAGGTTTAAGACTATTGTTACTAACCCAATGGATCCGTGTTATCTGAAATAAATATTATTATTATTAATCAACTGAACCTTTACTTTAAACAGTAAATCATTTGTGAACTTTAACACAAACACATAGGTATTTAATACCTATGTGTTTGTGTTAAAGTTCACATCAAGATTGCTTACCTTTATTTAACCATCTAAACCTATCTAGTATAGCTGTAGCCTAAGCTTTTCAAAAAGCATAATGTTCTTTTTATTTCATTGTCATTAGCATTTTGAATCTTCCTAAATTCATAGAGCTTCATAAGTTTTCCGTGAGTAATTTTAATTAATTATCCTTCTAAATTAAATTCGAACTGCGCAGCTATTTCTGCAAAAATGAAAAATGAGCAAAAAGATATCGCATGTCTATGTCGGTCAAAAATAGCTCGAGCATGCTCGGGTTCCTGTTGCGTTTTTAGATAGATCGCATGCGATTAATCGTAACACGTGTCATGTCGTATTGTGTCGTAAAACTTTGCGATTTTTTGTTGCTGATATTTTGTTGTTTAGAAGTTTTGTGAAAGGTATTCAGGTATTTTAATCCCGATATTTGGTTAACAACTTAATTATTTCCTATTTACTTTCCTGTTTCCTTTTTCTTTAGGAGTAACAGATTCCTAAATTAGTTGAAATGAAGATTATAAGCATCAGGAATCTTGGTAAGACTATTTCGATTTCGTAACGATTATTATTTTGAGCGTAGTACCATTCATTTGTTTAACTAGAGTAAGAGACTACCTCTGACGCATTGCTTTTCCTGCTGCAAATATAGTTTATCAAAATTGTAACTCTGTTTCAAGTTGCAATTGCAATAGCGATTTTCTCCTCGAAAATATCGCTAGCGTTGCTAAGGAAAACTTATTGCTTCATAAATGTCCGTAAATTCAGATAACATCTGTCATCCTTTGCCAGGCATACGTATGGGCAATTGTTTTAGGCAGTTGGTGCGAATTTGCTGAACAATTAATTTCTGTGCGTGTATAACGCAACAACACGTTGGCGCAGCGTCGCGCGGATTGTTGCGGCTTGCGGTCGCGCGCTGTCGGCTCATGTCGCCGAGTTGTGGTCGCAGCCTTATGTTAGTGTTTGTATTTTAGGTTGCCAGCACACTGGTGTGTTCTAAGAGGCCACGTCGTCTGGTGTACGTCGCATTACCGTAGCGTGGCACGTATAGCGCTGTGTCGCTGAGAAGAAAGATAGAAAAAAACGACGTACATCTTTCCATCTCAAAAAAAGGGGAAACGATAGTTTTTAACCGACTTAAGAGTTAAAATGTTGTTGTGAATTTTTAGGAATACTATTGTAAACATCGTAAAACTTCGGACTAAAAACAAAAAATACCAAAATAAATATCACGAAGTGGAATTTCAATGTTTATTTAACCTGAGGATTGCGTAAATTTTATTTATTTGATTACGAATCACGTTTTGTGGCACAAAATACTATAACTTTATTCTTACGGGCGTGCTGCGGTTTTGGACCTGAACATCGCGTCAACATGTCAGAAGCGCGAGCTTCTGACATGTTGACGCGATGTTCAGGTGCGGATACACTAACATATAAAATTGTTTTACTTTTTAGGGTTCCGAACCTCGTTGGCAAAAATGGAACCCTTATAGGATCACTTTGTTGTCCGTTTATCTGTCTGTCTGTTCGTCTTTCCGTCTGTCAAGACTCTTTTTCTCAGGAACGCGGGGAGGAATCAAGCTACAATTAATATAATACTCAGGCAACCCTTGGAGCAGTGAAAAAATCAAACTTCTAAGTCAACGCAATCTAAAGATAAGTCCGATTTATGGCGCATGTTTTGATGCTTGCAAGGGAATCAAAACCGATAGGGTACATCCCGTTGACGTAGAATCATGAAATTTGGCAAAAAGATAGATCTTGTAGTAAGTACAAGTACAGGACAATTGAGAATTTGTAGTTTGTACTTTTTTTGCGATAACTAACTTATACAATTCGGTTGCAGAATTGACGTGACGTACATTGATGGTATGGAAGAACATTTTGTACAACAACAAAGTTAAGTTTGTCCTTCAATCCATCCTGCCATTTTTGGATTTCATAGTTTATCAACTTCCGTAGGTAAAATTTACAGCCAACAAAGCTTTTTGGTATGCAGGCAACTAACTTGCAACTACTTTTAGACAAAGTTGTAAGTGTCCTGAGTAGACAATTATTGTACACCACACTCGTAAGTATGTCATAAGCTTAAAAAACTGGCCAAGTGCGAGTCGGACTCGCGTGCAAAGGGTTCCGAACGAATTTAATTTTTTTAACATGTTATTTTAACACGACAGACTTCTAATAGGTTTTCCTGTAATCTTTAGGTAAAGATCTATTATCTCCATTTTATTTCAAAATTTTAGGCTCAGTAGTTCCGGAGATAAGGGGGGGGAATGGTCATTTTTCGTCTAATTTCTTGAATAACTTCTAAATCATTTATTTTAAAATTATGAAAAAAATATAATTTAAACCCTCACAGTAAGCCCTTTCATTTGATACGTCACACGATATTGATCAAAAATCTTTTTTTTTTAATTTTCTAGTTTGACCCCCAAAAGTGACCCCCATACTAAAAATTTAATAATTTACGTAACGCGTCCGTGTTTGGGTCATAGAAGTCCATATGTGTACTAAATTTCAACAGAATCGGTCCATTGGATCCGGAGAAAACTGGCTGTGACAGACGGACAGACAGACAGACAGACAGACAGACAGACAGACAGACAGACAGACAGACAGACAGACACCCGAGTGATCCTATAAGGGTTCCTTTTTTTTTCGGAACCCTAAAAAGTTATAATGCACACATTGGAAATAGATATTGTCAGTGCAGTGGAAAAAATAATATTTTAGAATGTATACCAAATAGCTTTGTTGACGTACACTTGGAAAAAATCAAGACTCTATTGGAACCCTCGGTGCGCGAGTGTGACTCGCACTTGTCCGTCCGGTTTTTTAATAACGAGGCTTTCGAAAACAAGCAAAATGAGCTTGAGTTTCTCTCTCATTGGAAAAAAAAATCATATGAAGAGGTATTTTTTTTCATGTTTATCAAAATTTCATGGATATCAAAATAAAGAGCTTGAGGAGACGATTCCGATTGCCGAAAAAGTTCCAAATAAGTTACTTTTTTAATACAGGCGGTGGCATCAAACCTGTGATTGAACTAAAATAAACGCCATCAATGGCTTGAAAATTAGTTACAGAGTTTTGCGGTCGGGTTTTTATTTAGAATGGATACAAGAGCAAAATGTGAGTCACTGAAATTCAACCCGTGATTCCGAAACAAGGTAAACATGTACTATCAGAATCAGTGACGTTCTTAGACACAAGTTTTTTTTCTTACAGCCTTAAGAAATGGCGTTTTCTAGTTCCTATTTATTTGGAAAAAAGCTTGAGTTTGTGCGTGTACCTACATAAATAAAAGACTGCATCAATTTTCTCCAATATTCTCCGCGTCAATCTACCGATTGGTGTCAGCGTCGAAGTATTAATTGCTCGTGGGTCACGGCACTGCAGGGGACTGTTGTGGTTTAATTGAGTCTGATACACCTCGGCGACGGCTCGCGCGGGACTGAAGGGTGGGAGTAATTACCAATGACCTCCATAACTTCCCGTCAAGTGCGATGGAATTTGATGTTTTCTTGTTTATTCTGTGTTTTCTACGATGAGCTTAGGAAAAAGATGATTTTTGAACTCCGTCGTTTTATTTTTTGTTCGATGATGCGTCACGTTATTGACGTCGCAATTTGCAATTTTTACTTTTATAAAGTTTTATTTACGGTTTTCGTAAGTTCGTCATCCGTAATATGTATAATCACTATCATTACATCACTATCACTACATATTATAAAACAAAGTCCCCCACCATGTCTGTCTGTAAATAAAGCTACTGCAATAAATAACTGAAGCAAGTTTTCTCCAATATTCTCCGCGTCAATCTACCGATTGGCGTCACCGGCGAAGTATTAATTGCTCGTGAGTCACGCCACTGCAGGGGACTGTTCATTAAACGGTTTAATTGAGTCTGATACACCTCAGCGATGGCTCTCGCGGGACTGAAGGACAGAAGCAATTTCCGATGGCCTCCATAACTTGCCGTCAAATACGATGACCCCGAGGTTTTCTTTTTAATTGTTGTACAACTCTAGAAATTTCTCTTGGATCGTGGGTGGTTTTACAAACATATTAACAAACCTAAATATATATCTGTTTTATGTACGATTAGCCGACGCCCGCGGGTTCGCTCGCGGGTCAGTCATAAATTATCCCAGGGGAGAATACCTACTCCCGGGATAAAAAGTATCCTATGTCCTTATCCAGGATATATGATACTTTTTTTAATGCGTGAAGAGGTAACATATAAGCTAACAAAGTAACTTTTGTAATATTGTGTAGTTAGGATAAACTTTCCTAAGCTTCTGGTCACTTTCTTACCTACTTTCACACTTATATCTCGTTCTTATGGGGGTTTCAGGCCCTACCGGGTTCTAGATCTTAGGTGAAGTGATTTTCTATCATCTATACTAATATATAAAGCTGAAGAGTTTGTTTTTTTGTTTGCTTGGACGCGCTAATCTCAGCAACTACTGGTCCGATTTGAATAATTATTTCAGTGTTAGATAGCCCATTTATCGAGAAAGGCTATAGGCTATATATCATCACGCTAAGACCAATAGGAGCGGATCAGACGAAGTTGCGCGGGTCAACTAGTCAATAATAACCATTGTCAAAAGTCGACATTTTCAAAATTGAACACCTTATAATGTGAGGATTGAATTAGATTGAAACACAAGCTCGTCCGAAATGATACTAACTTTTATTAGGAATAAACATTGATTATATTGGTTACATTAGTCACATGACTTAGCTATAATGAGTACATGCTTATACACTACATCTCCCTCCGTAAGGAAAAATAAAATAAAACATTTATGGCTTTATTTTATTTTTATACTTAATACTAAATTGATTACAATTACATATGACATAGTTTTACATTTCTTAACTCTTAAGTATTTTTCCATTATTGTCACACAATTTGACAATCAATCATTTACATATTTGTCTATACTAGGTACCTATGTTTGGAACTTTAGGAATTTGGAATATACAGTTTGTACGGTTTTTGTGAATGGTATCGGGTTTGCCGTCTTTTAATATTTGTACGTTTGGTGATTCGTCTTTCAAAACAATATATGGACCTAAATAAATATTGGATAACTTATTTCCAGTTTCGTTTCGAATTAAAATCAAGTCATCCTTTTTATATTTTATAGGATTTGAAGTTTTATCATATTTTCCCTTTCGCAAGATTTTAGATTGAATTAAATTTTCACGAGCTTCTTTCAAAGATACCTGTAGTCGATATTTTAGTTCTAATGGATAGCTATCATGATTATACAGTGGTTCGATGGTTTTCGTTAGACTACTGGGTAAATTACATTTTTTACCAAAAACTAGTTCAAAAGGGGTATATTTGGTCTCTGAATGAACAGATGTATTATAACTAAAACTCCAGTAAGGAAGCCAACTGCTCCATGATTCTGGATGATTATCTGTTTGTATTCTCAAATACGCGCCTAAATTTTTATGCGAGTTTTCGAGTGCACCAATGCTCTCGTGATGATAGGCTGTTGAATTAATTTTATTAACACAAAGTAGTTTACATACCTCTTTCATTGTGGCAGACATGAACTCAGCTCCTCTGTCGGTTGCTATTTCCTTGGGTATTCCATAACGTAGTACAAAGTTGTTTACGAGGGTTTTTGCGATTTCAGTGCTGCTTTTCGTTACTAACGGATATGCTTCTACATATTTGGTTAACTCACACTGAAGCGTTAATATATACGAGGAGTTATGCATATCTCTGTCTAGTGGTCCTACTACATCTAGATATAGCTTTTCAAAAGCGGAGTGAGCTGTGGTTGATATTACCATTGGCTCTTTAATACGCACTGAGTGCTTTTGCTTTTGACACTTGTCACAACTCTTTATATATTGTATAACGTCACGCTCTAGTCCTGCCCAGAAATAATATTTCTTTATATTATTGACCATTCGTCTGATACCTGCGTGGCCACTCGTAGGTAACAGATGAAAGTCGTTGAGAATAACTCTTTTCTCGTCTTTGTGTTGTATCCTTTCTACATCTTTTAGTACGCATAAGCGTGGACCGGTCCAACTACTTATTTTTTTTATAGTTTGCGCTAGTTTATCTATAAAAGTATTATTTATTTTGTCCCTTATAATATAGACTTCATTTATATTTATCTTTTTACAAAACATTTCCAGTTCTCTCGCAAAAGCGTCTGGCGTCAGTTGCGATCGAGTAGCTGGTTGTATGTAAATAATCATTTGTTTTGGCACAAACATAAACGTTTTATTTTCTTTCTCTATCATTTTTTCTTTCTTTAATTTATATAAAGTCTGATTACTTATAAATCGGAGCTCAATAGACATCTTTGGTTTACTATGAGTTTCCACAACGCTTGGTTGATCAGACCAGTCATCAGTAGAGACTATAGCATCCGAAGTGTCTTGTGTAGGAGCTAACTTATTTTTCTGTGCTCGCGTCATCACATTCATCATGCTTTCATGCATATCTCGCAAGTCCTTATATGTTATGAGGACTCGAGACAATGCGTCTGCAGCTGCATTGTCCGAACCTTTGACATATTCCACACTAAAATCATATTCCTCTAATGATAATCTAAATTTTAATAACCTACTGGATGGCTCTTTTATATTAAACAAGTATATTAAAGGTTTGTGGTCGGTCTTAATTTTAAATTTGCGACCATAAAGGTATGGTCTGTAATGTTTTACAGCCCAAACAATCGCTAGCAACTCTTTCTCAATTGTCGGGTAAAGTTTTTCCGCTTTCTTTAAAGTTCTACTAGCGTATGCTACAGGTTTTCCATTTTGGTTAGCTAAAATAGCTCCTATCGCTAACCCAGATGCGTCTGTCTGAAGGACAAACTCATTCTCATTTGATAAATCTGGATACTGTAGTACTGGTGGTGATACTAATTTTTGTTTTAGTAGGTCAAATGCTATTTGGCAATTTTCTGACCACTCGAATTGAACATTTTTCTTTGACAAATTGTTTAAAGGTTGTGTAATTGCTGCAAAATTCTTTATGAATTTCCTGTAATAATTAGCAAATGCGACGAATCGCTTGACCTCATCCGCATTACATGGTTTCGGATAATTTTTTACTACTTCTAATTTTTGTGGGTCTGGTAAAACACCCTCTGATGATATTACATGGCCTAAATATAACTTCTCCTTCCTCAAAAAATTACATTTGACTGGGTTTAATTTTAAATTTGTTTTACGCAACCGTTCGAACACGTCTAGTAATTTTTTTATTGCTGAATCTAAACTTTTCCCATAAACAATCAAATCGTCTAAATATACAAGACATTTGTCATATGTTAGACCAGCCATGGCTATGTTCATCATTCTTGAAAAGGAATTTGGGCTTGTTTTGAGTCCCATTGGCATTCTGGTCATTTGGTATTGTCCGGAATTAAATGCTGTATATTTACGGCTTTCTTTATCTAAGTTAACATTAAAAAATCCTTGGTAAAGATCTAGATGGGTAAAGTAAACGCATCCTGAGAGAGAGTCAAGTATGTCGGTAATATTCGGCAGTGGGTACTTGTCATCTTTAATGCAATTGTTCAGTTTTCTGTAGTCTATGACCAAACGCCATTTCTTTTCCCCAGAAGCGTTTTGTTTCTTGGGTACTAATAACACTGGACTAGACCATTCACTCGTACTGGGCTCTATTATATTTTGAGATAACATGTCATTAATTTGTTTTTGAACCTCAGCCTTTTGAGAGTGTGGCAATCTGTAGGGTTTTACGTAAACGGTGTCAGCGTTTTCTTTTAGTTTAATTTTATGATTGTATATAGGTGTAAAGGTCAAGGTATCACCTGGTAAATAAAAAATATCCGCATATTTAGCACATAATTTTTGAACGGAAATCTGTTCCTCCGAATTTAAATGTTTCAAGTTTAACTGAGTTAACAAAGACTTCACACGTTCCGCGTTACGTAAACAACTGTCAAATGTACACATATTATATTCACTTAGCCTATGCATAGCAGGTTTAATTTCATTTAATGTAAGTGAATTTTCAGTTGTGTTTAATATTTTAATTGGAATATTGCCATTAACTGGTGACCCTATGCTACTAGCCATAAAGACACCTTCAAATAGCTCTGTCGCACAGACCACGCACTCATCTTTTATATTTGTTTCTATATAATGTATCGATTCCGACCTCGGTGGTATATTAAAAGATTGTTTTTCCTGACAACTTAAATTTAAAAGTATCCTAACATTTGATAAAGTATTTAGATATAATTGTTTTCGTTCCAAATTAATACTTGACCTAAACTTGTTTAAAAAGTCATACCCAATTATGCCATCTGCCTTACATGGTAAAGAATTCATAACATAAAACTTGTGACTAAAAAAATGTCCCTGTGTCTCTAACTGTAAATAAACGTATCCGCTTGCTTCAACTTTGCCCCCAATACCATTTATTGAAGTTCTCCATCGGTGTATTGGAATATTTTGTTTTATAATTCCACTATAGTCAACGGCTGAAATCGATGCTCCAGTGTCAATTAACCATGAATAATATGAACCATTTAAGGATAGCCTAGCAACTAATGAATTGTCATAAGAATAAATGTATTTACTTTTAGTCTCGAAAAAATTGTAAAACATTTTCTTCGGCAGCATCATCTTTATCTTTATTCGTAGTCATCACTCGTTTGTTCTGATTTTTCTGAAAACTTCTATTGTTATGGTAACTATTATTAGACTGACCTCGCTGTCCTCGTCCTGAAGAATTCCCTCGGAAGGGTCCTGGCCTGCCTCGTGCCGCTCCGCGCTGGTGATTGTATCCTCCAGCTCCTCACCGATAGCTACCACGTTGTTGGCTGCTATTATGATAATCCCTACCACTCGTTACTGAATGGTGACCTCTTGTGTTGCCCCTAAAATTACTGGGATTCTGTCCATTTGACCTTCTCATCGACATAATATTTGATGAAATGTAATCTGATGATGAAGTTTCTTCATCTATTGCAGCCTGTATGGCTTCATTTAGCGAGTCATAATTTCTGGCAGCTATAATTGTGCTCAACCTACGGTTTCGCAACCCGTCGGCAAAGCGTTTTATTGTTAGCTTTTCGTTTAGGCGTTTCAAGGAATCATAGCTTTCCTCGTTTCCCTCGGACTGCGAAATCGTGAGGTCAACAAATAAACTCGATATTTCTTGGCCGTAGTCCGTTATAGTTTTTTCATTTTGCTTAATGGACTGTAATTTATTGGATATAGCAGTGAATGATTTTTTTGGTAATAAATGTAATTTCATATCCTTTAATAATTCGGGAACGTTACTATATTTTTTAGCTAATCTTAATTTAGCAAACTGCGATAATCGACTTTTTAAAACAAACTCCATTAGCTCGTTCTTCGACGCATCCTCTAAAATAGAATTGTAATATTCTATACCATCTATTAATTGTTTTGTTACTAATTCCGTATCATTCATTACTGGTAATAAGCTAAGCGCTATCTTTAAATCGAATTTAGACATCGTGGCAGAGATTATTGGCTCACTTTTACACAATTTAGTAACTTCTAAGTACAAATTATAAAACTTATCCCCACATTTATCAATGTGTTCTATTTCTGATACACTTTTAAATTTCTTTATCCTATTTATTTCGTCTGTCTAATTATTGTATTGTTCATACAAAATATTAGCCTCATCTAGCTTTTTACAACATACATTTCCTTGCCTCCTACTAGGTCCAATTTTAATTAAATATGTTCGTATTTTCAATAAATCACTATGCAATTCCTCAATAAACTCTGCCATAAAATTTATATTGCTATCGACATTAATCTTACATACAAGTTATTCAACAAAACATAGGTAGGTACTAATATTTCTGCATACGTACCGATACTGTCACCATAAACACACACTTAAAATAAAGTCTGAAGTTAGTTTAACGTGGATACTTCACTGCCGCGGTATTATGATTTACGATTACA
Source organism: Lacanobia wlatinum (assembly GCA_947578705.1). Classification (NCBI taxonomy): domain Eukaryota; kingdom Metazoa; phylum Arthropoda; class Insecta; order Lepidoptera; family Noctuidae; genus Lacanobia; species Lacanobia wlatinum. Next base: position 13,083,666 of record OX388043.1, on the reverse strand, counting down.
CCCATTTAATATATCACCATTATGAACCGCACTTTCACTGCACTACGCACTTTTGCACTACGTACTTTTGTTGACGTGTTTACGCGATTTCTCCCGGCTGCGTCCCTTTGCGCTGACCACGAAGTATACTCGCATATCTTCTCAAGACCAAGTCGTTTACATGTCTCTCCACCAATTTTCCGTGACATCTCCGATACATTTTATACAATATAAAAATGCCTCCTATACCCAGAAGCAGTGCGATAATCAGTAGTATAACGTTGGTGGTACTTGCATGATGTAGCAGTTGTTCCGTTTCCGCAGAATTTTTGCCATTACCGGCTGCAGTTTGAGCGATCACTACCTCTTCCTTCGAGTTACTCTGGGTGGTGCCCATCTTAGATTTTTTCAGAAACACAACGAAGATATTGCCCCAACGAACACGGCAGTTTTAAGTATTGTCTCTTGTAATTCTTCATCTTGTAGGTTGTACGATGAAAGTTTATTATTCACTTGCCTTATATAGTCATGGTTTCAAATGCACACGCGCGAGGCTTGCCCGTCCGTCGGCAGGGTCGCCATATAATGTGAGGATTGAATTAGATTGAAACACAAGCTCGTCCGAAATGATACTAACTTTTATTAGGGATAAACATTGATTATATTGGTTACATTAGTCACATGACTTAGCTATAATGAGTACATGCTTATACACTACAACCTAACGTTTTGGTACTACATGTCAATTTATATCAATTGTGATTGCTGAAATTAACTTACTTTGTTTAGCGCTTTCATATATAGTTTAATTAACTTTAATAACATTTATAACATAGTATAACGAAGCTGACGAGCTGGTAAAGGATTTACTTGCTCAACGGTACTCTATGGTGGCGCCGGTGACAGCTTACAAGTTGTACTCGTAAAAATACGGCTTATCCATTAAATAATTAATTATAGTTCTAGCGGTTCCACGACTATGTTGCAAAGCTACCACTATGGTAGGCAAATCTTACTTAAGAGGCCTAATATAATTTGACTGTGTTTTTTGTGTAAAATGACTCATTTTGGCATTCTTATTCTCAGGAATTGAAATATTTAGACAACTTTGGCTGTTGGGTAGATGAGAATAGTTATTATTATTGAACATAGCGGTCTCACTTTTCGCTTTTTTCTCTTATCTATTTGTAAAAAGCAAAAATGCTGAGGTTAGTTTCTCATGAAAAGCGCGACGGCATTTTTTCGAGCTCGTGGATTGAACTATTGTACTAACCAAATGAAATGAAAAATATATCATAATTTTACTTATTTAGTGGTTTCGGTCATAGCGACCTTTGAAATAAGAATGGAATGTCCGTAAAAAAATCCCATTCAAATCCATAAAAAAACTACTAAAAAAGCTGAGAATTAACTGTAAATTTGTCCTTAATACATTAATATTATTACGCAAAGTTTATACCAAAATAAACCATAGTTCATAAGAAATGAAAATTTTATAAATATTCATTAAAAAAATTAATAACAATAATAATGTAGTTATTTCAGATATCAATCATCCATATTTAAAATTCGCACACATGTCAACCTTAAAAAAATATTAAAAATACACAAAAATAAAATTGAAATTAAATTTTAACTGAATTCAAATTAACTAAATAAAATCACATAAAGCATATATAAATAAATAAAAATAATTTCATCATTAAAATAAAAATCAGAATGAAATTAAAATCAAAAATTTAATCAAAAATAAAACAAACCCAAAAATACACGTAATTGCAACTGCCAAATTTCTACATAATGCGAAGAGTCAGCAGTTTTGTGAGTGAAAACGCAATTCTGTGATAGGGCTCTTAATACTCGAACAATAAATTATGAACCGTTTTTCATTATTAGAGAACGTAAAGGTTCACGATAGAAATCGATTAAGAACAGCTTTACTAATATCCTTATTTCTGTTTTTGATATTATGAAAGTAAATAAATGTATGTGGGCTAGACCGTTATTGCACATTTATCAGGTGTCTACCACATGTAGTATGGAATTTTCGTCCCATTTGGCCGTGAACATCCTACTGCCCATTGTACACTAGTTTTTATTAGCGTTTTTCCTGTGCTTGTTATGAGGTGTACAATAAAGTATTTAATAAATAAATCAATATAAATTTACTGACGAGTGACTGAGTGCCTGACAGACAATGCACAGCCAAAACTACTTGTACAGAAAGCTGATGATTTGGAATGTAGTTCTTTGGGGAGATCTAAGATATCCCGAAATTCCTAAGGGAACGGGACAAACCGGGATGTGCGCGTACGAAATCGCGGGAAAAAGCAAATTTTAAGCTAAAGTTATTATTTTTAGGGTTCCGATCATAAAACGGAACCCTTATAGGATCACTCGGGTGTCTGTTTGTCTGTCACAGACATTTTTCTCCGGATCCACTGGACCGATTCTCTTGAAATTTGGTACACATATGGACTTCTGTAACCCAAATACGGACATGTTATGTAAATTATTATTTTTTTAGTATGGGGTGACTTTTGGGGGTCAAACTAGAAAATTAAAAAAAAAAAGTTTTTTAACAATATTGTGTGACATATCAAATAAAAGGGCTTTATGTGAGGGTTTAATTTATATATTTTTCATAATTTTAAAATAAATGGTTTTGAAGTTATTCAAGAAATTATACGAAAAATTACCATTCCCCCCCTTTTCTCCGAAACTACTGAGCCTTAAATTTGAAAAAAAAAGCAGATAATGCACCCTTGTCTATAGATTACAGGAAAACCTATAAGAAGTCTATAGTGTTAAAATAACATGTTAAAAAAAAATTCGTTCGGAACCCTCTGCACACGAGTCCGACTCGCACTTGGCCAGTTTTTTTACCTTCAAAATGCAATAATGTTCGAACAAGCCTGCAGTGTCGTTAGGCAAACTCATTTTTTTCAGCATAATTTTGAGGCAAATTCCATTAATATTGATTTGACGCTCCCTGCGTCGGGTTGGGCGATTCAAAATGTGCTTCTAATGAATGGGCTTGAACGGATGCGGCATCTCGATGAGTTTGGTGATTTTTATCACTTTGAGGGAATTTTGAAAGGTTAAAGGTGAAATTGGGAAAGAATGAATGAGATGTGAGGCTTATCATAGCTTCACTACATTTTTTCCCACACCTGAAATTATTGGCCAAATGAGACCTAATGATATTCTCAACGAATGATCTAACACCATGTATTTGAATTTGTTATTGTGAAGTGGAGTAGATACCACCACAAAAAAAAAACTCCAGTTGCGATAACACTCGTTCCACCAGAAAACTGTGCAAATAAAACCTAATACTTGTTTCTTTATTCAGTTAATGGGTTGTGGAGGTCTGGTAGGCTGCCGCTCCACGTAAAATACTGGTATTCAGCTGAATCCGGTTTGACTGGAAGCCGACCCCAAAATAGTTGGGAAATGGCTAGGCAGATGATGATTTGTTTCTTTATTAAAACACACTAGTTGTGTATTTCTTAACTCACTGTTCAAAAAGTACATGTCTGATGAAAATTAAATTATCCTTGGGCTAAAGGGAGTTATTACCAGCGAGGACAATACAGCTTGTATGAATTTAAATTAGGACCCGGTACTGTTTGCACCTCGGATGTGCGCGCTTTCGTGCCATTATGATGGTGTTAATTTACTATAGGGTTGCCTGTGCAAGCCTGCACGCACAAATATTGATAAAAACAAAAAATGTTGTAGACATCAAGCTACCCGAAACTGTAAAATTTTTCCTATCAACCTTTAACCTAATGCTTCAGCGATAAAGTTGAAAATCTGTTAAAGATTGTTGTAGCTTGTCATGATGTTAACTGCTGTCATACTTTGAATGGTTGAAATTATTAGTACTATATGACACATATCTGAAAACTAATCCTCGGGATGTATATGATTTGGATTCTCACACGAAGGTTTCCGTACCATAAACGGAAAAAAATACATTTCTTGTATGGGAGCCCACTACAAAAACGTGACGTCACCAGCGCCCACTCTTGAACTTTAATGCGCTATATCTTTATTATTATTTATCGATTTGAAACGGCAAAAAATACGAATCCAATATTTTTTGAAAATCTAACGGATGGACTAAATAGCATTATAATTTATATATTAAGAAACATGTTCAATCCTAGTCGTGATATCATTTAGGATAGAATAGAAGTTTCGTTCATTTCAGCGACAATGTCAGAAACATGGAGGGAAATAAGAGGTGTTTTCGAAAGTTTGCTATTGTAATGCGAATGCTCCGTATAATTACGAGTCCGTCAGATAGTTTTCACAAAATATTGAACACGTATTATTGAATACGTCCTCATCTTTTCCTCGTAAACAAAAAATGAGGACGATACAGTGCGTTGAAAGCACGCGTGACGTCACGTTTCGCTGGTAAAAAAGTACCATCGTAGTGATGCGTATTTTTTCAGTAAAATACTGAAACCCTTATCCCTGATGTGTTAGTATATTTACTTATGTATTTTCCCACACCGTCGTGCCTAAATTCGTTAAAATACACACAAACATGCACACTACATTAAAGCTACTGTATTACGATTACGATTAAATAATATTTTGTTGATTAAAAAAATGTTGTTTTCAAATTTGATTGTTATTCTGTTGTGTTTTGTTTTTGGAACAAACTTCCTTATCGCGCGTTGTGAAAGGGGGCTAGACGGAAAAAATTCATACGAAAAGTTGTAACGACACTTTTTGCTATAGTTGTAAGCCGTGCGGCGTGCGCGTGTTTCTCTGTCTGTCTCTCTATCTCTCTCTCTCTCTCATAGAAAGCAAGCCAGTTATTTTCGTTTCGTCTTTCTATTTCTGTTTACATTATATTTGTTAATAATAAAAAAAATGTTATTATAACTTAAAAAAATAAAATTTTATTATAACTTAAAAAAAAATACAATTCCTTCGAAAGGAACTTCGTTCCATCCGGGTGTCCTTTGACACCTCTCAAGTTTTTATTGTTTTTTTTTTCAACTTCAAAAAAAAAAATCAATAGAATGAATTTATGGTAACTGCAGGTGCCGTGGTGCCAACCCTATGCTTCCCTCGGCACAGGCACGGTCGCTTGTACCTGTCTGATCGTATTTACCGTGCCTCGTATTACGGCTCCTCCCAAATATTCATATAATGATGGATAGCACGGAGATGATAATGCTAAGGTATACCACATCCGTGCTTATACGAAAACACAACGTCTCTCTGGCTATATGTTAGTATGCTTATAAATCAAGAACCGCATATTTTAATGAGATGAACGCGTGTATTTCTTTATGAGGTAGGTTTGGTCTTGACTCTAGTCTAGGTCAGAGGTGACAGAGACAAAGTCGACGATGGAGTGAGTTTATCCAGAAGAAGCTTGTTTACTCTAAATTTGAAGAGATTAGAGTTGAATGCGTTTGGTAAAACAGACTCAGATAGAGAGTTCCACTCTTTTGCTATATTTAAGAAGAGTATTTTGGTAAACAATACTGTGTTTATGAGTATTTCATTTTCTTCCGATCATCATCATCTGCCACTCAAGAGCTGCTCGTGACTAATAACACCCGCACGGGTCGATCTTCGGGTCTTCTTCAGGTTAAGCAACGCTTGCCGAGGTTGGTCTGTGGATGGGTGACCATCTTAACATACCGTGACTCCTCCGTGCCTTGAAAAGCACGTTAAGCCGTTGGTCCCGGCTGTCATTTGTGGATTTTTGGCAGTCGTTACGGATAGCTAAGAAGTAACGTGGTACCCAGTTAATGGGTTGTGGAGGTCTGGTAGGCAGCCAGTAGTCAGCTGAATCCAGTTTGACTAGAAGCCGACCCCAATATAGTTGGGAAAAGGCTAGGCAGATGATGATCATCATCTACCTAGCCTTTTAGTATTTTTTTGGGATCTTCTTCCAGTCAAACCAGATGTAGCTAAATACCAGTATAGTGTAACTGCATATTGTCAGGTAGACCATACTCACGACTGGGTAAAACGCTATTTCACGGTAAGACGGGTAGTACATCAAACAATAAATCATATATACTTACTAGCAGACTCGGCAAACGTTGCTTTACCATATAAATAAAAAACTGGTCAAGTGCGAGTCGGACTCGCGTGCAAAGGGTTCCGAACGAATTTAATTTTTTTAACATCTTATTTTAAGACTACAGACTTCAAATAGTACTTCAAATAGTAGTTTCCTGTAATCTTTAGGTAAAGATCTATTATCTCCATTTTTTTTTTAAATTTTAGACTCAGTAGTTTCGGAGATAAGGTGGTAATGGTCATTTTTCGTCTAATTTCTTGAATAACTTCAAAACCATTAATTATAAAATTATGAAAAAAATATATAATTAAAACCCTCACAGTAAGCCCTTTCATTTGATATGTCACACAATATTGTTCAAAAAACTTCTTTTTTAATTTTCTAGTTTGGCCCCCAAAAGTGACCCCCATACTAAAAATTTCATGATTTACGTAACGCATCCGTATTTGGGTCATAGAAGTCCATATGTGTACCAAATTTCAACAGAATCGGTCCAGTGGATCCGGAGAAAACTGGCTGAGACAGACGGACAGATAGACACCCGAGTGATCCTGTAAGAGTTCCTTTTTTTTTCAGAACCCTAAAAAAAGCCTACCACCTATTCTCATACCTACCGAATATACACACAAAATTTCATGAAAATCGGTCGAGCCGTTTCGGAGGAGTTTGGTAACAAACACCGTGATTAGGTTAGATATTATAAATCTGAAGAGTTTATTTGCTTGGTTGAACTAGGAGGAGCTAATCTCCGAAACTTCTGGATCGAATTGAAAAATTATGTCAGTGTTGGATAGCCCATTTATCGAGGAGGACTATAGCGGAGCGTTATTGAAAAATGTGAAGCAAAAGAAGTAGCGCGGGTCGGCTGGTTTAACCAACTCGAAGATTGTTTAGTTTTTAACCGACTTCTAAAAAAGAAGGTGGTTCTCAATTCGACAGAGTATATATTTTTTTTTTATGTGTGTTCGCGGATAACTTCGTCCTTTATGATCCGATTTCGATGAATCTTTTTTCATATGAAAGGGTATGCTTTCGAGATGGTCCCATTGCCACCACGTCAGGATCTGATGATGAAAACCCTGAGAAATCGAGAGCAACTCACGAAAATTGTTGGCACGCATCTGGTAAAAACTTGATATTCGTGTGTATATCGGGTGCAGTGGCGGTACCTTCATATAAGCCCAAAAGCCTTACTAAAATGCTCGATAGAGAATCAATATCAAACCCGAACTATTTAAAAGTTCGCGAGCTTAATTCGTATCAAAATAACACAAAGTATCTACCTATGCCACGTTACTACATAACTACACATCGCGATTGTTCGCGCGCAGAGTTTCGCATTTGCAGCATCTACATATAGCTATCTCGCTTACACGTACCGGCTTTTACCGGGCTTTCAAATACTAACTCCGTCACTTTCGCACTTATAGCGATGTGCCGTTTATCGAGTTCTAAACCTTGTGCGTCTACAAATCGATCAGTATGGAAGATTAAGCCGTGCATGCGTATGAAGTTGCACGCGTATGCGTGACCTTGTCACCATGCCAACTCTGCAGTGTTGCCGTTTTAGCGACGTTGTGAGATCTTGGAGATTTTTAACGAGTTTGGGGACTTTTTTTAAGATTTAGCAACAATAAAAACTAGCGACTTTTTAAAATAACGAAATTAAATATTCAAGCAATATCTTAAAAATAAAAAAATTGCGACATCTAGCTAGATTTTTCATATACCTGGCGACTTTTTTTGCCTAAATGACAACACTGCAACTCTGCGTAAGTAGTTCTTGACACCGGAGTGCAACTCACTTCAGTTTTATTTGCTTGAGAGTTGAAAAGTTATGTTGTTAAAGTTTTTTGTGTGTTTTCTTAGATTTTCTCAGTGATACAATTGTTTTGGTGACTTACCTACAACAATGGAGGTAATTGTACCTTGTGAGGATTTAAAATGCGTTCAAGTTTTGATTGGCGAAGATATGGTAAAATCTTTAAACTTTGCTCAGAAAAAACAGTTAATTTCTTCACTAAAACCGACGCCTAATCTGTGTTTTTCTCAGACTAGTAAATCGCATAAACGAAAATTTAATAGATCAGTGTATAAAACTAGTTGGATTGTTGGCTGTTCGCACACTAATAAGTTGTGTTCGTGGTGCTGCCTATTTTTTTCGAATGAAGATTCCGTTTGGAATACATCTGGTTATAATGATTTAAATAACATATCTGGCGCCATTAAAAGGCACGCAAATTTCCATAAACACCTGTGTGCAATGGTTTCTTTCGGTAATTTTGGTAAACAACGAATTGAGACATCTATATCAGTTTATGAGAAAATTGCGATGATACATACGAAGGTACCTACATACTCAGTCGAAAACTGAACTTAATTTTTTTGAAATCGGTTAAAATTTTATTGGGCTTGCCTTATTTTGAAACCCTAGGCACGCCACTGATCGGGTGATACTACAAAAGAATTAAGGTTTGGATCAGACCTGATGATGGAGACGACAGAGAGTCAAGGGAACTCCACATCGGTATGTAGGAACTACCAAGTGTTTGGGCTTATTTCATTCGTACTGACGAGACCTTTACACCGAAAGCACTTAGTAAGTTTTATTTCCATAACATAACATCACGCCGGTACGCTGTGAATAGGTACGCAGGTACCACTAATAAGTGAAAAATAATAAACTATTTTACAAAAAATATAACCGACTTCCAAAACAAAACACTACAAAGTTTAAAATAACTTTAATTTCGGAAGTCGGTGTCAAAAAACGAATTGACCAAAAACACCACACACTACAAATTTTTTACTCGTAATGTTACACACTAATCGTTTCTTTCACAATAATACAAATGGATTCCCTTTCCCTTAGAAGGTGAGCCAGCACATCAATCATGAGATAAATGATCAGCTCTTATCAGCCATCGCCCTTCACCTTGCACATGACGGTTGTCTGCTGATAACGCCTCATTCTTTTTCATCAAAATTGAACGTAGAAACTTTACCGGTTTGAAATGAGTAAACTGTTTTTTAGGGCCTTCAAAGGAAACGGAATTGTAATAATGTCACGTTTTGACCATTTGAGTTTAGGGTTCCGTACTGATTGCAAAACGGAACCCGTATTAGATCACTCTGCCCGTCTGTCACAGCCTTGCTCCAAATCTACTGGATCTGACTTGATACATGGTACAAAGCAGCAGCAGCAGTTGAGCAGTGGTGGCCGAGTGGTAACGGTTCCGACTTACGAGTTGTAGGTCGCGGGTTCAAACCTAGCTAGGCACATTACTTTGTGTAATTTATTTCATCACCACTGCTCTCAAAACGGTGAAGGAAAACATCGTGAGGAAACCGGCATGTCCTAGAACCAAAAATTCGAAGACATGTGACATTCACCAACCCGCATTGGGCCCGCGTGGTGGATTACGGCCCATTCCCTCTCCTAGAGAGGAGGCCTGAGTCCCAACAGTGGGAACATTATAAGGCCGACTATGACTATGACATGGTACAAATTGAAAAAAAAAATACAGAAAATGTTTCTTACTAGTTTTAAAGACTACAGGAAAATCTATAATAAGACTATGTTTTTATGTTATAAATCATCATTCTTTTGGTACCCTTTGTTTGGTTAACGGGACAATATTCTAATGTTACAGTCCTGTGACAGTCAGAACAACGGCAAAGACTTAGGTAACACGGACGTTGACCACCTTTGGTTGCAGAACCCAAAACTTAAATTTAAAAGTTATCAAAAAGCACACAAATCATACCACTAAAATCGATACCGGAATCGTGCTACGCGCCGGGCTACGGCGTAGCGGTGTGCTACGGCGTAGCTCTGTGTTCACTATCGTTTTAATACGTATAGCACTGGCGTAGCTTTGTGTTTAAAAATCGTTTTCATACTTATGGAATGTGCTCATCAGCAGACGACTTCATATGATTTTAAATTGAACATCACATTTAAACAGCCAGTCGTCATTTCCAGAAAAATAAATAATTTAAACTAGACCACTTTCTTCACAACTTCATAAGTGTATATTATATTATTAATACTGGTTTATTAAATGACAATCGCGGCAAAACTATCAGGCATATTTTTATGAATTTTTTACCATCTCAAAGACAATTTTACCATCCAATTTTTAGTGAGTATACTCACTACAATACACCCACGTATCAATGTTGAGTCGTTATACTCCCTGAAGGTCGTTCGCAGCTTTTGTTGCCTTAAACCACGAGCGCCATATTTACTGTAGCAAAATAAAGACGCTGAACGGTATGTAAAATCTAGATATCTAAAACTATCGAGATCAAAGCCATTTTAGTTAAAAGTAACATTCATGTATAGCTACATTTTCTGCAAATTTTAATGACTCCATAAAACTGTTTGATCTTCAGGCAAATAGCCAAAATGATTGCGGCTTTTTAATGTCAGCTTTTTATAAATTTGGGGCCGACCATCTCGCAATTGGATTTTTATTTGATGTTAACGGGCCTTCTCCAGATGCCATCCAAATATTGGAAACCAATATTCATTAAGGGAACGTCCCTTAAACGACTCCAAAATTCAGGCAAATTCAGTAAAATGCGTTAAAAGTTAATTATGTTTGAGTGATCAGGAAAATCATTCTTTTATTTGGTGAAGTGAAAAAAACGAAGTCGATCTTGGCAAATTACTGTAAATGAGTTTAGTTGTTTTAAGAGCAAAAGTAATATTTATTTAAATTCAAGCCTCTTAGGTATTGAGCATTTGAAACCCGGCATCAAAGTTTTTGATGGACTAATTTTGTTATTGCGGGAGCCAGAGGACGGCCATCGTCGCGCGTCGCGGTTGCGGGCCTAGGAATCGCTGGCGTGACGACTTGGAGGCGTTCATGACGGATTAGTCAGAGAAGGCAGTACACCGGGAAAGTGAAAGGCTATGGGGGAGACCTTTGCCCAGCAGTGGAACAGTATAGGTTGAAAATTGCTATCACCATATTTTGTGTTAATAAGAAAAAATAATATTCCCACCTACGGAATTTCGATTATGGTGGTGTAGCTTAACAGAAATTCAGAACAAGTGAAGACAGGGACCGGTGCACTCTCTGCTCCTTTATTTTCATTGTTCCCCGACACGACTTAGGATAGATCAGTCGCAAGACTAACCGCTTTTCATGCTTTCGGAGGCTTATTGGTGCCACTCCACACCTTCTAAAGTTACAAACTCTAGGGTGCTGAGAAATTCCCACTGAATGATTCCTAAAACACTTTCTGCCCGACCTGAGAAGCGAAACCAAAAGCCCACGTTCGGTAATCGAGCTTGTGACAGTAGGAATAACGGCGCAGTTAAACAGAGAATGTTAATAAAATAGATAACAACGGTTCATGATACCTCTAGAATTGATCTCCTAAATATTCCAAAAAACCGGCCAAATGCGAGTTGGTTTCACACACGAAGGGTTCCGTACCATAAACCTTAATTTTTATTATTTGTTTTTATAGCGGCAATAGAAATACACAATCAGTAAACATTTCAACTGTCTGCCTATTACGGTTCTTGAGATACAGCCCGCTGACAGACAGATGGACGGACGGACGGACAGCAGAGGCTTAGTAATAGGGTTCCGTTGGCTACCCTTTGGGTACGGAATCCTAAAAACCAGTCAAGTGCGAGTCGGACTAGCGCATGAAGGGTTCCTTACCATCTTATTTTTAATATTTGTTGTTATAGCGGCAACAGAAGTACACACTTTGTGAAAATTTCAACTGTCTACCTATTACGATTCATGAGATATATAAACCTAGTCCGACAGACTGACAGACAGACGGACGGACGGGTAGACTTACGGACGGACGGACAGCGGAGGCTTAGTAATAGGGTTCCGTTGGTTACCCTTTATGTATGGAGCCCTAAAAACACATTTATTGTATGGGAGCCCACATTAATTTTTAATTGAATTAATTTTTATTATCTGTTGTTATAGCGGCAATAGAAAAATACACACTCTGTGAAAATTTCAACTGTCTTCCTATTACGGCTCTTGAGATACAGACCGCTGACAGACAGACGGACGGACGGGTGGACGGACGGACGGACGGTCAGCGGAGGCTTAGTAATCTAGATTACTGTTGGCTGTTCGGGTACGGAACCCTAAAAAGGCGATCAACCAATTTCAAGACGAAGACACGATCACAAAATACAAATAGCTATGAATATACAGGATGAATTTATATGAAGATCATTTATAATGTAAAGCCTCCTCAGACAAGCTCGTAACAACGGCTTGATGTCCTGAATTTGTTTGCGGTACGTACATGAAATATATAAGGAATTTTCACGCATATATTATCGCACCTTTTGCCTGGGTTAGAAGATTTTTTTCTTATTTATGTAATACTTTGATCTTCACTTGTCTATGTTGGAATGAGTTATTTTTGCGGGTCATTGCTCGTCGTGAGAGCGACGTTAGCTTAATGTTTCACTTTAATTTGGTATTTATTTGAGAAGTTACTTTGTATTTATTTGAAAAGCATGTGCGAAGATCCACTAGTTTGAACGTCCACTTCTATTTCTCTGTGTAAAATAGTGGTACATAGGCGGACTTATTGCAACAAGGCATACTCTACTAGACATTTTCACTTTCATATAACACTGAAACTATTGCTGTGTAAATGTTGAATGTCGCTGAAGGATATATAAGTTATCAATAGATCCACATTAAAAAAACTGGCCAAGTGCGAGTCGGACTCGCGTGCAAAGGGTTCCGAACGAATTTAATTTTTTTAACATGTTATTTTAACACTACAGACTTCTAATTTTCCTGTAATATTTAGGTAAAGATCTATTATCTCCATTTTTTTCAAAATTTTAGGCTCAGTAGTTTCGGAGATAAGGGAGCGAATGGTAATTTTTCGTCTAATTTCTTGAATAACTTCTAAACCATTTATTTTAAAATTATGAAAAAAATATAATTAAAACCCTCACAGTAAGCTCTTTCATTTAATATGTCACACGATATTGCTCAAAAAACTTTTTTTTTTAATTTTCTAGTTTGACCCCCTAAAGTGACCCCCATACTAAAAATTTATGATTTACGTAACGCGTCCGTGTTTGGGTCATAAAAGTCCATATGTGAACCAAATTTCAATAGAATCGGTCCAGTAGATCCGGAGAAAACTGGCTGTGACAGACGGACAGACAGACAGACACCCGAGTGATCCTATAAGGGTTCCTTTTTTTTTCGGAACCCTAAAAAAAACAACATTTATTTCAGGCTATCAAAACCCATAGCAAACCAATACATAAATTAAAATGAAATAGCTTAATAGCTATTATTTCACATTGATTATGAATTTAACTTTAAATTAAATTAAATATCATTTTTGCTGTATCAAAATTTAAGTTTACTGAAACGAGGCCTTCATTAAATTCACCAGTAACGGATATGTGTGCATGAATCCCTCATAGTATGAGCGAAGTGCTGCCAAATTTTACGACGAGCATAAAATTTCTGTAAAGGCGTATTCTGTGGCGGAAGGTGACACGTGTTAGCATTGCCATCACGGTAAGAGTACACATATTTTACCAAGGGAATGGGCCTCTGGGTTAATCTTTGGTTGTCATTTGGTTGAGTATGTCGGCGAGTTCTCAAAAATTCCGCATAATGCGGGCCATAGACGAGTAAAAAAAATAAAACAAACAAAAATAAGCAAAAGAGGGTGAGTGTGTGTGTGTGTGTGGGTGTGGGTGTGGTTGCGGGTGTGGGTGTGGATGTGAGTGTTCAAGTAATCTGATCAAACTGTTTGATAAAACAGAAATATGTTTCATATTGCTTCATGCCTTTCGAAAACTCATTTTTGATAAAATTTTCCTACTGACATTTGTTCCAATTTTATATGAACCAGCTTGTTTGATAAAATTACTTGAACGTCTATGGCCTGTATAATGTAATTTTTTTTATCGAATTTCCACCAGTTTTGTTTATAGGGATAGCAGTCGCGTCGTCGTTTTCACTTCAGGCAACTTATTTATGTAAATCTATGAATCGCGCTGAGGCTTGCTGTAAGAAAACCCAATGCTGGACCAAACTCGCCTACGTACATACGCTGTTATATTGTATTTGAGAACGCTTAACGTAGGTTAAAAAAACACATTTGAACTGCTCTTTCGAATAACGTCCTACAGCGCTTGACATAGCTAAGATATTATTATTACGTAATTTGGTAGAGCACAAGTATGTAAACCACATATAAAGCAATGTAAGGGTTCCCGCACACGAACATTTTGCGACGTACAACTTTATAGGCCATCTCCAGAATGTTTTGAAGCAACATTGTAAGTTTATGCTCGGTGATGGTAGCAAAGTTGATATGTGCTTCACTAAAACGTAAAGTGGCAAGATTTTATAGAATTGTGCTGTTTGCCATAAAATTGTGGAAGTTATATGGCTTGAAAATAGATTCTATGAGTAGGTACTAAACCTCCCCAGGGTTGCGGAATTTGTTCGAAAGAGTCACCGCGGCTCTGCAACGCAAAGGTCATTTGTAGGAACACGGATGGGTTTTAGTCAGTAAGAGTCTGACACTCCCTTCTGCTCCGCTCAAAGCGGGAGGAGTAATTTGATGATTTCCGATCCTTAAAAGGAGGTACTAAAACATCAACATAAGAAGAAAAGAGCATATAAAAGAAGGTCCAGTTGAGTGTAGCTTCGGTAACAGATTTGCTACCACCTCGCTGGCTGACTATTTTTTTTCTGCCACAACTTCATAACTGTTGGTTTGGCTAGGTGGTTATTCAGTCAATAACAACAACTTTAAAGTCATTCATTCATTGAAAATCAAGGAAAGAGTTTTGACAATTCATCTATTTAAAGGTGCGCTTACACTGTCAACAGAAATTGTGATATTTTTGGCAATTTCAATACGAATCTGATACTTCCGCGAATTGAGCGGGGTTGCCGAAACGCCATAATGGCCTGTAATTGCACAATTAATTGCCTGTGTAAGCCCATCTTAATGGATAAGGGTGCCTGTCTTTTACAGCGGAGCGACTTAGCGGAGCGGAGAAACGGAGAAATTTTAACCAGTGGAATTGCATAAAATCCCCGCACTACGTGATTCACTGATGTTTGACTGACATGATTGGTTAATATTTCTTCGTTTCTCAGCTCCGCTGCCTCGCTCCGCGCAAATAAACAGGCACCCTTAGGATTACCTTTCCATTACAGCGGAGCGAGGCAGCGAAGCGGAGAAACGGAGAAATTTTAACCAATGGATTTGCATAAAATCTCCGCACCACGTGAGTCACTGACATTTTGACTGACATGATTGGTCAATATTTCACCGTTTTTTATTCTGCGACAAAAAAACTCTTCCGTTACTAAGTGACTAACAGACATCGTACAGCTGAAACTACTGGTGGTGAAATATCGATACAGACGATCGTAACACGTTTTAATCCCTCAGTATGTGCGAAACCTTAGCCTGAATTTAATTTCAGTGCATTTCTTCATCCGAAACGCAGACATTCAGCTCAAAATTGCAATCTTGTAGTCTCGTCGGGTTTTCTCTTAGAAATTACTGTTCATGTAAGATGTCTATTGTGTTATTTTCTAGGATCACCTGCTCGGCGGGGATGCAGTTTGAATATTATGTTTACAAGAGAACCTTAATGCAAATTGCTAATTAGCTAAGAGATTTCGGAGAATATTGTAATTAATGTCTTTGAGTCTGGAGCAAACCGAAAGTGGCCTTTCCACTAACATCAATGCAAAGAATGTTTTGATTTCCAAGAAATTTTACCCTTATTATACCTTTTTTTAAGGATGGGCAATCATCAAATGACTCCTCCCGCTCTAGGCGGAGCAGAAGGGAGTGTCAGACTCTTACTGACTAAAACCCATCCGTGTTCCTCCTAATTCCCTTTGCGTCAGGGCCGCGGTGACTCTTTTGAACAAATTCCGTAATCCCTTATTACACCTTCAGGTAATAATTATAGTACAGAAGGTTGCATGACAGTGGTAACAAAAACCAGCATAAGCTGACCTAAAGTATTTGTGTCGTTCATGTGAATCAAGGAACATGGTCTTCCCTGATGTGACTAAACCTTTGATGACCGGATTAGGTAAAATACACACATCTTTCGTTTGAATATTATGTTACCTTAATGCATATTGCCAATCAGTTCAGAGAATTCGAGGAATATTGGTGTCTTTGTATCCGGAATTAAGTGAAAGGTTGCATGTCAGTGGACACAAATCTAGCATAAGCAGGCCTTAAGTTTCTTGCACATTTTTGAGTCAGGCATCTCACAAGGTGGGCCGATGACCTGGTGAGAGAAGCGAGAATCTGCTGGATGAGAGTAAGTGGACCGGTATATGTGGCGATGCTTGGGGGAGGAAACGCGGATTATGATACACTAGCTTCTGCCAGCGGCTTCGCCCGCGTGGTCCCTGGGGAACGTACTCCCGGGATGAAAAGTAGCCTATGTCCTTTCTCAGGCTCTAGACTATATCTGTACCAAATTTCATTTAAATCGGTTCAGTAGATTTGGAGTGAAAGCGCGACAGACAGACAGACAGAGTTACTGTCGCATCTATAATATTAGTAAGGATTACGAAACCGTCATATGTTACAAGTTAGTTGCTATCACGAGGTTAAATTACTAATATTTTACATGAAATCGCCACGGATCATAAACCATCTCGGAGTTAAAGGATAACTCTAGTTTGTGCAAGTTAGCTTTAATCCGACAGTTAAGGAATGACATTGGTGAGTCGTATTTTAT
This sequence comes from Lacanobia wlatinum, assembly GCA_947578705.1. NCBI lineage: Eukaryota > Metazoa > Arthropoda > Insecta > Lepidoptera > Noctuidae > Lacanobia > Lacanobia wlatinum. The sequence continues at coordinate 13,066,855 of OX388043.1, read as the reverse complement.
TTAAAGTTAAACTGATGTGATGACGATGATGAGATCAGAAATGTTGTACTCTTTCATTGTGTCGTGTGTGCTTATTTATGCATGCGCGTTCTCCATTCCTATGAACCGTACATAACCCTGTATGAACGTGGGCGAAACTCGGTAGTCTGTGGGGATCATTGCACGTGGCATTCTGTTGTTTTTGCCGTGGGATTATGTATGTTTGCGAACCAAACAAATAACAATTCCCAATAGCAATACGGGTCTTTATAGCCTGAAAAATAGTAGATATTTATTTAACCCTAAAACTCCCTCGCAGCTCAGCGGTGTAATATCGTTTGGAGAGCTTAGTTGGTCCAACATGACGCGTCAGAACGGCGACGTCATAAACCCTCTCGTTCGCAACCCTCAAGCGGATTTTATTGGTATCGGTATAAGAGGACTATTTGTATGAGTGCACTGTCGGGACGATTCGACCCCTGAGTGCTGACGGGTTAGTTATTGATTGTCGAATGTCGGTCAGCGAAGCTATGATATTTTTGCCTGAAACGAATTGAAGGCTGAACAAAAGAGTAATTACCGTTTGGAGATATGCTGAACTTTACGAGGTCTGTTTTTAAATGTAGGTATTTTTATTTATCAGGAATATTATTTTTATTTGTTTAGTTGCATGCAAAGTGTATAACTTAGTATAATAACATTATTATCCTAAGGTATATAATAATCGGTTTGTAACTAAGTATTCAGTACTTTTTTTCTGTTTGTCTTTCCATTAAGTTACATCTGCCATGTTCTGTTCGCCCTAAGATTGACTGGTAGAAAATGCCTAAGGTAATTAAGTCTGCGTTCGTACTATGTTTTTACTAGTTCATAAAGATACAAAAAATTTGATTCACTTTAAAATCCTAATTGTATTTGTTAGTCTTTAACCCACATTAATATACTATAAAATAAGAACATTATCTTACCTAGTTCAAATGTATAATCTTAATAGAAATAGCTCATTATTAATTCTTGGATTGAAAAGCAATTCTCTGGAGATTTTCGTTGAATTTCGTCTTAAACTCCTATTGGAATAGTAATAAAACTATTACATCCTTCAAAGTTAAATCAGTTTTCGTATTAAAATTTTAAATTGATTTGAATTGAAAATATTTATTTCAGAACAAGCACACAGTAGTTAATACAGGTCAATAAAATGTTAGTAAGTAGATAGTCTCGATGGATGCGAGACGCGCACTCGTGCAGGACCGGTCGTTGTGGCGACGCTTGGGGGAGGCCTATGTCCAGCAGTGGAAGTCTTTCGGCTGATATGATGATGATGACGAGGTAGATAGTTATAGCTATGTTAGTAAAATCATTATTATTTTGGACATGCATGAGCGACCACTGCCTCAGGATTTGGCTGTCCACTCTGTCCGACACCACGCTCAGAAGCGTGTTGGTGCTACCCTTTACCCGGGACCACAGTGAGGCCGTTCGTTTGCGAAGCACCGCATCGAAGCCATCCGTGCAGTGTTCGACAAACATACCGGAGGCACTGCATCGCCATGGGAGCCCCAACAAACCCTTAAACGCGTTGTTATACTGATTTAGGTTCTTATTGTAAACTAATTTATGACCGTGGCTTTGTTCGCTTTCATATCGATTTTTGCAAAAGAAAGGTAACCGTCTTCAGGGTACCATCAATCTCTGTACCTAAATTCGTCAGAATCAGTTCAACGATTTAGGCGTAAAAGCGAACGAAGAAATTCACTTCCGCATGTATAATATTTATTTATTTACATTTTATGTACATTCAACAAAGCTATTCGGTATAAAGGCAAAAATATTAACTTTTCCACAGTACTGCCAATGTTTATTTCTTATGTGTGTTTATTAATTTTTTTAAGCTTTTGCCATACTGACGAGTTTGTTTTACAATAATTGTCTACTCAGCACACTCACAACATTGTTTAAAAGTAGTTGTAAGTTAGCTACCTGCGTACCCAATAGCTTTGTTGACTGTAAAATGATGCTACAATATTATATCTTTACTAATATTATAATGCCGAAGAGTTTGTTTGTTTGGTTGAACGCGATAATCTCAGGAATTGCTGGTTCGAATTGAAAAAATATTTTAGTATTGGATAGCCCATTTATCGAGGAAGGCTATATAGGCTACATAAGATCACGCTTCGACTAATAGGAACGGAGCATTAATTAAAAATGTGACGCAGACGAAGCTGCGCGGGTCAGCTAGTGAAGTATATAAAGATCTTATGTTTTACATAACAAAATCTATTAAATTCTACTTATAAATCTATACGTATTCTATGTCCTATTCCAGGATATAGAATGCAGACACAGTTACTAGGAAATGATAATGATGATGACGCTATGATACAGAATACTAGTGGACGTCACGCGGTTTCACCCGCGTAGTTCCCGTTCCCGTGGAAGTATGGGGATAATATATAGCCTATGTTAGTCCCTGATAATGTAGCTATCCAATGCTAAAAGAATTTTTCAAATCGGTCCAGTAGTTTCGGAGCCAATTCAATACAAACAAACAAATCTTTCTTCTTTATAATATTAGTGTAGACAGACATAGATATATAATACAGAATACAGACATAAGATATAGAATACAGACATAGTTACTAGGAAATGATGATGCTGATGATGACGCTATGATATAGAATACAGACATAGATATATAATACAGAATACAGACATAAAATATAGAATACAGACATAGTTACTAGGAAATGATGATGATGATGACGCTATGATGGTTAGGATATGGTTTATATCATAGCGAGTGCTTTTGTGCGACGGGCTTTTACTCGCAATACTCGCTCCGGCCCGCACTATAGGTAGAAATTACCGCTGTTTGGTGAGTTCTGACCGCCAAGCGAGTGTCGCTGAGCGAGTACAATCTTTCATAGATAGTTCTGGTCGCTCAGCTAGAGGTAAGAGCCGCTCGCCGGCAGTGTGTACAGCCAGTTATCGACTCAATGAATGTATGTGTCTCTTTTACTCACACGAGATCGATATCTTTTGTCCCTTTCTAGTATAGTAGTATAGTAAAGTTACTTGCTTCCTTGCCGGCGGCGGTGAGACAAGTGCCTAAAGTGAGTTCGAGCACGAGTTTATAGAGTAACTCTCCGATCGTTGACAATTAATTTGGTAACCAACTATGTAACCAATGAAACTTCATCAGCTTAAAAGTTTAACTATCAAAGCCAAGACTAGTTAGCCTAACTACTGAAAGTACTTAGACCAAGAAGGATTAAAACATTTTGCAAATGACTTTTTTGTCACAGATTGATTAATTAATGAGACTTAGTTTAATTAATTATATTAGGAATTTATGAGTATTTTTATGAAACTTGATTAAATTATTTAGAAATATACAACAAAACATAGAAAGAAGAACAAAGAAAAATTGTTTATTCCGCCCAAACAGACGCACATTAACATGACATTATATTTTTAAAATACACAAAAACAACTATAAAACAAAGTAAGAGACAAACATTCGTCCGTAAAACCACTGCCAGCCTGTTTCAGGGACGGGCATTATAAAAAAGTCATTACTGTCTCGGTCATGTCATAGACAAACAATGGTTAGCAAAAAATAAATAAATAATAAAAGATACTCACATGTGTGGCCGCGACAGCGACTGTCAGTAATAGATGTCAATCCTGACACAGTTCCTGACACAAACAAAACAAACCATAAAAACAAAACAACAAACAAAAAAACTTAATTTAGTTAAACCTAAAACTACAAAGTTACATCTTACTAGTGGACGTCACGCGGTTTCACCCGCGTAGTCCCGTTCCCGTGGGAGTACGGGGATAATATATGCCTATGTTACTCCCTGATAATGTAGCTATCCAATGCTAAAAGAATTTTTCAAATCGGTCCAGTAGTTTCGGAGCTTATTCAATTCAAACAAACAAACAAATCTTTCTTCTTTATAATATTGGTATAGATAGTATAGATAACATAAGCTGTGCGTCGCATCTGGGCAGGAATAGGTGGTTGCTCGGCCAAAATGCCGGCATACGGCTATACGCCACCGTTACATGATGGACAACCTAACCATACACGTAAAACGTTTTGGAAATAAGTACTTTCATTGTCCGTACAGCTAAGGAGTAGAATTCTTCGCCGGAGGCTGTGTTTTCTGATAGCTACAACTTAGGGATCTTTAAGTCAAGAGTGAATAGGTTACTCCTGGGTAAGCATGCTCCATCGTCGACCACTTCATCGCTTACCATCAGGTGAGATAGTGGTTAAACGGGAGTCCATAAAAATAATAATATTTAAAGCCAAGGAATATAAACACATCAAAAGATAAACACGTCCTAAAAATCTAGCTTTTATTCCTCGCATTTCATAATAGGTTCATGTATACTGCTATCGTTCTCTTCATTTATTATGTTTCTCGCTCTCACACATGGCAAAAGAGCGAGATGACTAAAGTTGAGGTGTAATTTCTAATCTTGTTATTCCATTCAAACTGTTATTAGTTTCAGATTTAAAGCCTGAAAGCTTATCTGCAAGCCTGGTTCTGTATATTAATAACGAAAGACTTATTCGTATATTTTATGAAGGTTCTATATTATTCCCCGCATAATAGAAAATGGGGCATCAATTTGTAATGACGTCATGAAAAATATGACGCTCCTCTATGGGCAATCGTGTAAAGAAACATTTTTTCAGAAGCAGCCCGTAGTCTGGATTTGCGTCCAGTTGATGGCAATAACGTAGGGATTGGTACAACCTGCGGACTTTGAGCTTTGGGTGACTCGCCGTCTGATCAGAACCAGGCCCAGGTCGACGGCTGTGTTCCACGCGCGCCTCAAAGAGCTGTCAGCATAAAAGACGGGGCCCGCTAGGGCCAGTGCCTGCTGGGGCTGTGGACTTTGTTCGAAAGAGTCACCGTGGCCTTGGAACGCAAAGGGCATAAAACCCGGCAATGTCCGGGTCACGGCTCGGATGGACTTGACGTGCTTTTGGGCGTAGCAGTATAGTCTGTGGAGGATGGAGTGTTGTTAGTAAGCGTAGTGTAGGGAGTATACATTGCGGAATTTGTTCGATAGAATCACAGCGGCCCTGGAACGCAAAGGGCATTAGGAGGAACGCGGATGGGTTTTATTTAGTAAGAGTCTGACTTTCCCTCCTGCTTCACCCAGAGCGGGAGGAGTCATTTGATGAATTCCCATCCTTAAAAAGAAAGGGATTGGCACAAGAAACGAGAGGCCTATGCTCAGCAGTGGATGATGATGTGAGATCGGGTTGTGGATGATGATGACGATGGCGATGTTACTAACAACCGTGCCTATATAGAATAGAATAGAATACTCTTTATTATGTACACCATATAAGTACTATATATGGACTTTTTTGTCTGAAAAGTTTCTTTTTTATTAGGGTTCCGAAAAAAAAGGAACCCTTATAGGATCACTCGGGTGTCTGTCTGTCTGTCTGTCCGTCTGTCACAGCCAGTTTTCTCCGGATCCACTGGACCGATTCTGTTGAAATTTGGTACACATATAGACTTCTGTGACCCAAATACGGACGCGTTACGTAAATCATTAAATTTATAGTATGGGGGTCACTTTTGGGGGTCAAACTAAAAAATAAAAAATAAAGTTTTTTGAACAATATCGTGTGACATATCAATTGAAAGGGCTTACTGTGAGGGTTTTAATTATATTTTTTTCATAATTTTAATATAAATGGTATTGAAGTTATTCAAGAAATTAGACGAAAAATGACCGTTCCCCCCCCCTTATCTCCGAAACTACTGAGCCTAAAATTTTGAAAAAAATGGAGATAATAGATCTTTGCCTAAAGATTACAGGAAAACCTATTAGAAGTCTGTAGTGAAAAAATAACATGTTAAAAAAATTAAATTCATTCGGAACCCTTTGCACGCGAGTCCGACTCGCACTTGGCCTGTTTTTTTTTTTTTTTATAGGCTAGCTCCCTATCACTTGGTTGTTCAACATAACAAGCAAATGTTTGTATACGATACTGCTTTATCCATTTTAGAATACAGATGCAATTTTATGTTCAGTGTTTTATGCTCTCGTTTAAGTTTGAAATAGGTCAAACAGACGAAATAAAATAAAGGCGAATCAATCAACTTTTATAATAATTCAGATTAGAACTACCTATCGCAAACATTGCATTTCCTGAATTTAATCAGAAAAAATTCTGCTGGAAAAGTTTCCTACTTGGAAAATGTTCTTTCTTCTAAAAGATTTTGAAATAAAACAGTTACTGTTGGGCAAAGTATTTCCTGGTAGTAGCACGCGAAGGAATGTGGGACAATGGTAGCGACTCACTGGTTAACTTTGTTGTAAAAATTCTTTAGGAAACTGTTCATGCAGGAATTTTCTTTTAGTGATCGATGACGCTTTATAGCTTTTACATTTAAAACTGTTTTAAAACTCTACCGGATGATGTCACAAGTCATTTTGTAGACATTGTTCTAAGCAACAACGTGGCCACATTGTCGCGCCGCATCTATCTGTATGAGCCTTCATTCGAATGCCACCAAGATACATTTTTGATTAGAATCAATTATAGAGTTTCCATAAAAAAAAAACATAAAAATCGGTTCCTTCATTTCCAAGAATAAGGACTTGCCAGGTTATTTGTAAAACACTAATAACTTCTTAGGAAGTGAAAGTACACATGATTATAAACAACTTTGATTTTGAGACCATCCCTGAAAACTCGGAAAAACTATCAGCTGTTTAATTAAAATACAAAATACAAATATCAACCGATGAAAATTACAAAAAAAAAAACCATAGTAAAACAGTTTTACAAATAACCCTGAATAAAATATCTCGAGCAGTTAACGCTTTCAATGGGTACCAATTTAAACTAACACGTGAACAACACTAGAGATTTTATTGAAATTAAACCAATACAAGTACTTCAACGTTAAATATTCCACTGCCAATAGGGTATTTTACTGAAAAAAACGAAATAGTCCGTCAGATAGATTTTCAAAAAATATTGGACACGTATTTTTTCTTTTTTCACGTAAACAAAAAATGACGAAGATACAGTACGTTGAAAACTCGCGTGACGTCACTATGATAGTACAATTTTACTAGCGAAGTGACGTCATCAGCCCCCTCTCCCGAGTTTTGATGCATTTTATCTTTGTCAATATTGATTGATTTACAGAAACAAAAAATACGTGTCCATTATTTTTCAATACTCCAACTGACGGACTAAATAGTTTTGCAATTTATTGATGGTGGAAACTAGCCTATTCCACACCCACAAACAATATGATTTGCTTCACAGCGCGTCAACGACCTAGTTACCGAAAACATTCCCCTATTGGTATTCCACAAGTATTTGCTATCCGCTAACTATTTACCAATATTGTTAAGGCAGGCGTCTATTCGGGTGTTCGACCATGATATTATGTAGTAGCTACGAATTTCTATTATCTGTTGTAAACCAGTTATTAAAGGAGTCCCTGTTATGTAGTTAAGTCCGAAATGTGGTTAGAACTTGGTGATGTTATTATTACTGTGCTTGCTTTGGAATGAGAATTTTATGCTTTGAATGTTATTTATTATTTGCATGGTGACTTACTTTCAGGACGCCAAAGGCTCAAGTGGCTGCAAAGAATTTGGGGATCTTAGCAAAGGTGAGACGGTACTTTACGCCGGAACAGCTGCTCAAACTCTATCAAGCGCAAGTTCCATCATGTATGGAGTACTGCTCTCATCTTTGGGACGGATCTGCCAGCTTGATGCCCTTGAGTCAATTGAGAAACTAGCCAAGAGGATCATCGGCGATGATAGGCTCGTCGCGACGAAGCTCCAAAGTCTTGAGCATCGACGACGAGTTGCTAGCCTGTTAGTTTTCTACCGGTTGCATTTTGGGGAATGTGCGACGGAATTGCATAATTTGATTCCGCCAAGCCCGTTCCATCATCGGACCACAAGACGAACGGCGATGCGCCACCGGTACATGGTGGACATCCCACCCACGCGCACAAAACGTTTTGGGAACACATTCATAGTGCGTGCAGCTATGATAGCTATAACCTGGGAGTATTTAAGTCAAGAGTGAATAGGTTGCTTCTAGGCAAGCCTGTTCCATCTTCGACCACATTATCGCTTTAACCCGATGGCGGGTGAGATAGTGGTCAAACTTGAGCCTATAAATAGTAAAAAAAAAAAACGCTAAAGTACCAACCAATTTTAACAACTTGAGCTACAGGACCAAATCTGCTATCATTAAGTATTACTATGTAGTTCTATGATAGGCGCCAAACTTGCAATAAAGTATATTGACCTTTCCCTAATATCACTTCGTAGATATCCGAACAATAAATTACGAACCGTTTTTAGGGTTCTGTAGCCAAATGGCAAAGAACGGAACCCTTACAGATTCGTCATGTCTGTCTATCTGTCCGTCCGTATGTCACAGCCACTTTTTTCCGAAAGTATAAGAACTATCCTGTTGAAACTTGGTAAGTAGATGTATTCTGTAAACCGCATTAAGATTTTCACACAAAAACAGAAAAAAAAAATTGGGAGGCCCATACTTAGAACTGAAACTCAATATTTTTTTCATCAAACCCGTATACGTATGGGTTATCTATGGATAGGTCTTCAAAAATGAGGTTTCTAATATTTATTTTTTTCTAAACTGAATTGTTTGCGCGAGAGACACTTCCAAAGTGGTAAAATGTGTCCCCCCCTGTAACTTCTAAAATAAGAGAATGATAAAACTAATAAAAATATATGATGTACATTACCATGCAAACTTCCACCGAAAATTGGTTTGATTGGTTTGTTAGTTTTTTTTTAATACATCATAAACTGTTGCTGCTACGGAACCCTTCGTGGGCGAGTCCGACTCGCACTTGGCCGCTTTTTCTTTACAGGACAGCTCTCTGTATTTATTTCTGTTTTTGGTATTAAGAAACTCAATAAATGTATGTGGGTGAATGACCGTTATTGCATATTTATCTGGCGCCTACTTTAGCCTCTGACTTAAGATCTGGATAAAAGTATTCTGTGTTGTTTCTGGTGATGAAATACTAGTGGACGTCACGCGGTTTCACCCGCGTAGTTCCCGTTCCCGTGGGAGTACGGGGATAATATATAGCCTATATTACTTCCTGATAATGTAGCTATCCAATGCTAAAAGAATTTTTCAAATCGGTCCAGTAGTTTCGGAGCCTATTCAATTCAAACAAACAAACAAATCTTTCTTCTTTATAAAATTAGTGTAGAAAATGTCTGCTAAATTTCACCACGTGTTTAGTAGTTTTTGTGAGTAAGATTGACAAACATCCATTCACCAATTCTCACTAACTTTCCTGTTCATTATAGTAGCGTTGGATGTCCTTAGAATAATGCAGGAAACACCTGAAACGTTTTCTTGATTTCAGGTTTGGTCCCAAAATTAACAAAATTAAGGTAAATTATTTTAGTTCTCTTTAATTTATAAAGTTGATATGTAACGATGAGGGTGGCATAATCTGTTTAGACTAAGCCCTCTTTAAATCATCATCATCGTCAAATAAATCATGTCAGAGGCCCTTGAAACGGTGTAGAAACTCTGACACTATGATGTGTGGGGTCGTTAGACCTTAATGCTCACACGATAAGACGGAGAAGACCCCATGTTACTTGGGGTCGGTGCAACAGGTTTTTTTCTTTCATTCTGCCCTATCAGCCGTCACGCTATCACTAACTCCCTTTTCTGTCATATCGCTCCTCACACAATCCACCCTCCTCAAACCCTCTTTAAATTAATAAAAAACTGTAGGTACTTACATCTTAATATGATGAAGAAATTGTAATTTTGAACTTTCTAGGTTACGAACCTGAATCCTCAAGTTTGAGAAGCTGACACTCTGACAGGTATTATTCGCATAAAATATCGAATTTCTATTTATAGTTGTTTTTGTAAATAACCCTTTAACAAACACGCTCTGTTACAGGCCTTGTTTATTTGAGTTGTTGATATTTGCTAACTAACACTTAATTGATCCGTTGAAGGACTCCAAATTCGTTGATTCAATTTAACTTTAGAAATTTAATTGATTAAGTAATTCTAGAAATAAATTAAATGATATCTGACTGCAGTCTTGCCAAGACGTACCGTGTCACCCAGTTAATGGGTTGTCGAGGTCTGGTAGGCAGCCGCTCCACGTAAAATGCTGGTATTCAGTTGAATCCAGGTTGATTGGGAGCCGACCGAGTTAGAAAAAGATAAGCAGATGATGAGTTGTAGAAATCAATTCCAAACGTTTACTTTTCACTTTTTAGTGGTACCCCACACCTATCACCATAGAAAAGTCGCAGGGAAGCAAAATTCGCAATTCCGTTTACTTGGATGACAAACCAAATACGTCATCTAAGTAAACGAATTCCACCTATTTTTATTTAAAAGCCAAATCATTAAACCGTTTTTGATGAAATTTAAAAGGGAACAATCGAGGAGTATATTCTTTCACATAAAACAATAATTTTTCAAATCGGTTCATAAATGACGGAGTTATGAGGTAACAAACATAAAAAAATACAACCGAATTGGGAAACTCCTCCTTTTTGGGAAGTCGGTTAAAAATATGTCGAACTAACATACTACAAATACGCATTAACTTGGCACCTGGCACGCGTTAGCATCACTGTTAACGTTGCGTTTATGTTATTTTCATTGAAATCGAATTTTTCAATTTAAATTAAAAAGTCAAAATGTAATTGGAACCAGGTGCCCAGTTCAATTTTAATGAAAACCTCAAAATGTCATTCGAAATGTGCCAAGTTAACGCGTACGGGCTATAGTTCAGCTTAATTATAAGTACCTAACCTGACATAAGACATAAGTACCTATGGTATAAGCAAGACAATCTGGATTGCGATCATTGATTCATATCTTGAATTAATCACAAGATTGAACGCGTAAAGGGGGCCTAAGGCACTTGTCTCACCGTCGGCGATCAGCGAGTTGCGAGTAAAGCTTGAAACTCGAAATGATTTGTCAAGCAGCGAGTGAAATGTTTCTATAGTTTTGACGCTCGGCTTTAAGCTTTTTGTGCGGCGGGCGAATACTCGCAATACTCGCTTCAGCCCGCACTTTAGGTAGAAATTATCGCTGGTTGCTGAGTTCTGACCGCCAAGCGAGCATCGCCGAGCGAGTGTCGCTGAGCGAGTACAATCTTTGATAGTTCTTGTCGCTGCGATCAACTAGTGGTAAGAGCCGCTCAAGAGCCGCTCGCCGGCAGTGTGAACAGCCAGCTATCGGCTATGAATGTATGTGTTTATTTTACTCACACGAGATCTAAATATAGCTACTCGCTTCCTCGCCAGCGGTGAGACAAGTGCCAACTCTTCATATAACGCCGTATTTGGAAAGATTGGTAAGCATTAAAAACAAACATATGAATCAGAATGTTTTCTGTTATTTAATCGCTCTTCAAATATAAAATGTAAGAGCATTCCCGAGGGACGTAGGTTTATTTACCACATCTGTACACTCAAATATCAATTTCGTTTATATATTTTTTTAATTTGATGTATGTTTGCATTTCATATTCCATTTTCTCTTGTGCTAGTTTTAAAATGGATATATATATTGAAATGTTATTTGTTGAAAAATGGAGAGCACTTGAATTTTTTTCTAAAATGTATGGTTCAATTTATTTTATTTGGAACAACATGACGGCAGTTTTGCTTTCGAAGTGCATTTAGATATAACATTGTATTAGATTCAGAAATGCATTTTATTACATTCTAGACCACTTTCGTTTTTTGTTGAAATTCATAAAAAAAGGGTTTTTCAGAACAAATAACTATTTTTAGAAAATACATTGTATGAATTCAATATGTATCACTAAAGAATTTGACACAATACCTTAGGGTAAATTCTATTGTGTCACATAAACACAAAAGAATTTTAGAAAAATAAATCTATCACAATAAAAATCACAATAAAACCACGTAAAATAATTTTAATATAATTTATTTTCTGACTAGAAATCCTTAATTATACCAAATACCAGCTTTGGCTTCATCCCTTCTAGGGCGCCCATGACAAGCCGTCAGAAACATTAAGATAGAAAATATTATTTACAATAATGGATGAAAACTAACATTGCTTACCATAACTATTAACTAAGTATTTGAATTTACATTACAAAGATTAATTTGATAAGCTCTTAAATATTGCGTAGAAGTCGACCTTGAAAGTAATCTCTAGAAAGTAAATCTTTTGATACACGTATACTTGTACAAACACTGGCCCGTGGGAGCCAATAACCAATTGTCAATTAATCATAATCTATACATCCATAATCTTAGGAGTATTAATATCAGCCAAAGTATGTATACAGAGTCAAATAAAAACCAATTAATATTTCTATATTTGACAAACTATATGTAACAGTGATTTATTATTGACTATTTATAATAATTGCGAAAAAATAAAAACATTTAACTTAAGTATAGAATATTTTGATAATTATTTCGGTCATGACTTTATGTTGAATGCTATCTACCGTATTTTATAGCGAATTGATTGAACATTAGATAAATATTATTGTAGAGTATTATAATACTAACGACTACTTGTGGATTACTATTTCACAGTTTCCTAATTAACAATAAAATTGAGTAAGTATATTCTATGTTGCAACCAGATTATATCCAGATTCCGAAATGTACACATTTATCTTAAATTAAAATCTAGTACCTGCTATACAAATACATGTGTTACCAGCATAATTTATAACTTATCTCATAATTTATTAGCACAATATTCCTGATAGCTTAACTACAATTTTTTAATTAATGACGGAATATTTTTAGAGAACGTACAAATATTTCTAGTAAAGGCTACCGCAAACAGTCGCGACGTGATTTTGCGATACCCATTTCTAGAAAGAAAACTTCTTGAAGCATCCATATCGGACTATCTGTGAGAGATTTAATACAGCAAAAACTACGTCCGTTGTAAAGATTTTCTGAATACCTTATTTAAGTACCTATATACAAAAATAAACTGTTTCTTTTTAACATATCACTAATTTTTATTCACATCGTAGAAAACTACAGTAGCACAACATCGAACTGTCCTTTAAATATACATCTGGGTCATTTTGTTACTGCATTGGCTGAATATTTTTCAGAGTAGCCCGAGTCTAGCCAAATATTGCATTGCTTTAACATCTATTTGACCCTCAAGATTCCCAGGGGCCTGTCCGTCCTGATCTGAACACGTACAATTTGTTTAGTTTTTTTTCTTTAGGTATTGCCAAACGATCACTACGCTATTGCGAATGCTAATAGTTTAGCCAAGCCACAACAACTTTCCTTTTCTTTTTATTTGCTATGCACGTCAGAGACGATGCGAAGAAATTAGTTGTTGATTTCGTATAAGGTTTTTTCATTCACACGGACAATCACGGCATCAGTGCAGTGAGTGTCTGACTATTTATAAAGTCAGAGCAGCCAGCCGTAAAAATATGACTTGTTTAGAAAGCCTTTATAATTCTGCCTTAAATTCTAAGTATGACATCGATTCAAACACAAAATATTATGTACACTATAATAAAGCGATAAATTCATTTAACGTGATATGTTCTAAGATATAATACTGCCATTCATGACTATTATACACATTTGTACCTAACTAATAAAGTTCATTAGCGCTTTTCCCCATTAATAAGTATTATTATTTAACAATAATACTGCCTAAATGTATACATTTTGTGAAAGGGAAAGTACTAAAATAGGTCGACTTTGATAGACGTTTTCGGGTTTTTCAATTCGGTAGTTAATGATAGAGAAATTTAGGACATTTTCGAGCTAAATATTTCCGCTTGAATGAAGGTTATGAAAAAGCTATTAAATTTTGAAAGACCTTAAATTTCAACTAGTAGCACATTAATGAATGTAAACTGTTTTGATCATGAGTTAGCTCACAGGAGACTGAACACAAAATTGAACTACAGTGCATAAATGACGAAGAACGTAAATACCTAATCTAGTTTTAGAAAACGTACGTGTGTATGTATATATGTGTATGTGTAATGTGTGTGTGTGTGTGTAATTCTACCTTTTATAACGGTAGATGCAATTTACTTTTTGATTATTAGGTAACGGGATATCACGTAGAATATATTTCGTCTCACTCTTTTCCTTTGAATCTTAAGTCAAACGGGATTCCATGGGATATTAACTTAAACCGCCTCACTTGATGTAATGCATATCAATAAGGTGTCCTTTTCCTTTTATTTGAGATTTCCCCAAAAACGTATTACCTCAAAGCCGGCCAATATAAAAATATTACAATGAGGCCGCCATCTTTAATTCGAATGTGATTATGAAATGTGACACAAAGGAATTTTTTGTATTTTAGTAACCGACTTCATTATATTCATTAATGAAATATTTTATGAAATACCGAAGTATATTAATGTATTTAACTGGGAGTAAAGACCATAAAAACATTTCAAATTAATAAATATCTCGTCTGGTTCAATATGAAATGGAATTTTATTACGGCGAGACAATTTGAAAAATGAAAAGAAAACGTTCTTTGAATTTGTTTCGGTAAAATGTAATTGTAAAAATGATTTGTAGAAACTAATAAAACATAATATATTCGTTTTTTTTTAACGTTGACGCACATTAGGAATTTCTCCTATGTCGTGGGTGCATTAATTACAAATATAAAAACTCACATACACAAACAGCCAAACCCGGAACAACTATCTGTAGGCCATACAAATTATTTGTTTCGTGCGGGAATCGAACCCGCGACACACAGCGTACCAGTCAATCGCTCAACCACTGCGCCAACCGTGTCGTCATAAATAAGCGACTCACAAAAACTATTCCAGTTTATTATACTCAAATCGATTCCTATATTTTGTTGAAATTAATTAAATCTGAGTTTTGCCGTCGCTAGGTTGATTTGAAACGCCAAATAGCAGTTACGTCACATTCGATAAAATTAATATTAGGTATTCAGCTGCGTCCAGATAGATTGGAAGTCAACCAGAACGTAGTTGGGAAAAGGCTGTACATGTAAATGATATGATGACGCTGTTAAGAGGAAATGCTGGCGGCGAGACTTTGTATGTAAAAAGTCATAATTCGAGGTTTGGCTCTCGACTGTTTTCTCCTCTAATATTGGATCGATTTTAGAGGAATATCATAAACTGAATAAGAAGAATATATACTGTGTTCATATGTTTTCCTTTTTGATGATTTATTAACCGTATAAGCACTAGAACTCTCACAAAATGCTTATAATTGTCCGATAAATCGCTGTCATCAGAGCCCTAGTGTACAAATTTGGCAACTATTAATAAAAAAGGAGAACCTAGAGACACAGTATATATCATTCTTATTCAGTTTGTGAAATATCTCTTATATCGGTTTAATATTGGAGGAGAAAACAGTCGAGAGCCAAACCTCGAATTATGACTTTTTACATACAAAGTCTCGCTGCCAGCATTTCCTCTTTTTAATTAGTGGCTTGCTAATATCGAAAGCTATACACAAGTGAATTATACACAGTGCCATTTTAGGCGTCTTACAACGGAAGCCCACTCCATCTATCCAATGACTACTACACATTCATTAAAAATAAATATTTATGAACATTTGAATTATTTAAAAATTAAAATATAATTCGTCAACATGACGCATGACGTAGTTTGAAATATCCAGGAGCAAGCGCAGTCCGAGCTTTGTGTTCCAAGGATGGCGCGGAATGGAATGGTGATATTGTTTTAATATTATTAAATAAAGATTATTGACAGGGTGTTTCATAATTTTAACGCATTATTTATTTTTATTGTAGCTATTTTCTTAATATCGCGCCTAGACGTAGTTTATGTCGGGTAAATTAAGCGGTTCGCCTTTGTAAGACGACTAATATGACACCGTGTATGTTACTGTGTTTCGAAAATGTCATGAAGGGCCAGAGGGCCAATTCTACTCATTTTACAAACATTTGTCAAAAACAGCTCTAATTTCCCTATGTTTTTTTTTTTAAATTATTATAATTTTTAAAAATTAAATTTTTTAAATCGTTTCCCCACACTAGAAATTTCTCCTGTAAAGTGGGTGCGTTCACAAACATACAAACTCACATAGACAAACAGCCGGACCCGGAACACCTACCTGTACGTCATACAAATATTTGTTCCGTGCGGGAATCGAACCCGCGACACGCAGCGCAGCAGCCAATCGGTCAACCAATGCGCCAACCGTGTCGTCGAATTAACCCACTGGTGAATGAAGTAATGGCCTCTTTGTAATATTTTCATATAAAACGTTGAAAAATGTTTGGTGCGTGTATTTACACAGTGCGGGGTTGATTATAAATATGATTTATGAAAAGTGCTCGAAAATAAAATATATATTTTTAAAGGATTCCAGTAGAGTTTTCTAAGATATACTTATCTGAAGTGGTTTTCAACCGTCTTCTACTATTGCAATATTTTGCGATATATTTTTATCTGTTAACCTATTTATTTATATATTTTTGAGGAATAATCTTTCTTTGAAATTAAAATTTAAAAGTCATTTTGTAAAGATTCCGTTCTTTGAAGGTCCGGGTCCTAAAAATAAAAGATGTATAAAATGTTCCAAATACCTAATAAATAATGATTAATGACAATTTTATAGACTTAAAATACAGAATGACGTTTAAAACTAAAAAAAATAACAAGAAAATAATTTACAACTAATTTAATTTAAAACTTAAACTGAATTTATAATTCGGAAACCAACTTAGATAATAATGATTAAAACTACGACAGGCCTACACCTAAAGCGATTATTTTAATAATAATAATATTATATTATTATACTTTTCTAACGATATATTTTACAAAACATTTTAACACTAACATTTATTTACAGAAGTATCACAGGAATTTGTAAATGAATTAATATACATTATTAAGTAACCGGCGGGTTATATTGTTTGAAGTTGACTAGATAAGTGGGCCATTAAAATATCATACTGAAAAAAAACAAGTTTACTACTTCGGTATTTCGTAACTTATATATAAACAAAGTGATAGTAAATAAATATTCTTAAGTTTGTTTTTTTTTTTGCAATGAACTGTTATTTAAATATCATGTATTGTATAATTGTTTTTATTTTATTTTGTTTATGGTTAGCAACACCACTCACTTAGGCGTGGCAGAACATAGTTACATGCCAAATAATAATTTTAATAAACTGTATAAAATAATGTATAATAAAATTTTGAAACTTATAAGCATAACACTTAGAGATAGTCTTGAACATTCCGAGGAATATTTCGGCATCCCGAGGGATCTCTTGGTATGTCAATGAAGTCTTTGCCCAGCTATGTCGTGCCATTTGCGAGTGTCGGCCTTTAAAAGACATACTTTAAAAAAAAGTAGCAATTTCTTCAATATACTCCTACAAAAAAAACAAAAAGAAACAAAGAAAATAACGTGCCCTGATTTAATTATTCAAATGTATTTTTCGTCCAGTAAGTTAATGAAATTGTACACTGAGTAGATAGTCTCCTTCTTTTATAATAGGAACAAACGAATTAAGAAAATAATGAGGAAATTCTTGCAAGAAAATCTTAAAAGTTGTTAAGTACTACTCTCATAAAAACCTGAACAGTCATAATGGTTTAATTAGGGGAAATCTGAAAAGGACTTTAGTATTTAGTTTATATATATATTTAATTAATTTTTCTTACGATTTCAATTCTTGTTATAAATTTCGTTTATATATTTTCTATTATAAATATGTAGGTTTTTATTTGATTTCACAACAATGATATGAAGGTATTTGAACTCGAGTGATGATGAAATAATTTATTTCTATTACAGGTAATAATCTAATTCCTTGGCATCGACGCGCAGGCGCTAATAAACCTTTGTAAGGCTAATAATAATTACATTTTTATCATTAACTTTGTATTTCTAATATCACAATTCACACAAAAGACGGCGCATAGTATTTTTTACAAGACTTGAATGAGCAAACGCTTTCCACGCACGTCTTAACTCAATGAGTGACAACTCAAGACTGACAAGTCTGCTCACTTATTCCCTAGCCGTGCGATCACTATGATCAAGCGCGTCGTTACGTCATTCATAGCGAGACTGCCTTTTGTATGCATTGTGTAAATACTGTTTGTATCCCATACCAGTCTTCGGGCGTTCAAACCACATCACTTTTATCAAGCAGCCCGTTATTACTGTTGCCGTCTTCTTGTCAAATGTGGTACTCGCGGAGCGGACGCACTGACTCAGCGGATGACCTTGGGGTAGGGTCCACTCCTGATAGACCCAAGGACCCACTCCGACGCACAACTAAGGTCTTAGTCCCGTAGTCAGTGACGAAGTTGTCGTTCCTTGTCGGTGTATTCGCCCTGACGCTCTGGTACCCACAGCAAAGAGGATACCTCGACGTCAAGATCTTCTTGAAGGCTTCCCGAAACTCAGTGTTAAATATAGAGTAGATGATAGGGTTGAACGCTGAGTTTGAGTAGCCGAGCCACGTCAGGATTTTGAAAGCCAAATCTGTAACAAATTGACGATGTTAAACTTTCTTCTTGTGTTAATGAAACACGTTAGAGCTTTGAAGTAATGTTTCAATTGGGATTTTAAAATGTTTCAGAAAGTCTATTAAAGTTGCTCTAAAAGTTTTATTTTCATAATTTTATTTCATGTCTGTAATATAAATTGTCATCTAGAAAGTCGAAAGTATAGGGTTGCGATGAAAGATTTAAAAGCATCTACATGATAAAGTATTTTTGCGATGAAAGTTTTAAAAGTATCTACATGATAAAGTATTTTACCTGTAAATAAATAAAGATTTAAAAAATGATAAAATATTTTGGTAGTGAACTTCGTTTTCGTTTGAAGTTGGTACTTGAATTCATGTTAAGAGCATTTACTCTTCACGCTGTTATGTACAAAGTGACTAGTTTTTAGGGTTCCGAAAAAAAAGGTACCCTTATAGGATCACTCGGGTGTCTGTCTGTCTGTCTGTCTGTCTGTCCGTCTGTCACAGCCAGTTTTCTCCGGATCCACTGGACCGATTCTGTTGAAATTTGGTACACATATGGACTTCTATGACCCAAACACGGACGCGTTACGTAAATTAATAAATTTTTAGTATGGGAGTGGTCACTTTTGGGGGTCAAACTAGAAAATTAAAAAAAAAAAGTTTTTTGAACAATATCGTGAGAAAGGGCTTACAGTCAGGGTTATAATTATATTTTTTTCATAATTTTAAAATAAATGATTTAGAAGTTATTCAAGAAATTAGACAAAAAATTACCATTCCCCCCCCCTTATCTCCGAAACTACCGAGCCTAAACTTTAAAAAAAAAGGGATATAATAGATCTTTACCTAAAGATTACAGGAAAACCTATTAGAAGTTTGTAGTGTTAAAATAACATGATAAAAAAATTAAATTCGTTCGGAACCCTTTGCACGCGAGTCCGACTCGCACTTGGCCAGTTTTTTTATTCTTGGAAATTAATGAAGGGATTTGAATGAAACATGATACGAATACGTTGGATACGCAAGATACATTTGTAGGTCTAAAAAATATTAGATAAGTTTTTCGAAAAATAATTTAGCGAGAAAGAGAGAGTATATTTCACTTTGTATAGAAAACCAATTTAAAGTTTTCTATTTCAGCGGTTGTATAACTTTTTATCAGAGAACTAATTTTTGTTATCAGATCTGAATATCCGGAGATAACCTTTTACGAACATATAAACATACAATGTCATATTTTTAAAATATATAATAATTTTGATTTAAATAAACCAGTCCAGAAAGTTAATAGAATTACCAATGTGCGCTGATCAAAGAGAATACATATTTAATACGTGAAATTAGTTTTGATAACTTGTTTGTACGTACAATTATAAAATGAAATATAATTACTTGGCATTTACTAATTGAATCCTGATTTTTGAAAATAAATTACTATTTCAAATAACGCATTAATTTAAAACGTGTGCTTAACGACATTATTTTCATATTACGTTTTTCAGTTACGACTGCCACATAAATTTTGATTCAGAATAGTTTTGCATGTAACATGTATTCAAATTGACTTCATTCTTTACTAGCTGACCCACGCAACTTGCTGCGTCTCATTTTTCATTAATGCTCCTATTGGTCGGAGCGTGATGTTATATATAGCTTATAGCCTTCCTCGATAAATGGGCTGTCCAACACAAAAAGATTTTTCAATTCGTATCAGAAGTTCCTGAGATAACCGCGTTCAACCAACAAACAAACTCTTAGTATAGATAATTAATTTCCAGATTTTTTTTATATTTTTTTTATTTATTTAAGGGACAACAAATAGCAACAACATAAAATTTTAACAAAAAAATAAATAAAAAAGTCAGGTACAGTAAAAGCAATATTGTATTATTAACATTATCTACGTATTAATAATTCAAATATTTGGTAATGGGTGCCACTAGAAAGCTTTATTAAAAAAAACAGAACATAACGAAATTATAACATCACTCACGATAATTAACTAATAAATAAATAAATTAGTAACAAAACAAAAAAAAATTGCACCAAAAAGGATTTGATTCATTATACGTTCATTAATTCATTAAAAGTACATTCATTTCATAATCATCATTATTATACATGCATTAATTCAACATACATTCATTTCATGTTATTCATTATTATTAGATAGCAGTTTCATAATATTCAATTTAAATTTTGATTTAGAGCGTTCAAAAATGTCAATATTCATTAAAAAAAGTATTATATGTATCTACCATTCGGCGAATAGGGCAGCGCAAACCAGAGTTAGTTCGACAGCTATTTAGGGCAAATAGGATACCAGCACGGACACTATGCTTGTTAACAGTGCGAGGGACTGCGTAACATAACCTGCTGGTGAGGTCAATAGAGTCAAAATGGCTATGAACAATGCCATGCCACACAGATGCCTCCAGGAACTTACGTCTAGACTCTAAGGTAACAATCTTATTTATGGATTGATGGGATAAAGGACTCCTTTCTGCGAGATGTCACATGAAATTTAAAAAACATGAAATACTTAAAAATTACAGCTTGACCCATTGTGATAGGTCAGGGTGTAAACATCTTAAATTATGAGACTTATATTCTACGTCTCTCTGGCGAAATCTCCCCCACTATCCAACCAAAACAGTTGTCATGATAATGGAAAAAGGCCCTCGAATAATATGAATAAATAATAAGCTATTACTGTATGGTTGAGCCATGGTAATCATCATTATATGGACAACTGTTATAGAATTAAACCTGGAATCATGAAAAAAAGTCAAGTGTTCAGTATATTTTGTTGAGTTCTGCAAACAAATGTGTGGGCCAATTAATTTGTGGTTTGGTCCCATTTTAAGAGTTTTAATAATAATAGGTAAGTACAATGGCCCCTTTCATGTTTTGAAGCCTCCATAAAAATTCATATAATAATAATTTACAGGTGCATTATGTACAGAATATTGAAAAGCAAAAATAAAATGTTATTTATCCGACGTTTATTATTTCTCTCTTATGCTTAATAATGAACAGCTTTTAAAAGACCCGTATTATGAGATTAATTCTTGCTTTGAACCGGGACTGACTTATTCTACGTTCAAGGAATTATAATAAAAATGCAGGGGAAAATGCGAGCTCCATCTCTATTCACGTTAACTGCGAGGTTTTATATTTTTATTTTGCATTTTAAAATTAAATCGCTTTAAAGATTGCTTTTTGTATTGGTTATAAGCTTTTTAGCCCTTTCACTCTATACCTCTAATACCCCCTCCTCCTTTTCTTGTGGCGGCATTGATGCCGCCACAAGAAAAATCAACGGAGCAAACCTACATCGTAACAAAAAGAACTGCTACGCCATCTATCCAACTAGCAGCGAACTACTACGTCGAAATCCTGCATCGCGCAATCAGAATTTACTGTTCGATTTGAACATTTACATCAGCCCGAATATTAACTATTAGGCACAACAAGTGCCTGGTCGGATGATCCTCCCTTTTCAGTGGAGGTGTGCGGGACTTTACGCTCTGTATCGCCTTCCTCCAAAAGGTTATTGGCTAAAATATAATGAATACATTGACATTTCATTTTGAGAATTAGTCTTTTCGGGTATTGGTAATTCTGGAATTGGACAAAGGGATAAATTTAAAATGTTGTCCTTGGAATGTTCATCATTATGAGAACTGGACATTCTGAACTTGAACAGAAAATTATTAGATACTAGCTGTCCCCCACCGCTTCGCTTCCGTAAACTGGCTACTTTCTTAATTTTGTTCTTTCATAAAAACCTTCTCGTGACAATAATAAACACAACAACAAAAAGAATTAACGAAATCGGCCCAACTGTTCACGCGTGATGCCGTGACCAAGGGAAATAGGGATTCATTTATATATATATATATAAAGATTGTGTTAATGCGATTGGTGTCAATAACGATAGTCCAGTAATAACTACTTTTGTTTTTGAAGAAAAAGAAGAGAATTCCTAGAGTGGGGCAAACTCTAGGAATTTCATTTAATCAATTAATTTCATTTTTCATTTAATTTTCTTTTATTATGAATTTCAGTTGTGAAATTGTATAAACTGTTATTTTGTATTTTAAAAGTTGACTCACCAATCTCGTGCCCGCGTCTTAACAAATATTTTATTTGTTATGGTTTCAGAGATATTTGCATCTACGATTTAAATTGTAGGGCATAAAATTTCTACCACATTTAATAAAAAAACTGGCCAAGTGCGAGTCGGACTCACGTGCGGTACGGTTAAGAACGAATTTTTTTTAACATGTTATTTTAACACTATAGGCTTCTTATTAATTTTCCTGTAATCTATAGGTAAAGATATATTATCCCCATTTTTTTCAAAATTTTTGGCTCAGTAGTTTCAGAGATAAGGGGGGGGGGGAGGGATGGTCATTTTTCGTCTAATTTCGTCCCTCATCGGAGCGCAGAGAAATAAACACGTGTCCAGTGAATAACTAGGTTGCATATTGCATTATGCTTTGCGTATGCTACACCTTCTGCATTTGAGAGCGAGGTGCTACTCTGCACCAAAGCCTGGCTAATTTTTTTATGGAAATAAAATTAAATATTGAAATAAATTATCCAGAATTTGCGTAAAATTACGCCCGATTCTCTTGATCAATTCTCCAGTCAGAAGTTTTTACAGTAGGTAAAAATATATGTAATCTAATTTCATACATTTATGTAAGGTATAGCCATGTGCATTATTAAAAATCTGGTGAATGCGAGTCGGATTCGCGTGCAAAGGGTTCCGAACAAAGTTAATTTTTTTATAGTGTTATTTGAACACTATAGACTTCATATAGTTTTTTTTTGTAATCTATAAGTAAAGATCTATTATCTCCATTTTTTTTCATAAAATTAGGCTCAGTAGTTTCGGAGATAAGGGGGAATGGTCATTTTATGTCTAATTTCTTGAATAACTTCAAAACCATTTATTTTAAAATTATGAAAAAATGTGATTAAAACCCTCACAGTAAGCCCTTTTATTTGATATGTCACATAATATTGTTAAAAAAAATTATTTTATAATTTTTTACTATGACCCCCAAAAGTGACCCCCATACTAAAAATTTAATAATTTACGTAACATGTCCGTGTTTGGGTCATAGAAATCCATATGTGTACCAAATTTCAACAGAATCGGTATAGTGGATCCAGAGAAAACTGGCTGTGACAGACGGACAGACAGACACAGAGACAGAAGGACAGACAGACAGACACCCGAGTGATCTTATAAGGGTTCCGTTTTTTGTTCGGAACTCTAAAAACGGTATTTACCGTTTTTTATACATTTAACCTTTTCTTACTTAGAGTTTTTCCATTTTACACATTTATGAAGTTTCACTACTCACCCGGAATACACGTTTTACAAAACGCAGCAACTATGTTGACACAAAAGAACGGCACCCAGCACAGCAGGAACACGCCCATGATGATGCCCACAGTAATGGCGGCCTTGTGGTCCGACACGTGGTACGGCGACGAGTGGACGTGTGTGTGCACGCGCGTCCGGACGGACTTGGTCCGGTTGTCCGGCATCTGAACCGTCCGGGTCACGGCTCGGATGGACTTGACGTGCTTTTGGGCGTAGCAGTACAGTCTGTGGAAGATGGAGTGTTGTTAGTAAGCGTAGTGTAGGGAGTATACATTGCGGAATTTGTTCGATAGAATCACAGCGGCCCTGGAACGCAAAGGACAGTAGGAGGAACACGGATGGGTTTTAGTCAGTAAGAGTCTGACACTCCCCTTTGCTCCGCTCAGAGCGGAAGGAATTATTTGATGATTTCCCATCTTTTTTGTAAACATGTTACTGTGAAAACTTAAGCGGCGGTAGCTCACTACCATTCCATCTTGTATGGGCGGATTGAAAGTTCGCTTCACCAAGTTTATACGATGAGATTTTAACAGAATAATACTACAAAAGTGCATAGAAGGTCATACTAAAAAGATGATATTCTGTACTTGGTAAAGAAAAAAAAGCTTGTGTTAAAAAACTGACCACAAAAAAAAAAACAAACATCACTTTTCAAGCAGAGGGATGCAGTTGGTGGCATCAAATCTGTGATTAAACTAAAATAAATACACGCACTTCTGAAGCACCCTGTATTATTACACAATAGCACACTCATCAGCAACATTGTTTAAAAGTGGTCAAAAGCTGTCTGTAAGTGAACATATCTACCAAATAACTGGTTTGAGTGTACCTAATTGACGGCATGGTTGGCGCAGTGGTTGAGCGATTGACTGCTGCGCTGCGTGTCGCGGGTTCGATTCCCGCACGGAACAAATATTTGTATGGCCTACAGATAGTTGTTCCGGGTCTGGCTGTTTGTGTATGCGAGATTACATGTCTGTAAACGCACCTACGATACAGGAGAAATTGCTGTCCAAAGTTAAAAAAAAAAAATTCGTCCTTAAACCCAACGTAGAAACTCCGGCTCGTATCTTGTAAAGTAATAAGCCTATAAAAGGCCAAGTTAAAAAAGTATACACTCGTAAAATATTATTTTCTATATCTTTGCTTCGTAAATATTTATCAAGTGAACTTTAATCGTCATTTTGTTTGCGTAGAACAGCTCGTCTATTCTGTAAACAACTATTTCGATATCGAGCTTCACCTGAGTGACAAAACTCACAAAACGAGCTTTATTGCACACAACATAAAGTTCTTAATTTGAAACTCACCTCGGATTCGACTGTCGAGATACGAAATTGTTGTTACAGAATAGCACTACTGGCGTCTCATACGGTGAGACTAGTTTATACCTCCCAAGACGGCGATAAATTTGATATTTATGAATTTATGTGCTTTCATTATATCTAGACATGCGACTACTTGCAGTGAAATGCCTATAAACAATGTAAAGTCGAGGTACATATATATGAGCAGATAGGTTTAGTGTTTCACTTCAAAACAAAAGAAAAAAGGTTTGTCTCTACCAACTTAAATGAAGCATCCCTTAAGTAAATTTGCCAAAAAAAAAATTGACGTGTAAAACTTATCTAACCTATTTGCAAAATAAAAACCTATGCAATCAAGGCTCATTTCTATTTAAATTGCAATAAATTCTACCTCATATAGTATAGTCATCTATTTGTCCCGTTGTTTTTTTAACGCAACGACGACGCGCAGGAGACGCGCGCTGACGGCAGACCAAGATAAAGATGACGGGTCGAACTTGACCTCCACCAAAAAGATTAGTCCGTAATGACAAACAACAAATATTTTTGAAGAAGGAAAAGGAAACCCTTTTCTCAAGATTGGGACATAACAGCACACACACGACGTATTTTTAAGGCGCCGATAACGTGCAGGTATCGCGCGCTCACGCGCTCCGACGTGCTGTAAACGTAATTCAGACGCAACAAGTACTGCTTTTTTGGGGTCATCTACAGCACCGTGAGCGTGCGTTCGTAAAACGTGCGTCGTCGGTGCATGTGCATAGGCTTTTATGTCCCCATCTTGAGCAATGGGTTTCCTTTCCCACATTAAAAAAAAAATGTTTGTCGTTTGTCATTGCGGACCAATCTTTCTGGTAGAGGCCAAGTTCGACCCGTCATCCTCATCTTCGTTTGCCACAATGATTCTTTGGCGGAGTCTATGTTTCCTGATAGTTTTAACCTGGTGGTCTCTAAGTCAAGAGTCAATATGTTACATCTAGGCAGCTGTCGATCACATCATCAGTTTCCATGAAGTGAGTTTGTGGTCCACCGCGAACGTAGCAATAAATAAAAAACTTTTTTACATATATTTAATATATGCGGCCGAATTGAGAACCTCCTCCTTTTTTTGAAGTCGGTTAAAAAAACCGTTCCAATCCCACGTATAAAATAAACAGCTTCCCGGCACTAAACACATTTTCGTATAAATATAATTAACTAGCCTGTCACCGCGGCTTTGCTCGTAGTCCTGCATGAACCATGCATTGTTCCGAGATAAATAGTAGCCAATTTTCCACCTTTTAGGCTGCCTGTCCATTTCAGCGGAGCGAGGCGCCGGAGCGGAGAAACGGAGAAATATTAACACTGGTCACCACAATGGTCTATCTTATACTATATCTAACAACTATGAGCAAGAAATCAATGACACGCTAAACTGTAGTTTGGCTGCAGACGAATAATTTAAAAATTAATTTAGAAAAGACGTGTATAATGCATTTTAGTCAGCGACAACGAAAACAACTACCGATTAATATTAATCACTACGGACAGTCAATTACAAAAACAGATACAACAAAGTTTTTAGGGTTAATGATAGACAGTTAACTTACGTGGAAACCGCATGTTGAAGAGATTTGTAAAAACCTTATCAGTTTTGCTTTTGCTCTTTATAAGCTGTCCAAATTTGTGAACCGTGACGTCGTGTTTATTGCCTACCATAGCTACGTAGAATCAGTTTTAAGATTCGGAGTCATTTTCTGGGGTAACTCGACGGACAAGAATTACGTTTTCATCGCACAAAAAAAATGCATACGAGCTTTTTTTTTACTATTGATAGGCACGCGTTTGACCACTATCTCACCTGATGGTAAGCGATGATGCGGTCGAAGATGGAGTACGCTTGCCTAGAAGTAACCTATTCACTCTTGACTTAAACACTCCCAGGTTGTAGCTATCAGGAAACACAGACTCCGGCAGGGAATTCCACTCCTTAGCTGTACGCACTATGAATGTGTTCCCAAACCGTTTTGTGCGCGTGGGTGGGATGTCCACCATGTACCGGTGGCGCATCGCCATTCGTCTTGTGGTCCGATGATGGAACGGGCTTGGTGGAATTAAATTATGCAATTCCATCGCACATTCCCCAAAATGCAACCGGTAGAAAACCGACAGGCTAGCAACTCGTCGTCGATGCTCAAGACTTTGGAGCTTCGTAGCGACGAGCCTATCATTGCCGATGATCCTCTTGGCTCGTTTCTCAATTGACTCAAGGGTATCAAGCTGGTATCGGGCAGATCCGTCCCAAAGATGAGAGCAGTACTCCATACATGATCGAACTTGCGCTTGGTAGAGTTTGAGCAGCTGTTCCGGCGTGAAGTACTGTCTCACCTTTGCTAGGATCCCCAACTTATTTGCAGCCACTTGAGCTTTTGCCTCTATGAAAGGGCCAAAATTCAGGGTAGATGTCAACGTAACCCCAAGAAGCTCAAGTTGGTCGGTTATCGGCACGGTTGCACCTCGGAAAGATGGAGCTGGGTGGAATTGGAGCTATATGTAATTTACACTCAAGAGACAGTTGTAAGCCCTATTTTAAATCCTTGAAGCTTCTAACATTCCCGTTATTAGACATCTTTGAGGTGGCAGTGTTTATTAAAACAAACCCACAGCTTTCCAAAATAAGAGCCCCAGCTGATTCACGGTTAAGAAAAAGGGAATCGAACTGTCTTTATGTTGATCGCAGTAAAACTTCCCTCCTACGCAAAGGTATTTACCGAATGGCTCCAGTTATTTTCAATAAAATTC
Organism: Lacanobia wlatinum; assembly: GCA_947578705.1. NCBI lineage: Eukaryota > Metazoa > Arthropoda > Insecta > Lepidoptera > Noctuidae > Lacanobia > Lacanobia wlatinum. The sequence continues at coordinate 13,038,810 of OX388043.1, read as the reverse complement.
CACGACAGATCTTAATAATCTTAATAATATTGAGTTTTTTTTTGTTTGTTTGTTTGTGTTTTGTTTGTTGGTGTTGTGTATTCATAAATGTTACTACTCCACAACTGAGTTTATGGAGGACACAACTGACATTTGGCTCATATAATAATACATTTAGATTATTATCATTATTTTGACATTGGTAACTGTGTATTGCAAGTATGTAAGTAATTTAGTTATTTTATTTTAAACTAGCTTCTGCCAGCGGCTTCGCCCGCGTGGTCCCTAGGGAACATACTTCCGGGATAAAACGTAGCCTATGTCCTTTCTCAGGCTCTAGACTATCTGTGTACCAAATTTCATTTAAATCGGTTCAGTAGTTTTGGCGTGAAAGCGCGACAGACAGACAGACAGAGTTACTTTCGCATTTATAATATTAGTAAGGATTAGTAAGGATGTGTGTCTGTTGTTTCGGCACCACCAACATAATTATTTGTATGCTCTCGAGTAAAATGTAGCGAACTGACAATATTAATGTAACATCCTGTTGTATTGAAAACTACATTTACGAATAAATTTGATTGATTGAAAAATGGAATTGCACAAAATGTTAGTGACTCACGTGGTGTGGAGATTTTGTGCAATTCCATTGGTTAAAATTTCTCCGTTTCTCCGCTCCGCTGAAATGGACAGGCTTACACCGGCAACATTCTAACGACATCAATATACCTATTGTACATCATCTTAAGACCGTCTCCTCAAAACAAACCGGAACATGTTGCCTTCAGGCTTTGTAGCGAAATTAGGCCCGTGTAGTACATGGAAACACAAACAGAGCAAGGAGACAAGGCCTAATTAAAGTGGGTTCTAAACACCACAACTATTTGCTATGGCCATAGAGTACGGAATTTATGCGACAACGCAGTGACTGAAAACGTCATCACAATAATTTTCGAGCATAAGTTTCAGTTGTCATAGCCATGGTCAGAATAAGGTTATAGTTATTGAACTAGTCTCAAAAATCCACATTTATGAATACCTATTTTTAGGACTTGTAGATCGTCCTCTATTCTTAGAGCGCAAAACTGGCTGGCTCAAATTCACTATATTATTTCACACCGAATTGCGAGTGACGTCAAACGCAATAAGGTAGGCTCCTAGAAAAAAACCGGCCAAGTGCGAGTCGGTCTCACCCACCGAGGGTTCCGTACTAATTTGCAGCTACAAATTACTTTAAATAAAGCTTATATATTTTTTATGATTTAATTACAAAAGTATAGTTTTCTGACTTTTTTCGGAACTAATAGTATAAGACGGTATTATTTGCCAAATTTCATAGTTCTAGGTCAACGGGAAATACCCTATACATTTTGATTCCCCTGAGAGTGTCGAAATATAAGTTTTTTTCGGCATGAACGACCGTATCTTGTTTTGTACGTTAACTTAGAAGTCTGTTTTTTTCACAGCTTCAAGGGGCTGTAGACTTGAGTATATGGTTTTAATTTCAACTGGATATCTCCACGCGTTCTCAAGTTAAAGGGTCTTGACAGACAGACGGACGGACAACAAAGTGATCCTATAAGGGTTCTGTTTTTTCCTTTTGAGCTACGGAATCCTAAAAAAAATGATCTAGTTAGTTCGTCTGTTACATTTTCAAAAAATATTGGCCACGGTGTTTTTTGTGTTTTAACTCGATTAAAATTTATAAAGATAGCGCAGTTCAAGAGTGAGGGCTGGCGACGTCACGTTTTAGTAAAATGTGTACTAAAATTTCACGCAAGTTTTCAACGCTCTGTACAGTCTTAATTTTTTGCTCACATGAAAACAAACAAAAAAAAATGCCTATTATTTTTGGGAATCTACATGACGGATTAATTGGATTCTTTCTGGAAATAACCAATTAGTGATATCTCTATTTATCAATTTATTGAGGATTTCAAACATTTTAACTGCGTCTTGTATTTCTCTAAAGAAATTTCAAAAAAAAGTCATGTACCCACGTTGTCACAGGCCGTCTATGCTCGACTCACTGACATATAGGTATGAGTGCCGATTCTACTAATTTTTAAATTTCGTTCGCATTCGCATGTCAGTCGCAAACTGTCAACAATGTATGGAAATTGAGGCTCTTTTGACAAATTGTAAAAGTTAAAAGTAGAATTGGCCTTCTGTTTTGTATGTCAAATTGTCAAGTGACAAAGCCACCAGCCAATAGCAGTGGCCGACTTGGCATTTCGTTGATCTATGGCCGTACCGTACCGCTATAAATACAATTAACAGATTTGTCGAATACCTAGACAATCTAGCTGGATCTCATAACATTATATTAATAATTGAAGAGGATTACTTATGAGCTTGGATTTTGACGAGATTTCATCAAAATTTTAGATAGTAATTTTGTGTTACAGGTAAATTATTTACTGTAGTAATTTTGTTTCGGTACTTGGATACATATTGTGGGTTGAGTTAATATGTAGCTATTATATAATGATTAAACTTGTGTTTACTTCGAGCATCCTCTTGTATTTTTGGCGAGAAAATAATATAGGTAGGTCAATTATTTTTCAACTACTCAAAATGCCGCCGCAAGGTTGCCTGCTAGTCGGTCTTCTACAGATTATACTTCGGTGAGTGTGCCCAAGAACTCCACGACCTCATCCCACCAGCCCGCTTCTACCATCGAATATCCAGGCGCACTGCAAGTTACCATCCCTACCTTGTTGTCATTCCACCAATTCGCACTAAGCGTTTCCAAACTTCTTTTATAATGCGCACAGCAAAGGAGTGGAACTCTCTGCCTGCGTAGGTGTTTTCGAACGCTTACAGCCCTCATCTCTTTAAAGTCAGAGTGAACAGGTTCCTTCTGGGTAAGCTTGTTCCGTCGTAGACTCTGTCTCTGTCATCTCTGACCTAGACTAAAGTCAAGAGCAAACCCATCTCAAATAAAAAAAAGTGTTCATCATTATTTTCTAAACTAACTTGTTTTTTCGTAAAAGGTTAGCTAGAAGTACTGATCCGATTACGAATTCTTTCGTTGGTAGAAAACTAAAATTGTTGAGTGTTGTAGGCTACTATACTATTGAAAAAATCGACCAAGTGGAAGTGGGGCTCGCACCAAGGGTTCGATAGAATATATTTTTTAACTTGGTGCATGAGGAACTCTATCTCGACACAATGTAGCACAGCAACAGCTGTTTTGTTCATGTTTTAATATAACAATTGAATTTTGTCCCCGTATAGTCGCTGAGCCCCATCCAAGTCAAAAAACCGATTTATCGTAATTTAAAAGGTTGCAAAACAGTCCTTTTTAAAGCCTTAGAACTCAATAGAATGAACAGCAATGTGCAAATAAGTGGGAAACATAACATTGTAAAGGATGATAGATTGTGTACAAAACTGTGTCAGTCCGTTGGTCCCAAACACAGAGTATGGAACGTCGTGCCTGTGCTAATATTTTGTTTGTTGTACAATGGCTAGGCAGCCTATAGGCTATATACGTGGTCGCGCATGTTTCTTGGCTAAAAATGATAATTCTATTTGATCTGACCACGCCATTTGTCAAATTAATATAATTGATAAACATAACACGCACAACAATATAGTTAAGGACTGGGGTCTTCTGACGTCACTTCTAGTTAAAAAGTATACCAAGGCATATTGTCACGCGAAATTTTAACGCACTAAATCGTCTTAACTTTTGCTTACGTGACAAAAGAATAATTACGTGTCCCATATTTTTTTAGTAATCAGATGAAATTAATATCGTTAGGAATTTACCTACCATTGAACACAAGTTTCGTCTATTCTTACAACAGTCAGAATTGTCACTAGCCGTCAATTTCAATAGTTAGACGGTGTCATCCACAGATCCTTGGTTTGTATGGAAAGTTTAAGAAATGCCGTTTCTACCAGTGTCCACTTAGTCACCTCGTTGCTCTGTGGTCCCGTACCCTTGGAAATAAAACGGTGATTGATGAGGTTCCGCAGCTATACAAAACTGTGAATACCGAAATGTTCCTTGTCATGTTTTTCCTTTTTTTGATCAACTTTTTTTAGTCAATTTTGTGACCTAGATTTTTTTTTAGACGTAATTTTAGTCTTTATAGCCTTTTCACAGAAAATCTAGGTTTTGCCTGAGATGACATAATATAATATAGATAAGATCACGCTTGGTATCCCCTTAGAGTAAGACAAAGGTTTATTTAGCCAATTTAGGATAACCTAAATTGGCTAAAAGCTAACCTATAAAGGTTATAGTACCATGTAGAAGTGGCGGTGGGCCCATAACAATTAATCAGGAACGAATTTGACTCCGGTCACTCGGAAACTGTAAAACACAATACCCCGTCACCCCAATCTGCTAGAATTGACAATCGAAAACAGAACCTCATGTTCTTTTTAATCAGAATCACAAAATTCGTAATTGTCAGGGCGAGGTTTGTACGACAGAAATTTTTGAAAATAAAAAAATAGAATAGAATACATTACAACCGGGCGAAGCCGGGCGGGCCACTAGTTTAAAATAACACACATTTTAGTGCAACAATATTTAATTTAAATGGTATTTAATAATAAAATCCAACCTGACATACGATAAAAATTTACTGCACATCATATCTACCGTATTGTCTGTATTTGACGAATATTATAACATGACAAGTTTAATTAATGTTTGACACAGCTAAAAATGAAAAGATATAAATTAACCACTTTCGAGGAAATAAACCATTCTTTAGTTGCTAATAAACTAGTTGACCCGCGCAACTTCGTCTGCTCCGCTCCTATTGGTCTTAGCCTGATGATATATAGAGATAAATGGGCTATCTGATACTGAAAGAATTTTCGACCAGTAGTTCCTGAGATTAGCGCGTTCAGGCAAACAAACAAACTGTTCAGCTTTATATATTAGCATAGAAAACCGGCCAAGTGCGAGTCGGACTCGCACATGAAGGGTTCCATACCATACACTATAATTTTTTGTTAAAGCGGTAATAGAAATACACAATCTGTGAAAATTTCAACTTTCTACCTATTACGTTTATTGAAATACAGCCCGCTGACAGACAGACGGACGGACGGACGGAAGAATGGACAGCGGAGGATTAGCAATAGGGTTCCGTTGGTTACCCTTTGAGTACGGAACCCTAAAAAAGCGGCCGGAGCAAAACAAACGCCTTGCTTCACCCCAGCTGTCTTGTAGTCATCATTCATTGTCGACCCCATTATCGCTTATTGGGTGGGAAAACGACGAAACGCAAACCAACCAATTAAAAACAAATAAAAATTTGGAAACACGCATTAAGATTTAAATTATTGTCTCCAAAATCAAAATGTATGTAAACGAAGACAATAAGAAGATACCTCGAATTGCTTCGAATTTTCAAAGAGAAGCAAAATGTAATGAAATTCTCCTTCATTTCGATGAAAATATATTACGAAGTCTCATTGAAACAAGTCGAGAAACGTTATATTTCCTGTCTATTATTTTATTGAAACAAAGAAGGTGCTCCTTCGATGTCATTACTGTACTAAATAATAAACAAATATAAGTTCATTTTACAGTTCAGGTTAAATTTTCGGTTGTATTCCTCTAAATGAAGACATTTTCGATCTGAGAATGTTATCTATTGTGAATGATGGGATTCCTAGTATTGGTAAGACTTCGTAGTGACTTACACTGACTTCAAAACACCCTTTCCTACCGCATTTAAAAAGACCGCTTACTTTTAGACCCTAACTTATTTTTTGTCTTTGAGGTATTGAGGTTCAATTTGGCATCTCAGGTTCAATCTCGACCATTTAAAGATACGACTTAGATAAGAGTATCGCCATTAAGATTGGCTGTATAAGGACTTTACATGGTCAATATACGTAGGTTCGTAGATGCTATGTACACAAAGAAGTAAAATCCTCGAGCATGTTCTTTGCAGACAAGATGTCAGTGAAGACAAGTGCAAGCTCATCTGTTTTTATACACCTCACAAAATTAAAAAAATACTGCAGTTTGCATTATTATTATTTCCTTTATTCAATTAAACTATTCTTATATCTTTATTTTTAAATATTCAAACAAAAAATAAATAAAAATACATTTAAAAATATAAAAACCACATCCACAAATAAAAGGAAACCTACACATTTAGATTTGGAAATGCCTGTTCCAAAGCTAGAACTTTTTCGGCGGAGCTGCGTTTATATGGCTCCCCTAATTTACAATGCTTTGCCAAGGTCAATTACTCAACTGCCATTCAATAAGTTTTGTGTTACGTTGCGGAAGTGGTTGTTACAAGAGTGTTTTTATTCGATAGATGAGTTCTTTCAAAAGTGTCCCTGTAAATTTTATACAATAAAGCACAGACATATTTAATTGATAAGTATATAAATTGACGAAATGTGGTAACCTAGTAATTCATATTTTTAGTAAAAACTTGTACCTACTATTGCATGCTATATATTGGCCAAATGTGTGTTACTTAATTTTGTATATAAGAACTTGTACCTACCATATTTGAAGCAATAAATAAATTAAATGAAATGAAATGAAATATAAAATATTATTATTATAGTTGTATACTACAGTTCTACCGAAGTAGAACAACTGGTGTCAAATAAGTTCAAATCTAAGGGATTGATCGCGTTACATTTCAAAAAGCGATCCTCTATCGACTATAGTGATTATTATCGCAAGATCAAAATGCGTGTTAGATCACGTGACATCTCATACTTGTAAAGCGCTTATAAACCCCATATATTCAGATTTCTGCCAACAGTTATCGCTATTAGAATGTCACCTGTCTTGAGCCTTCGCAATTTGGTGAAACAATCCCGCACGGGGTTCATGTTAGTTTGGCCAGAGCTATATGAAGACATAATAAGTACTACAAAAAGGAAAAACAAATGAACAAAAAACTCACCTGCAGTAAATACTTATCATAACAATACACGGTAGTATGAAGGATATACAGCTGGAGACGACAGCATACGTCGGGGTCAGCACCAGCGCGCAGGTGGGGTACCTCGGCGGCTTCTGAGTGGCTAGGGCTTCCTCGTCAGGCCTGTGGAGCCCTAGCGAGATGGGCAGGAAGCTGACCAGGCCAGCTAGCAGCCAGATCATGGCGATGGTCACCACGGCGACCCGGCGAGTCACCCAGCGACCGTATCTGAGGAGAAAGGTGGCTGTTTATGCATTGTCTTATTTATGTTATAAAATTGTCTCACATAGATGTAAAAGTCGACCATGAACTAGGTATTGTATTAACTTTCAGAGAAACGAATTCAAAATAATAAACATCGGAAAAATAAGATTTGTACCAGATTAACATATTCGGTACAAATTTCTACACTTTCCTACTGATATTATAAACGTAAAGATTTCTGAGGATTTGTTATTTATTTTGTCCCTATATAAAGTTCACGCAGAAGAAGTTTCAGGCAGAAGCTAGTGGATCCTGCCGTTTTGCCGAAAAAAATTGACCAAAATTTCATTACCCAAACAAATTTTAGCAACAATTTTTTATATCAATGCAATTTTTGAAATGGTTTTAGTAAGCACACACACAAGCACAAGCAAGCATGCAGCGTGCAAAAGAGCATGCAGCAAGCAAGCATGTTGCATGCTCGCTTCCATGCTGCATGTTTGATTACATGCTCTCTTGCATGCTGCATGCTTGCTTGCATTCTGTATGCTTGTAGCATGCATGGCGCATGCTTGTTTGCATGCTTCTTACAGTGAAATAAATAAATTCCCCTGTAAGAAGACCGAGTATAAGTATTTTATACCAAAAACGTATTTATCCTGCTACTTCAAACAACTAAACAGCAAGTGAACTATCTCAAAACAAGTCAGTAGAAGAAAAATTATTGCCCGCTATCATAATTATAACTCATACTCTACGTAACGCCTGAGAGAAGTTCATAGCAAAAGTAACAATTTCAAGAAACTTCCGCTACAAAACACGCAAGAGAGCATGCAGCAAGCAAGCATGTTGCATGCTCGCTTCCATGCTGCATGTTTGATTACATGCTCTCTTGCATGCTGCATGCTTGCTTGCATGCTGTATGCTTGCTGCATGCATGGCGCATGCTTGTTTGCATGCTTCTTACAGTGAAATAAATATATTCCCCCGAAGAAGACCGAGTATAAGTATTTTATACCAAAAACGTATTTATCCTGCTACTTCAAACAACTAAACAGCAAGTGAACTATCTCAAAACAAATCGGTAGAAGAAAAATTATTGCCCGCTATCATAATTATAACTCATACTCTACGTAACGCCTGAGAGAAGTTCATAGCAAAAGTAACAATTTCAAGAAACTTCCGCTACAAAACACAGCGATAGTGTTTGCATAATTAACTGACATTGAGCGTCATTTATGATTTAGCATTTACGTAACAAAATACATAGTAATTAAGATTGTTTATTCTGTGCAACTGACATACCTAAAGATGCAAATCTTGAAACGGTAAATTGAAAATTGACGATATTAAATATTTGGCTTATTTTATTTTGCGTAAAATATGTTTTACCAACTGAAATATTTGACTACATTAAAATTGGTTAAAGTACTAGTTGGTTAGCAAGTTATTGTTTAAACGTTCATTTGCCATGCGTTAGGTTTGTGTTACAATTATGTGTGAAGAGTTTATTTGCTAAGTAATATTTTGGCAAATGAAATTATGCGAAACATTTTTGGGAAGTGATAATTTTTCAATTTCTTTTCGATGAGACAAGGGTAACCCGTAGCTTGTACATTATAATGCGATATTGTGATAGTTAACCGTGGACATAAACATGTAACGCGGCAAAATAAAATGACGCATAAATATGTCCAACTGCTCAACACTGGAGTTCCCTTACTGTACATAAAATTACTAGAGAGATAATAAAATAACCCACCTAAAGAATACATATAAATATCATTTAAGTCTAATATAAGGTATATACCTTACGTAAAGTATATATTTTACGTGGTAGGTATCAGGCAAGAACAACAGAACTAAACAATCATTGTAGCAACATAAGACATTCCTACAGTTCTTAAGACAATATTTGAATTGTGAACGCATGTATACCCACGAAACAAAAGAATGTACATTATAACGCTACCGAAAATGTTCGCAGCACTCTCATTCTAGCTCCTTTGTTACTAGAGATCAAAGTTGTATGAAAGCATTTTCGTCGTTCGAAAATTCCGAGGCAGGCGATGTAAGCTTCACAAAACCTCCCAGTTGACGGATAAGAAATGACAAAAGCACTTCAGTATCTCACTTTTGCGTTGTCCCAAGTTATTGAATACGAGTATTATTAAGCTCAACTTGGGAATATTATTTCAGGCGTCCAAGAAAGTGTATACTTCATAATTATTTTTAGTGAATGTGCGACTTATTTTAATAACTTTTTCTAATTATTTCTTAGGTGTCGTCTTCAGCAAAGTATTTAGTTTGCCCTTGAGTGTAGGCTCTTTAGATACGCCAGTGACTACTTATCTTGAAGTAAATAACCATCCCGTACGACGCAAGACGGCCAATATATTTTCTGTGGAAACTTTTACAGGAAATTAACTGAAGGGTCTAGATAAAGGTAAATTAAGGTTAAGACAAGTGTTTTCGTTCATGCATAGTTGGTTTTGGATACTTTTAAGGGTTTTATGACTTTGCTGAAAAAGTTTTGTATACCATATTGAGCTACTTGGAGCAACTGAATAGAATGTCGAGTTGAAAGGTAATCATATCAGCCGAAAGATGTCCACTGTTGGACATAGGCCTCCCCTAAGATGGGGGGGTTTGCCATAATCACCACGCTAGGCAGGTGGGTTGGCGATCGCAGTGTATGGTGTTGATTTTTACAGAGAACGCTGCTGCCCATTCTCTGGCGAGTCCTTTAGTCGCCTCTTACGACACCCACGGGAAGTGATGGGATAGTATTATTCTTTTACGGCACCATACGGTACCGGCCGACACCATACGGTAAGAGTTGAAAGGTATGCGAAGAAAAATGCATTTAGCTGAGGTGAAAATGCCAAGGGGAATGTATGGGTGCTTCGAGACTTAAAAAAATAAGGAACAAGTTTGTTAAGAAAGACCGAAATAAATGTTTTCTGTGATTCGTGTACAAAAAGCAACATCTGTACTGAAGAGCTGAAGAGTTTGTTTGTTTGGTTGAACGTGATAACCTAAGGAAATACTGGTTGGAATTAAAAAAAATATTTTAGTGTTGGATAGCCCATTTATCGAGGAAGACTATAGGCTATGTAACATCACGCTACTACTAACAGGAGCGGAGCATTCATGAAAAATCGGACGCAATTAATAATTAACAATAAAAATCTGCTGCGATATGAATGTAATGCAACTGGGTAACACGGCACTCCTTGGCAAAACTGGTGACGAATTATATTTGGCTTCTATCTGTCTGTAACGACTGTTTTATATCTTCAAATGACATCAAATCAGTCCGACAAGCAAGCCATTGAGCTCGTCAACGGCTTAACATGCCTTCCGAGCGACTGCCTACCTGACCTCCAGAACTTGATGACACGGTTGGCGCAGTGGTTGAGCGATTGGTTGCTGCGCTGTGCGTCGCGCGGGTTCAATTCCCGCACGGAACAAATATTTGTTTGGCCTGCAGATAGCTGTTCCGGGTCTGGCTTTTTGTGTTTGTGAATTTGTATGTTTGTTAACGCAGCCACGATACAGGAGAAATTCCTAGTGTGGGGCAACGTTTATTTAATACTAGCACTCCGCCCGCCACTTCGTTCGGGCGGGTTTAGTAGGTACTCCACGAACTTCATCTCCTATAAGTTCTTCCTCTATAAAGGCTAACGTGTAAATTAGTTATTCATAGATTAAACGTAGGACAGTTCGCTCAAACCGCGACATTTTTCTTATTTAGAGTATTTTTATACCCGTCGTAACTTTGAAACGAAAGGTCCGATTTGTATAATTTAAAGTGTTATTTATGTATACATAACCAACCTAAATTACCAAACCAAAACTAAACCAAATGGATAAGAAATAATACCATAATACCAAAATCACCACTATTCCATTCCACCCGGGTTTTGATCGAATAATCTGTTGAAAACAAAAAGCGGTTATTGTGACTTAACCATAATAGTTAGATATATACTCTCCTAGATTTTTTTGTGGAAATTGATGTCTTCTATAAAACTGTAGTACATAACTTTGCTCTATTGTCAATAGTTTCCGCAGTGTACGCGTTAAAAAGTAGTTTTTTTGGTATTTTTTTCAGACCTTGGGTTACATTATCGAAGTTTTTATACGGATCCCTAACTTTTTGAAAATACTCTATAGCCTATGTTCATCAGGGATAATGTAGGATTTCAATGGAGAATTTTTCAAATCGGTCCAGTAGTTTCGGAGCCTATTCAATTCAAACAAACAAATCTTTCCTCTTTATAATATTAGTGTAGAAAAAGAAAAAAACTAAGTAATTGGGTAACAGATTAGAAAACTGGTGTTAGATTTATTGGCATTTAATTACCTGTAACCACTGCCAAAGATCTACTCACTCATATGACAGCTGAGACCAACAGCTAAACATGCTTTCCGAGGTACGGAGGAATCTCGGTGTGTTAAAATGGTTACCCATTTACGGACTGACTTGTAGATTGACCCCTGCGGCTGTTACTATTTAGTAACGAGCTTTTTTTAAGTTTATTTTTGAATGAATGGTGTCTTGTGATCAAAAATCCGGTATAGTAGCCGGCACAAGTCGTGAGAATATCTATGCTTGTGTGTGTGTGTGTGTGTGTGTGTGTGTGTGTAAGGGTGATCTCGCCAATGTACGGTGGGCGAACGAAACTTGCAAGCTCAATAGTCGTTGACTGACGTACCGATAACGTGAAGCGTCAGTGCTTTCATCGTCAAACCGATCAATGGAGAGTGTGCTCACGACTGGTGCGGTTGCTAGTATTGTACCTACGTCATTAAAGATATCCCACGAGCTCATGTCGGGATTTTTTTTTTTACCCTAAAGTTAAGATACGACAATAAATAAAAAAAATAAAATCGCAAACCAGTGAATAAGAACAGATAGGTCGCCAATAAAACTATATGGCCGTCACTTATTGGAGCAGATTTAATGCCATTTTCTTGACCTCATATCAATTTACAGCCATACCAGGTCCAGTAACTGTCAGACCATTTAACATTTAACTTGGGTCAGCTTTATGATTCGTAAAATTACCTATCTTTCTTTTTACTGTTTTGCTCTAGTTAATTAGTCCGAAGTGATGGAGTATTTATTGCTTATGTTTTTTTTTATAGATATGTATATTGTGATAACATTATAGTGAGTTTAACATTAACTAGATGACTCGGTTAACTTTTACTTTATATTGTTTTGATTGTAACATATTGTCCCCCTTTTTTTTTAACGGGGAGAAATCCTCATGGATGTCCTCCGCCCTGGGGCGGGCGGAGGGGTCTGTCAGACTCTTACTGACTAAAACCACCCCGGTGTTCCATCTCTCACCTACGCCGGAGATCGCGGGGGCTTACGACTTCCGTAATCCCCAGCTGGTGCCGGCCCGCCTCTGCGGGCCACCTCGGGTCAGCGGGGGGAGTGAGGTGTTTGACTCCCCCCGCGACGTCAGAGAGGGGCGCACGGGAACACCACGCGCCGCCACCTCGGGTCCAGATGAATGGGGGGCGACGGACATCCCTAAGTCCGCCGCCCCTGGACCCAGTTAGGGGGGCCGGAAGAGGGCAGCGTATGCCCTCCTCCGACGCCCGGTGCGTCTGCTGCGGGCCGGGAGGGAGGTCGAGATCTCCCTCTCCCTTTCCGCAGCCTCCTTCTGCGCGATAACTGTTTCGCAGAAGGAGACCACCGCGTCCCAGGACTCCTCGCCGTCAACCATAGCACGGACTACGGCTGGCAGCGAGAGGTCACTGCCTACAACAGAAATGAGGGCACGACGCGGCTCCTCCCAAGCGGCACACTCTGCCAGCGTACATACCATTTTCATTGCAAGGCTTTTTATATTTATAGACTAGCTGACCCGCGCGGCTTCGCTCCCGTCAACTGGCTACTATACCTACCGACCCTAACCTACCTACCCTACCTACCTACTTACCTACCATACCAACCTACCATAGCTACCCTACCTCACCTACCTTACCTACCTACCCTACCTACCTGCCTACCTACCCTACCTACCTGCCTACCTACCCTACCTACATACTCATTTTTTTTTGTATTTTAATTCTTATTATGCTATTCCGGACGAAGGAATTAGTCTTCGTCCCGAATAAAACACAAAAACTATGAAAATCGGTGGAGCCGTTCTCGAGTTAGTTAGAATAGTGTTCGAACAAACCCGACTTTGAGAATTTTGCTATATTGTGAAAGATTCGACCTTTTTCTAGAAGACATTTTTATATCAGCGAGACAGAAATAAAACGAAAAAAACTTTTTTACAAAAAATGTAACCGACTTCCAAAACAAAACACTACAAAGTATAAAATAACTTTAATTTCGGAAGTCGGTGTTTTTAGTGGTACTTGCGTACCCATTCACAGCGTACTGGCGTGATGTTATGTTATGAAAATAAAACTTACTAAGTGCTTTCGGTGTAAAGGTCTCGTCAATACGAATGAAATAAGCCCAAACACTTGGTAGTTCCTACATACCGATGTGGAGTTCCCTTGACTCTCTGTCTTCTCCATCATCAGGTCTGATCCAAACTTTCATTCTTTTGTATCAGTATCACCCGATATACACACGAATATCAAGTTTTTACCAAATACGTGCCTACAATTTTCGAGAGTTGCCCTCGATTTCTCAGGGTTTCCATCATCAGATCCTGACGTGGTGGCAATGGGACCACACGGGAAGCACCAGCTTTCAAATAAAAAAAGAATCATGAAAATCGGTTCATCCAGTCGGTTAATATGAGGTAACAAACATAAAAAAAAAATACAGTCGAATTGATAACCTCCTCCTTTTTTTGAAGTCGGTTAATAAACTGAAGGAAGACGGACAGCGGTGGCTTATTAATAAATAGGGTTCCGTTAGCAACCTTGGTACGGAACCCTAAAAATCGACTTGGTTCGCACGAATCAAGATCGTACGCGAAGGCTTAAATAATAGGGTCCCATTAGCAACTTTGGCACGGAACCCTATAATTTGCCTTGGCTCGCAAATCGAACCGTCTGATACTTAGCACGAATTAAAAACTTAGTTGCGGGCAACCTGGGAGTCTTTAAGACAAAAATGAATAGGTTGCTTCTAGGCAAACGTACTCCATATTCAACCTCATCATCGCTTACCATCAGGTGAGATAGTGGTTAAACGTATGCCTATCTATAGTAAAAAAAAAATCTACTCCGTATCACCTAACCACAGAGAACTAATGATAACTCGATTTGACAGTTACTGTGAAATCGTGTTGTCATTCATTCTTAGTTCGGGTTCGGGATTAATCGTAAGTCTGTAGGTGATACGGAGTAGAATACGTCCGCAACTAAGCCCGAAACTACGGACTTCGGACTTAGAGAGTAGCCCCACCAAAATCGATCGCTCCCGTCACCGTGACCACCTTTGGTACGGTACCTTTTTTTTATTTATTTTTTTATTTGTGATGGGTTTGCTCTTGACTCTAGTCTAGGTCAGAGATGACAGAGACAAAGTCTACGATGGAGCGAGCTTACCCAGAAGGAGCCTGTTCACTCTAACTTTGAAGAGATTAGGGTTGTAAGCGTTTGGAAACACAGACGCAGGCAGAGAGTTCCACTCCTTTGCTGTGCGCATTATAAAAGACCTTATTATTATTAGCCTTTTTTCGCAAATCGAACCGTTCGTTGCTTCGCTCTAAACGGAATCAATCGCGGAGGCCTTAGAAGTAGGGTCCTATCAGCACCTTTGGTACGGAACCCTACAGGCCTGATCCGCAAGTCGAACCGTCCAGTACTTCACAAAACTACCGAGTTCTAAATCAATTTAAGACTCTACGATAAAAGCACTTTAAACGAAACCAGCACAACTCAGAGATTTAAGCAATCTAGGCTCCTATTCGTTTAAGACCTTCCAGAGACCAAACCGAAATTCCTACGAACTATGACAGTGATTAATAATCGTGTGAGGTCATTCTCCAGCGGATAATCTTGACACCGCAATTCAGAAAAACGCGTCATCAGTGCAACGCCATCTATCGACCATGTAAACTGACAAAATATTTGGCAGCAGAAGACGTTAAATAAGAAGCCCGTATGTAACGATAAATAACGATAAGGTATTAAAATGTTTACTTTTATTTTGCTACGTCTACGTATTAAAAGTTTCACAAATAACTCAATGAATGTGTTTTGGTGTAACATTCATGATTTCATGCATTTTTTGGTTCCTCAATAGATGGCGCTCTGACTGATCAGAACACAGTAGGAAGTTTCTTACTAAACTAAAAAATTCAATATATTTTGATTTTGTGGATCGATTGTAACGATAAATAACGAAAAGGTATAAAAATGGTCACTTTTATTTTGCCACGTATTAAAAGTTTCACGAATAACACAATAATTTTGAATGCTTTCGTGCATTTTATTTTTGTCTCAATAGATGGCGCTCTGACTCATCAGAATACATTAGGAAGTTTCTTCCTAAACTTAAAAATTCAATATCTTTTGATTTTGTGGGTCGATATTGATGAAATAAACGCTAAATGTTACTCGGGTTATCACTTAATATTTTTAAGTACTTAGATTTGCAACCCAATCTGTGGTTTATGCGTGATGCTCCCACAAACGCACAGACAATCAGACAAAAATTTCAAAAATTGCATTTTTGTGTTTTATACTTTTTTCCTGAGTTTTCTGTGTAATTTTCATGGAAAAATATTCAATGTACAGACACGGTTAGTCTACGATTTTATTATATGTATAGATTTTTGAGTCCGTAACTGACTTTTTAAACAGTTAAGACCAAACTACGCTTCAAATGAACCAGCCTATTATTCAATATGTTTTTTTAGTCTCAACATTAAAAAATAACATAGTAAGTAGGTACCTACATATCTAGTTACATAAGTTTTCTAAGTATGGTCACGTAAAACAGCATAATTACACATTTACCACACAAGTACTGTCAAGTACAGCCAGGCAAATGGATTATTTATTTAGCGAACTGATTAAAAGTTGATTTAATTGTTAGCACTTATTTTAAAAATCGAATAATGGTATTTATACCAAGTCACATAAAACGGTTACAACATGTCGATTTCACGTAGAGTGCCAATCTGTTTAACTAAAACATGTCCCCGGCTGTAAAATGTACATGGCACATATATTTCTTCATTAATGTTGTTAAAAAAATAAACATCAGTTATCTCCCAAAACCACTGAACTCAGTAGTTGATCGTGAGCACCGTGATAACTCTCACCTCAAAGGGTCTTTGATGTGGATGTATCTGTCGAGCGAGATGGCGCACAGGTTGAGTATGGAGGCGGTTGAGCACATGACGTCACACGCCACCCAGGTGTCGCAGAACTGCTCGCCGAATACCCAGTATCTGTGGGTTGAAAGCAAGTGTTGTAAAGAAGGCTCCCACATGGTGGACCGATGATCTGGTGAGGGTCGCGGGTAGCCGATGGTTGCGAGGTGCACAGGACTGGTTGTTGTGGCGACACTTGGGGGAGGCCTGTGTCCAACAGTGGACGTGATTTGGCTGATACGATGATGATGATGATATGACGACTAGAAGACTTGTACCCGAAAAAACGGCTTTTTCAAGTAGTCAGCCCATCTAGTTACCTTTCTTCGCTACTTATTATGGCATCTATTATGTTTCTTTTAACGGATAATTAGAATAGAACATTTTGCATGCCCATCATTTCGACAGATTATGAACGAAAATGCAGGGTACTAATCCAGTTAAATAGAAGATCCCTCTGATAGTTCAGCCTTTCACAGTTCAAGGTTTCCTTCCTTGGTATATCACAGTATGCTCTAGGCACGTTAAAGTCGTATTTAGGATTTACAGCAGCTCCAGAATTTTTCTAGAGAAAAATCTACGTTAGTGTACTGGCAATCAAGAATGTGAACGCAATATAGCCTATATAAGTTGCGGAATTTGTTCGAAGGAGTCACTGCGGCCCTGGAACGCAAAGGGTGTTACGAGGAACACGGATGGGTTTTAGTCAGCGACACTCCCTTTCGAAAATATGTTGTCAAAAAATTCGTCTGCGTCGCTGTCCGCATTGCCACGTTGTATAAATGTATTCAACTTACCCGAGCAAGTCATTGACTCCAGCGAAGGTCATGACGGCCGCAGCCACCAGCATGTCAGCGATGGCCAGCGATGCTAGGAACAGGTTGCCGATGCGTCGCAACCCCCGGTCTGTGTATATTGCGATGCAGACCAGTATGTTCCCTGCTACGCTGAGGAAGATCAGCAGTGACAGGAATATGCCTGGGGACAATAGATTGAAATGTTTATTGAAATAAAATGTTTCCTAGACTGTGTGTGTGGTGCTCCTAATATTGGATTGTTCAAACCTAAATATTTAAGGAACTTGAACGCCGCTTTCCCTGTGATGAGAGAAAAGAACTGCTTGGCTAATTGATGGCTTTACTAGCTATAGAAAGTTATTAAAAGTGTGACCGTTATTAGGGTTCCGTACACAAAGGGTACGTAACCAACTCAACTCAAACTCAAATCGTGTATTTCAAATAAACCATTTACAGGCACTTTTGAATTGTCGGGGTCGGTCGGTCCAAAAAGATGAAGCTATTTGCACTTTCCAAAGCGTAGATCTCTATGGAGAAGAACGTGCAAGAAACTCCACGGACACTCTTTTAAACCATGTGATGTATTACAAAATCCTGTTAACATGATTGCTTCTATATGTGAGGACAATGCAAAGAACAAGAAAATAATAATAAACAATTCAAAATGTAGGTACAGATAAAAATAAGCCAGTGGCAGGTAAGAGATAACCAGTCTCAACTGACGGCGCCCGTTCACGAACACGGCTGTATGTCAAGAACCGTAATAGGTAGACAGTGGAAATTTTCACAGATTGTGTATTTCTATTGCCGCTATAACAACAAATAATAAAAATCAAGGTTTATTGTACGGAACCCTTCGTGTGAGAGTCCGACTCGCATTTGGCCGGTTTTTGAACATTTATCTGGCGCCTACCATATTTAGAAAATTAATATTTATTATTAAACACTACCTTTGATTGGTAGTTTTAACGTCACTTTTAACGTCATCGATCATTCAAAATTAAACTTATTAAGTCTGTACAACGCTACAAAAACCGATCAATAGTCATTAAACAGTTATCGTAATTGAGTTCCGACTCATCATCCAATGTTCGTCGATGGAGCCATAACCTAAAAATTGAATTGAATTGAAGTCTGTACAACCAACCGTTGTTATATATTCACTTTAAGCTACTATCGATGCCAAAAGAGCTCTGTTTAAGCAAAGACTTATTGCAACTTACAAAGGACTTGTTAAAAGTTATTTAAACTTCATTATAAGAGCCAAAGTAACATCTGGGAAAAGTTTCACAGTTCACTATTACAAAAATTAATAAGACACTGTTTTAGATACCTTCATTAATGGAATATTCTGCCAAATTGAAATCTACTGAAATACTAAAAAAGTATTTGCAAATTGAGCTTTCATTTTAGGCTTTATGAATTGCCTCGTGTCAATTTCGTCCCAATTCATAAGGATTTTTTCATAAGTGGGGCGATAATTTGGACGAATTTAGACATTATCTTTCAGTGACTTACGTATATGGTGTACATGATAGAGAGTATTCTATATTATAACCACTTAGTTATGGCACTTCATAGTACCTACTTATTATGTTTTGGGTAAGTTTTGTGTTAACCGTGTGAATAACTTGTACTCGGGACCACTCCTGTAATGGCGAAAAAAATGGCTGTTCCGTTATCCTAATATCCTACTTTATATTATAAATTCAAAAGTTTGTGAGGGTGGATGTTTGTTACTATGTCACGTCAGATCTCCTGAAAGGATCTTCACGAAATTTCGTACAGAGGTAGATTATTATTATTATTATTTTTTTTACAATTTATAGGCGCGCGTTTGACCACTATCTCACCTGATGGTAAGCGATGATGTGGTCGAAGATGGAGCACGCTAGCCTAGAAGTAACCTATTCACTCTTGACTTAAAGACTCCCAGGTTGTAGCTATCAGGAAACACAGACTCCAGCAGGGAATTCCACTCCTTAGCTGTACGCACTATAAATGTGTTCCCAAAACGTTTAGTGCGTGTGGGTGGGATGTCCACCATGTACCGGTGGCGCATCGCCGTTCGTCTTGTGGTCCGATGATGGAACGGGCTTGGCGGAATTAAATTATGCAATTCCGACGCACATTCCCCAAAATGCAACCGGTAGAAAACCGACAGGCTAGCGACTCGTCGTCGATGCTCAAGACTTTGGAGCTTCGTCGCGACGAGCCTGTCATTACCGATGATCCTCTTGGCTCGTTTCTCAATTGACTCCAGGGCATCAAGCTGGTATCTGGCAGATCCGTCCCAAAGATGAGAGCAGTACTCCATACACGATCGAACTTGCGCTTGATAGAGTCTGAGCAGCTGTTCCGGCGTGAAGTACCGTCTCACCTTTGCTAGGAACCAACTTCTTTGCAGCCACTTGAGCTGTTGCCTCTATGAAAGGGCCAAAATTGAGGGTAGATGTTAGTGTAACACCAAGAAGCTCAAGTTGGTCGGTTATCGGCACGGTTGCACCTCGGAAAGATGGAGCTGGGTGGAACTGGCTCCATTTGGCGGAAAAAAGACACGCTTGGGTCTTAGCAGCATTGAACTTGACCAGATTGGCATCGCCCCACTCAGAGACAGCCTGTAAGGACACGTTCAAGCGCTCAACCATAGCCTCCCGGAGAGACCGGATCCGCGACCCACCAGCTCGTGCGTCGGACATGTATCTCTCAGCAACATTGCTGTCGTCTGCATACCCAAAGATACCGGGTTTTAGCAGATCATTAATATGCAACAAGAACAGTGTTGCCGAAAGCACCGACCCCTGAGGAACCCCGGCATTAATATCCAACAGTCCAGACGAGCAGCCATCTATAACCACTCGTATAGACCGATCCCTCAGGAAATCCGCGATCCAATCACACAATCCGGCGGGTAGACCGAAGGAAGGAAGCTTACTAATAAGGCTATCGTGCCAGACCCTGTCAAAGGCCTTCGAGATGTCAAGGGAGACGGCTAGTGCCTTCCCGTGCTTCTCTATGGCCTCACTCCAGATGTGAATGGCATACGCAAGAAGATCCCCAGTAGACCGATTTCGGCGGAACCCGTATTGTCGGTCACTAAGGACATCATTCGCTTCTAGGTATGCCAGGAGCTTATGATTCAGCACGCGTTCCATACTCTTACAGAGTATGGACGTTACCGAGATAGGTCTATAATTTGACGGGTCAGCTCGACTACCTTTCTTGGGCACGGGCTGCACGTTAGCTTGCTTCCAAGCCTTCGGCACTTTTCCAGTCTCGAACGAAAGGCAAAATAGGCGTGTCAAGATCGGAGACAACTCAGGCGCACAAGTCTTCAGAACAATTGCCGGTATCCCGTCGGGGCCACTAGCCTTGTTCACGTCTAGGTTACGCAGTACCCTACGGACGTCCTTCTGATGAATGCGAATGTTCGACATACTCGATTCGCATCCAGCAGGAGAAGCAGGGGGCATCGCGCCACCAGGATCCAGACGTGAAGATTCCGCAAACAAAGAAGCAAACAAGTTTGCTTTCTCCTCAGCGGAGTGGGCCAGCGTCCCGTCGGGTCTCAGCAGTGGTGGTAGTGAGGGGCGGCAGAAGTTCGATTCGACCGACTTAGCCAGGGACCAAAAAACCTTACTACCCGCTGGGTATGAAGAAAGTTTGTTCCCTATTCGGCTAATGTGGTCAAACCGAGCCCTCCGCAACACCTTCTTGCAGGACTTGGCAGCCCTGTTAAAGGCTCTCTTCTTCCGACTCACGTCATTTGCTTTGCTTGAACGAGCATCGACCCATGCTAGGTACGCCGAGTGCTTAAGCGCATCAGCGCGATTGCACTCGGCACTCGGCATTGCATTATAGTCTGGAATAACGACTAGGCTATAAATATCCCGGGAATATGTTCCCTAGGGATCACGCGGGCGCAGCCGCTGGCAGAAGCTAGTACATATTTACATAACTCGACGAAATGAATAGAATAGCATTTTTTAATACAGGGTTTAGTTCATTAATTATATGTAACAAGTTCTTTTCTTTTTAGAGTTACATAGCAATAGGTAATTAATATCGTCCAATTCGCAGGAGATTGATTGGTTAATACATGCCATTATAACATCCATTGTTGAGACAATCATCTTGAGATTATAACACCTCTCCGTGACACCCGTTAATCTCAACCAGAGTCTCACATTCACACACACGTACATGTTTCAAGTGGCACTGGTAAGTTTAATATGATCTTGTGTAGCTACAATGAAATACAATATGTAGACCGTTATGCTTATGTATGTAGCTGATTGAGTTGTAAATTTTGATTGGCATTACGGCTTGGCAAAATTCAAAGTGCTGGTAATAGTTCAAAACTCATTTCAGATACCTATACGTTAAGGGTGCTTGTCCATTTGCGCGGAGCGAGGCAGCGGAGCGGAGAAACGGGGAAATATTAACCAATCATGTCAGTCAAAATGTCAGTGACTCACGTGGTGGGGAGATTTTATGCAATTCCGTTGTTTAAAATTTCTCCGTTTCTTCGCTCCGCTGCCTCGTTCTGCTGTAATGGATAGGCATTCTAAACGGTCATACAGTCATCTGTCAAGCCTTTTTCTTAGTATATTTGGGTTGGTTTACAGACCAACTGAGGGCCTGGTACGAATGTTTTGACGTATAGTAACGTTACAGTATCTCGTTAACGTAAGTGATATTGAAATAAAATATAACAACTACAGCCCCGTAGTATTTTGGTTTAATTTTATGAGACGTACACAATTTGTATCATACAATAATGTGAATATAGTATCCAATTCAAATATATGCTTTGTGCGAAACGAGTATGAAAGTTATACATGGCGCCATTTTAGTCTCTATCATCATCTATCAGATGACTACTACACAATCAATAAAAAAAATACATGAATTATTAAAAACTAATTAAATATTATTCGTTATCATGACACATGACGTTGTTTAAATCATCCAGGAGCAAGCGCAATCCAAGCCTTGTGTTCCAAAGACGGCGCGGAATGAAACAGCGACATTGTTTTGATGCGTAAACATTATTAACAGGATGTTTCGTAATTCTAATCATTGATATATAAAAAACCCAAGGTACACACTCAGCATCTCAAAAACGTCCGCAAAAAACAAGCGCAATATGTATAATTGTGCGCTAGTTTTAGTCTCGCATCGCTCGCCATACTGTACTGCTTTCCGTGTAAGGTTGAATTTGCAAAAAAAATTGCGCATCACTCGCCATACTGCACTGCTTTGTAAAAACAACTTTAAGCGATCCGTGTAAGGTTTAATTTGCAAAAAAATTGTTTATAGTATAACTACACACAACTCACACATGACACTTGATACATGTCAGTTTTGAGACTGTGCATCTTGGGTTTTTTATATATCAATGATTCTAATGCATTATTTATTTTTATTGGACCCATCATCTTGATGAATTAGTTTTGAAAATTGTCGCCCTTAGAGGTAGTTTATGTCGGGTACATTAAGTGGGCCGCCTTGTAAGTCGACTAAAATGGTACCATGTAGTACAACTTTACGTGGTGTAGCGACTGCCTATCTGACCTATATACCATAACTTTTACATTTTTACATTACCTATTGTTTTTTTTATTTGTGATGGGTTTGCTCTTGACTCTAGTCTAGGTCAGAGATGACAGAGACAAAGTCTACGATGGAGCGTGCTTACCCAGAAGGAGCCTGTTCACTCTAACTTTGAAGAGATTAGGGTTGTAAGCGTTTGGAAACACAGACGCAGGCAGAAAGTTCCACTCCTTTGCTGTGCGCATTATAAAAGACGTTTGGAAACGCTTAGTGCGAATTGGTGGAATAGTAACAAGGTAGGGATGGTAAGATGCAGTGCGTCTGGATGTCCGATGGTAGAAGGGGGCCGGTGGGATGAGGTCGTGGAGTTCTTGGGCACACTCACCGAAGTACAATCTGTAGAAGACCGACAAGCAGGCAACCCTACCAAATCAAGACTTTTCCAAAAAACCTGTCGTCCTTTATTCATGGTACGGCGCGCATCTGTCACGGGAACGTCCACACTTACCAAGATCAGCGCAATATGACGCGCCACCTCCACGAGTTTGTCATCATCAGGAAATTGAACCGCTAACTTTCTAACGCAATACTTAAGTAAAAAATCGGCCAAGTGCGAGTCGGACTCGCCCACCGAGGGTTCCGTACAAATTTGTAGGTCTTACAAATTACTTTAAATAAAGTTTTTTTTGTGTTTTATTTACAAATGTATAGTTTTCATACTTTTCCCTATACTTGTAGTATAAGACGGTATTACTTGCCAAATTTCATAGTTCTCGGTCAACGGAAAATCCCTTATAAATTTTGATTCCCTTGAGAGTGTCGAAATATACGTTTTTTGCGGCACAAACGGGCGTATCTTTGTTTTACGTTAACTTAGAAGTTTGATTTTTTCACAGCTTCAAGGAACTGTAGATTTGAGGCTTTAATTTCAACTCGATACCTCTACGCGTTCCCGAGATAAAGGGTTTTGACAGATAGACGGACGGATAACAAAGTGATCCTATAAGGGTTCTGTTTTTTCCTTTTGAGGTTTACATGCTATTGATTTGTTTTGCATTCACCTCAACTTTTTACACGTTTTTCGAGAAACAGATAAATTATCCTTGTAAGTTTAGATTGATGTGAAAAATTTATTTAGTCTGCATTCGTCTTATTGTCGGTCTAATTAATAAGGATTTTTTATAACTGGGGCAAAAATTTGTGGTGAATGCGGAATAAACCGAAAAATTAGGAGGAATGCGTAAGAAACCCAGCCCTTCCTACCTCTATAGAAAACCAAAACTTTTTCCTTCCCATTACCGAGTCAAAATGTTTTCCAAAAAATCTCTTTTCCTGTATTCATCTTACGGTAAACACCTATCATAGGCACGTCCACACTTACCAAGATCAGGCCGATACGACGCGCCACCTCCACCAGTTTGTTTCCATCAGGAAATTGAACCGCTTAGCGACGAACGAGGCGCGAAATAGACTGGAAGTATTTGCTCGCTCCACCAGATAGAGGTGTGTATATAAATGTTATGTAATTTCCTTCATTTTCCTACGGGGTTGAGAAAAGTCGGGCAGGTTTTCGTGAAAATGTAACCCTTTTTGATGGTTGTGTAAAAGGTGTTTTTTTTTTGGGAAATGGGATTCATTTTCTGTTTATGCGTCTTGGTAGTTCAAGTTATATAAACAGCAAAATATTTGTGTACTTCGATAGAATAAAAAAAAAATTAAGTAATCTAGTGTCTAAAACTCAACTAATAGATTCTGTACAGATAGATAAAACTGTTTGATTGACGGGTACACAATTGTGATTTTTTTTTATTTTCTTCTTGTTCTTTTGGAGTCAATGACCAAATGAGACCCTAAAATAGATTGTGCTCAGTTGGTGTCCATGTTTATAGAAACATCAGTGGTGATCAATGGTGCAAGTGCAAGGGTACTTGGGGCACTCCAACAAATGGGCTATATTTTAATTTACTCGGCTACGTCCACGACGAAACTCTACAAAACATGTGGACGAAGATGCGAGTAGAAGCTAGTCTATATCTATACTTTTATACTAATCCTTACTTCCTTACTTAATAGTATAAATGCGAAAGTAACTCTGTCTGTCTGTCTGTCGCGCTTTCACACCAAAACTACTGATCCGATTTAAATGAAATTTGGTACACGGATAGTCTAGAGCCTGAGAAAGGACATAGGCTACTTTTCATCCCGGGAATATGTTCCCTGGGGATCACGCGGGCGAAGCCGCTGGCAGAAGCTAGTATTATATAGAGGGAAGATTTTTATTTTTGCATGTAACGAATAAACATAAAAACTGCTGGACCGATTTGAAAAATTCTAGTAGCAATGGATAGCTACATTATCAGCGAATAACATAGGCTATATTTTATCCCCGTACCCCCACGGGAACGGGAACAATGCGGGTGAAACCGCGGGACGTCCGCTAGTACATAATAAAGCCCTATATCTATCTGGTGCATACAATTATGACTTAATACAGGGTGTTCCACTAGTGCGTGGTCATATTTAAGGGTGATGTTGGGTAGCTGATAAACATTAAGGAAACAGTAGGAAATCAAAAAAGAAAAGACTTTTTAAAAATATACGCAAAAACTGACTAAAAAGTTCCACTTTTCAAGTAGCTGATGCAGCTGGAGATATCAATTCTGTGATTGAACTAAAGTAAATGCCACCAATTGTAACAAACTGCTTGAAAAGTAATTTGTTCGGTTTCAGTTATTTGGTTTATACTTTTTAAACCTCCTTCTTTTTTAGGAGTCGATTAGACTTCTAAAAAAGAAGAAGGTTCTCAATTCGACCGCGTATATATTTTTTTTATGTGTGTTCGCGGATAACTTCGTCGTTTATGAACCGATTTCGATTAATCTTTTTTTTCATTTGAAAGGGTATACTACCGAGGTGGTCCCTTTGCCACTACGTCAGGATCTGGTGATGGAAACCCTGAGAAATCGAGGAAAACTCTCGAAAATTGTAGACACGCATCTGGTAAAACTTGATATTCGTGTGTACATCGGGTGATACTACAAAACAATGAAAATTTGGATCAGACCTGATGATGGAGACGACACAGAGTCAAGGGAACTCCACATCGGTATGTAGGAACTACCAAGTGTTTGGGCTTATTTATTCGTATTGACGAGACCTTTACACCGAAAGTACTAAGTAAGTTTTATTTCATAACATGAAATCACGCCGGTATGCTGTGAATGGGTACGCAGTTACCACTAAAAAGTGAAAAATAAAAAACTTTTTTACAAAAAAATATAACCGACTTCAACAAGTTTTTTTATGTGGTCGAATTTTGGAATCAATCAATCAATCAATCAATCAAATCGTATATTTCAAATAAACCATTTACAGGCACTTTTGAATTGTCAAAGTCGGTCAGTCAAAAACATGAAGCTATTTGCACGTTCCAAAGCGTAGATCTCTATGGAGAAGAACGTGCAAGAAACTCCACGGACACTCTTTTAAACCATGTGATGTGTTACAAAAATCTTGTTAACATTAACATTGATTGCTTCTATATGTGAGGACAATGCAAAGAACAAGAAAACATATAAACAATTCAAAATGCAGGTACAGATTAAAATAAGCCAGTGGCAGGTAAGAGATGACCAGTTTCAACTGACGGCGCCCGTTCACGAACATGACGCGTGCATCAGCACCATCTAACTCAACCATTTTGAAGGGAATCAAATGATCCAAAACACGCGCCACCATCAGCAAAACATTTGTGTGAGCATGACAAGCTCTCAACTGCCACGCTCGTTCATGTCAAACTAATTTAATAACGAAATCTATAATTACATATGTAAATGGCTCCATAGTGCTCACATTTACAAAAAATTGAAAATATGCTTCTACGTTATACAAAACTATGGTTTCAAGTAACTAAGAAAAGAAAAGAAAGAAGGCTGATTTATTGTGTATACTTTGCTAATACAATAATGCAAAGAAATGATAAATAAATGATTGTATAGGAGAACAAAAAAAGGGTAAGCATTTCTTCCAATTATCGAAAACCTAACAAGTGGACCCATGCTGCTGTGGCTGTGGAGCAGGACCGGCATTTAGCCAAGCATTTTTATCAATGACATAATCTTCCAGTTTATAATATGCTTGTCTACATAATGTGCGTTTTATACATGTTTTAAATTTCCTCTCATTCAGTTCGAGAATATTAAGTGGTATTTTATTATAAAATTTAACACAGTACCCCATAAAAGAAGTGTGTACTTTAGCTAATCTGAATCGGGGTTGATCTAATTTGTTCCGATTTCTAGTATTAAAATTATGCCTATCACTAATTTTACTAAAAAGATGAAGATTTTTCCGAACATACATAATGTTTTCATATATGTATTGACAAGGTACCGTCATGATGTTAATATCCTTAAACAGTTCCCTTAGGGAATCGCGCCGGCGGAGATTGTAAATGGCTCTGATAGCTCTTTTCTGCAGAATAAATATAGACTCGATGTCTGCAGCACGTCCCCATAATAAGATACCGTAAGACATGATACTATGAAAGTAACTAAAATAGACCAGCCTCGCGGTATCTATATCAGTAAATTGACGGATTTTTCTGACAGCATATGCTGCTGAACTTAGCCGTCCCGCAAGAGATGTTAAATGAGGACCCCATTGTAGCCTTGCGTCAAGCGTGATCCCCAAGAAAACTGTGTCATCGACGAATTCAAGTTTCTCTTGGTTCAATACTATGTCACAATTAATACTTTTCACGTTCGGTAATGCAAATCTGATACACTTTGTTTTTTTCTCATTTAAAACTAAATTATTAGCAGTAAACCAATTTTGGACCTGCTGAAGGGCGTTATTTACATCGTCAAGACTTGTGGCACGCCTATCTATCTTAAAAATTAAGGACGTATCGTCTGCAAATAACACCATTTGAGTTTGATTTTTTAAAAGATGGGGAAGATCATTAATGTATACCAGAAAGAGGAACGGACCCAATATTGAGCCTTGTGGTACCCCCATTTTAACTTTAAGACCCCGTGAATTGACACCATTTATTTGAACTTGCTGCTGTCTGTCATTTAAATAAGACCTCACTAAACTGAGTGCAAGTTTACCCAGTCCGTAATGTTCTAGTTTTAGGAGCAAGGTTTCGTGATTTACACAATCAAATGCCTTGGAGAGGTCACAAAAGATTCCTATGGCATCTTGCGCCTCTTCCCACGCTGTATAAATGTGTTTTAACAACGTGACTCCAGCGTCAGTCGTACAACGACCTTTGGTAAAACCATACTGTTGTTCGTGTAAGATTTTATTGGTGTTAAAATGATTGAGCACTTGATTGAGCATTACTTTTTCAAACACTTTGCTGAAAACCGGCAATACAGATACAGGTCTATAATTATTAGTATCTTTATTATCTCCAGATTTAAAAAGTGGTATCACCCTACTATATTTCATTATATCCGGAAAGACCCCTTGGTCAACACATAAATTAAATATTAGTGCCAAGTATGGTGCTATGGTCTCAAATATGGACGTGCACACTTTGATAGACATTCCCCATATGTCTTCAGTCAATTTAATTTTGATTTGCCGGAAAGCTTTAATAACTGTCATAGGGTTGATATGTTTGAATTGGAATTCAACCGTACAACCTGGAATGTTTGCTCTTAATAAATCAAATGAGACCTCGGGTGAAGAATTTAAAGCTTCAGTTGTTTTTGATGGTATATCAGTGAAAAATTTTACAAATTCTTGAGCTACTTCTAAATTAGAGCTTATGGCACCATGCGCAGTCTCTAGTAAATAGTCAGTGTTTCGTACTTTATTTCTGTTAGTTTCATTATTGATAACTTTCCAAACTGTCTTTATTTTATTATCTGCCAATTTGATCTTGTTGCTTATGAACAGGGCTTTAGCTACTTTACAAGTATTTCTGAAAACCTTAGAATATTTGTTTACATACTTATTAAAGGATTCAGTGTTAATGAAAGACTTAAGGCCGTATAGATCATATAGTCTTTCCCTACTTATCCTAATGCCTTTAGTCGCCCAATCACTAAATATAAACTTAGGGAAAGTATCTTTGGACTTCTTTTCAAAAGTTGCATTGAATTCTTTTAGTACCACTGAAAAGAAACCATCATAAAATTTATTCGCATCCTCAATATTGTGGCCTAGAGCATTTAACTTATTTTGTAAGGACCCATTAAATTTTGCTAGTTTGCCAGTTGTTATTGGCCTAAATTGTATTTGAACTTTTTGCAAGGCTGCTTTATACTTAAATGTTACCAGTTGACCACTGTGATCAGATTGAAGGTAATTAACTATAGCTTTATCTAAATAATCACAATCGCAGAATACATTATCAATACATGTTGCAGAAGTTGGAGTTATTCTAGTTGGTTCTGTAAAAACATTAGACAGATTGATCGATTTAAAAAGACTTAAAAATCTGCTGCTATTTGAATTATTTTCTAAAATATTAATATTAAAATCTCCACAAATAATCACGGATTTGTTACCTGCTGCAAGTTTCGCAAGGACATCTTCCATTGTTGTTTCAAATAACGTAAAGTTTTGAGGGTTAGGGGGTCTATACACGCACACTATAACATGCTTATCTAGCTCAACACAGGACAGTTCGATGCAATGTTCCACTGACAAGCTAACAATGTCATTACGTTGCTTAAATTTTAAACATTTTTTAACTAAGATGAGGGAACCACCGCGCGACTTAGATTTGCGGTTAAAACAACTGCCCACACTATAATTTTCATAACTAATTAGCATCTGGTAATCCTTCAACCAGTGCTCACTAAAACATACAATGTCATTCATTGTTTTCTCTAAAAACATTTCAATTTCTAATATTTTGGAAGAGACACCTTGAATATTTTGATGAAATATTTTCAAGGCATGCTGCTTACCCCCTTTCTGACATCTACTTAACAGAGAGCAAGAAGATACATTGTTTTTGGTAGGCATAACTATTCTGTCATTGGTATCCTCTGTTGTCTTAAGACTTAGTTTAAAAGATTATCCGGAGATTGCCCCAAGAACTCAGTATCATCACTTGGCAGTGAGTTGCAACTACTTGTGGCCCCCACGTTAAACAATGAGACTTCCATAGTGATACATGGAACCTCCTTCGTACAATTTGTAAAAGAATTTGTAGCAATAGTGCTACAGTTATTTAAGCCCTCCACCTGATTCTTAGTATAATTACTAAACATTGTGGATTTAATTACACAAGACTTCGACATACTACTTATGTCTGAGTTAATATAATAAGCTAATAGCCTTGCTATTGTGTGTCTAAAACTAATTGGCAAATACACAGTATCCCTAGTCGATTTTAAATGTTCCACAAAAATATTTGTGTCAAAAAACATAAACTTGTCACTATAATGACTAACTAAAAAATGCATGTGTTTATTTAACCTATGAATATAATTATTTTGTCTAATTGACATCTTATCAAAATATGGAAAAGCACACAATATTATTTTATTACAATTTAACTTTAACATCTCAGTTAGATTGTCTGTGATATCTGCTTTTCTTACATTTAAACTATTCCCTATAAACACCGTAATGTTGGTATCAGAATTATATTTATTATTTATTAATGATGCCATAATATGTTTGTATGATGAACCTGGCATACAATAATTTTGTGTAGAATAACTCAGGTTGTTACTAACTAATTTCCCTAAACCTCTTCCTATACTGTCTGAAAACATAACCGAATGATAACCACTATTCGCAGAAAAATAACCACCAATCTCAAGCTGATCAAATTGAGTTAAATCCTGTTCAGAATCAATTAAGTTTTGTTCAATGACACAGTCTTGAGACAAAATCTGTACCTGGGACGGGACCACTGTTACCTCAGGCTGGACGGCATCAAGGTTTGATGCTGTCTGGCAAGTACACTGACACATAACTAACTCATTTGCAGCAAGAATATGTTCTTTTATTTGATTCTGAGATTGAATATATTTACAGTTAAGTGAACTCAGTGAAGCCTCGAGTACCTGTATTTCAGACTGTAAGTGCTGTGTATCAATTTCATATATTTTTATGCTGTCCTCAAGTTTAATTTGATAATTATGTAATTTACTAATAAGTTCAACACGTTCTTTCCTGAGTGGAATATTCTTGGAAAAGTGTTTATACTGCTCCTTGTATCTATAACATTTTTTGATGAATTTATTTATTTTTGCATACCTTTTTAACTTATTATGACTACTTTTATAACTACTGTTCTGTTTCAATATGGAATCCTCAGTTAGGTCAATCGTGACTAAGGAATGAGGTTTACAATTATTTGAACTAATTAATTCATTAAATAAGTGGTTTGTTTCCTTGACCTGAGCTCTTTGTTTTTCATTCTGAAATTTGATAATACTACTGTTTGCATTTATTAGTTCATCCTCTAGGTCCCTAACTTTACGTAAAGCCTCCTCATACAAGTCGCTACAGTTGTTGAAACCTTCCGTGATTACCCGCAGTTGGTCGCGTTCATCAACAACATCTTGGAATTGTTGGCTAAGGTCAACTAGCTCCCGGAAACAAGTAACAAAAGTGTTTTATTAATTTTTCTTTAATATATATCAGCTACCCAACATCACCCTTAATAATATGACCACACACTTCTGGAACACGCTATATTATGTTAAAAGTCATTTCCCGTTTTGAAAGTCCAAGTTTCATGAACATTAAAAACAATTTTTGCATTGAACAACGATAATACAAAGATGAGGTTATAAATCCGTTATTCCTCGTGCATAAAATGATCCTACAATATTGATCCCTAGAGAGCGATTTCCTGTTTTCTCCAAAAATATTCTCGGAATGATAAACGGTCGCTAAACTACGTTTAACCCGGGCTCGATATGGAAATAAGATTCTTACGTGCTAACTGTGCTCCCGGGATATTCTAAATCCTTATTGAAGGTTGCTGTCCTCATTTTGTATTTGGGGAACACAGATCAAAATAATATGGTTTCGCAATTTTAACATGACTGCCTCAGAAGTCTGGTACTTATGTCTATTTCTTTGGCACGCTCTGTAATCTAAACGGCTGGATGGATTTATACAAAAAAGAATCTGAAGGTATCGTTAGATACAACAAAAAAAAAATACAAAAATGTTTATTTCTGTACGAAGTAGTTTAAATTAGTTTATCATTAGAGCCTCCTTAAAAGCGTGATAACGCCTGTGTTAGGAGACTCCACTCTGCCATAGCTTTGGATGTTTGTACAACTTACAATTTTCTTTTACAAAATTAATAATAATAGCTAAATTAATACATTTTACTCATGAGCGTGTTGCGTGCTTTATTGCCATTTACATAAAGACAACCTGAGTGACATACATACAAAATGAAATTTTAAAGTCGTATGTGTTTTTAAAATATAGGAGCTAAAGAATACCAGCCGCACGGATCTATTTTCAAGGTTAAGCAACACTTGCCAAGGTTCGTCTGTGGATGGGTGACCTTCTTAACATAACGAGTTTCCTCCGTGCCTCGGAAAGAACGCTAAGCTAAAGGTCCCGGGTGTCATTTGTAGATCTTTGGCAGTCGTTAGCGATTTTCAGAAGCCAGATTTTTGACACCAGTCTTGCCAAGAAGTACCGTGTTATCCAGTTAATGGGTTGTGAAGGTCTGGTAGGCAGCCGCTCCACGTAAAATACTGGTATTCAGCTGAATCCAGTTTGACTGGAAGCCGACCCCAATATAGTTAGGAAAGGCAGATGATGATGATGATTTGTTTGTAAAATAACAAAATAAAAGGCTCAAGGAGACTAAACATTATGCCCAATTTAATTCAAATCTTTGTTGTAGTCTCTTGCCGGTTTTTTCGTACGCCATGTTTCAAGGCTCTTATAATGAACATGTAACATCGACAAGACTCACTGCTCAGTGATTTAGAACACGCCACATTGAGTGCTCACCCGAGGATAAAACAGGCGTTAAATTATAATAATGTGATTCTACAAATACATGACTATTGCTTTTTATAAGTACAAAACGGGGTGAATAGAAACAAAACTTTGATTGGCATGTTCACCTTAATGCCACATTATTCATCATCTGCCTAGCCTTTTCCCAACTTTATTTAAACTTTATGTACAATTGTGGTATTGTTGTTTGGGAACAGTTAAGCTTACGCACACTAAGACAATGTGCACGTACATTTACCTACACAACTATGGCTCGCCCGCACTCGTGAGATAAAAAACTTTTTTACAAAAAATGTAACCGACTTTTTTATTTTTCACTTTTTAGTGGTACCTGCGTACCCATTCACAGCGTACCGGCGTGATGAAAGTTATGTTATGAAAATAAAACTAAGTGCTTTCGGTGTAAAGGTCTCGTCAATACGAATGAAATAAGCCCAAACACTTGGTAGTTCCTACATACCGATGTGGAGTTCCCTTGACTCTCTCATCTCCATCATCAGGTCTGATCCAAACTTTCATTCTTTTGTAGTATCACCCGATATACACACGAATATCAAGTTTTTACCAAATGCGTGCCTACAATTTTTGAGAGTACCCTCGATTTCTCAGGGTTTCCATCATCAGATCCTGACGTGGTGGCAATGGGACCACACGGGAAGCACCAGCTTTCAAATAAAAAAAGAATCATGAAAATTGGTTCACCCAGTCGGTTAATTATGAGGTAACAAACATAAAAAAAATACAGTCAAATTGATAACCTCCTCCTTTTTTTGAAGTCGGTTTATAAAACAACTTTACATGGTCGGACTTAATGCAACAAGTATTCTCTACCAGTCAACCTTTGGGTTAAAAAGACTACGCTGTGGTAGGTGTACAACTAATAAATTAAATTTAAAGTAGAATTTTGTTTCGCCAAGAATATACAAATAATATATATAATACTAATAAAATACATATATACACTAAAATAATAAACTAATAGATATGATTTGTTTTATACAAATCTTTCTGATTAAGAGAACTCAAAAATTATGACTAGACCAAACTAAGAATGACAGGCTTTTAGGTAGTGATTTCGGATTTTGCGCTTAAAGGAAAATTTAGAATTTACTGTTTTTTTTTGGGAAATTATATTCAAGACCAACAGCTTAACTTTGTTTCCGTGGCACAAAGGAACTCGGTACGTTACCATGGTACGTTACCGTTACCTTGAAAAGTTCCCCCCCCCCGTTCCCGTAGGAATTTCCCATTCCCGTATAGCCTATAGCCTTCCTCGATAAATGGGCTATCCAAGACTGAAAGAATTTTTCAAATCGGACCAGTAGTTCCTGAGATTAGCGCGTTCAAGCAAACAAACAAACAAACAAACTCTTCAGCTTTATATATTAGTAGTATAGATGAATACTTGACTATTACTGTTTTAGTTTAAGCCAATCATGTTAGATAAGCATGGCGGTTTAAACTGCTCTAGCAAACACGTCGTTCATTACAAAGTGTGCCATGCATGTAGTTCAGCATAACTGTTTTCTGCCACACAATTTTATGTCCCACTATTTTATGTTTGAATGTTTGTACCTATTTCATAACTCCGTCATTTATTAATCAAAATGGCTATGTATGCCCATAGTATTTAAGGATTTCCCTCAATTCCTCATGGATTCTATCATCAGAACTAGATTTTGTTATAAATGGAAGTAATCTACCTACTGTATATCCTTTCAAACAAAACAAGATTTTTCCAAATCGATCCATAAATGACGGAGTTATGAAGTAACAATTATTTAAAAAATACATTTACGAATTAGCGTTCTTTATTTGGATCACGGTTGTATTTTTCGTAAACATTTTTTTTTGTTGGCGGTACCTAAAGGTGGCACGTCACTTGTCGTATTTGTCAAAATATTTGCGTTACTTGCGCAAATACGCCAAGTGTTGCCACCTTATTAACAGTGTACTAACCGACTAGCAGTATGGACAGCAACGTGACAGCGTCCGGGTCATCCCCCTCGTCGTACACCACCGTTGTCTCGTTAAACTGAAGCGCCACCTACGACAATACATGCGTTATTATTATTTACATATTTATTTCAGAGGAGCTCATGGCTAAATTATAACAACCCCACGGGTCGACCTTCAAAGTTAGGCCACATCGAGAGAGCTCCCCCGAGCCTCGGAAAGCATGTCTCGGCGGACATTTGTAGATATTTGGCAGTCGTTAGGGATTCCGAAGCCAGAAAAAAAGCCAACCCCAATGAAAAACACATCACAGAAATATAAAAACCCGCCAAGTGCGAATCGGACTCTCACATGAAGGGTTCCGTACCATAAACCTAAATTTTTATAATTTGATATTATAACAGCAATAGAAATACACAATCTGTGAAAATTTCAAATGTCTACCTATTACGGTTCTTAAGATACAGCCCGCTGACAGACAGACGGACGGACGGACGGACAGCGGAGGCTTAGTAATAGGGTTCCGTTGGTTACCCTTTGGGTACGGAACCCTAAAAATTAGAATATAGGATGTAAGTGTGTTAGTAACAAAATTGTACCTAAGATTACTTAAAATATAAAAATCTCGTGTCACGGTGTTTGTTACCGAACTCCTCCGAAACGGCTCGACCGATTTTCATGTTTGTGTGTATATTCGGTAGGTATGAGAATAGGTGGTAGAGTATTTTTTTTGTATGGCAAAGCAATGTTTGCCGAGTCAGCTAGCAGCTATAATATAATATTATTATACATTACTAACATATTTTATGTTTGAGTATTGTTAGTATATAATTTATGCTTATGGCTGTCCTCATCCAATGATTATGAAAAGGACAGTCAAACGTGCCTCGATAGCACTTCGAACACATACATTATTCATCTGGCAACATTCTCGGAGCGGGAAATCATTATTGAGCGGGCAACATTCTTGTGGGTACATGACGTGGACATAATTGACGGATGTTTGCATAAGATTAGGGATGGATGTAGTGTGTGTGAGGGGGGGAAAGGTTGTGTTATGTTTTTAAAAATGGAACTAATACATAATACCAAAGGGAAAATTCCCGTATTCAGCCGCGAACCCACCGCAGTGCACGCTATCCACGGCCGCGCGGCGCATTTTAGCTGCGTGGGTTCATTTGTTTGACAACGTAAGTCTACGTTTCCAGTGAAGCAAACGCTACACGCCCACAACTACGTACAACTGTTACGTGGCCCACCGCGGCACACCTGACTACGTACGTTTTTTTGCAAGAATATGATTTTGACATAGTCGTGGGTTAATATTCGTGTATAGCGTGTACCGCGTGCACAGCGTCCATGGCGTTGACAGAGTTGAGTTCGTACATTTTTATGCAAGGCGAAGCTTCACACACGTGCGTAGCCTCTCCGTGCGCTGCGGTGGGTTCGCGGCTTTACTAAAGAATATTCCCATCGCAATTGCAAATGATCAAAAATCCCTCTACATTTTCTACTAATTTCCGTACATTTTGACGTTATTTGACGCAGAGATGATAATATGGCTTGAAATAGAACATAATTTGAAGGATTTATTTAAACTTTTTGTACAAAAGTGGTACCTACATGGGCGGACTTAATGCAACAAGGCATTCTTTACCAGTCAACCTTTGGTTCGGATTCTCTATTAGTCAAGGTTGAGATGGAAGTTTTGAGCAAAGCTGTAAAATGATGATAGGTATAGTGTGTGTATTTGAATACTTAAATAAATACATGTTATGTACGCTGTAGTGATAAAGTAAAATAATGCTTCTTTTATTTTCTAACGGGTGACGGTAAAGTCGTGTGAAAATTGTCATGTGAGAAATGGCACGTGCTACTGTCTGAATTATGTGTCCGCAACAGTTAGGGTAGTGTCGTAATGAAAGTTTTGAGTGTGGATGTAGAATTTAGATGGTTATTATAGGAGTAGAAAAAGACTCGAAGAAACAATAGATGAATTGTGTGAAAGTGAGTTCAGTTATCCGTGTATAATATTCAATTATTTTTTGTATCTTGAATCAATTCATGTTATAACTGATATTCTTATGATATAATTGTTTGACTTTTTTATTATTCCTACTTTTTAAAATAATAATTGATATTTTTTTATTAAGAATGTTGTGCATCCTGCATGTGATGTATTTACAATGAATGGGGTATTGTACTTAACCAATCTAATAGACCGTCAAATATTTTTTTCTTTATCAAATCAGTTAAATCGAGTCTTTAAGGACCAGCAAACAACTTGTCGACACTTTTCATGTGACCAGAAGGCTGGGCTTTTCTTCGGCCAAAGAATCAGCATTGCCATTCAACGCGGCAATGCTGCCAGTGTTCTGGGCACTTTTGCCATTGACAGCGATGTGGATTAGATTTTTTATGCCCAATGATTTATTTTGCTTTTATACGCGTTTGTACAGAATACCATGATTTTTGTTTAGTTGTTTGTATCTAATATAAGTGGTTTTAGTGTACATATTATGAATTAAATATTAAAATTGACGAAGGTAAAACGTGATAGTGGGGGTTTGTGACAGTACTTTCCGATGAAAAGTGTATCGGAATGTGTCGTCACACGAGTTTTCAACGCACTGTTACGTCTTCATTTTTTGTTTATGTGAAAAAAGAAAATACACGTATTCAATATTTTTGAATATGTATATACGTGTGGTCGCTTACAATAGGCCGCATCAGAAGGCTCAATGTCACTCAAAGGGCAATGGAGAGGGTAATGGAGTTTCCTTGCGTGATCGAATCAGGAATGATGATATCCGCAAGAGAACCAAGGTTACCGACATAGCCCGAAGGATCCTCAAACTAAAGTGGCAGTGGGCAGGGCACATTTCTCGCAGAACAGATGGTCGATGGGGCCGAAAACTTCTGGAGTGGCGACCGCGTACCGGAAGACGCAACGTTGGAAGGCCTCCTACAAGGTGGACCGATGACTTGGTGAAGGTCGCGGGTAGCCGATGGATGCGAGACGCACAGGACCGGTCGTTGTGGCGACGCTAGGCCTATGTCCAGCAGCGGCTGGCATGTAGATGATGATGAATATTTTTGGAAATCTATCTGACAGACTAATTAGATTTTTACAAGTATAATACCCTATTGAAGATTTGTGATTGCATGTTTTTGTTTTATGTTATAAAAATGTAACATGTGACAAAATGAATGTGAAATCTGGAAAGAGGTCATTGTACTCTTCAGTACGAACAACCTTAAACACAGGACAAACTCCGAATTCGAACCCAAATATGTTTTCGCAATTCCCAAGCTGAAACATCAAAATGCTCATTTAAACCAGGAAATCAACTATACGAGCTCAAGTCTTTTAATTACTCCAAACTCCACCAAAGATAGTTCCCCAACAACTCCTGGTAAAGCAATTTAACCACATATTGCTAAGGTAATACCCATCAAATGTTATAACTTAAATAAGTTTAGTTTAGTTCGATGATTTCAGTTAGGTAACTCGTAACTGGATTAGTTAGAAGATACCGGTACAGTTTAAATGTGTCGCTTGTATGTCATGACGTGATTTTGAATGGGAAATGAGATATATGTATGTAGTTTTGTTTATTGATGGTCCGTTGGATTTCGCGAGAGTGGTTGACTTTGTTTAAAAACAATTTATGGTTCCGTAACCAAAACCCTTTGGGTACAGAACCCTTAAAAGTTACTATACCCTACGGAATCCTAACTATTACAAAGCCTCCGCTGTCTGTCTGTTCGTCCGGCCGTCCGTCTGTCTGTCAGCAGGCTGTATTTCAAAAACCGTAATAGGTAGTAGGAAATTTTCACAGAGTGTGTTTATCGATTGCCGCTGAAACAACAAATAATTAAAATTTAATTTAATTAAAAAGTAAAGGAGGCTCCCTACAATAAACGTGTTTGTTTCGGGATTTCGACTCACACTTGGCTGGTTTCTTATAGTTATTTTTTTTTAGTTTTAGTTACTGTATTAAACTGATAGAAATTGGACATTAGGTAAAGAATAAACTGCCTCCGGTTCAGTTTCATAATTAATGTCAAAAAATGTAATTTAAATAATTTACGATTATTGAGGAACAGTGTGATATAAAATTATTAAATCTAAATGAAGCTAGGCGGCGTTACTTGTGGAGCGAGGAAGATTTGAAAAATAAGTATTTTTTTTACTACTGCAGTTTTTTCGTCACTTTTATAAAGATATCCCGTGGCCGCATCGTGATTACATAAACCATTAGTC
This sequence comes from Lacanobia wlatinum, assembly GCA_947578705.1. Taxonomy (NCBI): domain Eukaryota; kingdom Metazoa; phylum Arthropoda; class Insecta; order Lepidoptera; family Noctuidae; genus Lacanobia; species Lacanobia wlatinum. Next base: position 12,999,833 of record OX388043.1, on the reverse strand, counting down.
TTATGTCGGCTACGGCGTAGCTGCTATGTGGAGCACTACGGCAAAGCTACTACGTAGAGTGCTACGCCGCGCTGTCGTAGCCAACTTAGGCGTGTGTTTCAAGTTCATGTTCTTGTTAGTGTATCTTTAAGAAAGTAGCTAGCTTATTTGTATTTTCACTAACACGGCGAATGTCTGCTTAGGAGAAATCGCTCTTCAGACAATTTCTCTTAATTAGTAAGACTAAATGTCTTAAGAGCGATTACTCCTCACAATGTTCGAATTGTTGAATTCTAGTTTGTAAGTAACTTTTAAGCTTACACATTTTGCGTATATTAACCACATTTCCACATTTCATTAAAATGATATCATTCATTTCCAAGAATAAGGACATCATGTATCACCTTGAGGAGTAAACAAGCTTAAATAATTTTAAGATTTCTGCAATATTGTAATATCTCTGTAAAGAAAACTCACATTGGTAGGTAAAACAGAGGCGAACTCCATTTTATAGAAGTTGGCTCCACCGGTGCTTGTTCATTCTCAGGTCTTCGTGTCGATCTTCATCAGGAAGCTGTGCAGCTGGCTGCGGACCCTGGGCGCGGCGTGGCATGCCATTGTGGCCTGTCTTACATATCTGAAACAATATGAAGAAAATGTATATAAAGTCATTACAGGATATCCCAAAGCGATAGGGTGGTACTTAGCTTAAGGCCGTCAAAATAGCCCTATTTAGGGCATTTTGTACGTCATTTTATACTGGCAGTCTATGGGTGGATTACACGCAGAAACAGTACGGCGGTCTACGTGTCAAATACAACAATGCGTTCAGGATGCCCATGGGCTGCCTCGCTTCTGTAGCGCATCGGGGATGTTTGCAGAGGCGCGTGTGGATTGTTGCCACACAATCATGCGCAAGCGGTGCACATCCCTGGTGCGTAGGGTGCGGAGCAGCCGCAACAGTATCCTGAGCGCTTTAGCTGAACGTTTCGACTGTCAGTACGTGAACCACTGTTGCATGGTTCACGTACGCACTAATGTTGACATATTATTTTAATGTAATTCAATCTAATCCTGACATCTATTGAAATTATTTTATTAATGAAATTTAATGTATCTAATAAAATTGTAGTAATTCATAACTAAAGTGAAATAGTTGCTAATGTCATTTGTTTTAAATTATTGTATTGGTTTTATATGGGTTTGATAGCCTGAAATAAATGAATTTTAATTTTAATTTTTTTTTAGCTTATAGTTTGCAAATTGTAACATAAATGGTATGCAGTTATTCTTGCGAATTCATTCAATGAACAGGAAAAAATGACAATCCTTTCGGCGACTTCATTTATTGTACGTAAGGTGCGGGTAATTGTAACTTTTTGAAGCAAGTTAGTCCTGCCGCGCCGCGCATCCAACAGCTGCGTATTTTCCAGAATCTTTGAATCCGCCAAGCCTTTTCCCAATTATGTTGGGGTGCACTCTAACTGGATGCAACTGATTATATTATGTGGAGAGACTTCCTATCTGATCTTCGCAATCCAGTGGGTGGATAATACGATACCCATTGGAAATTCTGGTGTCAGAGTTTCGGGCGTCTGACTACCCGTAACAAATATCAAAGATGTACAAATGACTGCCGGGACGAACGGCTTAATATACAGAGGTGCGCAGAAGTCTCGGTATGTAACGTATGGTCAACCATCTACGGAACAACTTCGGCAAATGTAGCTTAACCCTAAAGATCGACTCGTGTGACTGTTATACATTGTGCCTTTTTAGTAGTCTTCCAAAGGCAGCCCACTTCATCTATTCAATGACTACTACACATTTATAAAAAAAAAAAAGATATTTATAAATACTTGAATTATTAAAAAAATATATATTATTCGTTATCATGACGTCTGACGTAGTTTGAAACATCTAAAAGCGAGCGCTGTCCCGAGCCTTGTGTTCCAACGACGACGCGGAATGAAACAGCGACATTGTTTTGATGCGTAAACATTTTTAACAGGGTGTTTCGTAATTCTAATGCATTATTTATTTTTATTGTAGCTATCACCTTAATGAATTATAAAAAAAGAAATCGCGCCTAGAGGTAGTTTATGTTGGGTACATTAAATGGGCCGCCTTTGTATGGGCCGCGACTAAAATGGCACTGTGTATGTTAACTTTCGGTCATTTATTTGTGAGCATTCTTATAAAACACATTCTTATAAATAAAACTTGTCACCAATGTAACGGATATCTCATATAGTAAACAGGATATTCGCCCGATTTTTACGCAATTTCCTCAACAAAGAAACATCACTGAAAAGCACAAGCTTTGTATCTTAAGCAGTAATAAAAAAAACAAAATATTGTCAATTGCAGAAGACTCATTTCAAAGCTATGAAATTTGCCATTACCTGACACCTAACTGTGGGATAAAGAAACTTATCAATAACATTGAACAAAAATTAGAAAACTACACAATGTATGACTACTGCCTGATTTTGATTGGCGAAGAGGACTTTCGACGAACTAATAATTACGTCGACTTAACAATTTCCATACGTGAAACTCTTTTGAAAATACAGCACACAAATGTTATAATTTGCGCACCAACATTCAAATTGAACGACTACTCAACTATGTTTAACGGAAGAATAGAGACTTTTAACAGCCTTTTATACCTAGATGCATGTACTCATAACTTCGCATATTTGTTCGATTCAAACTATTATCTTTCTTATGATTTCAAAATGTTTTGGGAAAAAAGCGGAACTGTTAACAATCACGGCATGTCAAAAATATTTGTAAATCTTAGTCTAATGATAAACGAATTCGTATATTGTGATAATGAAACTAATCCATTAAATGTAAATAGTAATGATATACAGCACCAGCAACATGGTAGTATGTTTTTTCGTAAATAATGGAAGTGAGTATGCATCCACCTTAATGCATCAGAACATCGCTGGACTGCTAAACAAAATTGATCTCATAGAAGTAAGCTTGAACGAATTGTATAAGTGTAATATTAATGTACAGATTATGTGTTTCTCAGAGACCTTTGTGAAGTCGGGCGATGAGTCCAATATTAATTTTAAGAAATTTAAACTTGTCAGTTCCTTTTCAAGGAAAAGGGAAAAACGGGGAGGCGTCTGCATCGTAGTCCATAAGTCAATAGATTGTAAAAATATTGAATTTCTCAAAGACCTTCGTATTGAAAAAGTATTTGAGTGTTGCGGTGTAGAGATACCCACCATGCAATGTATTGTTATTTGTATTTACCGAGTACCAAACTCAAATATTAACTTGTTTTTCGAAAAATTGGAATTATTGCTATATAAATTACTGTTAAAACATAAAAAAAGGATCATCATTGCAGGAGATATGAACATAGATACATTAAGGAATAGCCGAGATTCAATTAAATTTAAGGATATCCTCTCTAACTATGGTTTTTACCTGCACATAGAGACACCTACACGTCAAAACTCTTGCATAGACCACATATTCAGCAATTTAAAAAGATCTGTAGGAAGTACTTATGAGCTTTTCTTGTCAGATCATAATACATGCCAGTTACTAAAAATGTCAGCTCTAGAACAGAAACTTGGCCCAAAGTATTGGTACATGAATGTAAGGGATTATTCTGTTGATAATATTAAGAAATTTAATGAAATCATGAATAGTTTATCGTGGTATGATGTTTATAACGACAATGACGCTAATAGGACATTCAATAATTTTCAGGACCTTTTCATCTTATTATACAATTTATGTTTCCCTATATATAAAATCAAAATTCATAGTAATAATACTTCACCAAAATGGATAACGAAGGGTATAAAAATTTGTTGCAAAAATAAAAGAAAACTTAAGAAAGCTTATTTTCAAAAACGGAATAAGGAAATAAAGACCAGATACATGAAATACAATAAAATGTTAAAAAGATGTATTATCCTTTCCAAAAAGTCGACAAATCATAAATACATCCAAAACTCTAAAAATAAAAGTAAAGCAACCTGGAATATAATTAACAATAAAGCCGATACAATCAAAACTTATACGCAAATAGATGCACTAAAGTCTAATAATGAATTAATATCTGATCCTGTGCAAATCGCAAACGCGTTTAATGATGCGTTCATTTCAGTTGCGGATAATAATAACAGCAATAACTCAAAACAAAAATATTTTGCAAAACACTTCTCTCAGCCAGACATTAATTCTAATAGTATTCACTGCGCCCTTGCACAGAGTCTGAAATCATGAGAATAATTGCTTCTCTAAATAATAAGAAATCAGTAGGTTATGATGAGATCTCTACAAAAGTGATAAAATCATGTGCAGAAGCACTCTCTCCCATTCTATGTCATTTAATAAATACATCGTTAGTAACCGGTGTCTTCCCTGATAGATTAAAATGTTCTATAGTCAAACCTTTGCGTAAGAAAGACTGCACACTGGATATTAATAATTACAGACCCATCACTCTTATACCCATAATTTCTAAAATTTATGAAAGAGTCATGTACCATAGAATACGTGAGTTTTTGAACAAAAATAAAATACTAAAAGAAGAGCAAAACGGCTTTCAAAAAGGCAAGTCAACAACACTTGCAGCTTTCTCTCTTGTTAAATCTATTACAGAAAAGATTGATAAAAAACAACCCGTTACTGTTGTTTTCCTTGACATGAGTAAAGCATTCGATTTAGTAAATTACGACAAGCTGTTAGATAAATGCGAGCGCTATGGCATTCGGGGCCCGGCACTAGATTGGCTCCGAAGCTATCTCTGCGGTCGTACACAGTGCGTAGAAGTGACTCGCATCAACAAAAACTTCACATCAACAACCTACAGATCTGACTTTAAGAGCAATCGGTCAGGAGTACCACAAGGTAGTATTTTAGGACCTCCTCTGTTCCTACTGTACATCAATGATCTACCGAATGCCACCAATCAAAAATGCGTGCTGTTTGCCGACGATGTTTCAGTGATTGTACCTAGCAATAATATTCAAAACCACGAAAGAGAAATACACGAGACACTAAATGACATAGTTGGTTGGTTAACACTAAATGACCTTAAGGTGAATTTGTCCAAAACAAAATATGTACATTTTAGTAACTACAATCAAATTAAAAAGCATAATTTCAACATTACATTCGAAGAAGAAAAAATAAATAGAGATGACAACATTAGATTTCTTGGTATTGTCTTAGACGAGCACTGCAATTGGAAATTACATGTAAATACGGTATGCAAGAAACTCAATAGATTTGTTTACGCTCTAAGACAATTAAGGAAAACAGTTAGTGAGACGGCAGCTCTTACTGCTTATCACGGCCACGTAAGCTCCATTTTAAGGTACGGGTTATTGTTATGGGGCAACTCGCCACACATTAGCAGAGCTTTCATTATACAGAAAAAGTGTATCAGAGCAATAAGTAACGTCGGGCCTTTTGAAACATGCAGGCCACTTTTCAAAAAACTAGGAGTACTTACTCTTGTATCTATGTACATAATGGAAATTGGGATGTTTATCAGAAACCAATCACAATTGTTTGTAGACAATAATGAAAATTATAAATATAAATCAAGAGACCCTACTAAATTGAAAACTCATACTTCTTGTAAAAGCGCATTGCATAAAAGGAATAGTTATAGGATGTCCATTAAAGTTTATAATCACATTCCACGTTTGTTGAGAGAGCTTCCTCTATATAAGTTTAAAAAACAAATGAAACTATGGTTACTGGAGAACTGCTTTTATACATTAGATGAATTTTTTAATTGTAAGACTTAATCTCTGTAAGTTATGAGTTGATCTCTTGTATTTGTGAACTATTTTATTATATTTTACTATAACTAGTAGTAAATTTTCGCATGCCTCCTATTGGTGAGATGTGTGAAACTCTTTCTACTTCCTTGTAACACCCATTGTACCATATCTCTGGCGAAATAAATGATTTGATTTTGATTTTTGATTTTGATTTTAAAATCATCATATTTAAGTTAGGGACTCTTTCTGTACATTGTATATTTCAATTTACTTCTTCGAATCTAAGCCGTTCTAAACAAAATCGCTCTCGCGCTGCCTAGTACCTACAGTACCTACTCATAACGCTATGAATGCCTCGTGTTTCCCAGACATCAATATAATCCATATTCGAGACGACAGGTGCGTGTCAAAGCCTTTCTATTTCGCTATTGGTTCGGCGAGTCCTTTGATTGAACTTTCATATTATTACTTACCTCTCAAAAGTTCTATTTGTGGATGACGTCATGAAAATGACAGGCTGTTTCCGAAGTTATTAATGTACCTGTAAGTAGTAGTTTGCTGGCTTAGGTTTTGAAAATGACTTTGTAACATGAAAAGATTTTGGGTGAAGACAATTTCTTGATCATAAATTGTACTGGTTGTTTCATAACATTTTTTATTATTTTATATGGGTTTGCACTTGACTCTAGGTTAGGTGACATAGACAAAGTTGACGATGAAGTGAGCTTATCCAAAAGAAGCCTGTTCACTCTAACCTTGAAGGGTTACCTTAGACTTGAATGCGTTCGGAAACACAGAATCAGGTAAAGAGTTTCACTTCTTTGCATTCCGATGGTAGAAGGGGGCCGGTGGGATGAGATCGTGGAGTTCTTGGTCACGATCACCGAAGTACAAACTGTAGAAGACCGACAAGCATGAAACGTTTGTCCGCGTTCCACCGAGTCAAGCGTAGTCAGTTGGTATTTATCTGAGCTACCCCTAAAGTGGCTGGATCGGATTTGTGCTTTGTATAGGGTTAGAAGCTGTCCAGGAGTGAATTATCGCTTCACTCTATTTAGGATTTCCAGCTTTTGGGCAATATTCCATTTAATCAATCAATTATGCGTCACTGTGTAAGCGCCGAAGCATAATTTCTTATATTATCTTCATGTTTCTACAGAATTGAGTGGACAGTCTCTTATTTATTTTACAACTAGCTTTTGGTAGCACCAGGACATGCTCTACTCATCTCCCAAGTTTCATCCGAATTCATGTAGACGTTAAGGCGTAACAAACAGACAAACAGAGTTACTTTCGCATTGTAATATTGGTATGGATTAATGGACCTTCACACAGTATTATAACACACAAAGAAAAAACAATATACATAGCAATTGAGTTTACGAATGATGGTAAAATCGATGCTCATCATTGGTTGCTCGTGTTAGGACTGGTTAGATGACAGATTTTATTTTTGCAATAATTGGTTGTCGACTTAGATTTCCGATTATTGCAAAATGAAAAATCTGACGCAGACGAAGTTGCGTGGGTCAGCTAATATTATAAAACATGACTCCATATGATTTAAATACACGCCTATAAAAATAAATAAACATCCTAACATCCTCATCTCATCTTTCATATTAATCTACACTAATATTATAAAGAGGAAAGATTTGTTTGTTTGTTTGTTTGAATTGAATAGGCTCCGAAACTACTGGACCGATTTGAAAAATTCTTTTAGCATTGGATAGCTATATTATCAGGGAGTAACATAGGCTATATATTATCCCCGTATTCCCACGGGAACGGGAACTACGCGGGTGAAACCGCGTGACGTCCACTAGTCTATACATATAATAAAATCGTAGACTAACCGTGTCTGTACATTGAATATTTTTGCATGAAAATTACACAGAAAACTCAGGAAAATGGTATAAAACACAAAAATGCAATTTTTGAAATTTTTGTCTGTTTGTCTGTTTGTCTGTTTGTCTGTGCGTTTGTGGGAGCATCACGCTTAAACTACAGATTAGGTTGCAAATCTAAGTACTTAAAAATATTAAGTGATAACCCGAGTAACATTTAGCGTTTATTTCATCAAAATCGACCCACAAAATCAAAAGATATTGAATTTTTCAGTTTAGGAAGAAACTTCCTAATGTATTCTGATGAGTCAGAGCGCCATCTATTGAGAAAAATAAAATGCACGAAAGCAGTCAAAATTGTTGAGTTATTTGTTAAACTTTTAATACGTGGCAAAATAAGAGTGATCATTTTATACCTTTTCGTTATTGATCGATACAATCGATCCACAAAATCAAAATATATTGAATTTTTAGTTTAGTAAGAAACTTCCTACTGTGTTCTGATCAGTCAGAGCGCCATCTATTGAGGAACCAAAAAATGCATGAAAGCATGAATGTTACACCAAAACACATTGATTGAGTTATTTGTGAAACTTTTAATACGTAGACGTAGTCTTCTATACATATAATAAAATCGTAGACTAACCGTGTCTGTACATTGAATATTTTTCCATGAAAATTACACAGAAAACTCAGGAAAAAGGTATAAAACACAAAAATGCAATTTTTGAAATTTTTGTCTGTTTGTCTGTGCGTTTGTGGGAGCATCACGCATAAACCACAGATTCGATTGCAAATCTAAGTACTTAAAAATATTAAGTGATAACCCGAGTAACATTTAGCGTTTATTTCATCAAAATCGACCCACAAAATCAAAAGATATAGAATTTTTAAGTTTAGGAAGAAACTTCCTAATGTATTCTGATGAGTCAGAACGCCATCTATTGAGAAAAAAATAAAATGCACGAAAGCATTCAAAATTGTTGTGTTATTCGTGAAACTTTTAATACGTGGCAAAAAAGTGACCATTTTTATACCTTTTCGTTATTTATATAACAATCGATCCACAAAATCAAAATATATTGAATATTTAGTTTAGTAAGAAACTTCCTACTGTGTTCTGATCAGTCAAAGCGCCATCTATTGAGGAACCAAAAAATGCATGAAAGCATGAATGTTACACCAAAACACATTCATTGAGTTATTTGTGAAACTTTTAATACGTAGACGTAGCAAAATAAAAGTAAACATTTTAATACCTTATCGTTGTTTATCGTTACATACGGGCTTCTTATTTAACGTCTTCTGCTGCCAAATATTTTGTCAGTTTACATGGTCGATAGATGGCGTTGCACTGATGACGCATTTTTCTGAATTGCGGTGTTAAGATTTTCCGCTGGAGAATGACCTCACACGATAATTATACACAGTCGTAGTTCGTAGGAATTTCGGTTTGGTCTCTGGAAGGTCTTAAACGAATAGGAGCCAAAATTGCTTAAATCTCTGAGTTGTGCTGGTTTCGTTTAAAGTGCTTTTATCGCAGTCTTAAACTGATTTAGAACTCAGTAGTTTTGTGAAGTACTGGACGGTTCGACTTGCGGATCAGGCCTGTAGGGTTCCAAAGGTGCTGACAGGACCCTACTTCTAAGGCCTCCGCGATTGATTCCGTTTAGAGCGAAGCAACGAACGGTTCAATTTGCGAAACAAGGCTAATAATAATGAGGTACCGTACCAAAGGTGGTCACGGTGACGGGAGCGATCGATTTTGGTGGGGCTACTCTCTAAGTCCGAAGTCCGTAGTTTCGGGCTTAGTTGCGGACATATTCTACTCCGTATCACCTACAGACTTACGATTAATCCCGAACCCGAACTAAGATTGAATGAAAACACGATTTCACAGTAACTGTCAAATCGAGTTATCATTAGTTCTCTGTGGTTAGGTGATACGGAGTAGATTTTTTTTTTACTTTAGATAGGCATACGTTTGACCACTATCTCACCTGATGGTAAGCGATGATGAGGTTGAAGATGGAGCACGTTTGCCTAGAAGCAACCTATTCACTTTTGTCTTAAAGACTCCCAGGTTGCCCGCAACTAAGTTTTTAATTCGTGCTAAGTATCAGACGGTTCGATTTGCGAGCCAAGGCAAATTATAGGGTTCCGTGCCAAAGTTGCTAATGGGACCCTATTATTTAAGCCTTCGCTTACGATCTTGATTCGTGCGAACCAAGTCGATTTTTAGGGTTCCGTACCAAGGTTGCTAACGGAACCCTATTTATTAATAAGCGACCGCTATCCGTCTTCCTTCAGTTTATTAACCGACTTCAAAAAAGGAAGAGGTTATCAATTCGACTGTTTTTTTTTATGTTTGTTACTCATATTAACCGACTGGATGAACCGATTTTCATGATTATTTTTTTATTTGAAAGCTGGTGCTTCCCGTGTGGTCCCATTGCCACCACGTCAGGATCTGATGATGGAAACCCTGAGAAATTGAGGGCAACTCTCGAAAATTGTAGGCACGTATTTGGTAAAAACTTGATATTCGTGTGTATATCGGGTGATATTGATACAAAAGAATGAAAGTTTGGATCAGACCTGATGATGGAGACGACAGAGAGTCAAGGGAACTCCACATCGGTATGTAGGAACTACCAAGTGTTTGGGCTTATTTCATTCGTATTGACGAGACCTTTACACCGAAAGCACTTAGTAAGTTTTATTTTCATAACATAACATCACGCCAGTACGCTGTGAATGGGTACGCAGGTACCACTAAAAACTGAAAAATAAAAAACTTTTTTAAAAAAAATGTAACGTGTCAATAAGCGAAAAAACTAAAAACACCGACTTCCGAAATTAAAGTTATTTTATACTTTGTAGTGTTTTGTTTTGGAAGTCGGTTACATTTTTTGTAAAAAGTTTTTTTCGTTTTATTTCTGTTTCGCTGATATAAAAATGTCTTCTAGAAAAAGGTCGAATCTTTCACAATATAGCAAAATTCTCAAAGTCGGGTTTGTTCGAACACTATTCTAACAAACTCGAGAACGGCTCGACCGATTTTCATAGTTATTGTGTTTTATTCGGGACGAAGACTAATTCCTTCGTCCGGAATAGCATAATAAGAATTAAAATACAAAAAAAAAATGAGTATGTAGGTAGGGTAGGTAGGCAGGTAGGTAGGGTAGGTAGACAGGTAGGTAGGGAAGGTAGGCAGGTAGGTAGGGTAGGTAGGCAGGTAGGTAGGGTAGGTAGGTAAGGTAGGTGAGGTAGGGTAGCTATGGTAGGTTGGTATGGTAGGTAAGTAGGTAGGTAAGGTAGGTAGGTTAGGGTCGGTAGGTAGAGTAGCAAGTTGACGGGAGCGAAGCCGCGCGGGTCAGCTAGTAATATAATAAAATATCCGCAAGGCAGTTTTGTGGCGAACTGTTGGGCATTAGCGACCCCACGGACTAGATTTCACGGGAGAACCTACCTCTTTCTTGCCTTAATCGGCTGGTCTGAGTGGAACTTCGCAAGAGCAAACGTGCTTGGGAAAAGGATGTATAATCCAGTAAGATGCTGGTAGGGATCTTGACCGTACTTCCGGGATTGGGACAAGCCCGCCACACATTCCCAACCACTGCAACTCCTGATAGCCAGAATCAACAGTGGCGACCACCAGAAAAACGCCGAGCCAATGAAGCCCGACGAGAACCCACTCCTCTAGCACCGGGATATGTTGCCTCCTTGGAGCTACGTCAAAAGTGACGTAGCTCCAAGGAGGCAACATATCCCGGTAAACGGTCGCTAGCACAAAGGTGCTAGCGACCGTTTTCGGGGGCCCATTTATTGAGTGTGCAAGTCACCCCCTGCCATTTTAAAGCCGTCTATATTTTCAGTGGTCAGGCAGGGGCCAATAGTTCTTTCATATTATACGATATTGAATCCACTAAACCACCCAAAGCCTGTCACTTTTTGTTTCCATATTATGCAATAGTTATGCACCTACCGGGGATTGTCCTTAGGTATACTTTGATAGTGCATATAGGGATAGTCGTCGGTTGGATCCATTAGAAATATCTAACGGGGCCTCTGCGAGTTGGCTTCGGTCCCTCGTACGCTTACCAAAGGACCGGGACTTCAGGGTCCCGAGATTGTTCAAGACATACCTTAAATAATAAAATATAATATTTTATAATTATAATATTTAAAAAAATGGTTTAGTAGGCACACAGCAATAAATGGTTGGTGTACCTTCTTTCACCATGTCTTAAATATATTTCCACAAGTTCTTTTTTGGCTCAAGAGTTAACTTATTCTGCCAGTAATTTTGTTAGAACTTTCGAGTGTTTTTTTCTCAAGTTCGCGTTTATATATAGCTACATAGGTTAGGTATGGAAGGTCACGCCCAAGTTTTTTTTCAACTTTATTAATTTGTCAAGCTTGTCTGCTTGGAAGTACCAAATTATTTCGAGATAGAATTGATTTGTTCGTTAATTGTTTTTAAGAAGTTTTTTTGTGAACATTTTTGTGTATTTGGGGAATATATAAAATTGTTCTTTTTGTGATATTTGTGGTTTGTCTGTTTATATAAGTATTAAAAGATTGAGAAAAAAGCCTGGGACATTATTTTGTAATTATGTTTCTAACCTGATTGGTGTTACAGGCCGTAATGTACCATTCGCAGCGAGCATGTTACGTTACGCCGTGTCTTAAAATCATGTAATATGTTCGTTTCGAACTCTTTGCTCACCCGTGCTCCAGATTCGCAAGACACTCTCAGTCAAGATATATCTCACTTATCGCGGCGTACTATGTAACACTCAATGGGAATCGTCAAAAAACCGACAGCAGGTGGAGCACTCGAAACGAACAACGAACAGCTTGTTGCTCGTGTCTTCGTGCTCGATTCCACGTACTGACTGTGCGAATGTACACATTGTAACATGTTAGGTATATTACTAACTATATGCGTACAACACATTCATGAAAGAAAGAAAGAAAGAAAGAAAGATAATTTATTTGTCAAATATGCGTTTACATGAACTGTCGAATCAGACATGCAAGGTATTAATAGCGTATTGTGCGCGTCCATATTTTGCCAATAGTGGCGTACAAATTTTGTAAGTATAACAATATAGTCATTTTGAATTTATATACAAATGTCAAGATATAACAGTTCACACTAAATTACATTATGTCCAGTAAACATTCTTTATCATGCAGTCAAACAAAATTAAGAGAAAAAAAAAAATTAAAAAAAAACACATAATTAAATCGTTATTATAAATTATATTTAATAAAAGTCGGAATAGGAAAGTCCTTCTCGTTTAAAAAATCTAAAACATTATAATACGCCTTATTAACTAAAAAAATTCTCAATATATTTCTAAAACGCGACAAGGGCAGTTCTCTCCAACTTTTAGGCAGTTTATTATAAATCATAGGAGCCATACAGAAAACACTTTTGCGCATGAGTGATGTTCTCGCAGTATGAGAGCATATCGTACTGTTGTCTCGCCTGTTACGTGGAACAACTTCATCTAGTCGTTTAAATCGGTGTGGATTTGTTTTGACAAATACAGCTCTAAAATGTACAGACATGGCAAAGTAAGAATTTTATATTTTTTAAAGTTTGGCACGCAACTATCAGTAGGTTTAATTTTAAATATAGAACGAACGCATCTCTTTTGAGCCTTGAATACCGTGTCTTTTTCTGTTGAGTTGCCCCAAAAAATGACACCATAGCGTAGATGGGATTCCGCCAAACCATAGTAGGCAGTATGTAATGCCTCCACCCCTATCATAGAAAACAATGTGTGCAGGGCATATGCAGATTTACTGATTCTCTTGCATAAGATTTCGATATGGGTTTTCCAATTCAGTTTTTTATCAATGTGGAGCCCTAAAAATTTTGTTGTTTCTACCTCTTCTATAAGCTGGTCGTCGTAGTGTATTTTTAAATTACTCTTACTATTGATCCGTTGACTAAAATGTATTAATTTAGTTTTAGTCAGGTTAATTTTTAAGTTATTATCATCTAGCCACTTTACCATTACATTTATCGAATCATTTATGTCTCTTTCATAAGTATCAACACTTTTACAAGGTATCGTTATGGTGCTATCATCAGCAAATAGTGTCAGAGGTTGAGGGATGCCTTTCGGTAGATCATTTATGTATAATATGAATAAAGGCGGCCCTAAAACACTCCCCTGCGGCACACCAAACGAAACTATACGTTCTGAGGACTGATATACAATTTCATGTTTACTTTTTATATTTATTTGGCTTATATGAGTTATTTGAGTTCTGTTGAGTAGGTAAGATTTAATAAGATTGTAGACATTTCCTCTAATTCCATATGCTTCAAGTTTATTTAAGAGTGTACTATAGTGCACATAGTCAAAGGCTTGAGTCATGTCACAGAAAACGCCGCAGACCGGTATCCTCTTATCAACGTTATATGTAACATTATATAAAAAATCATAAATGGCCATATTAATAGTTTTACCCATTCTAAATCCCTTCTGTTCCTCGCATATAATGTTATGTTTTTCTATAAATGAATTTAATTCCTTGTATATGTATTTTTCAAATATTTTTGAAATTATCGGAATAAGCGATATAGGCCGATAGTTGTCCATTATCTCCCTATCATTTTTCTTAAATAGTGGTTTGACAATGGAAACTTTTAGAGCATCAGGATAAACGCCTGCACTAATGCTGAGATTGATGACCTGACTCAAGTGACCGCTGATTTCATCCGCAACATGTTTTAGAATATGAGTAGCAATACCGTCATATCCCACACTGCTTGTATTATGCAAGGACATTATTATTTTTTTAATGTCGTCTGGTATACTGGGGGCCATAAACATAGTTTTATTATTGTAGTCTAATGTACACGCCCTAGGTCTGCCGTCGACACCCAGTTTTGGCTGTATTTTATCAATAAAAAAATTATTAAATGCTTCTGCAATAGTCTTGGGATGAGATAAGACGCAGTCACCCATTTTAATTCTATTTATGTTAGATTTAGGTACGTTATACTTTGCACGATTGATAATTTGCCACGCAGTTTTCGATTTGTTTTTAGATGTTTTTATATTGTAGTTGTTTTTTGCTTTTTGTGTTAAGTGGATAATTTTTTTGTACATCTATACATATAATAAAATCGTAGACTAACCGTGTCTGTACATTGAATATTTTTGCATGAAAATTACACAGAAAACTCAGGAAAATGGTATAAAACACAAAAATGCAATTTTTGAAATTTTTGTCTGTTTGTCTGTTTGTCTGTTTGTCTGTTTGTCTGTTTGTCTGTGCGTTTGTGGGAGCATCACGCTTAAACTACAGATTAGGTTGCAAATCTAAGTACTTAAAAATATTAAGTGATAACCCGAGTAACATTTAGCGTTTATTTCATCAAAATCGACCCACAAAATCAAAAGATATTGAATTTTTCAGTTTAGGAAGAAACTTCCTAATGTATTCTGATGAGTCAGAGCGCCATCTATTGAGAAAAATAAAATGCACGAAAGCAGTCAAAATTGTTGAGTTATTTGTTAAACTTTTAATACGTGGCAAAATAAGAGTGATCATTTTATACCTTTTCGTTATTGATCGATACAATCGATCCACAAAATCAAAATATATTGAATTTTTAGTTTAGTAAGAAACTTCCTACTGTGTTCTGATCAGTCAGAGCGCCATCTATTGAGGAACCAAAAAATGCATGAAAGCATGAATGTTACACCAAAACACATTGATTGAGTTATTTGTGAAACTTTTAATACGTAGACGTAGTCTTCTATACATATAATAAAATCGTAGACTAACCGTGTCTGTACATTGAATATTTTTCCATGAAAATTACACAGAAAACTCAGGAAAAAGGTATAAAACACAAAAATGCAATTTTTGAAATTTTTGTCTGTTTGTCTGTGCGTTTGTGGGAGCATCACGCATAAACCACAGATTCGATTGCAAATCTAAGTACTTAAAAATATTAAGTGATAACCCGAGTAACATTTAGCGTTTATTTCATCAAAATCGACCCACAAAATCAAAAGATATAGAATTTTTAAGTTTAGGAAGAAACTTCCTAATGTATTCTGATGAGTCAGAACGCCATCTATTGAGAAAAAAATAAAATGCACGAAAGCATTCAAAATTGTTGTGTTATTCGTGAAACTTTTAATACGTGGCAAAAAAGTGACCATTTTTATACCTTTTCGTTATTTATCGTTACAATCGATCCACAAAATCAAAATATATTGAATATTTAGTTTAGTAAGAAACTTCCTACTGTGTTCTGATCAGTCAAAGCGCCATCTATTGAGGAACCAAAAAATGCATGAAAGCATGAATGTTACACCAAAACACATTCATTGAGTTATTTGTGAAACTTTTAATACGTAGACGTAGCAAAATAAAAGTAAACATTTTAATACCTTATCGTTGTTTATCGTTACATACGGGCTTCTTATTTAACGTCTTCTGCTGCCAAATATTTTGTCAGTTTACATGGTCGATAGATGGCGTTGCACTGATGACGCATTTTTCTGAATTGCGGTGTTAAGATTTTCCGCTGGAGAATGACCTCACACGATAATTATACACAGTCGTAGTTCGTAGGAATTTCGGTTTGGTCTCTGGAAGGTCTTAAACGAATAGGAGCCAAAATTGCTTAAATCTCTGAGTTGTGCTGGTTTCGTTTAAAGTGCTTTTATCGCAGTCTTAAACTGATTTAGAACTCAGTAGTTTTGTGAAGTACTGGACGGTTCGACTTGCGGATCAGGCCTGTAGGGTTCCAAAGGTGCTGACAGGACCCTACTTCTAAGGCCTCCGCGATTGATTCCGTTTAGAGCGAAGCAACGAACGGTTCAATTTGCGAAACAAGGCTAATAATAATGAGGTACCGTACCAAAGGTGGTCACGGTGACGGGAGCGATCGATTTTGGTGGGGCTACTCTCTAAGTCCGAAGTCCGTAGTTTCGGGCTTAGTTGCGGACATATTCTACTCCGTATCACCTACAGACTTACGATTAATCCCGAACCCGAACTAAGATTGAATGAAAACACGATTTCACAGTAACTGTCAAATTGAGTTATCATTAGTTCTCTGTGGTTAGGTGATACGGAGTAGATTTTTTTTTTACTTTAGATAGGCATACGTTTGACCACTATCTCACCTGATGGTAAGCGATGATGAGGTTGAAGATGGAGCACGTTTGCCTAGAAGCAACCTATTCACTTTTGTCTTAAAGACTCCCAGGTTGCCCGCAACTAAGTTTTTAATTCGTGCTAAGTATCAGACGGTTCGATTTGCGAGCCAAGGCAAATTATAGGGTTCCGTGCCAAAGTTGCTAATGGGACCCTATTATTTAAGCCTTCGCTTACGATCTTGATTCGTGCGAACCAAGTCGATTTTTAGGGTTCCGTACCAAGGTTGCTAACGGAACCCTATTTATTAATAAGCGACCGCTATCCGTCTTCCTTCAGTTTATTAACCGACTTCAAAAAAGGAAGAGGTTATCAATTCGACTGTTTTTTTTTATGTTTGTTACTCATATTAACCGACTGGATGAACCGATTTTCATGATTATTTTTTTATTTGAAAGCTGGTGCTTCCCGTGTGGTCCCATTGCCACCACGTCAGGATCTGATGATGGAAACCCTGAGAAATTGAGGGCAACTCTCGAAAATTGTAGGCACGTATTTGGTAAAAACTTGATATTCGTGTGTATATCGGGTGATATTGATACAAAAGAATGAAAGTTTGG
This sequence comes from Lacanobia wlatinum, assembly GCA_947578705.1. Classification (NCBI taxonomy): domain Eukaryota; kingdom Metazoa; phylum Arthropoda; class Insecta; order Lepidoptera; family Noctuidae; genus Lacanobia; species Lacanobia wlatinum. The sequence continues at coordinate 12,982,469 of OX388043.1, read as the reverse complement.
ATCAGACCTGATGATGGAGACGACAGAGAGTCAAGGGAACTCCACATCGGTATGTAGGAACTACCAAGTGTTTGGGCTTATTTCATTCGTATTGACGAGACCTTTACACCGAAAGCACTTAGTAAGTTTTATTTTCATAACATAACATCACGCCAGTACGCTGTGAATGGGTACGCAGGTACCACTAAAAACTGAAAAATAAAAAACTTTTTTAAAAAAAATGTAACGTGTCAATAAGCGAAAAAACTAAAAACACCGACTTCCGAAATTAAAGTTATTTTATACTTTGTAGTGTTTTGTTTTGGAAGTCGGTTACATTTTTTGTAAAAAGTTTTTTTCGTTTTATTTCTGTTTCGCTGATATAAAAATGTCTTCTAGAAAAAGGTCGAATCTTTCACAATATAGCAAAATTCTCAAAGTCGGGTTTGTTCGAACACTATTCTAACAAACTCGAGAACGGCTCGACCGATTTTCATAGTTATTGTGTTTTATTCGGGACGAAGACTAATTCCTTCGTCCGGAATAGCATAATAAGAATTAAAATACAAAAAAAAAAATGAGTATGTAGGTAGGGTAGGTAGGCAGGTAGGTAGGGTAGGTAGACAGGTAGGTAGGGAAGGTAGGCAGGTAGGTAGGGTAGGTAGGCAGGTAGGTAGGGTAGGTAGGTAAGGTAGGTGAGGTAGGGTAGCTATGGTAGGTTGGTATGGTAGGTAAGTAGGTAGGTAAGGTAGGTAGGTTAGGGTCGGTAGGTAGAGTAGCAAGTTGACGGGAGCGAAGCCGCGCGGGTCAGCTAGTAATATAATAAAATATCCGCAAGGCAGTTTTGTGGCGAACTGTTGGGCATTAGCGACCCCACGGACTAGATTTCACGGGAGAACCTACCTCTTTCTTGCCTTAATCGGCTGGTCTGAGTGGAACTTCGCAAGAGCAAACGTGCTTGGGAAAAGGATGTATAATCCAGTAAGATGCTGGTAGGGATCTTGACCGTACTTCCGGGATTGGGACAAGCCCGCCACACATTCCCAACCACTGCAACTCCTGATAGCCAGAATCAACAGTGGCGACCACCAGAAAAACGCCGAGCCAATGAAGCCCGACGAGAACCCACTCCTCTAGCACCGGGATATGTTGCCTCCTTGGAGCTACGTCAAAAGTGACGTAGCTCCAAGGAGGCAACATATCCCGGTAAACGGTCGCTAGCACAAAGGTGCTAGCGACCGTTTTCGGGGGCCCATTTATTGAGTGTGCAAGTCACCCCCTGCCATTTTAAAGCCGTCTATATTTTCAGTGGTCAGGCAGGGGCCAATAGTTCTTTCATATTATACGATATTGAATCCACTAAACCACCCAAAGCCTGTCACTTTTTGTTTCCATATTATGCAATAGTTATGCACCTACCGGGGATTGTCCTTAGGTATACTTTGATAGTGCATATAGGGATAGTCGTCGGTTGGATCCATTAGAAATATCTAACGGGGCCTCTGCGAGTTGGCTTCGGTCCCTCGTACGCTTACCAAAGGACCGGGACTTCAGGGTCCCGAGATTGTTCAAGACATACCTTAAATAATAAAATATAATATTTTATAATTATAATATTTAAAAAAATGGTTTAGTAGGCACACAGCAATAAATGGTTGGTGTACCTTCTTTCACCATGTCTTAAATATATTTCCACAAGTTCTTTTTTGGCTCAAGAGTTAACTTATTCTGCCAGTAATTTTGTTAGAACTTTCGAGTGTTTTTTTCTCAAGTTCGCGTTTATATATAGCTACATAGGTTAGGTATGGAAGGTCACGCCCAAGTTTTTTTTCAACTTTATTAATTTGTCAAGCTTGTCTGCTTGGAAGTACCAAATTATTTCGAGATAGAATTGATTTGTTCGTTAATTGTTTTTAAGAAGTTTTTTTGTGAACATTTTTGTGTATTTGGGGAATATATAAAATTGTTCTTTTTGTGATATTTGTGGTTTGTCTGTTTATATAAGTATTAAAAGATTGAGAAAAAAGCCTGGGACATTATTTTGTAATTATGTTTCTAACCTGATTGGTGTTACAGGCCGTAATGTACCATTCGCAGCGAGCATGTTACGTTACGCCGTGTCTTAAAATCATGTAATATGTTCGTTTCGAACTCTTTGCTCACCCGTGCTCCAGATTCGCAAGACACTCTCAGTCAAGATATATCTCACTTATCGCGGCGTACTATGTAACACTCAATGGGAATCGTCAAAAAACCGACAGCAGGTGGAGCACTCGAAACGAACAACGAACAGCTTGTTGCTCGTGTCTTCGTGCTCGATTCCACGTACTGACTGTGCGAATGTACACATTGTAACATGTTAGGTATATTACTAACTATATGCGTACAACACATTCATGAAAGAAAGAAAGAAAGAAAGAAAGATAATTTATTTGTCAAATATGCGTTTACATGAACTGTCGAATCAGACATGCAAGGTATTAATAGCGTATTGTGCGCGTCCATATTTTGCCAATAGTGGCGTACAAATTTTGTAAGTATAACAATATAGTCATTTTGAATTTATATACAAATGTCAAGATATAACAGTTCACACTAAATTACATTATGTCCAGTAAACATTCTTTATCATGCAGTCAAACAAAATTAAGAGAAAAAAAAAAATTAAAAAAAAACACATAATTAAATCGTTATTATAAATTATATTTAATAAAAGTCGGAATAGGAAAGTCCTTCTCGTTTAAAAAATCTAAAACATTATAATACGCCTTATTAACTAAAAAAATTCTCAATATATTTCTAAAACGCGACAAGGGCAGTTCTCTCCAACTTTTAGGCAGTTTATTATAAATCATAGGAGCCATACAGAAAACACTTTTGCGCATGAGTGATGTTCTCGCAGTATGAGAGCATATCGTACTGTTGTCTCGCCTGTTACGTGGAACAACTTCATCTAGTCGTTTAAATCGGTGTGGATTTGTTTTGACAAATACAGCTCTAAAATGTACAGACATGGCAAAGTAAGAATTTTATATTTTTTAAAGTATGGCACGCAACTATCAGTAGGTTTAATTTTAAATATAGAACGAACGCATCTCTTTTGAGCCTTGAATACCGTGTCTTTTTCTGTTGAGTTGCCCCAAAAAATGACACCATAGCGTAGATGGGATTCCGCCAAACCATAGTAGGCAGTATGTAATGCCTCCACCCCTATCATAGAAAACAATGTGTGCAGGGCATATGCAGATTTACTGATTCTCTTGCATAAGATTTCGATATGGGTTTTCCAATTCAGTTTTTTATCAATGTGGAGCCCTAAAAATTTTGTTGTTTCTACCTCTTCTATAAGCTGGTCGTCGTAGTGTATTTTTAAATTACTCTTACTATTGATCCGTTGACTAAAATGTATTAATTTAGTTTTAGTCAGGTTAATTTTTAAGTTATTATCATCTAGCCACTTTACCATTACATTTATCGAATCATTTATGTCTCTTTCATAAGTATCAACACTTTTACAAGGTATCGTTATGGTGCTATCATCAGCAAATAGTGTCAGAGGTTGAGGGATGCCTTTCGGTAGATCATTTATGTATAATATGAATAAAGGCGGCCCTAAAACACTCCCCTGCGGCACACCAAACGAAACTATACGTTCTGAGGACTGATATACAATTTCATGTTTACTTTTTATATTTATTTGGCTTATATGAGTTATTTGAGTTCTGTTGAGTAGGTAAGATTTAATAAGATTGTAGACATTTCCTCTAATTCCATATGCTTCAAGTTTATTTAAGAGTGTACTATAGTGCACATAGTCAAAGGCTTGAGTCATGTCACAGAAAACGCCGCAGACCGGTATCCTCTTATCAACGTTATATGTAACATTATATAAAAAATCATGAATGGCCATATTAATAGTTTTACCCATTCTAAATCCCTTCTGTTCCTCGCATATAATGTTATGTTTTTCTATAAATGAATTTAATTCCTTGTATATGTATTTTTCAAATATTTTTGAAATTATCGGAATAAGCGATATAGGCCGATAGTTGTCCATTATCTCCCTATCATTTTTCTTAAATAGTGGTTTGACAATGGAAACTTTTAGAGCATCAGGATAAACGCCTTCACTAATGCTGAGATTGATGACCTGACTCAAGTGACCGCTGATTTCATCCGCAACATGTTTTAGAATATGAGTAGCAATACCGTCATATCCCACACTGCTTGTATTATGCAAGGACATTATTATTTTTTTAATGTCGTCTGGTATACTGGGGGCCATAAACATAGTTTTATTATTGTAGTCTAATGTACACGCCCTAGGTCTGCCGTCGACACCCAGTTTTGGCTGTATTTTATCAATAAAAAAATTATTAAATGCTTCTGCAATAGTCTTGGGATGAGATAAGACGCAGTCACCCATTTTAATTCTATTTATGTTAGATTTAGGTACGTTATACTTTGCACGATTGATAATTTGCCACGCAGTTTTCGATTTGTTTTTAGATGTTTTTATATTGTAGTTGTTTTTTGCTTTTTGTGTTAAGTGGATAATTTTTTTGTACATTTTAGAATAATTATATAATATGGTCTTATTAATATTGCTACGATTAAGTCTAAACTGCCATAGGAGTTTTCTTTTTTTCTTGCTGCACAATTTGATCCCTTTTGACAACCACTTAGTTTTTCTTGTTGTATTTATTTTAACCACTTTCAATGGAAAACACAGATCGTACAACAGCTTGAAAATATCAATGAAATAATTATAAGCAACATTTGGGTCATCCGTGTCATAAAGTTCCGAAAAGGTAAGAGTCATGAGATAGTTTTTAAATTTTTGTATATTTTCCGTATTACAGTCTCTTCTAGTTGCGTACCAAAACTTAATAGAGCAAGTTTTTTGTACTGGACACTGAAGCAGCTGCGCTGTATGATCCGATAATGCCCATTCCAATACTTCAGTCTTACATGTATTGAAGTTATGCGCAAAGTTGTCAATGCACGATAAACTGGCCATGCGAGTTGGTTGTTTGAAAGCTAGTTTCAGATTGTAACTCATTAAAATACATTCAAAGTCATTAGTTGCACTATTTTTCTTGAGTACGTCAATGTTAAAATCTCCGCAGATAACAATATTTTTACAGCATGAACGTGAAATTTCACGCAAGAGCATTATAAGTTTATCGAAACAATAATTTAGATTACTTGAATTCGGAATTCTATATATACACACAATTATTACCCTATAACTGGTCAGTTCCACGCCACAGCACTCAAATATGCCAGGAGTTGATAACTTTGCTACTTTTGGCAGTTCTTTCCATTGCAAGCCATTTTTTACAAGGACACATGGATTTAGTTCTTTGCTGAATTAGCTATTACCAGCTGCTTTGTCCACGTGAAAGTAGAAAATAATCCCAATTATAACAAATATATTGTATTTTCTAACACAGGTCATGTTCTACCCATGTGCAAAATTTCATTTAAGTTTAGCCGTTTAGCCGATGAGGCGTAATTGAGCCAGATATTTAGAATTTCTATTTACAATCCATGCATTAGCAGTAGCATTTACAACTAAAATTTTGCTATACGCCACCAAAAAAAAAAAACAAAATGAAAAATGTAAAGGCAAATAAAAGAGCCAGTAATTGATAACCTGAATACACCTCATCAACACCCGAACCTCAATTCGTTGTATTAATTAGAGAACATTTGGCACCGTCACGTTCCCATTTATCGCACCGAAGAAATTTCGCCTGAAACTGTTTGAGAAATATCAGTTATATTTACGGCGTTAATGTAAAATAAACGCCAATAGCAATTAGAATAAACGCTGTAGGATCGCAACAGATGTAGCGATAAATTTATAGCGATTTTAAGTTTACAGATTTTTTTAATTCCTCTTGTTTCCTAAAATGCTCATTTAAATCGCCTGTGAACTCAGAACTCGATTCGATTGATGAATAAAAACCGAGTAGCATTTTGTTTTTAAACGCAGCAAGCACATTGTCACACAAGAAGCCAAACTAAATAACATACAGCATGCGGCGCTTAAACGGATACCAAGGATCAGTACACGAATCTGGACTTCTCAGCGTTGGAATTTCTAGTCAGTTTTATACTAGTTTTGGATTTTTCAGCACCGAAATATGTTCCCTTGGGATTATTTTACACTTTCATGTGGACAAAGCGGCTAGCAGAAGCTAGTATACAATTATACTAAAATGAAATACTGTGGTTTATGTCATTATCATCATTTCAGCCGAAAGACGTCCACTGCTGGACAAATGCCTCCCCCAAGTGCGCCACAACAACCGGTCCTGTGCGCGACCTTCACTAGGTCATCGGTCCACCTTGTGGGAAGGCCTTCCAACGCTATGTTTTCCGGTACGCGGTCACCACTCCAGAACTTTTTGGCCGCATCAACCATCTGTTCTGCGAGCAATGTGCCCTGCGCACTGCTACTTCAGTTAGGCGATCCTTTGGGATATGTTGGTAATCTTGATTCTCTTGCGGATATCATCATTCCTGATTCGGCAACGAAACTCCAAAGAAGCAAGCAAGTTTTTAATGAATTGACTATACATACTAGTATTTTTCACGATACGACTGCCTATCTGACTGAATCGATTTCACTGAAATATCAGCAACAATATATCGTAACGTGTGTAGCTAGCATTAGCCACCGAACCAATTATTTCAGTTACAGTGGGTGACTGCTATTTTGTTGGTGTTTACCATTAGATTCCGCAGAGTCGAAATTGTTTGAATTTTAGGTGTATTGTTGATGTTGAGTTTGATAATATAGTTAATTACGGGCTGGTGGAATTTTGCTCTTGTCAGCGTGGCTTGTATAATTAGATTTAAAGTAATTAACTATAAGTATTTTGATTTCGGTATTCCGTTCAATACATCTAGCTAGCCTTCTCCCAACTACCTACATGTATTGAAGTGAACTTCTAGTCAGACCGGATTCAGCTGAATGACCAGTGGCTATGGTCCGATTGATAATGTATTTTTGTGTTAAATACAAATACGTATCTACAAAATGACCTTAATTTTTCAACAGTAAGTGCTGGAGTCAATTTTGGAGAAAATAAAACAACCAATACTCAATGTACGGTGAAACCATAACTAATAATGTACTAATTCTTGTTCGTGCATTTTTACCTCATTTCACTAATTGATATTACGAGTATTAGAGCATTCAGTACATGATTAGCGGTCATCGCGTGTGCTCTCTCGCTCCTTTGTCTACTAATCCTATGGTCCGGACAGTCTTTTTATTTTGACTTTATATGCAGCAGTGTCATTGAGCCATCTTCCTAGCCTTTACACTCAATCTTAAATATTTTTCTTTAGGTATACAGGTTTTTTCTTTGGCAGTCATAAAATCTGATACCAGTCTTGCCAAGGGGTACCATGTTACCCATTTAATGGGTTGTGGATGTCTGGTATGCAGCCGCTCCACGTAAAATACTGGTATTCAGCTGAATCCAGTTTGACTGGAACACCCTGTAGACGCTATTGTCAACGCTTGCCGAGGTCGGTCTGCGTGTCTGATGGGTGACCATCTTAACATACCGAGACTTCTCCATGCCACGGAAAGCACGTTAAGCCATTGGTCCCGGCTCTCATTTATAGATCTTTGGCAGTCGTTTGGATCAGAAGACAGAAAATCTGATACTAGTCTTGCCAAGAAGTACCTACCGTGTTACCTAGGTACTGAGTTTTGGCGATCAAATATGCTGTCGCTCCATGTAAAATACTGGTATTCAGCTGAATCCGATTTGACTGAAAGCCGACCCCAATGTAGTTGGGAAAAGGCTGCGCAGACGTGGGACATCAAACGATGCCAGTAACATCTGGAACTTATGGTCAGCGTAATTTGCAGACACGAACATTAGTTTGACCGTAGATATCTTACTTCCCTCTGCATTAACCAACTTGCAACAGAATGAACAAATACCTGAAAAAGAGTCATTGTACTCATCTTTGTTAACACCTTAAAAATCAGCTGCTCAGTACGTTTTGTCGAGTTATGCGCACAGAAATGTATTGGGGCAAACGATTTTTTTTTCGCGATTTCAGTGTTAGTCCCATAGTGAAGGTTGTTCACAATGATGAGTACAAATACCCCTTTTTTGAATTTATTCTGTTACACGTTATATGATGTCTGAGGTCTCTTGTGATTTCACTAAGTTGACTTTCAATATTATCAAAATTGTTAGAAAGTAGGTTTTCTTCTTATTGTGCGGGCAGAAAGGTCTAATGACCCCATACACCCTAGTGTCAGAGTTTCTAAACCGCCTCAAGGGCCTCTGACATGGTTTATTTGACGACCGCCATTTGGCGGCCGAGACCACCGGATTATAAATGTCTTCCGAAGCACGGAATCATCTTTTTATCAGACAATCAGGTGATTCAAGCCTGCAATGTCCTAGCCAAACTGGAAAAAACTTTACAAAGTATGCTTCCCGTGGGAAAAGAAATCAACGATCACCGGGTCACAAGGCAAACAAACGCCTAAACCACTCGACCACGGAGGCAGTTGGTTGTATTAGGAATAAGAAATCGTATCGTAGGTTAGGCAGTTGATACTTAGATACTTACTAATTTTGATTCCACTTAACATATAATGATGTATGTTCAAATATCAGTTACTTCGTAACTATCGATATCGTGTACTAATGGGTCAGTCTGCGGTCGTGCTATGTTCATCCATCAGTAATTTGTCCATAATGGTCCGTACGCTTCGGAGAACACGCTGATCCAATGCATTTGATTCGCGTTACGCAGCTGCCGTTGCAAACGGCAATTTCTGCTTTCCTGGTAGTTATTTTAACAAATGGTTTTCATGTAAGTATATTTTATTAAAACGAGGGCAGGGCGCACAGGTGCTCGCAGAACAGATGGTCGATGGGGCCGAAAAGTTCAGGAGTGACGATCGTGCATCGTAAGACGCAGCGTTGGAAGGTGGTGAGGGTCGCGAGTAGCCGATGGATGCACGACGCACAGGGCCGGTTGTTGTAGCGACACTTGGTGGAGGCCTATGTCCAGCAGTGGACGTCTTTCGGCGGATATGATGATATAAAATTTAAAACGTGCTACTTTTGCTAAGTACCCCAGGATAAATTACGAATCCAGTTTCTACAAGGCTAATAAAATCTCTTCAGTTAATCTGCTGTAAAATCTTTTAATTTAGAAGTAACTGAGCTGTTAAGATTAAGACTACTAAAATCTTGTTCAGGCAATCGACCAACAGTGGCCAAGTGCGAGTCGGACTCTCATACGAAGGGTTCCGTACCATATATAAAAAAAGAACTCGTTTCTTGTTTGGGACTCGGGTACAAGAAACGAGTTTTTTTGTTTTTTAAATTTTTATTATTTTGTTACAGTGGCAATAAAAATTTATACTTTCTGAAAACTCCCATTGTCTATCTATTACTGCTCTTGAGATACAGACCGCTGACAGACAGACGCACTGCGCGTTGCGTCCCTTTGAGTACAGAAACCGAAGAAAAAACAAAGAAAAGGAATACCTTTTCTTACAGTATACAAGGAATTTCAGAAGTGCGAAGTCATATTTAAGGTTTACGTTCTGTATCTGGTATATAGCAAGGAAACAATAGCTCAAATAAAAATAATCGACTTTGTCTCTGTCGTCTCTGACCTAAACAAGAGCAAACCCATTTAAAATAAAACAAAATATATCGACTTTTTAAAAAAAATCCTTATACATAATCGATCGTTTTCGTTTTAGTTATAAACAAGCTTTTACCCGCAACTTAGTCCGCGCATACTCCGTTTTTACCCGTACCCGTAGGAATTTTGGGAAATCCTATTTTAGTGCTCCCCTACTCTCTCCCCAAGGCCTACATGGCAAATTTCAGCTTTCTACGACCAGTAGCTTCGGCTGTGCGTTGTCTTTCAGTCACTCATCAGTAACGGAAGAATTTTATAATACAATTGTATAGAAGGCCTTTTACTTTTTATAATTTTTCAAATCAAAAATCTCAAATCTCAAATCGTTTATTGCAATCCATAATGTACAACATACAGGTGGTAAAATGAATAGATAGAAACAATTATGGACCCTGTCGGGCACAGCAAAACTTTAAATAATTAGGAGAGAGGAAGAGCGTTTTAGATTATTTATCTTGTAAAATCAATGTTTAATATTTCCCGTCCAACTTGTGCCTATTATTGAATATTTTATGCATATTATTATTCTCTACATATCCATTTTTGGATTAAATTACGTTTTTAGTTGTTTTGTTGTTTGATCAATGACATCTGGCGTTGTTTTTTGCATTCAAAAATTTTACTGTACGCAGACGATCTCAAAATATACAGGACCATACGCACTCTTACCGACTGTGACTTACTTCAAGACGACCTGAATAGATTTTCTGCGTACTGCACAAGGAACAAAATTCAATTAAGCACTTCTAAATGTGTAGCAATTACATTCTCAAAAAACAAAAATATTATAAAACGTGCGTATATTCTTAGCAATGCTCCTCTGTGTGAAGTTACGTCGGTGAAAGATCTGGGGGTAATATTAGATAGTAAGCTCCATCTGGATCAACATATTCATAAAATTATTAATAAATCATACCGCATGTATGGTTTTGTGATGAGAACCACTTCAGACTTTAAGCGTCCTGATACCTACATACATCTGTATAAATCTCTTATTAGGTCACAACTTGAATATGCTGTGTTAATATGGAATCCCTTATACAAAAGATACGTAGAATGCTTAGAAAAAGTACAGCGCAAATTTATCAAAGCTGTGCGTTACCGTTGCCGCCATGGTTTGAGCCCTAACAATAATAATAATCATTTATTTCGGACATTAATTAAAATCCATAATGAGTTAGTAACAGAAAAACTTACAACTATGTTAGTAACCTTAAACAAAATAAATTAATCAAAAAAGTTTACTTCATAAACTTTCCCTTTGCACCGGGCCAGCAGGCATGCCTACGGGACCAGTGCGCCAGGAAAGGGCAGTGCGGTCTTTCAGCAATAACGCTTAGGATGCTGTTAGGACTCCCACGTATCATACGCATCAAGGAGGCCGCCCTTTTGCGCATGATAGCCTCAAAACTATCTATGCCTGCCTCAGCAAACATGCCCGACGCGCTGCAGAACCGTGGAAGCCCCAGCAGCACCCGGAAGGCAGTATTATATTGAATACGAAGAGCGTTGTAGGCCTTCTGCGTATATTTGATCCACAGGCTGCAGGTGTAAAAAGTCTGGCAGTATGCCACGTAATGACTCCTGTAGGGATGTTAAGTTCATGGATTTGAAGTCTAGACGCCTTTTCCTAGGGATGATGTTTCTGTATGACATATGTAACGGCAGATATGACTGCTCAAATTTAATAAATAAATTAAGCTATGTTGTACCCAGAACAGTTATGAGACGTGAGACGCGCGCACGCCTTCTATTTGCCATTCCATCTTGTCGCACTAATGCTGGAGTTCGCGCGCCCCTACGTCGCACAGCAAATAACTATAACACATTTTTTTCGGATATAGATATATTTACTCTAACATCTAACAAATTTCGAAACAATTTAATCCAAAAATTAACTAACTAAATTAACTTTATAACTTTTACCTAAAAATAATGAAATGCAAATTCACTCGCATGCCTAATTAGTTCATATATAATCTGAATATTTAACATGTGGATAACGTTGTGAGTTACACATACACTATTAACTTTAGCGGAGGCTCGCACAGATGGTTTCCATGCCATCATGCGAAAGAAAGCGGCCTCCTTACTACAACGCTTGCACGGTAGTGACAACAGCATCCTGAAAATGATAGCTGCCAGACCGGACTGTCCCTTTCAGGGACACTGGTTGGGGACAGTCATAGGTATAATCAAATAAATAAATCTTTTACATATAAACTAACAATACTAACCTACTTACGTAAGCACCATTGTTACTAACACCAAAATACTAACGAAATTATAGACTGTGGTCTGAAAATAAAGTTTTATTTAATTTTTTAATTTTAATTTAGATACTTTGGATTATTAATTAAGAAACTTTTGTGTAACTGTTAGTCTTCCCAAAGAAATAAATAAATAAAACAAATAATTCTTCATTTTAATATTAAAACGATCTTCCTCTCTCCTAATTATTTAAAATTTTGCTGTACCCGACAGGGTCCATAATTGTTTCTATTCACTAACATTTACCACCTATAAGTGTACATTATGGGTTGCAATAAGCGATTTGAGATTTGAATCTCAAATCCTGTTAGCGAAGCTACAAACAACACACACCACATACCACACTTGAATTAATCACAAATACTCAACACACCAAACAAGGAAAATTACCGCCAAACATTGAAATAAATTCTGAGTTCCGGAACATCTCAGCTTCACCGCCAGATTTGGGAAGTTCTTTACACTTCCCGGCGAAGTAATTTGATTCATGAAACACTCATTCACAAAGATCTCATTCGGTCTCTATTATACCTCATTCATTGAAGTTAAAAAAATTGGCCAAGTGCGTGTCGGACTCGCGTGCAAAGGGTTCCGAACCAATTTAATTTTTTATCATGTTATTTTAACACTTCAGACTTCTTATAGATTTTCCTGTAATCTTTAGGAATTTTAAACTCAGTAGTTTCTTGAATAACTTCAAAAACATTTATTCTAAAATTATAAAAAAAAAAAATAATTAAAACCCCCCACAGTAAGCCCTTTCATTTGATACGTCACACGATACAGTTTGAAAAACTTTTTTTTAAATTTTGTAGTTTGACCTCCAAAAGTGACCCCTATACTTAACATTTATTTATTTACGTAACGAGTCTATATTTCGGTCACAGAAGTCCATATGTGTACCAAATTTCAACAGAATCGGTCCAGTAGACCCGGAGAAAACTGGCTGTGACAGATGGACTGACAGACAGATACACAAACAGACAGACAGATAGACACTCGAATGATCCTATAAGGGTTCCGTTTTTTACGGATGTTCGAAACCCTAAAAACATAAATAAAGATAGGCAAAATCAACAATTTCATGTCTAAAAAAAAGTTACAAATACAACAAACATCACATGTTACCACACTTGAATTAAGTACTCAACACGACAAACAAGAAAAATACTGCCAAACATAATGATATTGAAATAAATTCCGAATTCCGGAACATCTCGGCTTCAGCACCAGATTTGGGGAGTTCTTTACACTTCCCGTTGAAGAGGCGAAGCAATTTGATTCGAGTGGGCACGATAATGCCATCGAGTACTGTTATTGGGTGATCACAATCTGCATGAGCCTTTAGGAGACGAGTATACATATTTTATTTAACAGATTTTTTATATTCGTGTTTTATGATGATTTCAGTAGTTTTGAATGATGCATTTTTACAAGCTTTAGCTTTTTTGGGGTTCCGAAAATCCGTAAAAAACGGCACCCTGTGATGATTATGATGTCAAGAGGATTTTCTTAAACTTTGGATTATTCTAAATTGTAGCAGGCAAGAGTTGTTTCTGTTAGAAAATCTTAGCAACCAAAATCAAATCAATCAAATCAAAAGTCGTTTATTCAAATTAGACTGAGAGCCAGCACTTTTTGAACGTCAAGTTTTACAAAAGACAGTCCCCCAAAACGCCCGCCCGTCACCACTTCCTAGTGTTTTAGCTGTGGAGAAGAAGTGGAACCGTTATCTATACTAATATATAAAGCTGAAGAGTTTGTTTGTTTGTTTTTTTGCTTGAACGCGCTAATCTCAGGAACTCCTGGTCCGATTTGAAAATTTGTTTCAGTGTTAGATAGCCCATTTATCGAGGAAGGCTATAGGCCTATTAATATCATCACGTTAAGACCAAGAGGAGCGAGCAGACGAAGTTATGCGGGTCAACTAGTTTGGTATAAAAAGGTTTTTGAACTTTCATAAGCAAAGTATAATATTTTATTACAAAAGGGAACACTCTATTTTGCCGATGTGAAAGTCTCATACCCATGTCGTAGTGTAGTTACTCTTTATTAAATAAAAATATTCATAGTCCTGAAGGAGTCCTTATTCCAGAGCCTGAATAAAACTTTACTCAATCTTTCTTTTTACTACTTAATACAAGATTCTGAAGAGCTAGTAAAATATATTCACCGTGTCAACTGTTTATATCGTACCTTATGCTACAGGGAAAATAAAATGCGAAGAAGAATTTCCATATTATGAGAACCAAGGGCGCAAATCGTGCGTAAATAAAAGATTTCTCGATAACACGCCTCTTCCTGATATTTATTTCCCATAGGATTTTATTTAAATTAATTTTAAGGTCAAAGGAAAAGGGATACTTTAGATATCCGGACATCTGATGTCATCTCTTGGGATATTGAAGGTTAATCATAATTTATCTGAGATTAACTTTTCCGTAAAAGGTAAAATGTTAAATATTTTTTTGCTGAACCTTCCCTGGGGTGATTTTGATTAATGAGGTAGATTTTCTGTGAATGTTTCGAACGAAGATAACGTATAAAATTTTAAATTTGAGAATAAAAAAATAAATTAGAAAACCTCTTTAAAAATTATATTTCTTATTTAATTTTGTAAGCCCAAAGGGTAGATTTTCGAACACTTTTTCTTCTTAATACTGCATATTGCCAATAGTCACATGATTTGATTTCAGACTTGCGTGTATGAAAAAAAAAACTGTTTATGTATGACACGGAACATTTAGAAGCACCTACTTAAAATAAAATAAAAACAGAACAATAGAACCTAGATAAAATCACTTATCTTAAATGTTAACCCTTAACTAAAACAATACATTTGAGTTTTATTTCAAGCACTTTTAAGTTTTATTTCGAGCACTTTCAGAACTCCAGTTAATTGAAACGATTACTGAGTAATATCGCTTTTTATTGTCCCCAAGGTTCGTTTATAGGTAGTTAAATTTAACATTTGGAAATAACAGTAATGGTGATATCACAGAGTTGGTAATTGCTTCTACAAGATAACGGTATGCGATCAGTATGATACTGAATACAGATGAGGTTGAATTTGAAATTATTGCACTCTGTAGATAGTTTGGTGTTTATCTAGAATAAACGTTTAACTTGCTGACAATAATAAGTATACTTAATTCGTGATGGTAATTCCGCCGTATGGTGTCGGCCGGTGCTGTATGGTGCCGTAAAATAATAATACCATCCCATCACTTCCCGTGGGTGTCGTAAGAGGCGACTAAGGGACTCGCCAGAGAATGGGCAGCAGCGTTCTCTGTAAAAATCAACACCATACATTGCGATCGCCAACCCGCCTGCCAAGCGTGGCGATTATGGCAACCCCCCCCCGCCCCTTTTGGAGGAGGTCTATGTCCAGCAGTGGACGTTTTTCGGCTGATGTGATGAATTAAATAAAAGATTTCCAAAAATATTAGACATCACGTAAACACAACATTAAGACGATATAGAGCGTTGAAAACTCGTATGACGTCACATTTCAGTACATTTTTACCTAGTAGTGACGTCACAAGTCCCCACTCCTGATCTTTGATGCGTTTTATCTTCGTCAATTTTTATTGATTTGATACACCAAAAATACGTGTCCAATATTTTTCGATAAACTAACTGACGGACTAAATAGAATTATATTTTTAGGGTTCCGAACAAATAACGGAACCCTTATAGGATCAGTCGGGTGTCTGTATGTCCGTCTGTCACAGCCAGTTTTCTCCAGATCCACTAGACCGATTCTGTTGAAATTTTGGTACACATATGGACTTCTGTGACCCAAACACGGACGCGTTACGTAAATCATTAATTTTCTAGTTTGACCCCTTCTTCTTCTTCTTATCGTGTGGGCAGTAAGGTCTAACGACCCTACACACCCTAGTGTCAGAGTTTGACCCCTAAAAGTGCCCACTTTTAGGGGTCAAACTAGAAAATTAAAAAAAAAGTTTTTTGAACAATATTGTGTGATATATCAAATGAAAGGGCTTACTGTAAGGGTATTAAATATATTTTTTTCATAATTTTAAAAAATTGTGGTGAAGCTATTCAAGAAATTAGACGAAAAATTACCATTATCTCCGAAACTACTGAGCCTAAAATTTGGAAAAAAATGGAGATAATAGATCTTTACCTAAAGATTACAGGAAAACCTATAAGAAGTCTATAGTGTTAAAAAACACGTTCAATAAAAATAAAAATTCGTTCGGAACCCTTAGCACGCGATTTCGACTCGTACTTGGACAGTTTTTTTTACTCAGGAATCATCCCTATTCGGCCTGAATGACTTGTAGAATAATTTATTATTTCATTCAAACACCGCCGATCTTTCCTGTGCGTAATTTTCGCTGCAAGTCTATACGACTGCAAGATTTCGCTCTGAATCTCTGTAGTCTGAAAAACTGGCCAATTGCGAGTCAGAGAGCACACGAAGATTTCGTACCATATACCAAAATCATGTTTTCCTTTCATCATCATCATCATATCAGCCGAAAGACATCCACTGCTGGACACAGGCCTCCACCAAGATTTGGTGGGGGTTTGCCATAATCGCCACGCTTGGCAGGCGGGTTGGTGATTGCAGTGTACGGTGTTAAGTTTTACAGAGAACGCCCATTCTCTGGCGAGTCCCTTTTTGTTTCCTTTAATCTTATTTTATTGTTGTTATGATCAAAATATGTGTGAAAATGCAACTGTCTGCCTACTACGGTTTATGAGATTGAGTAGTTTAGTAATACGGCTTCAGTAAAAATAGAGTCCGGTATTATATCGGCAATGCATAAAGACCATAAATTATTCTTTGATCGACTTGAAGTCACTTAGAAATTCTCCATTTATCCAAAACGGTAATCGTTTCCGCAGACAGACTTATGATCGTTGTTTATTAGAGGAGGCCCGAGAAAGTTGCAGCATAACCCTTTAACATAATCCCTTTGTCGGCTTGAAGACACCTGCGTCCCCATCAGCGGTGACCTTGCTCTTTAAGACGAGGTGGCGACATTGTTTCACAGGGGTTTACGATTTACCATCGGCTTAAATATTTGAATTTTGGAAACTCGAAACAATAATTATTTGTCCTTTACCCAATGTATTTCGGGTCAAAACTGGTCTTCTTTCCTTACTAATATTATAAATGCGAAAGTAACTCTGTCTGTCTGTCACGCTTTCACGCCAAAACTACGGAACCGATTTAAATTAAATTTGGTACACAGATAGTCTAGAGCCTGAGAAAGGACATAGGCTACTTTTTATCCCGAGAATATGTTCCCTAGGGACTACGCGGGCGAAGCCGCTGGTAGAAGCTAGTTCCATATAAAATTAAAAAAATATATATATATATTCAGGGTTTCATACCCGAATGATAACCAGAGAAACCCTATTACTACGCCTCCGCTGTCCGTCCGTCCGTCCGTCTGACTTTCAGCGGGCTGTATCTCAATTATTTTTATTGCCGCTAAAACAACAAATTATACAAATTAAATTAAATTAAAAATTAAACAGGGTTCCCATACAAAATGTTTTTTTTTCGGTTTATTGTATGGAACCCTTTGTGTGAGAGTCTGACTCGCACTTGGCAAGTTTTTTGATATTCCCTTATTCTTATAGCAATCCACATTCATACTTGTGAATTTTTGTCGTTCCTCCGTGTCACATGCCCATACCATTTTACCCATTTTTAATAGTTTATTCTAAATAATTATTCGAATTCAGAAACAAACAAAAAAAATGGAATTCGGTTTTTGAAAGTGATGTCAAAATTCAGTTCGCATTTGCGACCAAAACTTAATATACGAAATAGAAGATTTAGAGGTGCCAATTAATTATTAATTAGTAAATTAATTGTTTTCAAACAAAGTGGTTTTGTAAGCGTGTGAGAAACTAAATTACAAACTCAATTTAATTCGTTTCATATTGTATGAATGGAGTTCATTTGTGAGGCTGGTGTTAGAATATTATAAAGTGGTATTACAGTTAATAGTCGCTAAGAGTAAGTTTTGAATTATGTTGGTACTTTAGAATTACTGTTGACTTCATAAATTAATCGGTTTGTATTTGAGTAAGTATTAAGCTTGAGTGACAAATGGTTTGATTTATACAATTTAATTATGGTTTTGCCCTTGAAGTCGAAAAGCTGCGTTTTACTTACGTCGAAATTTTTCAGCGATATCGAAATATTGCATTTTCCCGTGGTTAAGCTCGACTGAATGCGGGACGCTCTGGACGGGTTGATGAGGCATCCCTTGAAGGAGGCTAATGTCCAATAGTGGACGGCTTTCGGCAGAAAAGATAATGATAAAGACGCCACCGTGCCCTATCTCACAGGAACATAGAATTTTCTATGATTAGGCCGCGTTTTCACCAGAGATGTGCGGGTATGCGAAGCGAGGAATGTGTTTGCTAAGAACCAATAGAATCGCTTGCGCTGAGCGAGGCTAGGTAAATGAAGCAGCCTAAAATTGGCTTATAATATAACACTTAGAGATGGTATAGCTGTAATTACAATATTTATCTACAGAACTTTCAGCGAATACCTTTTTTAAGCATATTAAGGCTTGTATACATGCATATAAACGGAGCTTACTACTCCTCTACGCGCTATTCCACTACCCGCATTTTTAATTTATTACAAAAAAAATTACACATTTATTTTAAAACAGTAACAAAACCAAATTATTTTCGTTTGTATTGCAAAGCAGTAGATATTTTATTTTTAGACTTTTGCTAAAAAATTAAGTAGTAAATGGTTTCATCTCAACGATTTGGAGGTGATTTGGTGACTTTTTTATTATTTTCATGATACCGTTACATAAATTCTGGCTAAACCAAATTACGTATCATAATAATATCATGTAGATTACTTACTACCTATTTTTATCAGATGTAATTTCTCAGTAAATGCCGACGAAAAGTTGCTTCATCTGCATGCTGTTTTGAAGCATTTCTCGAGAGAGCAGCCTTAACAACTAGCTGACCCGTTCACCGTCGTATATAGCCTTTCTTGATAAACCAACACCCAACACTAAAATAATTTTTCAACTCGAGATTAGCGCATTCAACCAAACAAACTCTCCAGCTTTATAATATAAGTATAGATTTTTATCTTCAATAACAGTCCTGAAAAAATCTAAAGCAACTGAAAAACTAGATATTCAATTTTCCCTCTTGCACAAAATGATAACAAAAATACAATTCCATTTAAATGACACAACTTTTGTCATTCCGCGAGACGGACGGTTTGTTATTCATTAAAAAAAAAGTACTTAACAGTTAACTCTTGAAACAAAGCTAGGCTTAATTAAAACTAAAGAAAAAGGCAACAACTTGATTCGAAAAGTTTCCTCGTTTGTGTTTACGTGTATTTGTATTGCCAACTCTTTTAGGATTCCTCTCTAGTTGCCACTCTGAAGTTTTCGTCTGCGGGCTACTTTGGTTTTTTTCTGTTGTATGCCAGTCGTGCTGTGTGTACCTTAAACTTCGTACTACAACTTTGAACAGTGCAAAATACAAATACACATATTGTAAGTGATATAATGAACACTTACGTGAACACAATCGAGTACAAAAACTTGCACTCGGGCCCGCTAGGGTCAATGCCTGCCAGGTTTGCAGGATTGTTCGAAGAAGATACCGCGGTCCTGGACCGCAAAGAGTATTAGGAGAGACACGGATGTGTTTTAATCACTAAGAGTCTGACACTCGCTTCAGCTGGCATGCATGGACCACAGCGGAAGGAGACAAATAATAATTTTGGTTTAATATGCTTCTTTGGTAAGCAAGCCAGCATTATGGTTATTGCTATTATTAAACATTTTCATTGAGGCAGAATGAGGCATTGAATCTGTCCTCTATAGGTAAGTGTGTAGGAAAGCCTTAATAAAAAAGTTGCGCGTCGGTCCCTCTGAAGATTTCTTTAATCTAGCCGCTCTTAGTAATTGCTTTGAGCTGGAGTCGCGACGACCCAAGGGACGCTAATTTTTTCACAAAGTCCATAAGAAATGGTGTGAAAAAGATTTTTTTGAGCCGCTTTTATTCAAAAGGCTGGCGTTGTTTCTTAGATAGATTGTGTCATCATATTCTGTGAAAGTAGCATTTCCCCAATCATTTTGGCTTGCTCAGTGTAATCGGGTGTAGCTGAATACCGGAATGTAACATGGAGCGACTGGTTACCTGACAAAACCTTATTACTGGATACCACGATACTTTAAATAGAGGAAAGTGGGACGGAGAGTAAAGTCCCACAAACCTCCATTCAAAAGGGAGGATCCTCCGACAAAAAAGTTGTTGTATCTGGTGGGCAACTGCCCGATAGTTGATATTCGGACTGTTGTATATGTTCGAATCGCATGGAGAACGTTGAAACCGCGATTCAGGATTTCGTTGTAGTAGGTAGTTCGCTGCTTGTTGGATAGATGGCGTTGCAGTTCTTTTTGTTGCGATTTAGATTTGCTGCGATGGTTTTTCTTGTAGTGGCATTGATGCCACTTTCCCTTAATGGCTATCAATTAAATCTGCGAAGAACAGCCGGGACCAACGGTTTGAGCCAAAGGCTTTGGCCAACTAAGATTTTTTTTGGAAAGTGAAAAATAACACTTCTCTTTACACTCTTTTTCGAAAAAGTTTCCATAGGAAACTTACTTTTTATACCTTCATGCTATAAAGGTATGGTAAAATAAGGTAAAATAAAAACACTTGAAAACACTTGGCAAGTGTATCAGTTATAAGTTCCATGAAAATCGGTTCATTCATTTCCTAAAATAAGAACCTGTGAAATTCCGTGAGGAGTTAACTTAACATGCTTAACGCAACCACGACGACTATCTCTGTAACTGAAACTCTATAACCTGAAATACCTGTGCGATTATAATTGCACCACATGCACTTTTATAGTTCACACTTATTCTGTAGCACTTACCACTCTAATAAGTTATGTTAATAACAATAAACTATCTCTGCAATCAACGAAACCACGCTAGCTGTACACTATGGTGCAAATAAAAAGACCCACCGATGTCCATTTACTAACAGTACGGTCGACTGACCCTTCGCTACACCTCTGTGCAAAAAGAATGGACCACAGATGAATATGTAGGCCGGTACAAATGGAACTAAATATTTTAGGATCCCTTATGTAGAGCTTTATGGGACAGATGATCATACGCTTTCAAGGGAACAAATTGAGTTGAGACAAAAATTCAGGATAGAATTTCCTGTGTATACTGGGTTATTTGTGAAACACTAACAACTTTTTAGGGATTGAAAGTATACATGATTATATACAACTTTTACTTTGAGACCAACTCTGAAAGCTCGATAAAAATATCGGCTGTTTCATACAAAATGTAATATTTAGTCGATGAAAGTGTATAAAACAGCTGATATTTTTTTCGAGGTTGTTAGTGTGTTACAAATAACCCTATATTGTGCAAATAAATAAATGTTCTTCTTATTGTGTGGGTAGTAAGTTCTAACTACCCCACACACCCTAGTGTCAGAGTTTCTAAACCGCCTCAAGGGCCTCTGACATTGTGTATTTGGCGATCGCTATTTGGCGGCCGGGACCACAGGCTTATACGTGTCTTCCGTAGCATGTAATCATCTTTTTATCAGACAAACAGGTGATTCAAGCCTGCAATGTCCTAGACAAATAGGAAACAACTTTAAAAAGTATGATTCCCGTGGGAATCTAACCCACGACCACCGGGTCACAAGGCAGACACCTAAACCACTCGACCACGGAGGCAGTTAACAAATAAATAGGGTACCAAATAAGTTACAATAACGTTGATAATCGCATGTACTACAATTTACTTGCGTAGTTAAAACAATTAAAAAACCAGCGTGCATCGTAGAAGTTTTTTCTATCTAGCTTAAGCAAAGTAATGTCTTGTCTTTTTAAATTGGTAGCTTAACTAATTCTGCAGAAGCATTATTTGACAATAAAATAATGATTGTGACTTGCGTCTGCAACAATACCCTTAATTTTATTAATGTTACCTGGTGTAACCTCGTAAGATCTAACGAGACTAGTATATATTACATGGTTACACCAAATTAAGGTAGTTACGAGCTTGTTGCGAAAGGTAACAGTAACTTAGTTTTGAATAGTAATCCAGGAGTCATTTGTGAGTTAATTCCAGAATTATAGTTTGAAACTTTTTGCATAAAAATCTAATGTTACGAAAAAATGGTAGTTATGAGGTTTCACATCTAGACCGACGATATACAGTGTGAGTCTTTATAAAAATGAAGGAAACTATGCTTAATTTTATCGCCGGACAACGCATTAAAAAATCTAAACTTTTTTTTTAATGGATTTTTAAAAAAAATTGTTCCCAACTGTGACCTCAGTGTGAACAAAATTGAGTCACTTTTTAAACTAAATGATATATCGCGATGAAACAAACTCAATAATAATCAGAAATAATTAGGCGTCCCCATAAAATGAAAATAGTGGAATAAAAACTACGCTCAATTGAAATAAACATGTTTTTTTAGCACGTATCAGTATTTTTTTCGTCAATTTTTGCAATAATCGTTAAATTTCTCAAAAAGACGACCCCATTACTTACCTTTTTTATTACTTTAGGTTATTTTTCATCATATTAGCTACCCAATAGTAAAAGCTGTATGTTTATGTATAAATATTTAGCTACTCATCTGAAAATGACAAAAATTTATATAATTTAAAAAGAAGTACACGTTTACACGCTAAGAGTAACTCGACCGTTGCGGGTTAAGGCAAGTTCTAAGTAAGGTTATAAAGAGCGAGTTACTTTGATTGACCTTTAAAACTAAGCGAGGTAAGTTAGCAAGTCTATGTTTAACTTTTATGTCTTGATTAACCCGGAAATTAACTTTTAAAGAATCTACGGGTAGGGTTCCGGCTGTGGGAAAATGTGATGTTGTATCTATTTGTAAATAATTAAAGAGATACAAGTTGAAGGTTTGATGTTTCTGTATAGTACTGTCTATTGATTACTGTTTAGATTCATCTTGTACAATACAGATTGTAATAAAAGATTTGTATAAAGAAGTCGTTAGAAAGATGATGCTAATTGCCCGTTCGGAAATCTAGATCCTTATGGAGAAAAACGTGTAAAGAACTCCATTTTTATGGTTTGTTCCACGTTTGAGCCTAACATATCATTCATATACTGTAGTCTAAGAAAGTTATCGTTAGATATTCCTGATTACTCCCCCTTTGTTAAATCTAATTTTGAAACATCTAACAGGATCTCCGGATGTCAGTTGTCATTTTCCGCGCAAAATCTTCGCCATTTTGTCCGACTTTATGAACCCCCGATAATAGGATTACTCCGAGCTCATGTCACTGGGGCTAACTTCGTTCCCTTCAATATTAATGTTCAAAATTGAGCTGCATCGAAGGTGAGCTAATGTTATGCAATTTAAGTAAAGTGAAATTCAGTGGCACGTGGCTAGGTTATAATAGTCGCAACGGTCGATTTTCAAGGTTAAGCAACTTTTGTCGAGGTCCAAGGATATGTGAACATCCATTATACCGAGACTCCTCTGTGGTTGGGAATGCTCGTTAAGCTGGTGGTTCCAACTTTTATGCGTGTATCTTTCACAGTTGCTATAGTCAGAAGCCAGATAATCTGACAAGACCAAGGTGTATTGTGTCATCCAGTTTCGAGGTAGTGAAGGTCAAATTAGCAGACACTTTATAAAAAATACTGGAAGTATGACCACAACAAAAAACTGGCCAAGTGCGAGTCGGACTCGCGTGCAAAGGGTTCCGAACGAATTTCATTTTTTTAACTTGTCATTTTAACGCTACAGACTTCTTATAGTTTTTCTGTAATCTTTAAGTAAAGATTAATTATCTCCATTTTTTTCAAAATTTTAGGCTCAGTAGTTTCGGAGATAAGGGAATGGTCATTTTTCGTCTAATTTCTTGCATAACTTCAAAACCAGTTATTTTTAATTTACGAAAAAAAATATAATTAATACCCCTCACAGTAAGCCCTTTCATTTGATAATTATGTCACACGATAGTGTTCAAAAAACTTTTTTTTTATTTTCTAGTTTGACCCCCAAAAGTGAACCCCATAATAAAAATTTAATGATTTTTGTAACGCGTTCGTGTTTGGGTCACAGTCACAAAGACACAAGTCCATATGTAATCCAAATTTCAACAGAATCGGTCCAGTGGATCCGGAGAAAACTGGCTGTGACAGACGGACAGACACCCGAGTGATCCTATAAGGGTTCTGTTTTTTGTTCGAAACCCTAAAAATAACCAAGTCAAGAGCGAGTCGGACTCGCGCACCGAGGGACCGCACCACCGTATAAAAGATGAAATGTTTTTAAATTTTCATCGGCGAGGCCTCTATTTGTCAGAGAATTTTAACACTGCGGTGTATATTGCCATCTCTTGACCGCTAGTGGAACTAAAGAATTTTTTGATGATTTTTACAAAAGTGTGTTATATAGAGACATCGTTTTATTTTTCCTGTTATCTTTACATAAACTTCTATCACATAGAATAATTTTAGATTTTTCTCTATGCAAACTCCGGAGATAAGGGGGTAAAATTTTTAACATTTTTGGTAAAAGTCAAAAAGCATGCAGCATAAAAAAAAAGAAAACGTGTTTGAAAATGTGCAAATAACGCTCTTTCATACCCCACGTGCCCTAGTAGCCCCAATTTGATTTTGTTAAGAACCCCTTTCAGTCGATGTTGCAAAAAATATACGCATTTTTACTTCTTTCTTATTTGCAAAATAGATAAATAAACGTCATCTAAAGCTATTACAAATTTCAAGTTGATAACATTACTAGTTCTCGAGATATCAAGCTATGACAGACGGAAAGACTTAGTTATACCATAAGGGTTCCTTTTTAACATCTTGGTATGAAACATATAAAAGGCTAGGCACATTGATATTAGAACCAAAGTGAAATTGGATGGCTACCAAGTAAATAAATGCTGAAGATTGAAGAGACAGCTCGAAAGTTACACTGGCGCTGCAAGATGAATACTTGATGTTCTACTAGAACTTGAAGTAGTCTATGTCGTCCTATGTTTGTGGGGTAGACGTGGGCAGAAAACGCAAAATAGAGAGATGTCTGGAAACAGGGTAAGCCTTTCCCAAAAGCTCTCTGAAACCCTTGTTATTGTATAACACCTATACGTTTACCATGAGTTTTATCAATCTATACTCGCTAGCGACTGTAGTTAAAAAAAACTGGCCAAGTACGAGTCGGACTCGCGTGCAAAGGGTTCCGAACGAATTAATTTTTTTTAACATGTTATTTTAAGACTATAGACTTCTAATAAGTTTTCCTGTAATCTTTAGATAAAGATCTACTATCTCCATTTTTTTCGAAATTTTAGGTTCAGTAGTTTCGGAGATAAGGGGGGGAATTGTCATTTTTCGTCTAATTTCTTGAATAACTTTAACACCATTTATTTTAAAATTATGAAAAAATATAATTAAAACCCTCACAGTAAGCTCTTACATTTTATATGTCACACAACATTGTTAAAAAAACTTATTTTTTAAATTTTCTAGTTTGACCCCTAAAAGTGACCCCCATACTAAAAATTTTATGATTTACGTAAGGCGTCCGTGTTTGGGCCATAGAAGTTCATATGTGTACCAAATTTCAACAGAATCGGTCTAGTGGATCCGGAGAAAATTGGCTGTGACAGATGGACAGACAGACACCCGAGTGATCCTATAAGGGTTCCTTTCTTTTTCGGAACCCTAAAAATTAGCGAAAACTTAAAAAAAAAGTTTTTTATTTTTTTTATTAACTAACAAGCAAGCAAGTTGCAATTAAAACTTTAGTTAACATCTAAATAAAGAAATTAATTAGAAAGTTGTTTTTTTTTTTAATTTTCATACATTTTTTAACTACAGTCGCTAGCGAGTATAGATTAATAAAACTCATGGTACACGTACTATATTAAAGTTATAAAGAACAGTAACCTTACTGTTCTTTTACATAGTGGAGAATGCCTTGTTGCAATAATTATGTCCCCCTATGTACCACTTAACTACTGTACAATGTACAAGACGTTTAAATAAATCATTGACAGTAATTTTTCCAGAAGGGCCTAAGTGCAATAATATTTTACCTGAAACCGGGCCTAGCACGAATATTTTTGACGTATAGTAACGTAACGTAAAATTTTACCATAGCTACAGTACTCGTTTCGCACATAATATATATTTAAATTATATACTATATTTAAATTTTTTAATGATATAAATTGTGTATCTATACTAATATTATAAAGAAGAAAGATTTGTTCGTTTGTTTGTTTGTTTGAATTGAATAGGCTCCGAAACTACTGGACCGATTTGAAAAATTCTTTTAGCATTGGAGCTACATTATCAGGGAGTAACATAGGCTATATATTATCTCCGTACTCCCACGGGAACGGGAACTACGCGGGTGAAACCGCGTGACGTCCACTAGTGTCCCACAAAATTCCCATAAAGCTAAAATACTATGGGGTTTTAGTATTTCACATTCAAAATTTACTGTACGTCAAAACATTCGTGCTAGGCCCTCTGTTTTAATTGTTCTGTCAAGTGCATTCAAATGATTGCATCCATTTTCTTGTATTGAAATAAAAGACAAAGGAAATTACGTCAAGAATCGTTCATTTTCTTCTGAGTCGTAAGCTGCTTATTCCTGCTTTGCTGTCGGTCCCAGAGAAATACAAAATGATAACTTATATATTGTGTTCGTTACAGAAAAGCTTAGTTCTATGGCGAAAAAATAAATACTTTCTTGATATTGACCAGAACAGGGCTAACGTAAGTCAGAGGTAATTAAGTAGATGTTACTTATTGATGCACAGTCAAAAAAGCTATTTGTTGCTAGCTATTTGATTTGTTTGTTAAGTTGTATTGCACACATTACAAATTTTTAAGCTTATAACATACTTACTAGTGTGGTGTATAGTAATTGTCTACTCAGCACACTCACAACATTGTTTAAAAGAAGTTGTAAGTTAGCTGCCTGCATACCAAATAGTTTTGTTGACTGTTCATATTATGCAGGTAATTGTTATTTAGAAATTTCCGGTTCTTATGTCTAAAGAGCGGTTTTGTTACGTCTCATCGTCAAATTAATATCAAGAAATATTTGGCTCAGTTGAGCATCCATAACCTGCCTTAATTTTTTATTAATATAAACCACCAAATATAGGTGTACTAAGTACGTACTCTTAGAGAAATACAGGTGTAATATGAAATTTATTATTTTAGTTGAAGTAAAAATATGTTTTTAAAAACCATCTTAGTGAGAGTTAAAGTTTGTGCGTCTGTGAATGTTTGTTATATCTGTTATCCAGGCATAAAATTTATTTATTGGAAATGCATTTAAAGCTTACATGTCAAACCTGGTCCCATGCCAATTTACCTTCCATTAAAGGCCCATCTCTTCCCCTCATACTTCATTTAACACCAATTTTCTCCCCCCTTCACTTATCACGTTTGATCACCCAAAGCCTTATATCATGCGATCCCAGGCCATTATGATTGTCAAGTATACTCCATCCTTTGTTCGTCGTGTGTAATGCTGTGTAAAAATAAGTAATTTTGGGGACATTGATTGTGGAAATATGGTAGATGTGACATTTGTAAAAATTCTACTATAGTTTTTAGGGTTCCGTACCAAAATGACAAAAAAGGAACCCTTACGGTGTTACTAAATCTGTCACAGTTGGATATCTCAAGAACTACTATGGATATATATTTTTTGCAATAGCGACTGTAAGGGGTTCTTAAAAAACGAAGTGGGGCTACTAAGGCATGTGGGGTATCATATGAAAGAAAGCTTTCTGCACATTCTCAAACATTTTTTCTTTTTAGGTCCCTGTACCTCAAAAGGAAAAAACGGAACCCTTATAGGATCACTTTGTTGTCCGTCAGACGGTCTGCCAAGACCGTTTATCTCGAGAGCGCGTAGAGGTATCGAGTTGAAATTAAAAACATAAACTCAAGTATATGGTCCCTTGCACGTATTAATTTGTACGTATGTTAGTACTATGTCCCCTTACTAGCAAACTTATTAATTTCACCTCTGCTGGAATTTCTTTATTGTACCTATTAGTAGTATAAAAGTGCTTTTTTGGGAGCATCGTCCTCACATATAATCAATTGATTAATGTATGCAAATATTGTAAAGCTTACTTTTGAAAAGATTAACTATGGAGTTTCTTGTTCGTTCTTCTCCATAATAATAATAATTTTTTAATAGTTCTTCTCCATAAGAATCTACTTTTTGCGAACGGACGACTAGAGTCACTATATTTTATTTTCATTTGACGTTCAAAAGTGCCTTTATTGGTCCAGTTGAAATAAATCATTTGACTTTAACTTCGCAGCTGTGAAAAAACGTATATTTCGAGACTCTCAAGGGAATCAAAATGTATAGGGTATTTCCCGTTGACCTAGAACTATGAAATTTGGCAAGTAATACCGTCTTTTACTAAAAATGTAGAGAAACATCTCAAAACTATGCATTTGTTATTAACAAAAAGTAATTTGTAGAACCCTCGGTGGGCGAGTCCGACTCGCACTTGGCCGGTTTTTTTTCTGGCCGCATGGTCTTCAACATTTGACGAAAAATTTAAAAATATTTATCGTTCCCGTCCCCCTTATCTCCGAAGTTTGCAAAGAGAAAAAATTTGAAATTATTCTATGTGATAGAAGTTTGTGTAAAGATTAAAGGAAAAATAAAACGATGTCTCTTAATAGCACACTTTTTCAGAAATCATCAACAAAAATAACCTCAAGCTGCTGAGAACCTCAAGCGGCGGAAATATAATAACCTACCTACCTTATATTTTTGAGCCGTTTGGGGTTGAAACTCTTGGACCGTGGGGTCCGAGTGCTTATGCCTTATTTAAAGATCTTTATAAACGCGTAGTTGACACTTCGCGTGACCCAAGGGCTGGCTTTTACCTCGGACAGAGGATAAGCATTGCCATACAACGTGGCAATGCCGCCAGTCTTTTGGGCTCACTTCCAGTGGACAGCGATGCGGACGAATTTTTTGACCCCTTACATTAGTTAGGATTTTTTATTTTAAGTGTATGTATTTAGTATAGTTTAATTGAATAAAGAAAAGATTTTTTACAAACACAAAAATTACATTAGTTCCACTAGTGGTCAAGAGATGGCGCTGATCTAGGACAGTAATATACATAAAAATTCTCTGACGAATATACGCCTTGCCGAGAAAATTTAAATACTTTTTACGTTTTATATAATGTGACGGAACCCTCGGTGCGCGAGTTCAACTCGCTCTTGACCGGTTTTTTTGTTTTTCGTTTTTCTATCCTTACTTTATAAATGCAAAAGTAACTCTGTCTGGAAGCTAGTTATACATATTTGTTATTTGGATCAGTGTAGGTGTAGGATACTAAGATTATAAAGGAAAACAAACTAAGAAATTGATTATGCATATGCTAGGTAAACTTTATTTTTCCTTTATGCTTATTTTGATCATAATGAGGAGACATAGTACAATCTTGACTAGTCTTTTTTTCTTCGAGATCAACGTGAAGGCTT
This sequence comes from Lacanobia wlatinum, assembly GCA_947578705.1. NCBI lineage: Eukaryota > Metazoa > Arthropoda > Insecta > Lepidoptera > Noctuidae > Lacanobia > Lacanobia wlatinum. The sequence continues at coordinate 12,952,935 of OX388043.1, read as the reverse complement.
GAGGAGTAATCGTTTTACTCCCGAGTCTCTTGAAGATCGGCTTTGTAAAATGAGTTTGTAAGCCAATAGATCTTGTTGCCTCACTGATTTCCTGTTTTCCGGGATCTATGGGTTTACGAATTTTATACTTTGTACGTGTTCCAGGCTTCTTGTAACTGGTAACTGAGAATTATCGACGTTCATTTTTTTTTTACGCAATAGGCATACGTTTGACCACTATCTTACCTGATGGTAAGCGATGATGTGGTCAAAGATGGAGCACGTTTACCTAGAAGTAACCTATTTACTCTTGTCTTAAAGACTCCCAGGTTGTAGGTATCTGGAAACACAGACCCTGACTCTCATTTATTTTTTGTTATTCATATTGGGCTAGCGAGCCCAGGTTTTGCACTGGTGAAATTAAACACCACTATGTTACATAGAGTGACCCCCTATTTGACCCCCTCAACCCAGTTAGTGGATATCAGGATCAATATCACGGAAAAACTCCTTTTAACCGTCTCCCTTAGACCTTCATAGTTTTTTTTTTAGGAATTGGCTGGCATAATTTTTTCGTTTTGAAATAATAACTTCGGTTTTACAAATATATCACCTTTGAGGTTTTTTATTTTATTTGAGATGGGCTTTGCACTTGACTCTAGTCGAGGTCAGAGGTTACAGAGATAAAGTCTACGATGGAGTGATTTTACCTAGACGAAGCCTGTTCACTCTAACTTCGAATGAATAATTTTGGCTTAGTTTGAGGCCATGTTAATTACCAGCGTCATTGGCCTTCATGAGGTCTTTAAAAGTATGGGCACGTTAGGCACGAGGAGTGCGATCGATTTTACAAAACTATGCAGCCAAAGTAAATTCTAACTTTCAACAATACTTAATTTATCTTACCTATAGCAAAGGTCAACTGAAACTAAATAAATTATTGGTTAACTACAATTTATCACAGTCAGATGTTTCACTATTGAACAGCGCCGATAAATTGAACTGTGGTCCGATAACTCAAGCACAGACGAGTTCAATTAACAAATTCGGTTTTAAGTTTATACTAGAAATTTAAAGATAATTTAGATTAATTGATCATTATTTCGATTCTAGATAGTTAATTGATAAACATTATATATATATGTAGACAGTTGAAATTTTCGCAGATTGTGTATTTCTATAGCCGCTATAACAATAAATAATAAAAATTAAATTAAAGGAGGCTCCCATAAGTACAAGAAACGTGTTTTTCTCGGATATCTGGTACGGAACCCTTCGTGTGAGACTCCGGGAAATCCTCTCTTAGTTGTCCCCTACACTTCCCAAGGAACATGCCAAATTTCAGCTTTCTACGACCAGTAGTTTCGGCTGTGCGTTGTCTGTCAGTCACTCAGTCAGCAACGAATGATTATGTTGGTTGATTTAGGCAACAGCTAGTATATTACAAACAAGGTAGTAAAACTCATTCTAACACAGACAACAGAGAAAAAAAATAATAATAAATAAATAATTTTACTAAAGTTTAGCGTTGAATACATAATTTAAGATTAAGATAGACACAACATTTCCATACATCTTTTTTTCCTACGTTACTCTGCAGGAATACCTGCAAGGTTTGGTTTTCAGTTTTCACAACCACGAAAAGCAGAAAATAGGTACTTATTAAAGAAACTAGTTGACCCGCGCAACTTTGTCTGCTCCGCTTCTATTGGTGTAAGCGTGATATATAGCCTTCCTTGATAAATGGGCTATCTAACACTGAAATAATTTTTCAAATCGGACCAGTAGTTCCTGACATTAGCGCGTTCAAGCAGACAAACAAACTCTTAAACTTTATATATTAGTATAGATATAGATAACATAAGGGAACGTATTCCTTCCAAAAACTGAAAACATTAACTGAGTCGTTTATCTATTCTATTATTCACATTATGAGAATTGGGTCAGAACATTGAAAATTACGTACGACTGAAAACTGTGATATGAAAATAACCTGGAATGCACGTTTAACATTTTCTTTTGATTGTATTTCAAATAGCTTTTACCTGTGACTCCGCTCGTGTTAAAATTTTATTTTCGCAAAAGAAGTACCTTGCCTATAACCTTCTCCAGGGTTTGGACCCTATCGAATTAAGTCAAATAATAACTATCATCACATACTGAAATTAAGAAAATCGCAATAAGCAAAGTGTTCATCAAAAATGTGTACCACTAAGGGCTGATTTTTCAATAGTCTGATAATTTTTAACTGTAGAATAAATATGGCTGTGACACATTTTCAATGCAAAAGCTGTCAAACCGCCATTTTTATTTCTCTGATATCATTTATCTGACTATTGAAAAATCGGCCCTAAGTAACCTTGTTGGAAACAATTGATTTTATTTTTCCAAAACGTGCCAAAAGTGTTAATTATTAGAAAGCATATTAAACAACGAAAAGTATTGTCTAATTTGTACGACAACTATCATACATTTATTTTGAGTAAACTGTCTCATTAACCAAGAGATTTTTAAGAAATTTTCATAGCTTGAACTTTACGACGCTAAATTCCCAAAGGTATGGCAATTTTCTACTCTAATATTATAAAGAGGAAAGATTTGTTTGTTTGTTTGTTTGAAATGAATAGGCTCCGAAACTACTGGATCGACTTGAAAAATACATCATCCCTGATGAACATAGGCTACATTAGCTGTTTCATACAAATTGCAATAATTAGCCAATGAAAATGTATGAAACAGCTGATATTTTTTTAAGTTTTCAGTGTTGGTCTCAAAGTAAAAGATGTTTATAATCATGTGTACTTTCACTGCCTAAGAGGTTATTGGTGTTTTACAAATAACACTGTATTTAAAAAAAAATAGAGATCCTTAAGAAAATTGCAATAATGTAAGCCAAAGTAGCAATATTTTGCCAATAAAATTCATTATTTGGCGTGCGCTGAGAAAACTATTGATGACACATAAAAATAATGTACTACATAATTGAATTACTCATTATTACCTATAAAAATTCTGCGAGAGTATATATCTAACTATTATGGTAAAGTCGCAATGACCGTTTTTTATTTAAATAATTGAATAAAAACCCGGGCGGAATGGAATAGTGGTAATTTTGGTATCATGATATTAGTCCTTATCCATTTAAATGGTTTGATAATTAAGGTTGATTATGTACCAACATGTAAATTAGACTTTAAATGATTCTAATCTAACCTTTTGTTTAAAAGTTACGACGGGTATAAATATGTTTTAAGTAAGAAAAATGTTGCGGTTAGAGCGAACTGCCCTACGTCGCGTCTATTAACTAAAGTAATTTACAAATTGCCCTATAAAGAGGGAGGTATAGAAGATGAAGTTCGTGGAGTACCTACTAAACCCGCGCGAAAGAAGTCGCGGGTGAAGTGCTAGTTTTTAATAAATTGTTGTTCGAGAGATTCATTCGTTCAAGAGTTAACCGAAAAGAATATTTTAACTATCAATAGTGAAAATAATTTTGATCGTGAGGCAGTAAATATAAAAAATGTGAAAAAAATAGATAACTCGAAAACCACCCAAAAAAATCGTTGCAAATCATCTTTTTTTAACCCATTTCAAGGAACGCACCTAATTATCAATCACCATAATTATATGTGTAGACTAGGTATCTCCATCTTCAAATCGTAATCTAAGAGATAGCCACTAACGATAACATTTTCTGCTAATGTCAGTAATTAAGCCAAATGTTTTCGAGATGTATTTTCTACAAGCAATTTGGAATCTGAAAATCACCTTTTAACCTTAAATTGCCTACTTCAAACGTTCATTAAGGTTAAGACGATCTTCGTTAGTAAATGTTTCTCGTTAATGTTTAGGCTTAATGTTGCTTGCTATTTCTTTGTTGTTGTGTTTTTGATGTATCATCACGTTTTATAAATAAAGTTTCAATTTTATATGATATTAGCTTTTGCCCGCGAATTCGTATGCGCTTTTCCCGTTTTTCCCCGTTCCCGTAAGAATTTCGGGAAATCCTTTCTTAGTGCTCCCTTCAATTTCAGCTTTCTACGACCAGAAGTTTCGGCTGAGTGTTGTCTGTCAGTCACTCACTCAGTCACTCAATTGATCAGTCGGTCGATTCTGTCGACATCTCACCGTGACCACATAAGTGGAGTGAACGACAAGTGAGTTGTCACGCCATCTTGTTTGTATGGTTTGACAGCTCACCTGTCGTTCACTTTGCCCAAGTGTTCACTTCGATATGTTTACAGAATCGCACTGCAGTAACGGAAGAATTTAAACGTTAAGATACATAAAAATCTTTAAAAAATGCAAATAATCTAAGATGCCACTGCTTAACGTGCTTTTCGAGACATTCCGAAAACTCTGTATGTAATGGATGGTCACCCCCATCCACAGACCAAGCTCAGCAAGCACAAATCAAAATCCCTAATACGTCCAAAAACATAAAATCCATTAAAATATAATCACGGATGTAATACTGCAATACTGATGGAACACTCACATAGTATTATCATCATTTCGTAGGAAATTGGAAACATATGAATCCATAACCCTTAACGTTCGAAACGGACGTTCACATTGCAACGCGTACTGCAATAACTTTATTAAGCCACACACGGACGCTGGCGGAAATAACCGATCGTGCACGAATGCTGACGGATATAACCGATCATGCACGAACGCAATTGCTTTGAAAAGCGGCTCGCATTCTTTTGGTACCGAATATGCGTGGTATCCGACGGATAGGTTCGAGTATGTACAGTTTGACCGTCAGATATAGGTACATAGATTGGCAAGAATTTGAGGACTATTGTGTGTTTTGGGAATGTGTATATCTATAGTAGGAATTCGCTTTATTCAATCATTCATTTTAATTGAAATGCTGTACGAAAGGACTGTGCATAAAAATATTACTTGCAGACGATGGTAGTCTGATATTTTCCAAAAAATGTGAAATAATAATTAAAGTTTTAGAAAAAGTGCCATTCTTTCAACGATACTATTGTCAAAAAAAACAAAAGGAGATGTTTCATTTTTGTATGGGGCGCCGGCCATAACATGTATCTTTTAGCGAAGCTGGAAAACTAATCCCTGAATAGAATAACTCAGTACTCTCACAACATTGTTTAAAAGTAGTTGCAAGTTAGCTGCCTGCATACCCAGTAGCTTTGTTGACTGTACATAAAAAAAGTAAAAATGTTTGTCGTATGCGAGACTGACTCAGTGTTTATATCAAAACAAACAGTCATTCAAATTTTTTGTTCAGAAATGGTTCAGAAGTACACTTCAGAAAACATACCTTTTATATTTTATCGTCTACATGATATTATGTAGACGATAAAATGCTTTGCAAACTATGAGAGCCATGTTGAATAGAATATGGCAATAATTGAAAAACGATTACTTTTTGCGCACGACAAATCCGGCTTAAATTCACGAAAGAATATTTTTACTCAATTCGTGGTATTTTTCCCACTTTTTCGATAAATATACCTACATCTGATGACCAAAATGAAACATTTCCTTTATAGGGTTCTCGAGGGTTTTTTAAAATCGGAATGGGTCTAGTCAAATTGTCGAGCGTTACTGAAATGCCACGTGGTCAACCCAAAAAAAAAATGGACTGTCAAAACTCCAATTTTTTTACTCGTTATTGCAGATAGAATGTCAATGTCTATTAGCGGCTGTTAAAATAATATCCTTGTTACTTTCAGATATTTTTTCTGTAAATAACATAATTGTCATAAATATGATTTCCCTAGGCGCGAAAAGTCTCTCAGTCTCTCCAGTTCCACCAATCGAGTCTCACTAATTCACAAAATATTTTTAATGTTTTTTTGAGAGTACCTGACGTTTCAGGCCTCCTTAGGGAATCTTGCTTCTGATGAATGTTGCTGGCCGAAAATCTGCATAATCTTTTCGGTAGTCAAAAATGTCTGAATTTTTACGTACCTGCAAGAGAAAAGTTTTTTTTTTTTATTCTTATTTATAGTGTAATATTATAAACTAGTTGATCCGCGCAACTTCGTCTGCGTTACAATTTTCTCCTATTGGTCTTAGCGTGATGATATATAGCCTATAGCCTTCCTCGATAAATGGGCTATCTAACACTGAAAGAACTTTTCAAATCGGACCAGTAGTTCCTGACATTAGCGCGTTCAAGCAAACAAACAAAGAAACAAACAAACTCTTCAGCTTCATATATTAGCATAGATGCGAAAGTAACTCTGTCTGTCCGTCTGTCTGTCGCGCTTTTACGCCAGAACTACTGAGTCGATTTAAAGAAATTTGGTAGGTACATATATCTGTGTACCAAATTTCTTTAAATCGATTCTAGTTCTAGTCTAAAGCCTGAGAAAGGACATAGGCTACTTTTTATCCCGGGAATATGTACCCTAGGGATCACACGGGCGAAACCACTGGCAGAAGCTAGTAGGCTATATATTAACCCGAAAATAATAAAATACCGCCCAACGAAGTGGGCACGGGTCAGCTAGTCTATACTATATAATAATATTATAAAGAGGAAAGATTTGTTTGTTTGTTTGAAATGAATAGGCTCCGAACTTACTGGACCGATTTGAAAAATTCTTTCAGCAATGGATAGCTACATTATCAGGGAGTAACATAGGCTATATTTTATCTCCGTACTCCCACGGGAACGGGAACTACGCGGGTGTAACCGCGTGACGTCCACTAGTAGAGGATAAAATAGGTATGCAAAATTAAAGTACGAATTAAATTAAACAATGACGCTGCGAATTGCATGATACTTTAATTTAATTTATTTATTTGATATTTATGTACAGGAGTATTACATAGGCGGACTTAATGCAACAAGACATTCTCTACCAGTTAACTTTTGCGTTTAAAATACTACATTAAATACACGGTGCCATAGCGATTTTTTAAATAATTAATTAATATGATTACATATCAATAAAATAAATAGTGCATTCGAATTATGTAACAAACTGTTAATTATGTTCATGTAACAAAATAATGTCGCCGTTCCATTCCGCACCGTCCTTGGAACATAAGGCTCGGACTGCGCTTACTCCTTGGTGTTTCAAACTAGGTCATGCGTCATGATAATGAATAAAATTTTCATTTTTTTAATTATTCTTAAAAATATATATGTTACAGTTAAAACCCGTTCTCAGTTAAAACGCATTTTCTCTAGTTACAACTTGTTTTCACTAAAGGCATTTAGTGAAAACAAGTTTTAACTACAACAACAATGTTACAACTAGAATTTCCTAGTTATTACTAGAACTTACTGCTTAAGATATTTAAATTTTAGATAAGATAAGTTCTAACTTTGGACCTTAGTTAAAATTAGTATTAAAGAAACTTGCTGGGGATTGAAAAATTTGAATATTGTTTATTAAAATATTTATTAAAAATTCGGATGTGTCGAGGTTGGGGCGTAAACCTGTAGGACCGTCAACGAATATCTTGACGACATTCTGAGTATAAGGTACGCCACTCTGGTCGACACACTCTCGATCCTCACCACATTGGATACAACGAACCTGTGAACGATAAACACGACACCACCCTGGGACTTCTGGTTATCCTCCCCCTCTCTTCGGACTTCAAACAATCCCACAATACTCCATCGTAACTTGCGCAATTCCTCCTCAAGTTCGGTGATCAGTGTTACCAGGTCCAGTCGTAGGTGTTTGTAGGGGTAGCCGGAACCACTCCGAGGATTCTTAGCACGCCTTGCCTCGCCGTGACCTTGACTTCTACCGGAGTTAAAGATAGACGGGTTGCCGGGAACTAGGGGCCATTTTTTCATTATGCCTATATATTCGGGGATTTGCTATAATCGCAATGCTTGGCAATGTACAGAAAATGCTGCTGCCCATTCTCTGGTGAGTCCCTTAGTCGCTTCTTACGACACCCACGGGAAGTGATGGGATGGTGCTATTCTTTTACATCCGATACCATATAATCTTAAATCAGGTGAGGTCTCTCGACCAATCAGAACAAATCACGATGAACTTTGACCTCCGTTGAAACAGTTTTAACTAAATCATTTCGTCGAAACGCATTTTGTCTAGTTAGATCTAATTTTCATTGAAATTCATTTTTTAGCAGCAGCTCATTCTAGTTGTTACCAAGGCATTTAATAGTTTTAACTAGAGAAAACACGTTGTAACTAAGAACGGGTTCTAATTATAACACACATATATATATATTTTCATGAATGTGTTTTAGTCATTAGATTGATGAAGTGGGCTGCCGTTGTAAAACGACTAAAATGGCACCTTGTATTTGTGTATTTAAAATAAATCTGCAAACAGATTTATGTGTATATTAAGGCTGAGTGCTGTATTAAAAAAACAGTGTGATATAAAAAAAATATATATGGAAGTGACTTTTGCCTAAGCCACAACAAAATTAAAAATAATGGTTTTTGAACAATATCGTGTGACATCTACACTAAAATATTAATATATAATAATATTATAAAGAGGAAAGATTTGTTTGTTTGTTTGAAATGAATAGGCTCCGAAACTACTGAACCGATTTGAAAAAATTTTTCAGCAATGGATAGATACATTATCAGGGAGTAACATAGGCTATGTTTTATACGTACTTCCACGGGAACGGGAACTACGCGGGTGAAACCGCGTGATGTCCACTAGTATCGACTCACTCGACTCGATCACTAGTGTCGGGTTGCTGTGAGAGTTTAAATTATATTTTTTTCATAATTTTAATATAAATGGTTTTGAAGTTATTCAAGAAATCAAAAAATCTGACGAAAAATAACCACCACAAACTTTGAAACAAATGGAAATAATAGATCTTTACCTATAAATTACAGAAAAACTATAAAAAGTCTGTAGTGTTAAAATAACATGTTAAAAGAAATTAAATTCGTTCGGAACCCTTTGGACGCGAGTCTTTTTTAATTTTAGAGCAAAAAGTGAAAAAATTCCTAGTTTATCGCGTGTTGCGCAGATAACACAAGCTTTTTGAAGTTGCAAATTTGAATTCACATCACCCTAACTGATCTTTACAACATACCAAAAATGTAGAACTACATCGTGCTTTGCGATTTTAGCCTTTTTTAGCGTCGGTTTCTACTGGGCGAATCATTTTAATCATAGTCATGAGTGTCTTTATCTCGAAATATCTCGGCGAGGTGACCCTTTATTTATTATTTATTTATTATATACTTTATTGTACACCGAAAATTAAATACAAAAGGAAACTTCAAACTAAAACACATACAATGGGCGGCCTTATTGCATCCGCGATCTCTTCCAGGCAACCTGCCTTTAGCATGTACCTAAAATTTTTTGTTTGTTGAAGTGTCCTATAGCCATATAATATGCATGATGGATCGTGCGCCACAACTTTGAAAAAAAAAAAACAAAATGGCGCAGGCGGGCGGCGGGAGTGCTATACCACAATCGAATGGTTCTATGTCCTTCCACAAATTGGTCAGGTATTGTGTTAAGTCGTTTATCAAAGTCATATGTCTATTTTTTTTTATTTGTGATGGGTTTGCTCTTGACTCTAGTCTAGGTCAGAGATGACAGAGACAAAGTCTACGATGGAGCGAGCTTACCCAGAAGGAACCTGTGCACTCTAACTTTGAAGAGATTAGGGTTTATTATTTCAGCGCGAAACTGACAGTTCAAAGTTACGATTTACATACTTGTTGTTTTTGCCTACCATATAGTTTCAGTAAAATAAATATATTCTAACAAACTATGCGTATTTCACACTTGACGAACGAGTTCAAAATGATAAGTTTGCCAAGCAAACTATGCCTGATAAAAGAAAAGTACCCTCTTCTAAGAAAAGAATATTGTAATTTTGTGTTTAAGTTTCAAATCACGAAAATGTTTCATGTATTTGAAGTAGGTCACGAAAAATAAAGGTTTTATTATAGCGGTGAACTCCTTGTGAAAAATGACATCTGGAAAAGTTATTACATTGGTACCTATTTCTACTGAAAACAAGCTCTGCAAGTAACAGTGTTCTGATTTATGGAAGAGTAAGTATGTTTTCTATTTGTTAATCTGGTAAAGTAGATAATAAAAACGATTATGAACGTGTAAAAAAACTAGAAGTAGTATAATGTTATAGATCGTTTACCCAGGCGTTTCTATGGCCACTTTCCTCCCGTCAGCAACATGGATGCAAACAAAAAATAAAGACTAGCTAGAATGTAAAGTTCGTTTTTTAATCCCAGACTAATTTGACATATCAAGTGATTGTTCTTTCTTTTTTCAATTTGGATTTTGACATTTGCACCTGTCAAATTATTCTCTGGGATTAAAAAACGAACTTTAGTGCTTTGAAATTTTGTGTGACGTCACGTCTTGGTACACTTTTTACCGAGAAGTGACTTCTCAAACAATCACTTCGGTTTGTTTTGGTCAATTGATTAGTAATTACCTGATAAAACCTTCTTCTTCATCCTCTTTATCATATATAGATTAGTTAAGGTTATGAAGTCGGTTCTAAAGTTGGTAAAAAAAAACGCTTTGCGAATATGTCCCCGGATAATCCGAATTAGGTTTGGAACCCGAGACTATTGTACGATCAACGATAACAATTTCCAAATGTTTTATATTTGAATATAAAAATAAGCCTGTATGCTTTTTTATTATGTTAAAGTATAAAACAACAAAGAAAATAGTCTCAACCTTATTCAACCTCAACCAAATACCAATCTGTTACCTAAGCTTTGAAACTCCTGAAAATGTACATCTAAAGGTCGAACCGAGGAGAAAATACAGCCTGGAGCAATATTTCATAGGTAATACACGTGGCACCCAAACGCTTGACCGATTTGAGTGTATTGGCGGACTGAAATACCGACTCAAAATATATATTATCGAAGTTTCTGTTATGTTATTATAGTCACTAGAATGTCGGGAAGAAAGTTTTGAGTGTGAATGTAGATGAATATGAAAGGAGGGGAAGACGGTGAGGGCCTGCGGACGGCGAGCATTGGGTGGCTCGCCCTCTGATCAGAACCAGGCCCGGGTCAACGGCGCGCTGTGTTCCACGCGCGTCTCAAAGAGCTGTCAGCATAAAATCCGGAGCCCGCTAGGGCCAGTACCTGCGGGGGCTGGCCCTAGCGGGCTCAATTCAAATATAAAACACTTGGAAATTGTTATCGTTGATCGTACAATAGTCTCGGGTATGCAGGGTTTCCAAACCTAATTCGGACTCTCCGGGGACATATTCGCAAAGCGTTTTTTTTTTTACCAACTTTAGAACCGACTTATAACCTTAACTAATCACTACATAGTATAAAACAAAGTCGCTTTCTCTGTCCCTATATCCCTATGTATGCTTAAATCTTTAAAACTACGCAACGGATTTTGATACGGCTTTTTTAATAGATAGAGTGATTGAAGAGGAAGGTTTATATGTATAATAACATCCATTAAATAGTGGAGAAATACTGTTATTTTTGAGGTTTCTAATGTGATGTCGTAAATAGTTACATTTTATGACGTAGACGAAGTTGCGCGGGTCAGCTAGTATATGATAAAGACCTAAAACATTCAGGTAATGTATGAAATATTATTCATTTTATACTTTGCCTATGTATTCTATACAATACCGAATACGCAGCCGGCAATGTGTGAAAAAGACGATAACTGGGAGACTTTGTGTAGAGACGGCAGTAACGCTACGTTCACACGACGACATAAATTACTTAGCTGGATCTGATTTTTACAGGATACGGTTTAGTCACAATACAATTTATATGAAGAAGTTTACACGTGGAGTACCAACTTAACCCGCGCGAACGAATTCATGGGCGAAGTGCTACTAAATAATATAATAATAAATTGATCGCAACGATAATTTTGAAAATTCCTGTCAAAATAGGTTCCTTTTTTATTTCTTAACTCTCACGAGTTAAGAAATAAAGTGCTAAGAAATCCCAAATCTGCTTCAACAGGTTTTAATTAAGCAAACATATTTTGTAAGAAGAAACTTTATTTTCATCAAATATTTTCACCATATAATGCGACTATTCATGGGGGCTAAAAAGGCCACTTTAGGAGAGTCATAATATGAATCACACAACAATCTGTCAAATTTAATTTTCATCTTTATCGCTAACGCATTGGGTTCAACGTTGATTGGGAAAATTTGACATTGACGGGTAACATGATTTGCTTTCTGATTCTGCTAAAGTGTCCTTTTTAGACCCGCCGGTCTGTCTTTATATACTCTTAAGCTATTATTATTATAACTTATATATATAATTCGTCGGTCCGCAAGACCGAAATAAGTAAATTAATCGGATATATAGGAACAGAAAAAAAATATAACAAGTAAGGTCTTTCCGTTACTAATAACAGTACGATATTATTCGAATAAAACAATTTGGCGTATTGGGAAAGTTAACCGACTGAGTATCGCTAGTTATAACGAGTTTGGCAAAATTATTTCTTGATAAAATAGGAAAACAAAATATGTTTCTTGGAATAAAATTACTGTTCAGTTGTGGATTTAGGGATTCCTTAGACTTAGAAAACTTTCTTTAACCGTATACTTATTTATACGAGTAGATGTATTTGAAAACATTATTTGTACACCTACAGAAATTAATGGGCTTCAAAAGAGACCTCTGAGTTTATTTCGGTGTTTCTTCTCAAGGTAGTCAGCTAGGAAATACCGGCCTCATCTAGATAAATATGACAAAAAAAAAATTGACGTGTAAAAGAGTTACTTGTAAACTATTTGCAAAACAAATATAATTTATCAATCATTGTGTAACTGGTTTACTACGTGAAACTGCCATTACTATGTTCATGGCAAAGAATGTCTATAGTGATTTAAACAACCAACCACTCATCATTTTAGTTGAAAATTAATTTGCTAATTTACCATTGGAGGTAAGAAACAAAAGAAAGAAAAAACTGGCCAAGTGCGAGTCGGACTCGCGTGCAAAGGGTTCCGAACGAATTATTTTTTTTAACATGTTATTTTAACACTACAGACTTCTAATAGGTTTTCCTGTAATCTTTAGGTAAAGATCTATTATCTCCATTTTTTTCAAAATTTTAGGCTCAGTACTTTCGGAGATAAGGGGGGGGGAATGGTAATTTTTCGTCTAATTTCTTGAATAACTTCAAAACCATTTATTTTAAAATTATGAAAAAAATATAATTAAAGCCCTCACAGTAAGCCCTTTCATTTGATATGTCACACGATATTGTTCAAAAAACTTTTTTTTTTAATTTTCTAGTTTGACCCCCAAAAGTGACCCCCATACTAAAAATTTATTAATTTACGTAACGCGTCCGTGTTTGGGTCACAGAAGTCCATATGTGTACCAAATTTCAACAGAATCGGTCCAGTGGATCCGGAGAAAACTGGCTGTGACAGACGGACAGACAGACAGACAGACAGACAGACAGACAGACAGACAGACAGACAGACAGACAGACACCCGAGTGATCCTATAAGGGTTCCTTTTTTTTCGGAACCCTAAAAAGCATTCATTTAACAAAAACATAAAGGCAGAGTCGTGAACAGGACTAGGACTAAGAAAAAAAAGGTAAAAAAATAATTTATCTATATCTATACTAATATATAAAGCTGAAGAGTTTGTTTGTTTGTTTGCTTGAACGCGCTAATCTCAGGAACTGCTGGTCCGATTTGAAAAATTCTTTCAGTGTTAGATAGCCCATTTGTCGAGGAAAGCTATAGGCTATACGGGAATGGGAAATTCCTGCGGGAACGGGAAGAAAACGGGATACGCGCGTACGAAGTCGCGGGCAAAAGCTAGTAATTAATAATTCTGTTTTAAAATGTCAAAAGAGTGTGCCTCGCGGCTGCACAAATAGGCTGATATTTTTTACGAGCACCAGAAAATATTACCCAGGGATATATTTTTTTAAGGATGGATCCAATCATCAAATGACTCCAGCTGCTCTGGGCGGAGCGGAAGGGAGTGTCAGACTCTTACTGACTAAAACCCATTCGTGTTCCTCCTAATGCCCTTTGCGTTCCAGGGCCATTGCGACTCCTTCGACCATATTCCGAAACTCGACAATCTACAGTTACATAGCTGCAAGATTCCCTTTGTGTTCCAGGGTGTGGTACCTTATTACCCAGCAACTGGGTTCATCATCATCATCATCATAACAGCCGAAAGACGTCCACTGCTGGACATAGGCCTTCCCCAAAGAGGGGGGTTTGCCATAATCGCCACGCTTGGCAGGCAGGTTGGCGATCGCAGTGTATGGTGTTGCGTTTTACAGAGAGCGCTGCTGCTCATTCTCTGGTGAGTCCCTTACTCGCCTCTTACGACACCTACAGGAAGTGATGGGATGGTATTATATTCTTTTACGGCACCATACGGCACCTGGGTTAAGGAGGTCAAATAGACATCCGCTCCATAAGTATTCATCTACACCACGTTAACCTGAAAACTGACCAACATACTTGGAAAAAGGCTAGGCGGATAATAAATTAACTCAATTTGTTTATCAATCAAATTCCCAGACTTTACATAAAACCAGCTTTCTCAAAGATTAAATGAACCAAAGTCTTGTGAACTCAAGACGTAAACAATGTGACGTGATTCTGCCACCAAATAAACGTAGCTTGGGGCGGTATCGACCCTAAGATGGCAGAGATATCCGAGTTTAGTCCGTTTGCCAAACACAATTTCTTAGCCTATTGGTGAATTATCGTCTCGATACTGCGGTTTCTCGATAGCTTATCATATTTGAATTCAGATTTTTTATTCTCTTCGATGTCTAAGATTTCTAAAACGTTTTGAGGGTTCCGTACTCAAAGGGTAATCAACGGAACCCTATTACTAAGCCTCCGCTGTCCGTCCGTCCGCCAGTCTGTCTGTCAGCGGGCGGTATCACAAGAACCGTAATAAGTAGACAGACACAATTTAAATTTTCACAAAGTGTGCATTTCTACTACCGCTAAAACTTAAAGGGGGCTCCCGTATAAAAAACGTGTTCGTTTTGGCTTTTTAGTGCGGAATCCTTCGTGTGAGAGTCCGACTCGCACTTGGCCGGTTTTTCATGTATTTTATTTCTCAACTAGCTGACCCGCGCGGCTTCGCTCCCGTCAACTGGCTACTCTACTTACCGACCCTAACCTACCTACCCTACCTACACACTCTACCTACCTACTCTACCTACCCTACCTACCTAACATATCAACCCTACCTTACCTACCCTACCTACCTACTCTACCTACCTGCCTACCTACCCTACCTACCTACCCTAGCTACATACTCATTTTTTTAATTGTTTTTTCTATTTTAATTCTTATTATGCTATTCCGGACGAAGACTAATCCAAAAACACAAAAACTATGAAAATCGGTCGAGCCGTTCTCGAGTTAGTTAGAAAAGTGTTCGAACAAACCTGACTTTGTTTTATATATTAAGAAGATTAAGAATTTTGTTATATTGTGAAAGATTCGACCATTTTCTAGAAGACATTTCTATTTTAGCGAGACAGTAATTATACGAATAAACTGAAGGAAGACGGACAGCGGTGGCTTATTAATAAATGGGGTTCCGTTAGCAACCTTGGTACGGAACCCTAAAAATTGACTGGGTTCGCACGAATCAAAATCGTACGCGAAGGCTTAAATGATAGGGTCCTATTAGCAACTTTGGCACGGAACCCTATAATTTGCCTTGGCTCGCATATCGAACCGTCTGATACTTAACACGAATTAAAAATTTAGTTGCGGGCAACTTGGGAGTCTTTAAAACAAAAGTGAATAGGTTGCTTCTAGGCAAACGTGCTCCATCTTCGACCGCATCATCGCTTACCATCAGGTGAGATAGTGGCCAAACGTATGAATATCTATAGTAAAAAAAATATATGTATATATTCTACTCCGTATCACCTAACTACTGAGAACTAATGATAACACGATTTGACAGTTACCTACTGTGAAATCGTGTTGTCATTCATTCTTAGTTCGGGTTCGGGACTAATCGTAAGTCTGTAGCTGGGGGGCTACTCTCTAACGAAATCCGTAGTTTCGGGCTTAGTTGCGGGCGGGCGTATTCTACTCCGTATCACCTACAGACTTACGATTAGTTCCGAACCCGACCTGAGAATGAATGACAACACGATTTCACAGTAATTGTCAAATCGTGTTATCATTAGTTCTCAGTGGTTAGGTGATTTGAAGTAGAAAATGCCCGCCCGCAACTAAGCCCGAAACTACGGACTTCGGACTTAGAGAGTAGCCCCCCAAAATCGATCGCTACCGTCACCGTGACCACCTTTGGTACGGTACCTTATTATTATTAGCCTTGTTTCGCAAATCGAACCGTTCGTTGCTTCGCTCTAAATGAAATCAATCGCGGAGGCTTAGCAGTAGGGTCCTGTCAGCGCAGCACCTTTGGTACGGAATCCTACAGGCCTGATCCGCAAGTCGAACCGTCCAGTAGTTTGCAAAACTAAATCAGTTCTAGACTTTCGAAATTCTTACGAACTACCACTGTGTTCATCGTATAATCGTGTGAGATCATTCTCCAGCGGAAAATCTTAACACCGCCATTCAGAAAAACGCGTCATCAGAGCAACGCCATCTATCGACTATGTAAACTGACAAAATATTTGGCAGCGGAAGACGTTAAATAACGAAAAGGTATTAAAATGTTTACTTTTATTTTGCTACGTCTACGTATTAAAAGTTTCACAAATAACTCAATTAATGTGTTTTGGTGTAACATTCATGCTTTCATGCATTTTTTGATTCCTTAATAGATGGCGCTCTGACTGATCAGAATACAGTAGGAACTTTCTTACTAAACTAAAAATTCAATATATTTTGATTTTGTGGATCGATTGTAACAATAACTAACGAAAAGGTATAAAAATGATCACTTTTATTTTGCCACGTATTAAAAGTTTCACAAATAACTCAACAATTTTGAATGCTTTCGTGCATTTTATTTTTTCTCAATAGATGGCACTCTGACTCATCAGAATACATTACGAAGTTTCTTCCTAAATTTAAAAATTCAATATCTTTTGATTTTGTAGGTCGATTTTTATGAAATAAACGCTAAATATTACTCGGGTTATCACTTAATATTTTTAAGTACTTAGATTTGCAATCCAATCTGTGGTTTATGCGTGATGCTCCCACTAACGCACAGACAAACAGATAAACAGACAAACAGAAAAAAATTTCAAAAATTGCATTTTTGTGTTTTATTCCTTTTTTCTGAGTTTTCTGTGTAATTTTCATGCAAAAATATTCAATGTACAGACAGTTAGTCTACGATTTTATTATATGTATAGATTATTAGCCTTGTTTCGCAAATCGAACCGTTCGTTGCTTCGCTCTAAACGGAATCAATCGCGGAGGCCTAACAATAGGGTCCCGTCAGCACAGCACCTTTGGTACGGAACCCTACAGGCCTGATCCGCAAGTCGAACCGTCCAGAACTTCGCAAAACTAAATCAGTTTAAGACTCTACGATAAATGCACTTTAAACGAAACCAACCAGCACCAGAGATTTAACCAATTATGGTCCCTAACAGTTTCAGACCTTTCAGAGACCAAACCGAAATTCCTACGAACACGACTGTGTTTAAAAATCGTGTGAGGTCATTCTCCAGCGGAAAACCTTAACACCGCAGTTCAGAAAAACGCGTCATCAGTGCAACGCCATCTATCGACCATGTAAACTGACAAAATATTTGGCAGCGGAAGACGTTAAATAAGAAGCCCGTATGTAACGGTATATAACGATTAGGTATTAAAATGTTTACTTTTATTTTGCTACGTCTACGTATTAAAGTTTCACAAATAACTCAATCAATGTGTTTTGGTGTAACATTCATGCTTTCATGCATTTTTTGGTACCTCAATAGATGGCGCTCTGACTAATCAGCATATTATTAAGGAAGTTTCTTACTAAACTAAAAATTCAATATATTTTGATTTTGTGGATCAATTGTATCGATCAATAACGAAAAGGTATAAAATGATCACTCTTATTTTGCCACGAATTAAAAGTTTCACAAATAACTCAACAATTTTGAGTGCTTTCGTGCATTTTATTATTCTCAATAGATGGCGCTCTGACTCATCAGAATACATTAGGAAGTTTCTTCCTAAACTTAAAAATTCAATATCTTTTGATTTTGTGGGTCGATTTTGATGAAATAAACGCTAAATGTTACTCGGGTTATCACGTAATATTTTTAAGTA
Organism: Lacanobia wlatinum; assembly: GCA_947578705.1. NCBI lineage: Eukaryota > Metazoa > Arthropoda > Insecta > Lepidoptera > Noctuidae > Lacanobia > Lacanobia wlatinum. Next base: position 12,934,743 of record OX388043.1, on the reverse strand, counting down.
CTTAGATTTGCAACCTAATCTGTGGTTTAAGCGTGATGCTCCCACAAACGCACAGACAAACAGACAAACAGACAAAAATTTCAAAAATTGCATTTTTGTGTTTTATACCTTTTTCCTGAGTTTTCTGTGTAATTTTCATGCAAAAATATTCAATGTACAGACACGGTTAGTCTACGATTTTATTATATGTATAGATGAAATAATGGCGATTATAGTGGATTTCGTAACAATTTATTGATTTAAAAGAGTGTCCGTGGAGTTTCTTGCACGTTCTTCTCCATAGAGTTCTACGCTATGGAACGTGCAAATATCTTCACCTCTTTGACTGACCGACCTTGACGATTCCAAAGTGCCTGTAAATGATTTAATTGAAATAAATGCTTTGAGTTTTATGTCACTTTTTCATTTCAATCACACTATATAAATACGATAGTGTGGATATATGGATGTATGGATGTTTATAACTCAATCACGCCAGAACAACTGACCAAACCTGGATGAAATTTCGCGCAGATGTAGATTATAGTTTGGAATAGCAAGCACATAGGCTACTTTTCGTCCTGGGCGTATATTCCCTTGGAATTATAACTAGAAGATATTATTACAACCTAAGACCAATATCCAGAAGATAAGTTAAGTTATAACTAAGAAGCTGATGTTATAATTAAAATTGTTAGTAAAAGGAACTTCGGAACTACTGATTTGTTTACAATATTTCTTCACTGATAAATACCTATTACACTGTCGCCGAGTGTCATAATGATACTTTTATGCCGGAAAAATGCTCAGTACCAACCATTGTACCCACACAATTAATTTGTGTTAAAGGTTGGGTAACTGTTTTTGTGTACAATCTACACTAATATTATAAAGAGGAAAGATTTGTTTGTTTGAAATGAAAAGGCTCCGAAACTACTGGACCGATTTCAAAAATTCTTTCAGCAATAGATAGCTACATTATCAGGGAGTAACATAGGGTATATTTTATCCCCGTACTCCCACGGAAACGGGAACTACGCGGGTGAAACCGCGTGACGTCCACTAGTAAAGTATATTCACGTATCTGTAGCGAAGCCTTTTTTGCTACAAATACCTACAACTCATTTTTAGTGACTCAGACAAGCCAGATCAAAGTTTAGCTGTCCGCCACATTCACTACCCTAAGCATTGGCGAATAAAACTGCCACGAAAAGAAAGGGTCAACGTACTTATTGTTAGGGATCCCTTCAAGTAAGTTTCATAGGTAAAGAACTAATATTTTTAGCATATAAATGATACTGCTAAAGTCTTAGAATAGTCGTAGAAAGAGTTGTTGATGTACTGTTTCAATAGCCACCAGTTTACAGCACAATGATTTGTTTTTAGCCAGGTACTTCAAAGCCATTACTGAAACACCAGAATTCAATTAAGCTAAGCTCCCTGCATCAGAGTGGGACTAGAACTAAGCTTCCTCACACCAGCTATCACCTACAGAACTAAATAAATAATGTTTAAGGTTCCCTGAGCGATATATTTTACTTTCTCAACGCCACTGCAACGTTTCAATAAAATATTAAAGGTCTTTTCAAGATAGGAGACAAGATGGCGACTTTAAAAGATGAAGATAGCAAAGTGAAGAAAAATTTCGTAGAATGAATTTAAATCGAACTTTTTCTACCATTAAAAACTATTATGCCCAACAGTCATGGTAAAATTGCCGCCAAAAGTTCAATTTAGGTATTTATTTATCAAAACTACAGCATGTACTGAAATACAGACGTCAATAAAAACAAAAAAAAAACATGTTCCAAGTTCCATGTTTAAACTAATGAGACCCTAAGAAAGAATTCAATACCACAGAAAAACCAGAGACCGTCAACCTTTTTTGAAGTCACCTAAAAAGTATAATAGATTTTTAGCTACCAACCCGCACCGACCGGCCGTTCGCATTTACCCTCAACCTATAAATAAAAATAAATATTCCTTTAACTTCGGACCGTGTGTATGAATGAGAACCCCTGGTATCTTGTCGGGCTCCCTCCAGCCACTCTTGTGGAAACTGTTTCCATTCCACTGAGTTTTCTCGCCCAAGCATACGGGACTCGCTTTGAACTTATTTTCCACTTTAAGCATTTGTTTTCTTTCTCTGTCACCGTTTTTCGTTCATATTCAAATCGTCAGTTTTAAAGGGTTTTGATAAATTTTTAAATTTCATGAAATTCTGATTCTGTTTTTAAAATACACTAGAATATAGCGAAACGAATAAACAATTGGTGATTCAATCATAATTACCTTAGTATAAATAACATGCTAAGAGTATTGATATATAAAAAACTCAAGATACACATTCAGCATCCCAAAAATGCGCAAGTTTGAAACAGTCTCGCATCGCTCGCCATATTGCACTGCTTTGTAAAAACAACTTTAAGCGATCCGTGTAAGGTTGAATTTGCAAAAAAAAAAAATGTTTATAGTATAACTACACACAACTCCCAAATGATACTTGATACAATCATGTCAGTTTTTGACGACATTTTCGAGTGTTGCATTTGTTCGAGGCTGTGCATCTTGGGTTTTTTTATAAATCAATGGCTAAGAGGTATATTTTTGACCTAATACTTTATTGTGAAACACCGTTAATTTGATAGATTTGTTGGTGTAAAATTAAAGTGTACCTATTGTATCTAATTATATGTTTTAGCTTCTGAATTAGAAGAGGGTTGTAATTAGTTTGCCACAGTTTTCGTAGATAGAAAGAAACGAAAGAAAAATAGTTTATCATTTTATTTATCATAATACATATTTAACAACTGTCTGGGATCCTGGTGTTGGGTACTCGAAATTTTATAATCGTGAATGAAGCTGCCATAGCATGTATACGATTGAACGAACCCACCACTAGCTTCAAAATCAGCATCATTCATTATGAAAAATCACAGCTACAGGTTCTGATAACATTTTGAGTCCAAAGCATTTAGGGAACATGTGGGGTTCTAACGACGCCAACGTAATTCGCATTCAGCTTACCGGCGAGGAAAACATTCGCACATGAAGAAAGCTAGAAAATCGACCGTGTGTTGTTGGTACCTGCTTCGTGAATAGAAGTGTAGGTCCTAAATGTAATACAGTGCGGTGCCGTAAATATGGCAGAGCGTGTTTTTAAAAGTTAGGTATGTAGAGTTTGTTTTTAAAACTCGATGAGTTGTTTTAAAGTCCGGGTATGTATCTAAAAACACGAAAAAGAAGCTGAATCATGTAAATAGCCATTTACTGTACAAACAAACCACCATTGTGCCCAAAAATAAAATCTAAACTTTTTCATTGAAGTCAACCCATAAACAAATGTTCCACAGAACTGTCCCCCCAGCTACAATAAAATGTTTGTTTCAGTTTTCATAAAAGAATCCTGTAAACGACGACAAAACCTCCTTTTTGGAAAGCCGTGTAAATAGTATACAATTTTTAGGGCAGTTTTGCTAAAAAACTGAAATTCACGAACATTGTCACATTCGTAGACCGATGAATGATTCAATAATAATTAATTATCTACCCTTACAACACCCAAGAATATACTTAAGTCGACGTTTATTTTTAATACAAAGATTTTCCCAAATCTAAGTAAAACTGGAACAAACAAAATACAGTGCAGACCCGGTTGAATTGCAGCTTGAATATGTGCATATGATTTGTTTACAAATCTCAAATACTACTATTTGCTCCGAGTGTATTACACCAAAAAACAATTCAAGCGCATCTCCCGTCTACAGACTGGAATATATTAACGCTGTGTTCAGCGATTCAGCGAGTCGGTGAGATTAAAATCTGTTTTCCCAACTCAGTGTTTTCCAGTTTGTTGAGTATATTGTTACCGTGAATGCTTTAATGCTGTATACAGCGCTATCTTTGCTGATTCTGCTGTATGATTTAATTTTGTTTTCATGACAGAGGCAACGTGTTTGAAATTGGAAGATTATAGAGGTATGATGGCTTTTGTTTTTTTTAAATTTGTGCTGGTTTATGAAAGAGTTTTTTGTCTAGATTAACATACGAGATACGAAGGACGTAAATCTTTTTAAATTAGGAACATGATCATCTAAATTGTTTGTTGTTAGTAAAACGTTGATAATGTCTGGCAGTATTGATCCGATGTCGGTTTTTTTCTCTCCGATAGAAAGCTACCTCGCTGAGAATCTAGACTATTTATTGCCTGAAAAATGCGCTGTTCCTAAAGGTGCCTTCAAAATTTGCCGCGCTGCTTTGTTAATCCATACAAATAATAAACGCAAAGTGCCGCGCAGCGGCAGCGCTGCAGCCGCGTTGCGGCCGCGTGTTTACTATCTGTGGCGCCCTAAGAAAATTAAGCTAGTTATGTTGAGGCGGTTTTCTAGTTACAAGAGAGACAGTTGCATATTATAATATGCAAGGATGAACTGAATATTCTCCTACATAATTTCCTCGACACATTGGACAAATTCGATTTCGGTACCTAGATATAGTGGTGCGCAAGCTCAATTGATTAATTCATGGTACGCGACATTACCCAAGCTCTCTGTGAAGCGTATGAGAGCACCCAGGTGTACATACTAGTGCTCACTGCCTCGATATTAGAGATAAAAATATTCCATGATTTTGGTTAAATCTCATAATATTAAAACACATAAGTAAAAATTATAGATTTCACTAAAAAATATTCGGTTTATTTACTAATCTCAACGTGTAAAATAAGGTCAAGTGAGCTTGAATTGAACTGTTATTTCACCTTGATTGGATATATTGACTTCATGTTCGCTTCACCTTATGTACAGTCAACAATGTTATTCGGTATACAAGCAACAATATTAATTTTTCCACAGCACTGCCAATGTTTATTCAAGGCTCTCGAGAAATGCTTAAAAACATCGTGCAGATGAAGCAACTTTTCATCGGCATTGACTGAGAAATTACATCTGAAAAAATAGGTAGTAATTAATACATATGATCAATTTGGTTTAGCCAGAATTTATGTATTGGTATCACATAATAAGGAAAAAAATCACCAAATCACCTCCAAATCGTTGAGATGAAACCATTTTACTCCTTCATTTTTTAACAAAAGTCTTAAAAAAATATCTACTGTTTTGCAATACACACGAAAATAATTTGGTTTTGTTTCTTTTTTTAAATATGTGTTATTTTTTATAATAAATTAAAAATGCGCGTAGCGGAGTGGCGCGTAGAGGAGTAGTTAGCTCTGTTTATATGCATAAGGTCATTGGCGTGTATACAAGCCTTAAGCATTTGACATACTTACGAGTGTGTTGTACAATAATTGTCTACTCAACACACTCAACATTGTTTAAATGTAGTTACAAGTTAGCTGCCTGCACACCCAATAGCTTTGTTGACTGTACATGGTTTTCACGATGAGTTTTTTACAGAATAGCACTAGGTTATTAGTCGTGCACATCGATGTTGTATTAACGTGTCGTGCTTGTCTGCGATACACAGATGGAAGGAGACAATACACCTCTTTTTGAAAAATGGCTGTCTTAGGCTGCGTTTGCGATGCTTTAAACAAATGCGTTGTTTATAAGATAATTAAAAATCTATCTAGTAAGTTCTTGGTTTTTTTAATTTTGACATTTAATATGTTTAAATCAATTTCATTGTTAAAGTGACTGAAGCGGGCGTGGCTTGTGGAAGCCAGAATACCGGTTTTCGGTGGTACTTTCACCCCTTTGGTAAAGTAATAAATATGGGTCGTACAGTTCCGGGAGTTAAGACTTTTGTTAGGAAATTTCCACTTCTTTTCGAATCTTTTTTTAGATATCAAAAATCTTAATAAGATTTAGAGATATTTGAAGAAAAAACAAACCCCGTAAATAAAGTAAATTGTTTATAACTTTTGAGGTTTTTCCGAGCGGTGTACCATAAACATTTTTATGAAACATCCTTTGCAGAGACAAGGTTTTTACTAATTAACGTAAACAAATTGACATATTAATTTAAAGCACTCCCAAGAAAAAGAATCAAACTTTCTTGACCATTTATTTTTATTTAAATTGTGGCTATATTTAAACCATAACACAGCAAAACTCGAGTCAATCGCTCAAATCCAAGAAAAAATCGAATAGCCCTCTTAACGACTGTTGTTATTATTGTGCTATAATTCCCTTAATTACTCGACTAGTACCGTAACGATTTAACTTTTTATATTATATCTCAAACTAATAGGTACCTTAAATTATTTACCTATCCAAAAATTTTCTTCCATTTCAGAGTTTTCTAAAAACCCGCGGGTTTTTGTCAGTCTTAACATGAAACGTTGAATACATGAGTATTCCCCAGTTGTTAGTCATTAGTCTATGTTCTTGAATTTCACGAGTGAAATTACGAAAACGAGTGGAAATTTTTTAAACAAAATAATAAAAACCTTCTAAGAAATACAGTGAGTATATAAACTAGGAAAATATTTTGATTTTAATCTGCTAAAGCTAGCTTCGTCTAAATTACCCCAAGGGATTTTCAGGGTAATAAGATTTTGAGTCCTCATCTAGGCTATGTTGTACCTCGCAAAGGGCATTTTGAGGGACAAAGAGGGGGTTTTAGTCAGTAAGAGCCTGTCTCACACTCGACAAATCATCAAATGACCCCCAAACACCTGTATTTCAAAGTTCATACAAATCCGTTCAGCAGTTGTAAGAGCGGCTATACCTACGTTGTTTCATAAAAACTTTCAAGTCCTTGGGAATTAAAGAATCGATTTTAAAGAAACTTACTCGATACTCAATATCTTTATTGCATTCCACATGTATTCTTAAGTGGTAAAAACAAGATAAGTTCATGTGGACCCCGTCGGGCACAATAAGGTAAGTAGGAGAGATGAAGCATTTTTTTATTTATGTAAATTGTTAGCAAACTAAATTATAGTTATTGGGTAGTTGTTGGGTATAATACACATACCCAAGATAGAACCTTAAGAGTTAGCTCAAAACTTTTGCGAAAAAGAGTTTATAGAGAAAGAGAGTAATTGTTCACTTGCTATACAAAACTTCAAATTGTTCTCTCTATCTCTCCATACATTTTTTTTAAGTAAACGATCACGAATAGAGTCTTGAATAAGGAACTCTTAACGCAACTAGTTCAGAGTTCCTTACAATACGAACAAAGTCCAGAAATCCAGAAGACTATTGATTGATTGATTGAAGTACCAATTTCTTCATCCAAACCCTTACAGGTTAATGGAGACCGTTGATTGATCAAAGTTAGATTTATTTTAAACTCAACGGAACTCAAAAATAAACACACAAATCTACGCAGTATCATAGCTCAACCATATCCCAATGATTTTCACCATTGCATGCCCAATTAACCCGTAGAAGGTTGGCCTAACTGGATTTGGGCAAGATTTTCAAAAGCCTCGGGCCCAAGGTCTTGCCTTCCTAATCAGATAAGCTTATCACACCTACCCGTATTTTGCCCTGTATGGTTTAACCGCTAATTTAATTTGATTCATTCATTTAAGGATTAACATGAGTTAGGATTTTCAGTTGGATTCAGAGATTTTGGTTTAGTGAACGTATAATGTTGTTGAGAAACATTCAACTAGTACTTTTTTTTAGGATGCGAAATCATCAAATGCGGATTCATTTGATGGTTCCAATCTGGACTCGAAAAAAATATCAGCTGTTTCATACATTTTCATTGGCTAAATATTGCATTTTGTATGAAACAACTCATGTTTTTTTTCAAGTTTTCAAGGTTCTCAAAGTAAAATCTATCTATACTAATATATAAAGCTGAAGAGTTTGTTTGTTTGTTTGTTTGCTTGAACGCGCTAATCTCAGGAACCACTGGTCCGATTTGAAAAATTATTTCAGTGTTAGATAGCCCATTTATCGAGGAAGGCTATAGGCTATGTATCATCACGCTAAGACCAAAAGGAGCGGAGCAGTAATGAAAATTGTGTCGCAGACGAAGATGCGCGGGTCAGCTAGTTGTTTATAAACATGTGTACTTTCACTTCCTAAGAGGTTGTTGGTGTTTTACAAATAACCCTGTATAAAATTCTTCCGTTACTGAGTGACTGACAGACAACGCACAGCTGAAACTACTAGTAAGCTGGAGTTTGGTATGTAGCTACTCTACACTTCGTAGGACAGTACTAAGAGAGGATTTCCCGTAATTCGTACGGGAACGGGTAAAAACCGGGATTACGCGTACGAAGTCGCGGGCAAAAGTTAGTATAGTATTTAAAGATTAGAGAGATTAAGATTAGATTTATCGGCGTGCGTGTATAGCCAAAGGAGAGGTTGAGGAGCTCGTGGCTAAATAATCGAATCAGAAGCCAGTAAATCTGACTCCAGTCTTGCCGAGAAGTACGGTGTTACCCTGTTAATGGGTTGTGGAGGTCTGGTAGGCAGTCGCTCCACGTAAAAAACTAGTGTTCAGCTAAATCCGGTTTGACTGGAAGCCCACCCCAGGCTAGGCATATGATGATGTGTATAGCCAAAGGGGAAATTCTAGTATTTTCGAGGAGCGAGCCGCCGCAATTGTAATCACAAACTGTCAGGAACCCCTCTATTTTCCATACATCCGACAATTTTTTGACAGTGATTGCCGCTGAGACGATATTATAACTCGAATTTGAACGATTTTTGAGTACGAGAATGATATTTGATAATAATCTTTATTGACATAAATAAATACAAAAAAAAAAATATGAATTCCCTAGCTCCATCCTGCATTGGTGTGAATGGGTCTGGTTAAAAAAATAATTCAGTAAGGATCGTACCAGGTCGAGGTCTATAGTTTCTGTCTTCACAGGAATTGTATTGAATTGGAATTTTAGTCGAAAAAAGCATGTCGTTTTTAGGGTTTCGTAGCCAAATGGCAAAAAACGGAACCCTTATGGATTCGTCATTTCTGTCTGTCCGTCTGTATATCACAGCCACTTTTTTCCGAAACTATAAGAACTATATTGTTGAAACTTGGTAAGTAGATCTATTCTGTGAACCGCATTAAGATTTTCACACAAAAATAGAAAAAAAAAAAATTTGGTGGTTCCCCATACTTAGAACTGAAACTCAAAAATTTTTTTCATCAAACTCACACGTGCGGGATATCTATGGCTAGGTCTTCAAAAATGATATTGAGGTTTCTACCATCATTTATTTTGTAAACCGAATAGTTTGCGCGAGAGACACTTCCAAAGTGGTAAAATGTGTGTCCCTCCCCCCTGTAACTTCTTAAATAAGAGAATGATAAAACTAAAAAAAAAATATGATGTACATTACCATGCAAACTTCCACCGAAAATTGGTTTGAACGAGATCTAGTAAGTAGCTTTTTTTAATACGTCATAAATCGTAAACCGCAATTTACCTATCATTCAATCAACTCAAATATAAAAAAGCGGCCAAGTGCGAGTCGGACTCGCCCATGAAGGGTTCCGTAGCAGCAAGTAACATAATATAAAAGTTCTTGTAGTTCGTTGTAACTTTATAATTATTATTTAATTCGGCACCTATTACAGATTTATTAATAGAAAATAATGTTTCACGGTTTATGCATAAGGTTTATGTTTATGAAATTAAATGTTTTTTTTTATTAGTATGTATAGTTTGTATATATATTATTATATGTATTATTGTTCATTTTAATTGTATTTCAATAATTTCAATTGGTTTTAATTCTTCATATTGCACCTTCCACTATTCTCTGCTTCACCCAAATGTTGACTGGTAGAGAATGCCTATGGCATTAAATCCGCCTATGTACATTTATGTGCTGAAGTGTTAAATAAATAAACAACTTATAAAAATGGTTCCTTCTATAGAATAAATTAAGTATAGCTTCTATGTAAACAAGTTTCGCATCGCTGTCGCGTTTCGCGTCGTCCCCGTCTGCGGCAACCTTAATAACGACGACCCAAGCAAAAATTAAAGTCTAATAAAATAAAAAGATTCCATCTCATAATAAATGCCGCGACCATAAACGACTTAGCCGGCTCGGAGGTTTTAATTTTCCAGTTCCCTTGATGCCACTAATTAAAATTTTAATAAGACCTCTTAATGACGTGATTAATGCTTCCGTGTCACTAGCTGGGATGCCTGATCTGGTATGTAATTAGAGAGTAGGGTTGCAACTGTACTTAGTGTCTATATATGTGTTTGTAAATATAATATTTATTCCTAACATAACAAATACAGATAGAAGAGCACAAATGTGCTGCTTATTTCTAAAGATTACCTCTATTTTCCAGCAGACTTGGGACAGGAGAGTTCGACTTCGAATGTGCGACCTGTATAGTTCCGACTCTCTCTCACACCAGAATCATGATTGGGTATTTAAGATATTATAGTAGGACCCTACTTCACATTTATTTTCCCCAGAGAAAAAAAGGTGCTGCCTCTCTTGGGCAGGAGGATCATCTGTGCTCTATTCTTGGCTATCGAACACTAAAAGAATGTTTCAATTCGAACCAGTAATTTCTGAGATTAGCGCGTTGAACCAAACAAACAGACTCTTCAGCTTTATAATATTCGTATAGATTATGAACAACTTTTGGGATCAACCCCAAAATCGCGAAAACAAAAGAAAAAATCTGCTGTTCTTTACATTTGGCCGACTTATGTGCACATTAATGTACGGGGCAGTCGAGTTTTTTCGCGATTTTGGGGTTGGCCCTAAAGTAAAAGTTGTTCATAATGATGAGTACGATAACTCCTTTATTATAACTCTATAGTTATTAAGTAAAAGAACTTTTTAATCATCTTCCACCACCGCTTAGACGTTACATCCCTATCAGAGACTACCTTATTACCCTAATTAGCGATGTTCGGACACTGTTAAATGCTCGAGTTGGTAATCTGATACCGTCCATAGTTAGGTACTAGGTAGAGCTCCTTTGTTGGTATAATGAGGCTGCGAGAGCATATAGTTTCTGATTTGTCTCTGCTGGGGTAAATGCATCAGCTGTGCTTCTGGTATTGCAGATAGGCCAGCGACCTCAAAACATCAGCTGAGGCATCAATTTCAGTCATCCAAGAATTAAAAAAAAAATAGTTTGTGAAGAAAAAAAGTGAACTTTAATTTTAAATTTCCAGAAGAATTTATAAATGCTAAAGTGTCTAATGCAAGTGCGTCATCTTAAAGTCCCCGGCAAACAGGCGCTATGCACTAATGCAATGACTAAATTTCTTAGAAATAGTTTTACGGGTAGTATATTTTCGTAGAGTAATTTATATAATATTAGAAAGGGTGATCGCATAGTTGTTTGATCGTCGCGTCGCGCTTGTCTAGGGGAGCCTTACTTTTGTTGCTTCGAGACTACCTACATTCAAACAAATGGGCTTCCTTGTTAGCGCTACACGCTTGTGTTGTAATATACTAAGGTACTATAATTATTTTCATCTGTGATCCTCCAACCAGGTACTTTAATTGCTAGCCGTGTGCGTGCTTAGAGTACTTCTTTACCTGATAAATATTGCTGGTATAATTGTTAGAAACATTTAGTTCTCAAAACTCCTAGAAGTATTATCAGAGAATACATAACGTAATGTCTTGTCTTGTCTTATGTAAATCCGTCATAATAATGCTACTAAAACAGGTGCGACAAAAAATGGTGACAAAATATGCAATGACCAGTTTTTACAGAAAATTTTCATTAGTCTGAGTGATATCCGTAGAAGGATTCCAAAAACCAAAAAAAGTGCTGCATTATTGTTTCATATCGTCATATCGCGCCTGTCTGTAAGAGCCTTGCCTTTTTGTTACAAGATGGTCAACATTCATACACCCTGCTATACTCTAGGGCTATTTGTTCCCACAATAGTGCTGTTATAGACTAAGGTACTATATATATTATTTTCATCTTTCTTTCTCCAGCTAGGTAGGTACATACTTTAATTACTGGTCGTACGTGATAACAAGCGGTAATTCTTAACGTGATGAATGTTGCTGCTACAATGATTTAGTACCTAATAGCACCAGGTAATAACAAACACACTGTTATGAATTGTTTCGTAATCATTTGTTAGAAATACGTTGCCGTTATTAGGGACTAATGGCTTTAGTGAAAGTGTCAATATTATTAAAGACTAGTGGACGTCACGCGGTTTCACCCGCGTAGTTCCCATTCCCGTGGGACTACGGGGATAATATATAGCCTATGTTACTCCCTGATAATGTAGCTATCTATTGCTGAAAGAATTTTTCAAATCGGTCCAGTAGTTTCGGAGCCTATTCATTTCAAACAAACAAACAAACAAATCTTTCCTCTTTATAATATTAGTGTAGATTAAGATTGTCGGAAAATTAGTTGAATTACATGCTCTGTCGAAACGGTATATAATCATCTCAATTTGGATTTTTAACAATCGTTAACTCTGATAAAACTCAGTATCTCTAACTAAAGCCTCAGGACAAGTCCAGGGCGGGTATTCTTGACATAGTTACCAATCCAACGAAATCGGTCGTTAAGTCCTAAGGCCAAATTCAATCTCGAACGCGATCCAGGGATCAAATCATGGATTTTGATCGTGATCGTGTTCGACATTGACTGTGTGCGGGCGGCCTTACCGAATTCGGTCGTAAGGCGATCGGTAGGTAACTATGTTGAGACTGGCCCGCCCAGAACTATACGGGTACATAATGCAACACTGTGACTATAAACACAATTTTTACTATCAGAACAAAACCTATAATTGCGAAAAAAACCGGCCAAGTGAGAGTTGTACTCGCCCACCGAGGGTTCCATACAAATTTGTAAGTACATAAATATTACTTTAAATAAGGGCTATATTTTTTGTGATTTAAATACAAATGTATAGTTTTCAGACGTTTCCCTATACTTGTAGTATAAGATGGTATTACTTGCCAAAGGAGATGTTTCAAAATGGGCCAGGTCTATGTATAATACATCAAAAAAATAGAAAAATCTGTAGAATTCGGGAAAAATACGGATAATTCATTTAAATGTTTACTGTTGTGGTAGTTAAGATGTTTATAAATTACTTTTATCGATTTTAAACATGGCGTCACACCGATTTAGTTACTTTGTGCTTAAAAACAATGAGAATAAACCATAGATCATAAAAAGATAACTGTCACCTGTCAGAAAAAGTCACTTCAGTCACTTTCGTCTCATTGTCGGTAAATAAACATGTCAGAAATAAATGTCAGACGTCCTAAATCAATCAAAATGACAGCTTACCGCCATGACGGGTTGTGTGTTGCAATTTCAAGTGTAATTTCTTGTGTTTTACCAGCAAACAAAGCCATTTTAAAGAAACTGGACAATTGAGAACTGTTTTAAATATTTTTCCCTATTTTTAAGTATAGTGTACAAGGACCAGGCCCAGGCTCCATACATTTTGGACCATCTCTTTTCATAGTTCTAGTTCAACGGGAAATACCCTATACATTTTGATTCCCTTGAGATTGTCGAAATATACGTTTTTTGCGTCATAAACGACCTTATCTTTTTTTACGTTTACTTAGAAGTTTGATTTATTGACAGCTGCAAGGGGCCATAGACCTGAGTATGTGGTTTCATTAATTTCAACTCGAGACCTGGCTGCGTTCCCGAGATAAACGGTCTTGACAGGCAGACGGACAGACAACAAAGTGATCCTATAAGAGATCCGTTTTTTCTTTTGAGGTATGGAACCCTAAAAAACAGCTGTGTCATGTATCTCGTCGATTTAGAATTTAGATGAACATCGTGTAACAGTTGTTTTTCAGGATTGGTCCGATACAAAAAGTTCTTCATGATTATAAGTTATTTTATCTCTTAAAGCTCAGTGGGATAACGCATACTTACATCAAAATGAGATAGTTAATTATTATAATACAGGTAATCCATGTTAAGATTAAACATTTCACAATATTGTGTTCCATAAAACATTTTAAACGCTTTACTTAGTAATCATGAATAAATAATCCCAACTTGATGTTAATTTTAAGACCTCAAGACGTTAATTCCGTTCTGCTTTCAAAAGTAAACGTTGGATTTTCAAAGTAAGTTCAAAGTAAGTAAGTAATAGGTGTTAGAAATAAATACCTATGTTCGTATCAATCAAAGGGAAGACGTTAGAGGATTATGTTGTCTGTGCCATATACAGTAAGCATATCAGATGCTTGGTTTTTCTTGGGTAGTGATCAAGTGGCGTTTAAACACTTGAAAAAGAAGTGGTGGTGGTTGCGGGACGAGATCAGGCAGACATCTTCCGTTAAGGTGACAGGGACGATGGATTGGGAGACATCCTTCGCCACACATTAATCAGGACACGAAATGGCGGCGCGAAGGGTTTATAAATTTATTTAGACAAAGGCGGACTTAATGCCTTACGAATTCTCTGCCAGCCAAACAATGCTCGTCATGATGACAGATGCGACTCTCTTGGATGATAAGAAATTTAAAACCTTACTTTGCACTTCGGCCGGTTAAGTAAGCAGAGGGCGGGCCAGCCCTAGTCAGGGTCAGCAGTAGACACCATCGCACCTGCAGCCCTGGACGCAAGTGTACGAGGGAATAATGGAATTGTTTTAGTCAGTAAGAGTCTGACAGTCACACACACTCCTGGATGAAGGACATTCATGAGGATTTCCACCGAAAAAGAAATTACCCTAGGATCCCTCAAGGTGGATTGATGATCTGTTGAAAGCCGCGGGAACCAGCTGGAGGCGAGACCCATATGACCGGTTCGTGTGGCGATGCTTGAGTATTCCAGCTTAAACTATGACCGAGATCATTCACTTATTCCGTTATAGTCTACTATAGCAGAAGTGTTGATACATATAACATAAAAACAACTACGCGTTTATAAACACAAGAACACTACACGGCGCAAAGTGGCCATTAGCAGTGAGATGAGCTATAAAACTGCGTGCGATAAAACACGTTATAGCTTGCTGTGGAGTAATTGCTTTACACTATCGTACGTGCGCTCTTGTTTATGGACTTCTGAGTATCTTTGTGGTCAAGTTGGGGTGTCGGTAGTAAAACTGTACTTTATACGACATTATTTCGAGCCCTGTACGCAGTAGATA
This sequence comes from Lacanobia wlatinum, assembly GCA_947578705.1. Taxonomy (NCBI): domain Eukaryota; kingdom Metazoa; phylum Arthropoda; class Insecta; order Lepidoptera; family Noctuidae; genus Lacanobia; species Lacanobia wlatinum. Next base: position 12,919,732 of record OX388043.1, on the reverse strand, counting down.
TCTATCAGGAAAGACGATCTATCAGTGTATCTTTTATGACCAATTGTGGTCAAAATAGCGTAATGAGTCTATAATATTCCCATTGCAGGGAAATTTTGTCAGTCTGTGAGAGGGACTGGACAGAAAACCATACAGGCCTACTGCGCATTGGTGGATGTCACATATGTCTTCGAATTTTTTGTAAATTGGATATGTCAGTTTGCTCACAATGTTTTTTTTTTACCTAGTTGAGAGCAGTGTTCATGAAACAATCTGCGCAAAGTAAGGATGCGGACCTTTTTTGTAAAGATGGGAAATCATCAAATGAATTCTCCTGCTATGGGCAGAGTAGACGGGAGTGTCACTCTTACTGACTAAAATCCAACCTGTTCCTTCTAACGCCCTTTGCATTCCAGGGCTGCGGTGACTCTCTGGAACAAATTCCGCAACCCTGGCAGGCAGAGTTTCGACACTACCACTCGTAAGTTGGGACCGTTACCACCGGGAAATCGTTGCGCCATTGTGTGGCAGAAAATCAATGAGCATTTACAAAGAGAACGTGCACGATAGTTTTATGTTCAGTAAGCTTATCGTTTTGTATTGCTTCCTGTGCACGCACACGAACTATAACTCGCATACGTTAAAGCTTCTTAAAGCACTTGCAGGGTGGTTTAAGTGCAGGATAACTCCAAGTTACCATTAAAAGTAGCCATGTGCACACGTTTGGTAAAAATTCGCATAAAATGTAATTTACAGCGTAGAGGCAATCATGGGACGCAATGTCAGGCAAACTTTTTTTCATATAAACTGAAATTATATACATATGATTCTACCTGTAAAGCAATTGCAAAACAATGTTTTTGAAAAAATTTCGTCGCATCTATGTTGAATTGAAATTATCATCTTCTTGCCCTAATCCCGTGTCACTGGGGGTCGGACGTAGCACGTTGTTTTCTTCCATTCTGTCCTGTCAACCGTCCCATTCCTTCGTACCATGGAAAGAATTGAAAATTAAATATCAGACTGCTTGAAAAGCGACTTTTTTGAAAATTTATTGCCAACAAAGTTTTTGACAAAGTCAATTTTTTTATTTTTCATATTTTAGTGATTCACATTTTTGGAATTGTCTCCTCAAGCCCTTTATTTGAATACCCTACTCGATAGGTTTTGAGGGGAAAAAAAATTGAAGCCGTAATTATGGTGCCAATTTAATTTTTATATACCCAGTGTCACTCCCACAATCAAGACGAATCTAACGAAACCTCACAAGCTAAAATCTATTTAGCCATTTAGGCTATAGAGCGGGCCAAAGAAATATACATACATACACTCGAAAAACATAAGCCTCCTCCTGTCGCAGTCGGGAAAGTTACTTTTGTTTTTGGCATTTTGCATAAAACTGGTTCAGTATAGTTTGTTAAAAGAATGATTACATCGTTTTTTTAATTTAAGCGTGGACAAAAAACCAGCTTAAAACATTTCATCACTCCCGCCAAACAGGCAGGAGCTTTATAAAACGTCAGTCAACACATTTAACGCTGTCAGTCACGGCGGCCATGTTGGAAAAGATAAGTGACGTCATGACATGAAGCAATCTATCATCGTTCATAATGTGTGGCATATTTAGGTACACACTCTTTATTAAGGGTGGTTTTTTAAGCATGTTGGTAGAAAATGATACTAGAAATAAAATAAAAAGCTCAACTTACTGTGACTTACCCAACTTTTAAGATTTTAACTCACTAATTGCAAATTAATGATTTAGATAGACGTCTTCTTTTTATTAATTTTGCTTTGAAAAAATGAGAGGGAGGCTTTTACTCAGCAGTGCGATACGGGCTAGTTTTAGTAGAGTAGATTGATTTAGAAGTTACTCTAATGTCAATTTATTAATCACTAGTTGACCCGCGCAACTTCGTCTGCTCCGCTCCTATTGGTCTTAGCGTGATGCCTATAGCCTTTCTCGATAAATGGGCAAAAAGCACTGAAATAATTTTTCAAATCGGACCAGTAGTTCCTGAGATTAGCTCGTTCAAGAAAACAAACAAACTCTTCAGCTTTATATGTTAGTATAGATATACAGGGAGTGCCAGAACTCAACATCAAGCCGAAACGGGATGACAGGATTGATCACAACCATCACGAAAAAAAACTGAAAAAAAAAATCTATCCCATGCAGTTTGAAAGTTATGGGCATTTTAAGATAAACCTAGAAATTTCATCAAACTGTACCCTTTTTCGGTTATTGTGGTTATTCTTTTTTATTTTTGTTCATTTGAACTTTGGAAACGTAATCCTAAATAACATTTCTAGAATCCCAAAAAAAAATAATGACACAATTTTCCAAGAATTGAGACTATTTGTTAAAATACGAATTTAAAATTTTCAAGATACGTCGACTTTTACAGGCCCTCCTTTAAAAACAATGTACTAGAGTGCCTTGGCAAGTGGCATTAAAGGTTGGCGCATTTATTCAGAATTCTAAAATGGTACAGTACTTCTAAGTTCCATACAATAAAAAAGAGTAAAAAAATTAAAACCTCAAGTAACCCGATGTTTGCTATCTCAGTTAAAATGTTTTTGATTCGCACAAGCTCTAGGTAAGTTCTTAATTTTAAGGCAAAATGATGAGAGAGATGTATAGTGCGTATGTTTGCCATGAGTGAGCGAGACAGATAGTGACGCCACTTTTACCAAAGTGAAAAAAAGTTAGTAAAATTAGTAAAATAATGAAAAATCTTGACCTAGTTTAATTTAGGATTGTTGGAATAAAAGTCAGATAGAGAAATAACATTTTTTACTACAATAAATGTTCAAATTGTTTACCATCAGCCTCAATACAAGCCCGTAGCTGACCTGCGTGAACGCATTTCTCAAGCAGCTGAGGAGATCAACTCTCGAAGATATGCCCGACTAATAAGTTAGCTTTAGGTAGGATCTTTTTTAAGAAGATGTAGGGCTTGTATTGAGGCTAGCAGCATCAATCCCTTCACAAGAAAAACCACCGGAAAAAATCAACATCGCAACATCAAGAAACGTGACGCCATCTATCTAACTCGCAGCGAACTACTACGTCGAAATCCTGCATTGCGCAAGCAGAGTTTACCATGCGATTTGAACATATACATCAGCCCGAATATCAACTATTGGGCAGTTGCCCGCCAGACACAACAATTACCTGGTCAGAGGATCCTCCCATTTTTAATGGAGGTTTGCGGGACTTTCTGTACCGCATCCTTCCAAAGTATTCTAGACTTGATATTACTATTATTTTTGAAAAAAAAAACTAGTTTCTTTCGGATAACCAATGAAACATTATTAATCAGCTTCTGCTGTTCATCCATTAGTTTATTCTGCTAAAATTTGTCTTGTCGGTACAACCGCAAATAAAATAAAATTAAAGGGGTATTTATGGTACGATGGCGATTTATAGTGAAGAACCCTGCGTGTGTGAGTCGAAATCGTACTTATTCGGTTTTTATATTAATTTCATAATTATCTTTCACCATCAAACTTATACACCAATGTATTTACCAAGATGCATGACATATTTATTCAAGACCTTTACCATGCTGGTCAGGATTATCTTTCAGTATGTCTCGTGCGGAACTATATCAATATTCTGTCCCGTATATTTCACATTAATTGCAATATCGACGTCCTACTACCGGCATTTTCCGTACATAATAAACGATGGGAATCAACCCACTGTCGCATAGAGCACGGAATTGCGCGCCGCAGCGACTTGATCCATCACTTTTAATAAAATTATAGTATCTACATGTATTGTTGATATAACAAAAGCTTTTTACTTTATGCCCATGAATGTTTACACGGTTTATAACAAAAAAAAAATGTCTTTTGTTTGTTTGTTCCGGATAATCTCCTAAACAGTTAAATCAATTTATTCTGGCAGATAGCTGATGTAATAAGGAGTGGCTTATGTGTTCTTTTTTGTCTCCTCAAAATTGTGATCTTCACTTTTATCAGATTCACTGGTTTTCCTGGAAAATGCTGGAATTGGTGAGAAATAAACCTTGGGTTTTTTGGGATGGTAAAAACTCCAGGGCACGCACCAAAATAATAAAATTGTTTGAGAGTTTTTTGCAGACGAAGTCGTGGGCAACATCTAGTTACTAATAATTGCAAGTAAAAGTTTCAGGGGCGTAATAAGCACAGTCAGAATTGTAACGGGTCTTGATTATTTATAAGAAAACAGTGAGACAGTATGGTCTGTAAAATTTTCACAATGCCGCTTCTAATAGAGGCCGCCGATTGGCGCTCTGTAGAAACAACCAGATATGTAGCTAGGTATGTAGTAGGGACCTGCATTGATCGCTTCTGACCCGAGATGATTCATTATCAGGCTTATTTGTGATGTAGTCCTGATTTAAACATGAACAAGTTAATGTGAACTTCGGTGTTTTTTACTTATATTTTACTAGCTGACCCGTGTCCACTTCGTTGGGCACACAAATAACGTGGCTTTCTATTGGTAAAAGAATTTTCAAAATCGGTTCAGTAGATCCAGAGATTAACCCTTACAAAATCACAAACTTTACCTCTTTATAATATTAGTACATATTAAAAACATCTTACCCCGTGATTAGTTTAAAGACTGATAAGCAGATTCATAATTCTAGGAGTAGAAAGCCCCCGCCATGGTTTCGGAATTTGTTCAATCGGAGGAACACGGATGGGTTTTAGTCAGGTGGAGTCTGACACTCCCTTCCTCTCCGCCCAGAGCGGGAGGAGTCATTTGATGATTTCCTTGTATAAAAAAAAACAAGCCAAGTGCGAGTCGGACTCGCGTGCAAAGGGTTCCGAACGAAGCTCATTTTTTAAAGTGTTATTTTATAACTAAAGACTTCTTATAGGTTTCCCTGTAATCTATAGATAAAGATCTATTATCTCCATTTTTTTCAAAATATGGGCTCAGTAGTTTCGGAAATAAGGATAAGGAAATGGTCATTTTTCTTCTAATTTCTTGAATAACTTCAAAACCATTTATTTTAAAGTTACGAAAAAATTTATTCAAAACCCTTACAGTAAGCCCTTTCATTTGATATGTCACACGATATTGTTAAAAAACTCTTTTTTGAAATTTTCTAATTTGATCCCCAAAAGTGACCCCCGTGTTTGGGTCACAGAACTCCATATGTGCACCAAATTTCAACAGAATCGGTCTTGTAGATCCGGAGAAAACCTGCAGTGACAGGCGGACAGACAGACAGACCGACGGACAGACAAACAGATAGACAGACAGTTTAGTTTGGAACCCTAAAAAAGGAACACATCCCGGTGAGGTACTGGGCCCGTTTCCCGAGTCGGACAATGTATTATTGGGTTTTCCCATTAGGAATTTCTTAGTGGTAGCTCGGATTTTGGAAGTTAGTTGAGTGTCACCCCCGTGTCTCGGAAAATACGTGAAGCATTTGGTCTTATGCCTGATCTCTCACCGATTCTTGCTGAATAGTCTTCCCAACGGACTTTGAGAGTGAAGGAAATGAGAAAGCAGCTCCTGTGTTTGCGCACACTAATCTATATGAAATTCTTCCATTACTGAGTGATTGATGCCATCGGATAGCCGATGGATGCGAGACGCACAGGACCGGTCGTCTTGCCGACGCTTGGGGGAGGCCTATGTCCAGTAGTGGACGTCTTTCGGCTGATATGATGATGATGATGATGAGTGATTGAGTGACTGAGTGACTGACAGACAACACACAGCCGAAACTACTGGTCGTAGAAAGCTAAAATTTAGCATGTAACCTACATGCTAAATTTTAGCCTTGGAGACTTGAGGGGGTGTAGCACTAGGAGAGGATTTCCCGAAATTTCTACAAGAACGGGTAAAAACGGGATATACGCGTACGATGTGTTCCCTGATAGCTACAACGAGGTGTCTTTAAATCAAGAGTGAATAGGTTACTTCTAGGCAAACGTGCTCCATCTTCGACCACATCATCGCTTACCATCAGGTGAAATAGTGATCAAACGCCTATAAACAGTAAAAAGAGAATACTAAATCGCGGACAAAACCTAGTACACTATAATACCTCGCGTGCCGATATGGCCAGTCTTACCTTAGTTAAGATCGGCCGCTGCCGAATCCAGTCGGGCGGACTATTATCACATAAATGCAAAGACTATTTCGTCACATAGCCAAAAGGAAGCCAGAAGCCCTTACGGTGGGTGACGTCACTAAAAATAATATAAAATTAATTCCACCCACGAACATGGAACGTGTCGCGTCAGTGTTGCCTTATAACGTTATGTTGTTACGAAATAACATGATGCGAGTGATGCGACGAATATCGCGACTCTCCCTGGAGGCTTTTGACGGACCACAGTGAGATTTATTTAGCCGGTGGTCCCGGCCGCCAAATGCCGGTCGTCAAATAAACCATGTCAGAGGTCCTTGAGGCGGTTTAGAAACTCTGACACTAGGGTGTGTCTCGTTAGACCTTACTGCCGTCACGATAAGAAGAAGAAGAAAAAGAAGTGAGATTGATACATGAAATTTGCGAGTAGTGAAAAATTACATAGTTCGTGCGCTTTTTAATTTGTTTTAATACTTGAAAAAAATTTCACACATGTTATACCATAGTTTTTGCCTGCGGCTGCGCTCGCGTCCAAGTTTTATTTTTACGAAATACAAGTAGCCTACAACTGTACCCAGGGTCCAATATATCTAACCCAAAGAACATAAAACTCGGTGCAGCGATTTATGCGTGAAAACGTAAGTAGGTAACAAATAAACTCACTTTCGAATTTATAATTAAAATTAGGATTGATTAGGACTGCGCCCACGGATTTCAAATATATATTTAAGGTTTATATGTCGATAATACACTCGTATAACAACTGACAGCCACCAAGTGACCAGCCCCTAGTAGAACCAGAATCAGAATGCTTTAATTGTAAACATAGGTCAAATTACAACAGTGTGCGAGACGGTACAGATAGGTTGATCCTCTATGTTTTGCCCAGAGCCGTACAGATATATTCAGTTAATTAACATTGTCGAATTTTTGCTTTTTAACTCACATTTAACTTTTAAAATGTCATAAAGTGGTAGAATTTATATTACGTAGAATTATTGTAACTTTCACAGTAGTAATATGTCGTTATTAATGGGTACAATACAAATAAGGCAATCAGTTTCAATAAATGTCCAATAGATTAACTTACATGTCACATTTATGCTAAGGTCAAACAAATTTTATATCGTCATAATCGTACAAATTTAAAATGCAATCGATTTCAATAAATGTCAAATAAATTAAGTTACATGTCATATTAATGCTAATGTCAAACCATATTTAAAACCGTCAAAATCGTACAAATTAAAAATGCAATCAATTTCAATAAGTGTCAATAGATAAAGTTACAGGTCATTTGTTAATGCTAATGCCAAACCGAATTTGAAATCGTACAAATTAAAAATGCAATAAATGTCAAATAGATTAAGTTACATGTCATATTAATGTCTATCAAAACGTAAAATCGTTACAATAGGTGAGGTGATGTATAACTTTCTGATTCGAGTAAATATAGAATTGTCATCCAAATATTCCTTTAGTGAGTAATAGCGTTTATTTATTAAAATTCTTAACACTTCTGTTTTGAAAATGTTCAGATTTAAGGTTTTATTTCATCAGGTAGTTTGTTAAATATTTTTGTGGCCATACAGAATATACTTTTATTCATTAATGCAGTATTGCCATGTGTCTGTCACTTCGAGTTCTGATTTATTTTATCGCGTATTTTTCTGTAATAACTTTTAGTAGCTATTTTGTATAATGAAATGTTAGATTTGACAAATGTATTTATTTCGTATATGTACAGCGATGGCAAGGTTAGAATTTTTAGACGTATAAAGTATGTTTATGGTCTCTTAATTGAGGTTCTAGTAAAGCTATATAAATAAATAAAGCAGTGCAAAAACAAGTACAACCACCGATCTTTTTGAAAATCATTCTAAAAATGCCACTGTTATATTTTCTAATAAAATATCACTTTTACCTTGCCTACCCTGCCTATCCTGCCTATCCTGCCTATCCTGCCTATCCTGCCTACCCTGCCTACCCACCTACCCTGCCTAGCCTTCCTACCCTGCCTACCCTGTCTATTCTGCCTACCCTGTCTATTCTGCCTACCCTGCCTACCCACCTACCCTGCCTACCCTGCCTACCCTGCCTATCCTGCCTACCCTGCCTACCCTGCCTACCCTGCCTACCCTGCCTACCCTGCCTACCCTGCCTACCCTGCCTACCCACCTACCCTGCCTATCCTGCTTACCCTGCCTACCCTGCCTATCCTGCCTACCCTGCCTACCCTGCCTACCCTACCTACCCTGCCTACCCTGCCTACCCTGCCTACCCTGCCTACCCTGCCTACCCTGCCTACCCAGCCTACCCTGCCTACCCTGCCTACCCTGCCTATCCTGCCTACCCTGCCTATCCTGCCTACCCTGCCTACCCTGCCTACCCTTCCTACCTTACAAATATAATGTAAACAGAAATAGAAAGACGAAACGAAAATAACTGGCTTGCTTTTTATGAGAGAGAGGGAGAGAGAGACAAACAGAGAAACACGCGCACGTCGCACGGCTTACTACTATAGCAAAAAGTGTCGTTACAACTTTTCGTGAGAATTTTTTCCGTCTAGCCCCCTTTCACAACGCGCGATATGGAACTTCGTTCACATCAATCTTGTTTCGTACATATTTAAACAAGATGAAACCAGTGTTTCCCAGTAGACTGCCCTGAGAAGAAACATGGAAACAAACTCCCTCTGAGCTTGTTACCGTGTTTCTTTTCAGGGCAGTCTCTTTTATAGTCCATAGAATGGTAAACATGCAATGGTCAAATCATATATAACTATGTAGGTTAATGTTTGAACTGGTATTTTGTGGACATTTATCAACGTACTCTAATTCAATTTACTTCAAGTCATTATCTGCTATGTTGCTGGAAAAGAACGGCCTGATATAAATCTCATTTTTACGAGACTCACAATAAAATACTGGATAGGTATCGAACAGTGTTTCTTTTAGTGGATTAAAGTTCCATTGTGTGGCGTCTTGTTTAGTTATTCCTCGAGGAATAACTAACTTAAAGTGAGTCATAAAAATTAAAACATCAAAATCTAATATATAAAAAATCTCGTGTCACGGTGTTTGTTATCGAACTCCTCCGAAACGGGTTGACCGATGCTAATGAAATTGTGTGTGTATATTTGGTAGGTCTGAAAATAGGTCGTACGTTTTTTTGTTTTTATTTGGCAAACCAACATTTCTCGGATCAGCTAGTGTATCTATCTATAGTATCTGCATCATTATCATCTGTCTAATCTTTTCTATGTCCAGAAGTGGATGTCTTCCGGCTGATATGATGATGATGAATCTTTTTGCAACTATGTGGGGCTCGCCTTCCAGTTTAGTCACAACTAGTTCTAACATATTATTATAGTGTATTAGTGTAACAAAATAAACGCTAAACTAGAAAACGGGTCATTGTACTTCTGCTACTTGTGAATTTTAAATTTCTGGTCTCCTGGTACTTGTAGATACCGGCGAAGTAGATGGAGAAAGACTTCGTGGACGCAGCCCAAAAGTTGGTCTGACCAGGGGGACTATTCCCGAAGTCCGTAGTTTCGGCTTTTGTTGCGGGCGTTTTCTACTACGTATCACCAACGGACCAACGATTAGTCCCAAACCCCAACTTAGAATGAAAAGACAACACGATTTGACAGTTACTGTGAAATACAATTATTAGTGGGTAGGTGATATGGAGTAGAATACGCCCGCAACTAAGGCTGAAACTACGGACTTCGGGCTTAGAGCGTGGCCCCCCAGGTACGCATCGCCCTTGACTCTACCGTTCACAACGCCCTCAACACCGCCAGGGACAGAAACAGGTGGAGAAACATCATGTGAGTTAAAGTGATGCAGAAGGGAGGTCACGACCCTCAGCACTGAGAGATACGACGCAAGGAGGAGGACGAGGAGGAGGAACTTGTAGATTCACAAGGTTTTACCGCCTACAATTCGAGCCCCCGAAATACTTCGCCATGTTTCTGGTCTCCTGGTCATTGTAGTAATTCTTTTATTATGAACAACGTGGAAACCAACCCTGTAATCACTCGACTAGATTCGCACGAAAATAAATCGACTGCCCCATACATTTATGTATGCATAATTCGACAAAATGTACTGAACAACTGATTCTTTTTTGTTCATAATGATGTTTACAATGACTTTTAGGTTTTGCATGTATTCTCTTAAATTTAATATAAATGTTAGTTAGAACAGCTATGTGAAACCAGGGCACACAATTGTTTTTACAAACAAATCTGTCATCATCATCATCATATCAGCCGAAAGACGTCCACTGCTGGACATAGGCGTCCCCCAAGCGTCGCCACAACAACCGGTCCTGTGCGTCTCGCATCCGTCGGCTACCCGCGACCGCATCGGTCTACAATATCGGTTAATTATCCTACTAATATCCGCAAAATTACCAGTATTAGTTTACCGGCTTTTATATCTTCGGTTCATGGCACTGATAAATTAATCAGGAATATCCTAGCTTCCACACTGATTGATTTTGATGTGCCGTGCTTCACCGAGGCTGTGAATGCTTGGAAACTCGCTTGCCCGAATGTAAATCTACCCGACAACCCATCATACCAGAGACAGTGGGATGAGCCGGTCTGCAGAGAAGTTCAGAGGAACCTTATAGCCACTTCTACTTCTACTGCGGAGCGTGCGCGCCTGCTGGCTGTGGGTGAGTGGGAGTCGGGCCTCTGGCTTCACGCACTACCGTCGTCGAACTTAGGCACCTTGTTCGACGATACAACTTTCCGCCTCGCTGCTTCCCTTCGCTTAGGCGCATCGTGTTGTTCTCCTCATCGTTGTCACTGTGGTGAAGCTGTCAACAGCCTCGGGCACCACGGTCTCTCATGCAGTCGAAGTGCGGGTCGCTTTGCACGGCACGCAAACATCAACGACATTATCCGACGCGCTCTTGTCGCCGTCGGCGTTCCAGCCGTACTAGAACCCAATGGCCTGGCACGCGACGACGGCAAGCGACCGGACGGTATGTCTTTGTTTCCATGGAAGATGGGTAGGCCTTTAGTGTGGGACGCTACTTGTGTCGATACTCTTGCGCCATCCCATCTTCCTAGCTCGTCGTGCTGTGCTGGTACTGCCGCTGCGGCTGCTGAGAACCTCAAGCGGCGGAAATATAATAACCTTGTTGGCAATTATATTTTTGAGCCGTTTGGGGTTGAAACTCTTGGACCGTGGGGTCCGAGTGCTCATGCCTTATTTAAAGATCTATCTAAACGCTTAGTTGACACTTCGCGTGACCCAAGGGCTGGCTTTTACCTCGGACAGAGGATAAGCATTGCCATACAACGTGGCAATGCCGCCAGTCTTTTGGGCTCACTTCCGGTGGACAGCGATGCGGACGAATTTTTTGACGCCTTATCTTAGTTAGGATATTTTATTTTAAGTGTATATATTTAGTATTCTATCTTATTCAATCATAGTATTCTGTTCAGTTATATTATAAATGTGAAAGTTTGTATGTTTGTATGTTTGTATGTTTGTATGTTTGTGCCTCAATCAGGCAAAATTGGCTGAAGGGATTTGGATGAAATTTGGCACACATGTAGTCCACATCCTGGAATCAAACATAGGCTACTTTTTATCCCCGTAAAAGGCATGGCTTAATGGAGACTGAGGAGGAAGTGGAAACCCAGCGCTTCTGCTGCCTTAGTACTTCAGATTCACAAGTACCAGGAGAACAGAAACATGTCGTAATATTTCCGGGGCTGAAATTGGGAGCGCTAAAGATTCACAAGTACCAGGAGAACAGAACGATATCAAAATATTTTTGGGCTAGAATACTTTTTGTATTTTTTTTTTGAACCGTCGCACACAAATATGTATTTTGATGATTTTTTCCGGGCTGGAATTGTAAACGCTATTGATTCACATGTGACAGGAGACCAGGAACATGTTGAAGAAGTTTTTCTTCGGCTGAAATTATGAGCGCTAAAGATTCACAAGTACCAGGAGACCATAAACCTGTCGAATTATTTCCGGCCTTGGAATTGTAACCGGTTAGAATTCAAAAGTACCAAGAGACCAGAAATATGTCGAAGTATTTTCGGGGCTAGGATTGTGAATGCTAAAGATTCATAAGTACCACGAGGCGAGCAACATGTCAAAATATATCCGCGCTAGATATATGAGCGGTAAGGATTCAAAATTACCAAAACAACAGAAAAATGTGCAAGTCTTTCCCGGGCAGGAATAATGACTAAAGATTCACAAGTACCAGGAGATCAGAAACATGTCGAAATATTTCCGGCGCTGGAAACGTGAGCGGCTAGGATTCAAAGGTACCAGGAGACTAAAAACAAGTCGAAGTATTTTCTTGGCTAGGATTGTGTATGCTAAAGTTTCACAATTACCAGGAAGCCTGAAACATGTCAAAATATTTCCGCGCTAGATATATAAGCGGTGGATTCAAAATTACAAAAACAACACAAAAATGTAGAAGTATTTTCGTTGCTGGAATATTGAGCGCTACAGATTCACAAGTACCAGGAGACCAGAAAAATGTTCAAATGTTTCCAGCGCTGGAATTTTGAGTGGTTAGGATTCAAAATAGAAGAAGGAAAACAGAAACATATAGCGGTTGTTTCCGGGCTGTAATTATGAGCGTTAAAGATTCACAAGTACCAGGATACCAGAAACATATCGAATATTTTTCTCGGCTGGAGTTATGAGTGCTATAGTTTATATATGCGCGATATATATTTTGTGCGAGTCCCAAATAAACATTTTTTTTTCTTTCTTTTCCACCTTTAAAACCAGAAACAGGTCGAAGTAGTTCCGGAGCTGAAAGTACGGACAGTAAAGACTCACAAACTATGAAAAACGATTAATTTCCGAGAATGAGAATATGACAAAGAATCTGCGCGCCACCTCTAAAGTCTACGCAGACGAAGTCGCGGGCGAAGTGCTAGTTATTAATATTTTAACTCCACTTCGCAGACGCGTACTGGATAAAGTAAATATTTGTATGATTAACAATATCTTTTAATTGATAAAATGTAATTCTGTACAATACTGATTGTTAGGTTACATTATATAGACAGATATGAGTGAATTAATATTTAAAAAAAATACTCAGAAAACGAACAAAAGACTATAAATCAATCAACTAGGTCACTGGTTGATTGATTTATAGTTTTTTAATGAAATTGAATTCATATTTGAAATTATGAGTAAGTTAATTGTATCGGAAGTAAGTGGAAAATCTAAATTAATATGGACGAAGTGGCGGGCCATAGCTAGTCTAAAAATATATTTTAAAGAGGTTAAATTGCCTGTTTGTAAAAGGTAAGTATATATGTATCAGATTACGAGAATTCTTATACTGGCAGGTAGCTACAATATCGCTGCGTGCCTATACCTATTACTGCAGGAAAATGTCCAGCTTCTGTGGGATGTTCCGCGGGAGCGAAGCCAGAGGAAAAAGCTAGCGAGTTAAAACTGTAAATCTTATAAAAGTTAATAAAGTTAAAGTGACAAAAAATTGTGAATGTGGTTATTAGGTGATATCATTTGTTGATTACGACCAGAGGGCACGAATGTTTTTGACGTATAGTAACGTAACGTAAAATTTTACTATAATAACTGTAATCCTCGTTTCTAAGCCTTCGCTGTCCGTCCGTCCGTCGGTCTGTCTGTCAGCGGGTTATGTCTACTGTAGTAGGTAGACAGTTGAAAATTTCACAGAATGTGTATTTCTGATGCAGCTATTACAACAAATAAAAAATACGATGGTACGGAACCCTTCATGCGTGAGTCCGACTCGCACTTGGTCGGTTTTTATTTATATTCAAAATTTACTTCCGTTAAGGCATGCCAATGAACTTGTGCATATAAACGGAGCTAATCACTCCTCTATGCACCACTCCACTACCCGCATTTTTAATTTATTATAAAAAAATAACACATATTTAAAAAAAAAGTAACAAAACCAAATTATTTTCGTTTGTATTGCAAAGCAGTAGATATATTTTTTTAAACTTTTGTTAAAAAATGAAGGGGTAGAATGGTTTCATCTCAACGATTTGGAGGTGATTTGGTGATTTTTTTTTCTTATTATGTGTTACCGATACATAAATTCTGGCTAAACCAAATTACGTATCATATCATGTAGATACTGCTACATGTAGGTACTACCTATTATTTTCAGATGCAATTTCAAAGTAAATGCCGACGAAAAGTTGTTTTTCCGGGTCTAGCTGTTTGTTTATGTGAAATTATATGTTTGTAAACGCACTCACGATACAGGAGCAATTCAACGTTGGGCAACTTTTTTTTTTAAAGTGCTTAGTACTAGTACCTAGAGAACTAATAAAAAAACTTTATTCTTCCACTAGCAAATCGTAAAGCTACCGTAAAAGCGAAGCCTCTCCCATAAATCACCATAGTGGCTAGGAAAAGTTTACGGTTTTAAACGAGAAGGATTTAGTACGCTTAATTGCCGGTACACATAGATCTAGCACTTGATTTTGAATTTATGAAACCTTTTAGTATTACAAATAGTATGCGCACACGGAAACTGGTTTGTTTTTCTTTTGTTTTAGGGCCGATTTTTCAATAGTCAGATAAATGATATCAAAGGAATAAAAATGGCGGTTTGACAGCTTTTACATTGAAAATGTGTCAAACAGCCATATTTTTTCTTCAGTTAAAAATGATCAGACTATTGAAAAATCAGCCCTTAGAGTTTTAAATAGGACGTGGTTTTTATCCGACTACGGCAAAACTCAAAGAAAGGCATTTTTTACTTTAGCACTCTATCCTTATCCTTAATCTACACTAATATTATAAAGAGGAAAGATTTGTTTGTTTGTTTGTTTGAATTGAATAGACTCCGAAACTACTGGACCGATTTGAAAAATTCTTTTAGCATTGGATAGCTACATTATCAGGGAGTAACATAGGCTATTATCCCCGTACTCCCACGGGAACGGGAACTACGCGGGTGAAACCGCGTGACGTCCACTAGTTTATTAATATTCATTATTAAAAATATTATAAATGCGAAAGTCACTCTGTCAGTCTGTCTGTCGCGCTTTCACGCTAAACCAATGAACCGATTTAAATGAAATTTTGTACACAGATAGTGTAGAGCCTGAGAAAGGACATGGGCTACTATTTAACCGACTTCTAATAATACAAAAGAAGGTGGTTCTCAATTCGACAGCGTATATATATATATTTTATGTGTATTCGCGGATAACTTCGTCGTTTATGATCCGATTTCAATTAATATTTTTTTATATGAAAGAGTATTCTTCCGAGATGGTCCCATTGTCACCACGTCAGGATCTGATGATGGAAACCCTGGGAAATCGAGGGCAACTCTCGAAAATTGTAGGCACGCATCTGGTAAAAACGTTGATATTCGTGTGTATATCGGGTGATACTACAAAACAATGAAGGTTTAGATCAGACCTGATGATGGAGACGACAGAGAGTCAAGGGAACTCCACATCGGTATGTGGTAGTGGTGGTAGGAACTACCAAGTGTTTGGGCTTAATAATAATAATAATAATATAATTTCATTCGTATTGACGAGACCTTTACACCGAAAGCACTTAGTAAGTTTTATTTTCATAACATAACATCACGCCGGTACCCTGTGAATATGTACGCAGGTACCACTAAAAAGTGAAAAATAAAAAAGTCGGTGTTTTTGGTTATTTCGTTTTTGACACCGACTTCCGAAATTAAAGTTATTTTATAATTTGTAGTGTTTTGTTTTGGAAGTTGGTTAGATTTTTTGTAAAAAAGTTTTTTTACCCGAGAGTATGTTTCCTAGGGACCACGCAGGGGAAGCCGCTGGCAGAAGCTAGTGTTATACAGGGTGTCTCAGAACTCAACGTCAAACCGAAACGGGGTGACAGGATTGATCATAACCATCACGAGAAAAATCTGAAAAAAAATCTATCCCGTGCAGTTTGTAAATTATGGGCATTTTAAGAAAAACCTAGTTTGATCAAACTGTACCATTTTTCGGTTATTGTGGTTTTTCTTTTTTATTTTTGTTCATTTGAACTTTGGAAACGTAATCCTAAATAACATTTCTAGAATCCCAATAAAAAAATAAACTGTTGGTTACTATCCGAGCTAGTAAAGGTCTGAGTTGTGTGAAAAAGGAAGAGGGAGTAAGATAGTCATGATTGTCACAGGGTGACTTTAACTCAAAATATCTCGGTAACGTGACACTTAAGGGCACCATGTTACGAACACTTTTTGATTGTTAAAGTGTCCTCTAGCCAGACATTAATGAACTAGTTGACCCGCGCAACTTCGTCTGCTCTGCTCCTTTTGGTCTTAGCGTGATGATATATAATAGATAACACTGAAAGAATTTTTCAAATCGGACCAGTAGTTCCTTAGATTAGCGCGTTCAAGCAAACAAAGAAATTCTTCAGCTTTATGTATTAAAATAGATGTATGTCGTGTGCCGCAACTATGGAAAAAAAATCAAAGTGGCGGCGAAGGGGCTTTGCCAGCTCACATAGAAAAAAAAATCGAATTCCTTTGACTCGCGAACATCATCAGATTGTCACAACACCATCATCGCGGTCGACCTCGACAGCGACAAAAATGAGCAATACTTGACATAAAAACTATTTGAAAAAAAAGTTTAAAAAATAATAGTCCGTGAACATCAATTAATTCTCATAAACAATGACAAAAAATACTCAGGCGATATCAATCCATTAAGATATTAGCCAAACCTTAATAATACGAAGTGCCATGTACATAGATAGCTATCCAGGTATCTATAGCATGATTGATGTAGGTATTACAAGCAAATTCTTACGCAAATATTTATTTGCTGGCCTACTTGACTTGACAAGCACAAGTCTCAATAATAATAAATTGTATCTGCAAATGTCTAAAATGTCTTGTGTAATTAATTGATACTAGCTTATGCCAGTGGCTTCGTCCGCGTGGTCCCTAGGGAACATACTCCCGGGATAAAAAACCTATGTCCTTTCTCAGGCTCTACACTATCTGTGTCCCAAATTTCATTTAAATTGGTTTAGTAGTTATGGCGTGAAAGCGAAACAGACAGGCAGACAGACAGAGTTACTTTCGCATTTATAATATTACTAGCTTCTGCCAGCGGCTTCGCCCGCGTAGTCCCTAGGGAACATAATCCCGGAATAAAAGTAGCCTATGACCTTTCTCAGACTCTACACAATCTCTGTACCAAATTTCATTTAAATCGGTTCAGTAGTTTTGGCGTGAAAGCGCGAAAGACAGAGTTACTTTCGCATTTATAATACTAGCTGCTGCTAGCGGCTTCGCCCGCGTGGTCCCTAGGGAACATACTCCCAGAATAAAAAGTAGCCTATGTCCTTTCTCAGGCTCTAGACTATCTCTGTACCAAATTTCATTTTTTTCAGTAGTTTTGGCGTGAAAGCGCGACAGACAGACAGTTACTTTCGCATCTATACTAATAAATAAAGCTGAAGAGTTTAATCTCAGGAACTACTGGTCCGATTTGAAAAATTCTGTCAGTGTTAGATAGCCCATTTATCGAGGAAGGCTATAGGCTATATATCATCACGCTAAGACCAATAGAAGCAGAGCAGTAAAGAAAATAGTGACGCAGACGAAGTTGCGCGGGTCAGCTAGTTTATAATATAAGTAAGGAAGTAAGGGTATATAAATACAAAATATAAATATTCTGAATTTCTTATATTGAAACCTTATTAATATGTATATAGTATAAAAAAATGAGATGATGATGATGAGTAAAAATGTAAGTGTCCGTTTGTAGTATCAAAAACAGCTGTTTACTTATTGACTTATTTTTATGCGATGCGTCACGAACTCAAATTGTTGCTAAAATAATTATATTTTGAGATAACTATTTTGCTGAGCAATCAGTATTTTTGATAAGGATTGTTTTTTTTTTATGAAAAGGAATGTGTTTTATTACGTATTTTTAAATTGTTTTGTCAAAAATCCCATGTAATTGTAATTTGTTCGGTTTTATTAGTTTGACGCGGACGACGTCGCGGGTAAAAGCTATTTGTAAATAGGTAATCAATATTGCAATGTTTTAAGGTTTTTTTATTTCGTGTATTTCTGTGGGATTGTTACCCATTAATGAGTTTAAGCACAAAGTGAACATGATTTTCCTTAAAGAAAACAACGTGTTTTTCAATTCCCAGGGGTTATATTCAGAAAATTTTATTTGGATTGACTTCTAGAGGTACCTACATCTTTTAGAGTTTCTATGGCCCTTATAAAAATCCGAAAAGCCGAGTGCGCCCGCGCGTTCCTTCATTTGTCTATGACATTGACAAATGATACTGGAGCACTGGGCCATTGAGATTTGGTTAATTTTGAAATTTTTTATACACCACATTTTGTATTGTGTGTCCGTGACATCACATCAGGCCCTGTCATAACACCAGCGCTGTGATATTTATTTTTTAAATATCGCAGCATAAGCTGAGACAGGGACCTTTTTGGCCTCGCACAAATTAATTTTAAGATGCCGCTTATATGTATTGATTGATATATATGTCTTGTGCGAGTCCCAAATAAACATTTTTCTTTCTTTCTTTTACCATATAGGATCACTCATGTGCCTGTCTGATTGTCTGTCACAGTCAATTCGCTCCGAATCCACAGGACCATTTCAGTTGTGGTATACATAACAACTTCTGTACATAAACAAATAAATATTGAGTTTGGGTTCACTTTTGGGAGACGAACCATATTTTTTTTTAAGCTGTGTTGACAATCTGCTGGCGTTAAATCAAATGAAAGGGCTTATTGTACATTGTGGTATAAATTTTTTGTCAATTATTTGAAATGAAGTTATAGGCACACTTGGCCGGTTAATATTTGTTAAAGTATCAAAAAGTAAATAAACAAATACTAATCTGACTAATGCACGGTCATTCTTCCTCATTCCAATCCCATTCCCATTCAATCATTCATTCACTCCCTTGCAAACAAAAATCCTAATTTCCAGTCAGTCTCTCTTATTCACTCAACAAGTTACAAGCAACGCGCGGATCCGCGCGCAGTTTTACCGGCTTTCAACAGACTATCAAATCTACCTGCACTGACTTTCTCCAACAATTCGCGAGTGTTAGTGGCAAAAAGGGACGTCCCTGGAACTGTGAGTGAAGTGACGCCACGATATAATCGTCGACAGCGAAGACCCGTGAGTACCTACCCACTTTCATCCCATATTCATTGTTCTACGTGACTGTGCATGATTTAAGTTCGCCTACGGATTTATACAGTTCTACGAAGGGTTTAGCATATCAAACAACACAACAATTGTGGTCATTCGAGCGGATTTCTATACATGTACCTCCAATTTTAGTCGTAGTCATACACGTGCGGCGTCCAAATTTGCCATTTACATTTAACAAAAAACACGATCATACCTATTTATTACATTATTTAGTGTATTATCACATAATAACATAATTTAACACGCATCATATCATCATATCAAGTGGTTTTAAAGTTTTTTCAACTTCGATCATATGAAGTTTGAAATCTTGAACCAGTTTTGACCGGTCGGCGTAGGTAGGTACTTGAACATTTAGTTCGTCCGTTCCAACAGGAACGTGAATCTGAACATTTCAAGCGTTGTTTTAAGGTGTAACATATAGCATTAAAACATTACTTTATAACCATTTTAACATAATCATTCATTTTGCGTATTTTTACGTAAGTTTGTTTGCATACGTAACACGTAACGGTGCAACGAATACTTTATAACATAATCATTCACTTTATTTGTGAGATTTATAAATAACATATAATTTATAAATAACATATCATCAGCATTTCATCATTTACGGTCCTTCAAATTAAATAATTTTCGCAAAATAGGCATAAAGTTGTGTAAATTGGTAATAGCGACATCTAGTGCGCAGTAGCGTTACCTACAAAACTTAATCGATCGTTCACTCACCATTCAATAATTTCACTCAATCTTCAGTGTTGTCAGCCCCAAGATATTACCATACTTAGAAAATTACTTTTTTTTTGGTAGTTTTTGAATAACATTTCGGGGAATATTTTCTACCATCGCTGTCATAATACGTAATTAATATTTACGTCATCAAACAATATTTTGAACTATTTCAAAACATCATTACAACTTATTTTAGTAATAATAAGTTACTTTTAACATATTTTACCGAGTAAATTCATCAAATTCAGTCATCATGAGTGAAGCTATGGCAGTTCATCATGAATCAAAGCGCAACATTGCGCACAAGCGATTGACAGATGCTGTTGTCTGCGCTCGCAAATGCATCAATGATGCAAATCTTCGACCGCGTTTAGAAACATGGGGATCGCGGATAGAATCAATTATGGAAGCGTTTAATGATGCTCACACGAAACTTTTGGCTGAATATTCAAACCTTGAGATTAGTGAGGAACAAATGTTGAAACAAACAATTTATCAAGAACAAGCAGATGACATGTATTTTGAGTTTTTAGAAACTGTACGTAAGCTCTTACCTGACCATAAAGCAGATGTGGTAAAGGTTTCCACATCCTCGGTAGAAAACAGAAAACCTACTAAATTGCCTGCGATAAAGCTACCTACTTTCTCAGGTCAGTTTAAGGATTTTCCTGGTTTTATTGATTTGTTTAATACGTTAGTCCATGACAGGATGGATTTATCAAAAGTAGAAAAATTCCAATACCTTGTGACTTCCCTTTCAGGGGAACCAGTTAATCTTATCAGAGCCTTTCCAATTTCAGAAGCTAATTATATTAGTGCTTATGAAGCACTTGTTAATAGGTACAATAACAAGCGATATCTTTCATTTTTATGTTGGGAACAAATATGCAACCTCAAACCAATAACCACACCGTCGGCTCAAAGCTTGAGAAATCTTTTAGACACATTTTCAGAAAATCTTTCAATGTTGAATTCATTAGGTTTGCCCACTTCCAATTGGGACTTTGTTTTATTTCATTCGCTTTTGGTAAAATAAGATAAAAAATCCCGTGAAGCTTTTGAGCTTTCATGCAACGGTTGTGACTTTCCACGGTTTGATCAATTAAAATCTTTTTTAGTAGAAAGATGCAATGCATTAGAGCGCTTATCTTTAACAAATACTTCAACAGCAGTGGCTTTGCCAAATAATAATAATATCAAGAAGAATTATTCAAATAATGATAACAACAGTTCATCAACTCAACATAAAAATCAAGCATCAACTATGTTATTGGCTCAAACGCCTCAATCATCAAATTGCATCATTTGCAAAGAAAATCATCCTCTCTTTTCATGTAATAATTTTCTTAATAAATCACCTCAAGAGCGCTTTCAATTGGCAAAGCAACATAAACTTTGTTTAAATTGTCTGCGTTCCAATCATAACACTTCTAAATGTACATCTACTCATGTGTGTAAATCATGCAATCAGCGTCATAACAGCCTGTTACATTTTCCAAAGGGTAGATCATCAAACCAGAGTCACCAAAATTCAAATCAACAACAAAATTCATCACAAGTTCAGGTTGCTGCAAATGAGGCTAGCACTTCTGATACTGTTGCGCAGGTTACAACATTATCAAACACAACAAAAGCATCTGCTCCATCCTTTGTTTTGCTTGCCACAGTGCAAATTAAAATCAAAGATAGGTGTGGCACTTATGAAAAGGTTCGTGCACTTTTAGATCCAGGGAGTCAAAGCCATATAATTTCAAATTCTTGTGTACGGAGACTTGGTCTGACTCGTATCAAATGTAACACTCCTATGTCAGGAATAGGGGACACTCCTGCTTTATCAGGTAGTAAGGTTTTTCTGGATATTCGTCCATTGGGCAATTCCAATATATCATTTACAGCAGAAGCGGTGACTTTGGATAAAATTTGTAGCGATATGCCCACACGTGCAATAGATATCAATGATTTCAAAAATATATCAAATCTCAAGTTAGCAGATCCTGATTTTCATAAATCTAATTCTATAGACATTTTGATTGGTGGAGAGATTTTCCCTCAGATTTTGTTATCAGGTAAAATTGAAAGTAGTAATCATACAGCAACAGCAATTAACACTATATTCGGTTATGTTCTCATGGGTAGGACACAAGCAGCCAATCCCATTGAATCCATTCCTATTTCAGTCAATCATGTATCAATGGATGCCAATTTAGATATTGCAGTCCAAAAGTTTTGGGATACCGACAACATGCCATCGGAACCAAAACAAACAGCCTCTGCTGACGACATTCACTGTTATATTTTCTAATAAAATATCACTTCTGTTTATTTTTGTAATTATGTTAAAATAAGACTTTTACACATCAATCTTGTTTTGTGCATATTTTAAACAAGATGAGACCAGTGTTTCCCAGTAGACTGCCTTGAGAAGAAATATGGAAACAAACTCCCTCTGAGCTTGTTACCGTTTTTCTTCTCAGGGCAGTCTCTTTTAAAGTCCATAGAATGGTAAACATACAATGGTCAAATCATATATAACTATGTAGGTTAATGTTTGAACTGGTCTTTTGTGGACATTTATCTACGTACTCTAATTCAATTTACTTAAAGTCATTATCTGCTATGTTGCTGGAAAAGAACGGCCTGATATAAATCTCATTTTTACGAGACTCACAATAAAATACTGAATAGGTATCGAACAATGTTTCTTTTAGTGGATTAAAGTTCCATTGTGTGGCGTCTTGTTTAGTTATTCCTCGAGGAATAACTAACTTAAAGTGAGTCATAAAAATTAAAACATCAAAATCTCTTAACTCCTCCGAAACGGCTTGACCGATGCTAATGAAATTGTGTGTGTATATTTGGTAGGTCTGAAAATAGGTCGTACGTTTTTTTGTTTTTATTTGGCAAACCAACATTTCCCGGACATTTCAGCTAGTGTATCTATAGTATCTGCATCATTATCATCTGTCTAATCTTTTCTATGTCCAGCAGTGGATGTCTTTCGGCTGATATGATGATGATGAATCTTTTTGCAACTATGTTGGGCTCGCCTTCCAGTTTAGTCACAACTAGTTCTAACATATTATTATAGTGTATTATTGTAACAAAATAAACGCAAAACTAGAAAACGGGTCATTGTACTTCTGCTACTCTTGAATTTTAAATTTCTGGTCTCCTGGTACTTGTAGATACCGGCGAAGTAGATGCGAGTTAAAGTGATGCAGAAGGGAGGTCACGACCCTCAGCACTGAGGAATACGATGCAAGGAGGAGGACGAGGAGGAGGTACTTGTAGATTCACAAGGTTTTACCGCCTACAATTCGAGCCCCCGAAATACTTCGCCATGTTTCTGGTCTCCTGGTCATTGTAGTAATTCTTTTATTATGAACAACATGGAAACCAACCCTGTAATCACTCGACTAGAATCGCACGAAAATAAATCGACTGCCCCATACATTTATGTATGCATAATTCGACAAAATGTACTGAACAACAGATTTTTTTTTGTTCATAATGATGTTTACGATGACTTTTAGGTTTTGCATTTATTCTCTTAAATTTAATATAAATGTTAGTTAGAACAGCAATGTGAAACCAGGGCACACAATTGTTTTTACAAACAAATCTGTCATCATCATCATCATATCAGCCGAAAGACGTCCACTGCTGGACATAGGTGTCCCCCAAGCGTCGCCACAACAACCGGTCCTGTGCGTCTCGCATCCGTCGGCTACCCGCGACCGCATCGGTCTACAATATCGGTTAATTATTATTAATATTTTAACTCGACTTCGCGGACCCGTAAAGTAAATATTTAAAGTAAACCCGTAAAGTTTGATTAACAATATCTTTTAATTGATAAAATGTTATTCTGTACAATACTGATTGTTAGGTTACATCATATAGATAGAAATGAGTGAGTGAATATAAAAAAATACTCAGAAAATGATAAATCAATCAATCAGGTCATTGGTTGATTGATTTATAGTTTTTTAATGAAATTGAATTCGTATTTTTCGGGCACCACGGTCTCTCATGCAGTCGAAGTGCGGGTCGCTTTGCACGGCACGCAAACATCAACGACATTATCCGACGCGCTCTTGTCGCCGTCGGCGTTCCAGCTGTACTAGAACCCAATGGCCTGGCACGCGACGACGGTAAGCGACCGGACGGTATGTCTTTGTTTCCATGGAAGATGGGTAGACCTTTAGTGTGGGACGCTACTTGTGTCGATACTCTTGCGCCATCTCATCTTCCTAGCTCGTCGTGCTGTGCTGGTACTGCCGCTGCGGCTGCTGAGAACCTCAAGCGGCGGAAATATAATAACCTTGTTGGCAATTATATTTTTGAGCCGTTTGGGGTTGAAACTCTTGGACCGTGGGGTCCGAGTGCTCATGCCTTATTTAAAGATCTATCTAAACGCTTAGTTGACACTTCGCGTGACCCAAGGGCTGGCTTTTACCTCGGACAGAGGATAAGCATTGCCATACAACGTGGCAATGCCGCCAGTCTTTTGGGCTCACTTCCGGTGGACAGCGATGCGGACGAATTTTTTGACGCCTTATCTTAGTTAGGATATTTTATTTTAAGTGTATATATTTAGTAATTTAATGTAATTAAATGAATTAAATACTAGGTAGGTACTAATATTCGTATTTGAAATTATGAGTAAGTTAATTGTATCGGAAGTAAGTGAAAAATTTAAATTAATAAGGACGAAAGGGAAGGGGCCATAGCTAGACTAAAAAAAATATTTTAACGAGGTTTACTTGCCTGTTTGTAAAAGGTAAGTATATATGTATCAGATTACGAGAATTCTTATACTGGCAAGGTAGCTACAATATCGCTGCGTGCCCATACCTATTACTGCAGGAAAATGTCCAGCTTCTGTGGGATGTTCCGCGGGAGCGAAGCCAGAGGAAAAAGCTAGCGAGTTAAAACTGTAAATCTTATAAAAGTTAATAAAGTTAAAGTGACAAAAAATTGTGAATGTGGTTATTAGGTGATATCATTTGTTGATTACGACCAGAGGGCACGAATGTTTTTGACGTATAGTAACGTAACGTAAAATTTTACTATAATAACTGTAATCCTCGTTTCTAAGCCTTCGCTGTCCGTCCGTCCGTCGGTCTGTCTGTCAGCGGGTTATATCTACTGTAGTAGGTAGACAGTTGAAATTTTCACAGAATGTGTATTTCTGATGCAGTGATCACAACAAATAAAAAATACGATGGTACGGAACCCTTCATGCGTGAGTCCGACTCGCACTTGGTCGGTTTTTATTTATATTCAAAATTTACTTCCGTTAAGGCTTGTATACATGCCAATGAACTTGTGCATATAAACGGAGCTAACCACTCCTCTACGCGCCACTCCACTACCCGCATTTTTAATTTATTATAAAAAAATAACACATACTTAAAAAAAAAAGTAACAAAACCAAATTATTTTCGTTTGTATTGCAAAGCAGTAGATATATTTTTTTAAACTTTTGTTAAAAAATGAAGGGGTAGAATGGTTTCATCTCAACGATTTGGAGGTGATTTGGTGATTTTTTTTCTTATTATGTGATACCGATACATAAATTCTGGCTAAACCAAATTACGTATCATATCATGTAGATTACTACCTACTTTTTTCAGATGCAATTTCAAAGTAAATGCCGACGAAAAGTTGTTTTTCCGGGTCTACCTGTTTGTTTATGTGAACTTATATGCTTGTAAACGCACCCACGATACAGGAGCAATTCCTAGTGTGGGGCAACTTTTTTTTAAAGTGCTTAGTTCTAGTACCTAGAGAACTAATAAAAAAACTTTATTCTTCCGCTAGAAAATCGCAAAAGCGAAGCCTCTCCCATAAATCACCATAGTGGCTAGGAAAAGTTTACGGTTTTAAACGAGAAGGATTTAGTACGCTTAATTGCCGGTACACATAGATCTAGCACTTGATTTTGAATTTATGAAACCTTTTAGTATTACAAATAGCATGCGCACACGGAAACTGGTTTGTTTTTCTTTTGTTTTAGGGTTTTAAATAGGACGTGGTTTTTATCTGACTACGGCAAAACTCAAAGAAAGGCTTTTTTTACTTTAGCACTCTATCCTTATCCTTACTTTATTAATATTAATATATTAATTATTAAAAATATTATAAATGCGAAAGTCACTCTGTCAGTCTCTCTGTCGCGCTTTCACGCTAAACCAATGAACCGATTTAATTGAAATTTGGTACACAGATAGTGTAGAGCCTGAAAATGGACATGGGCTACTTTTTATCCCGAGAGTATGTTCCCTAGGGACCACGCGGGGAAAGCCGCTGGCAGAAGCTAGTGTTATATATACGAGTACCTACCTACGTTAATATTTACGAGTGCGTGTGTTCCATCGTAGCGCCTAAATTTAGTAAACGGATTTAGTAAGGTTGCCTGCTTGTCGGTCTTCTACAGATTGTACTTCGGTGAGTGTGCCCAAGAACTCCACGACCTCATCCCACTGGCCCCCTTCTACCATCGGACATCCAGACGCACTGCATCTTACCATCCCCACCTTGTTGCTATTCTACCAATTCGCACTAAACGTTTCCAAACGTCTTTTATAATACTTACGCACAGCAAAGGAGTGGAACTCTCTGCCTGCGTCTGTGTTTCCAAACGCTTACAACCCTAATCTCTTCAAAGTTAGAGTGAACAGGCTCCTTCTGGGTAAGCTCGCTCCATCGTAGACTTTGTCTCGGTCATCTCTGACCTAGACTAGAGTCAAGAGCAAACCCATCACAAAAAAAAATAATTAATGAACTAGTTGACACGCGCAACTTCGTCTGATCTGCTCCTTTTGGTCTGATGGTATATAACCTATTGCCTTCCTCGATAGTTGGGTTATCAGATAACACTGAAAGAATTTTTCAAATCGCACCAGTAGTTCCTTAGATTAGCGCGTTCAAGCAAACAAACAAATTCTTCAGCTTTATGTATTAGAATAGATGTATGTCGTGTGCCGCAACTATGGAAAAAAATCAAAGTGGCGGCGAAGGGGCTTTGCCAGCTCACATAGAAAAAAAAAATCGAATTCCTTTGACTCGCGAACATCATCAGATTGTCACAACACCATCATCGCGGTCGACCTCGACAGCGACAAAAATGAGCAATACTTGACATAAAAACTATTTGAAAAAAAAGTTTAAGAAATAATAGTCCGTGAACATCAATTAATTCTCATAAACAATGACAAAAAATACTCAGGCGATATCAATCCATTAAGATATTAGCCAAACCTTAATAATACGAAGTGCCATGTATATAGATACCTATCCAGGTATCTATAGCATGATTGATGTAGGTATTACAAGCAAATTCTTACGCAAATATTTATTTGCTGGCCTACTTGACTTGACAAGCACATCTCAATAATAATAAATTGTATCTGCAAATGTCTAAAATGTCTTGTGTAATATATTGATACTAGCTAATGCCATTGGCTTCGTCCGCGTGGTCCCTAGGGAACATACTCCCGGGATAAAAAACCTATGTCCTTTCTCAGGCTCTACACTATCTGTGTCTCAAATTTCATTGAAATCGGTTTAGTAGTTTTGGCGTGAAAGCGAGACAGACAGGTAGACAGACAGAGTTACTTTCGCATTTATAATATTAGAAAGGACTAGCTTCTGCCAGCGGCTTCGCCCGCGTGGTCCCTAGGGAACATATTCCCGAGATAAAAAGTAGCTTATGTCCTTTCTCCGGGTCTAGACTATCTCTGTACCAAATTTTATTTAAATCAGTTCAGTAGTTTTGGCGTGAAAGCGCGACAGACAGACAGAGTTACTTTCGCATTAATAATATAAGTAAGGGTATTTAAATACGTAGTATATATATTCCGAATTTCTTATATTGAAACCTTATTAATATGTACATAGTACGAAAAAAATAATGAGATGATGATGATGAGTAAAAATGTAAGTGTCCGTTTTTTTTATGCGATGCGTCACGAATTCAATTTGTTGCTAAAATAATTATATTTTGAGATAACTATTTTGCTGAGCAATCAGTACTTTTGATAAGGATTGTTTTTTTTTTTATGAAAAGGAATGTGTTTTATTACGTATTTTTAAATTGTTTTGTCAAAAATCCCATGTAATTGTAATTTGTTCGGTTTTATTAGTTTGACGCGGACGACGTCGCGGGTAAAAGCTATTTGTAAATAGGTAATCAATATTGCAATGTTTTAAGGTTTTTTTATTTCGTGTGTTTCTGTGGGATTGTTACCCATTAATGAGTTTAAGCACAAAGTTAACATCATTTTCCTTAAAGAAAACAACGTGTTTTTCAACTCCCAGGGAAAAATCTTTTAGAGTTTCTAAGGCCCTTATAAATAAGCCGAAAAATATGTACCATATAGGATCACTCATGTGCCTGTCTGATTGTCTGTCACAGTCAATTCGCTCCGAATACACAGGACCATTTCAGTTGTGGTATACATAACAACTTCTGTACATAAACAAATAAATATTGAGTTTGGGTTCACTTTTGGGAGACGAACCATATTTTTTTTTTTAAGCTGTGTAGACAATCTGCTGGCGTTAAATCAAATGAAAGGGCTTATTGTACATTGTGGTATAAATTTTTTGTCAATTATTTGAAATGAAGTTATAGGCACACTTGGCCGGTTAATATTTGTTAAAGTATCAAAAAGTAAATAAACAAACACTAATCTGACTAATGCACGGTCACTCTTCCTCATTCCAATCCCATTCCCATTCATTCATTCATTCACTCCCTTGCAAACAAAAATCCTAATTTCCAGTCAGTCTCTCTTATTCACTCAACAAGTTACAAGCAACGCGCGGATCCGCGCGCAGTTTTACCGGCTTTCAACAGACTATCAAATCTACCTGCACTGACTTTCTCCAACAATTCGCGAGTGTTAGTGGCAAAAAGGGACGTCCCTGGAACTGTGAGTGAAGTGGCGCCACGATATAATCGTCGACAGCGAAGACCCGTGAGTACCCACTTTCATCCCATATTCATTGTTCTACGTGACTGTGCATGATTTAAGTTCGCCTACGGATTTATACAGTTCTACGAAGGGTTTAGCATATCAAACAACACAACAATTGTGGTCATTCGAGCGGATTTCTATACATGTACCTCCAATTTTAGTCGAAGTCATACACGTGCGGCGTCCAAATTTGTCATTTACATTTAACAAAAAACACGATCATACCTATTTATTACATTATTTAGTGTATTATCACATAATAACATAATTTAACACGCATCATATCATCATATCAAGTGGTTTTAAAGTTTTTTCAACTTCGATCATATGAAGTTTGAAATCTTGAACCAGTTTTGACCGGTCGGCGTAGGTAGGTACTTGAACATTTAGTTCGTCCGTTCCAACAGGAACGTGAATCTGAACATTTCAAGCGTTGTTTTAAGGTGTAACATATAGCATTAAAACATTACTTTATAACCATTTTAACATAATCATTCATTTTGCGTATTTTTTACGTAAGTTTGTTTGCATACGTAACACGTAACGGTGCAACGAATACTTTATAACATAATCATTCACTTTATTTGTGAGATTTATAAATAACATATAATTTATAAATAACATATCATCAGCATTTCATCATTTACGGTCCTTCAAATTAAATAATTTTCGCAAAATAGGCATAAAGTTGTGTAAATTGGTAATAGCGACATCTAGTGCGCAGTAGCGTTACCTACAAAACTTAATCGATCGTTCACTCACCATTCAATAATTTCACTCAATCTTCAGTGTTGTCAGCCCCAAGATATTACCATACTTAGAAAATTACTTTTTTTTGGTAGTTTTTGAATAACATTTCGGGGAATATTTTCTACCATCGCTGTCATAATACGTAATTAATATTTACGTCATCAAACAATATTTTGAACTATTTCAAAACATCATTACAACTTATTTTAGTAATAATAAGTTACTTTTAACATATTTTACCGAGTAAATTCATCAAATTCAGTCATCATGAGTGAAGCTATGGCAGCTCATCATGAATCAAAGCGCAACATTGCGCACAAGCGATTGACAGATGCTGTTGTCTGCGCTCGCAAATGCATCAATGATGCAAATCTTCGACCGCGTTTAGAAACATGGGGATCGCGGATAGAATCAATTATGGAAGCGTTTAATGATGCTCACACGAAACTTTTGGCTGAATATTCAAACCTTGAGATTAGTGAGGAACAAATGTTGAAACAAACAATTTATCAAGAACAAGCAGATGACATGTATTTTGAGTTTTTAGAAACTGTACGTAAGCTCTTACCTGACCATAAAGCAGATGTGGTAAAGGTTTCCACATCCTCGGTAGAAAACAGAAAACCTACTAAATTGCCTGCGATAAAGCTACCTACTTTCTCAGGTCAGTTTAAGGATTTTCCTGGTTTTATTGATTTATTTAATACGTTAGTCCATGACAGGATGGATTTATCAAAAGTAGAAAAATTCCAATACCTTGTGACTTCCCTTTCAGAGGAACCAGTTAATCTTATCAGAGCTTTTCCAATTTCAGAAGCTAATTATATTAGTGCTTATGAAGCACTTGTTAATAGGTACAATAACAAGCGATATCTTTCATTTTTATGTTGGGAACAAATATGCAACCTCAAACCAATAACCACACCGTCGGCTCAAAGCTTGAGAAATCTTTTAGACACATTTTCAGAAAATCTTTCAATGTTGAATTCATTAGGTTTGCCCACTTCCAATTGGGACTTTGTTTTATTTCATTCGCTTTTGGTAAAATAAGATAAAAAATCCCGTGAAGCTTTTGAGCTTTCATGCAACGGTTGTGACTTTCCACGGTTTGATCAATTAAAATCTTTTTTAGTAGAAAGATGCAATGCATTAGAGCGCTCATCTTTAACAAATACTTCAACAGCAGTGGCTTTGCCAAATAATAATAATATCAAGAAGAATTATTCAAATAAAGATAACAACAGTTCATCAACTCAACATAAAAATCAAGCATCAACTATGTTATTGGCTCAAACGCCTCAATCATCAAATTGCATCATTTGCAAAGAAAATCATCCTCTCTTTTCATGTAATAATTTTCTTAATAAATCACCTCAAGAGCGCTTTCAATTGGCAAAGCAACATAAACTTTGTTTAAATTGTCTGCGTTCCAATCATAACACTTCTAAATGTACATCTACTCATGAGTGTAAATCATGCAATCAGCGTCATAACAGCCTGTTACATTTTCCAAAGGGTAGATCATCAAACCAGAGTCACCAAAATTCAAATCAACAACAAAATTCATCACAAGTTCAGGTTGCTGCAAATGAGGCTAGCACTTCTGATACTGTTGCGCCGGTTACAACATTATCAAACACAACAAAAGCATCTGCTCCATCCTTTGTTTTGCTTGCCACAGTGCAAATTGAAGTCAAAGATAGGTGTGGCACTTATGAAAAGGTTCGTGCACTTTTAGATCCAGGGAGTCAAAGCCATATAATTTCAAATTCTTGTGTACGGAGACTTGGTCTGACTCGTATCAAATGTAACACTCCTATGTCAGGAATAGGGGACACTCCTGCTTTATCAGGTAGTAAGGTTTTTCTGGATATTCGTCCATTGGGCAATTCCAATATATCATTTACAGCAGAAGCGGTGACTTTGGATAAAATTTGTAAAATTTGCCCACACGTGCAATAGATATCAATGATTTCAAAAATATATCAAATCTCAAGTTAGCAGATCCTGATTTTCATAAATCTAGTTCTATAGACATTTTGATTGGTGGAGAGATTTCCCTCAGATTTTGTTATCAGGTAAAATTGAAAGTAGTAATCATACAGCAACAGCAATTAACACTATATTCGGTTATGTTCTCATGGGTAGGACACAAGCAGCCAATCCCATTGAATCCATTCCTATTTCAGTCAATCATGTATCAATGGATGCCAATTTAGATATTGCAGTCCAAAAGTTTTGGGATACCGACAACATGCCATCGGAACCAAAACAAACAGCCTCTGCTGACGACATTCGTTGCGAGGAAATTTATCAATCAACATGTAAGCGTGATGCTGACGGTCGTTATATCGTTCATTTACCATTTAGAGATTCATCATTACCATCATTTAACAATTCGTATAGTATTGCGCTTCGGCGATTTAATCAGCTTGAAAAACGACTTAATCAGAACCAGGAATTTGGAGAAGAGTATAAATCTCACATCATGGAGTATCTATCAAGTGGTCAGATGGAACCTGTCCCACCTAATGAGTGTCAATCATCTTCAGCATATTATATCCCACATCATGCAGTGGTTAAGCCAAGTAGCGTTTCTACACGTCTGAGAGTTGTCTATGACGCCTCAGCTAAGGATAGTCAGGGTCGGTCACTTAATGACACATTATTAACAGGCGTTAAGTTGCAGGCAGATATTAACAACATTCTTTTACGATTCCGACTCCATGCAGTCGTATTATCAGCCGACGTACGTCAAATGTATCGTCAAATCATCATCACTCAGGAGCATAGGGATTATCAGCGTATCTTATTCAGATGTTCACCAGACGAATCAATTCAAGAATTTAGAATCAATCGCGTAACATTTGGAGTGTCGTCCGCGCCATTTCTGGCCATACGTACCATGCATCAGCTAGCTCAAGACGAACAGGAGTCCTACCCTCTCGCAGCAGAGGTTTTGCGGAACGATCTTTACGTAGATGACGTAGTCACCGGCTGTAATAACATCCAACAAGCAGTTAATTTACAACAACAATTAGCTAAAATCATGGCTGCCGGTGGTTTTGAGCTCAGGAAGTGGTCCAGCAACCATGCGGCTGTACTGCAAAACATACCTGAAGAACATAAGATGGTTCCAGATTTGACGTTCGACAGTGACACCAACTTTATTAAAGTTCTTGGCCTTGCCTGGAATGCTCATCAAGATGTTTTTAATTATCAAGTCAATCAAATTCCACGCGGCTGTACAAAGCGGACAATGCTTTCTGAGCTTGCTCGTATCTATGACCCTATCGGTCTACTTACACCATTAACATTTTTAGCCAAATTTCTTATCCAACGTCTGTGGTTATTGGGAACATCTTGGGATGAACCAGTACCCGATGACATTCATAGCCTTTGGACGAAGTATACGCATCAATTATCAAATCTTTCTCAATTACGTATTCCAAGACGTATTACACATGGTGAAGCAGCATCTTATCAAATTCATGGCTTCTGTGACGCTAGTGAAGCAGGTTATTCGGCAGCAGTCTATCTTCGTTCCAGCATTTCTCAAGATCAATATCAAGTCTGTCTGGTGAGCGCAAGATCACGTGTCGCTCCCACCAAGCGGAGAACGCTACCGAGGCTCGAGCTATGTGGTGCATCATTACTAGCAGATCTCATGAGTTATATCATTAACATATTTTCTAACATCATCAACATTGAGGACGTGTTCGCATGGTCTGATTCCATGATAGTGCTGTCATGGATCAAATCAAATTCAACCAATTTTAAAGCATATGTTGGCAATCGTATAGCAAATGTTCAAAGAAAACTAGCAAATGCTACCTGGAAACATGTGCCAGGCAAGCAGAATCCAGCTGATTGCGCAAGTCGTGGTTTACTACCCGATGAGCTCATTAGCCACGCCCTCTGGTGGACTGGACCGGAGTGGTTATCATTAAATCAGAATCAATGGCGTAACGAGCCAACAAATACAGAATCACACCGCTTCACGGATGGTGATGTAACCTGTGAGCGGCGTATCACAGTGCTAGCAAACAACATAATCGATACCAACCCTTTGGATAATCTCCTTAACAAATTTTCATCATTAAAAAAGACTCAACGTATTTTAGCCTATTGTCTCAGATTCATCAACGCATAACGCAAAAACAGAACAGTTGATCAGGACCATATAACAGAAGCTGAGCTAAGCAATGCCCTTATGGTACTTGTTAAACACGTACAACATATTGAATTCAAAGACGAAATCAAACAGTTATTAGCAGGAAAAGTTTTACCTAAATCTTTTAGGAAACTTAACCCATTTATAGATCACTCTGGTGTTTTGCGGGTGGGGGGAAGGCTCTCTCGTTCTGATTTAGAATTTGAAACAAAACATCCATCTTTGCTTCCTCGCAAACATCTTTTAACTCAGCGTCTCATTCAATCGGTTCATAACGAGCATATGCATCCAGGATTACAAACACTTCACTTTTAATTCTTCAAAATTTTTGGATTTTGTCCCCAAAGCGAGCAATCCAACAAGTTTTAGCAAATTGTTATCGGTGTTTTCGTACCAAGCCAACAACACTTCAGCCTAAAATGGCAGATTTACCAAAATCACGTATAACCCAATTAAAAGCATTTCAAGCAGTTGGTTGCGATTACGCAGGACCCTTCAATGTAACCCCCGTCAGAAAGCGTGGGACTCGCGTTACGAAGGCGTACTTATGTCTTTTTGTGTGCTTTGCCACAAAAGCGCTCCACTTAGAGTTAGCATCTGACATGTCGTCTGCAGCATTCTTAGCGGCATTGCGTAGATTCATTGCTCGACGTGGTAGATGCAACATTATCCATTCAGATTGTGGAACAAATTTTAAAGACGCTCAATCAGAGTTGGCCAACATAATGAAAACGGCTTGTGAGACCGAACATATAACATTTAATTTCAACCCTCCTGGGGCCCCCCCACTTCGGAGGACTTTGGGAAGCTGGGGTCAAGTCCGTAAAGACGCACCTCTATCGGGTAATAGGTACACAAATACTGACATATGAAGAACTAAATACAGTTCTAGTTCAGATAGAATCATTACTTAACTCTAGACCATTATGTTCAGTTAGCACGGATCCCAATGACATCACGGTACTCACACCAGGCCATTTCTTAACACTAGCACCATTAACTTCATTACCAACACCAGATTATACAGACATACCAACTAACAGGCTGACACGCTGGCAACTTTTGCAGCGAATGCATCAAGATTTTTGGTCACGATGGCATTCTGAGTATCTTACCACTTTAACGCAACGCTTGAAATGGAATAAGTCCTCACGTGACGTTCAAATCAATCAGTTAGTAATTATCAAAGACGAATGTTCTCATCCGTTACGATGGCGGTTTGGTAGAATTATAAAGCTATATCCTGGTCGTGATGGGATTCCTCGTTCGGCTACGGTCAAGACTGCTCAAGGTACTATTGACAGACCTTTAGTAAAATTATGTCCTCTCCCTGATGGAAATGAGTAAATTTTCACCACTTTAAACAACAAAAAACATAATTATCATATTCATTATTAGTTTGTATTGTATTTATTACGGACACAATTACACATCATAATATCATAATAACACACCAGTTTTTGGTTGATATGGACGCAGCTTTCATTGTAGAGTTCTGAAAAAGAAAAAAGTAAAAGTAAGAAAAAGTAAATAAACAAACACTAATCTGACTAATGCACGGTCACTCTTCCTCATTCCAATCCCATTCCCATTCAATCATTCATTCACTCCCTTGCAAACAAAAATCCTAATTTCCAGTCAGTCTCTCTTATTCACTCAACAAGTTACAAGCAACGCGCGGATCCGCGCGCAGTTTTACCGGCTTTCAACAGACTATCAAATCTACCTGCACTGACTTTCTCCAACAATTCGCGAGTGTTAGTGGCAAAAAGGGACGTCCCTGGAACTGTGAGTGAAGTGGCGCCACGATATAATCGTCGACAGCGAAGACCCGTGAGTACCCACTTTCATCCCATATTCATTGTTCTACGTGACTGTGCATGATTAAAGTTCGCCTACGGATTTATACAGTTCTACGAAGGGTTTAGCATATCAAACAACACAACAATATTTTTATTAAAAACTGGCCAAGTGCGAGTCGGACTCGCACACTAAGGGTTCCGCACCAAAATGGTAAAAAGGAACCCTTACGGTGTGACTAAGTCTGTCCGTCTGTTACAGGTTGATATCTCAAGAACTACTGCTATCAACTTGAAATAGTTTTAGATGATGTTTGTTCAACTATTTTGCAAATAAGAAAGAAATAAAAATGCGTATATTTTTTATTCCAACATATATCATATGAAAGAGCGCTACTTTCAAATTTTCAAACATTTTTTTTAGTCTGCAAGGTTTTCTACTTTTAACGAAAAATTTGAAAAATTTTACCATTGCCCCCTCCCCTTATCACCGAAGTTTGCATAGAGAAAACACTGAAACTAGATAGAAGTTTATGTAAAGATTATAGGAAAATGAAACGATGAAATAGCACACTTTTTCAGAATTCATTAACAAAAATGATATTAGTTCCACTAGCGGTCAAGAGATGGCGCTGATCTAAAACTGCAATATACACCACAGTCTTAAAATTCTCTGACGAATACAGACCTCACCGATGAAATTTATACGGTGGTACGGAACCCTCGGTGCGCGAGTCCGACCCGCTCTTGAACGATTTTTGATATTTTTTTTTGTTTTCTTTTTTTTAGTTTGCGTTGTGGTGATCCAATTACGGTTCTTGAGATACAGCCCACTGACAGACAGACGGACGGACGGACGGACGGACGGACAGACGGACGGCGGAGGCTTAGTAATAGGTTACCGTTTGGGTACGGAACCCTAAAAACTAAACTTTAGTAGAATAACTGCGCGAAATATTACGTTTAAAATTGAAAGCAGGCCGGTTCAGTTATCTGGCAAGATACCACGTTTCAAATCCTCAAGGGATCTTTGTGATATTTGGCACCCGAATAACTTCTGACATGCCGGACATGGGCTTTGTAAGTCTTAGTGACGGGAGTGGAGCCAAAGCCGGAGTAAGGCAGTACCTAGTGTCGTGTGTAATTGGAGACAACGCTTTGAGCAAGCTTTGCTGGCCAAGATGAAATTGGATTTCAAGACTGGATACTGAGAACTACATATCAAATACGTTCCATAACGTCTACACTGCTGACGTTAGAAAAAAGGACGTATTTACACAAAACGAAGTAATCGATTTCCGACATTAAGGAAATAACTTAAGGTACGAAATCAGTTACTTTGTTTAGACGGCAGTACGTTCATTAGAGTTAGGCAGAAGTGTAGGTACAGTACATTTCTTATCCTCTATACTTCAATAAGTAGGTGTGTAGTAGGTACCTAAACCCACGTTTTTCTAGTTTTGAAACTGAAAATCGAGTTTGTTTCAGTTTTGTGAAGTTATGAAAACGAGAAATATGTTTTAGTTTTGAAACTTTTAGTTAAATGCTAACAATGTGACGTTCTTGTGTTAATTAATAAGTATAAATCAAAGACGAGTGTAACTCCAACATCTCAAACTACTTACCAACATCGTGAAAATTTTCTGTCGCTACTTTATTCAGTGCATTTGAGGTATTGCGAGTATATACACCTATGTAGGTACTAACTACTAATAAATAAGAAGCATCTACTTTCTCCGTTGCGGGGGTAATCTTTTCTTCTGGATAGAGTTTCCCATTTCAACTTTATGTAGCGTTTTCGCGTGTTATCAGCCTAGCAACTTTCTTCAACATCGTGTATAGAAAAGCGTTATCATTAAAACGATCAAACTCAAACTCAATCATTTTTATTTGTGGATTTACATAGGTAAACAAACGATG
This sequence comes from Lacanobia wlatinum, assembly GCA_947578705.1. Classification (NCBI taxonomy): domain Eukaryota; kingdom Metazoa; phylum Arthropoda; class Insecta; order Lepidoptera; family Noctuidae; genus Lacanobia; species Lacanobia wlatinum. The sequence goes on along the minus strand of OX388043.1, from coordinate 12,882,053 downwards.
TCAAAATTAATAAAATAAGCGCTATGTCTTGCCGTCAGCGGCACGATTTTCATTACGGAAAATTACTAGGGCTGGTCGGCGTTTTGAATAGAAGAGGTGATACAGCCAATGCCTTGCATTCTAAGGGGGGCAATGCTTGACTGTTGGTAGGTATATCTTATCTTAGTGATATTACCTAGCGACGTCATTTTACTATACGACATACACGCGAACTAAATATAGAGCAACAGCTATCTATCTTTTTCTTATCATCTAATGTATAAAAATTTCGGATCACAGTGATTGTTATCGATCTCCTCCGAAATGGCTTGATCGATTTTTATGAAATTTTTCGTGTGTATTTATATAGTAAAATGTTTGTCGGGCAAGCTAGTTTATTTATACTCAGCGGCGAGCCATCGTTCGTTTGTTTGCAGTGCCCTAATCGGGTTCATGCGCAAAACGAGACAGTAACTGAAATTGTAAAATGTGTTGTGTGCATGAGAGCAAATAAATAGATTTAAGCTGAAATCTTGTCGAGAACCAAGGTTACCGACATAGTGGCAATGGGCAAGGCACATTGCTCGCAGAACAGATGGTCGATGGGGCCGAAAACTTCTGGAGTGGCGACCGCGTACCGGAAGACGCAACGTTGAAACGCCTCCCACAAGGTGGATCGATGACCTGGTGAAGGTCGCGGGTAGCCGATGGATGCGAGATGCACAGGACCGGTCGTTGTGACGACGCTTGGGGGAGGCCTATATCCAGCAGTGGACGTCTTTCGGCTGATATGATGATGATGAAGCTAAAATGTTGAAACTATTTTCATTAGAATGTTAATGTCCCAAAATTCTAGAAGATCAAAAAATATTTTACGTGAAAGTAACATAATTTTCAGTAACTTCCAAATATTCAAAAGCGGGACCAACCCAATTTGTATACTTTTAGGCAAAATATGACCAATTATGAAATATAATAATATTGGTCACATGAAACCTTTTTGACCCTCCAAATGACTTGCATATTAACCGTAATGGATTTTATTTACGGACTATTATCAAGGGGACAAAAGCTGTGTTACTAAATGGTGTGTCATTTGCTCATAATAGAACTATTAGGCTATATTTAACTTTGAAACACACTGCTAAGGTGTCAGATGACTTGAGATTTTTTGGTGATGGAAAAATGAAAAATAATAAAATCAGCCAGTGACAATGGTCTCCGTGAACTTAGCAGATCATTTCCCGGCAGAGCGTAAAAAAATGTGAGTTCTATTCGCATGCAGCATAGTTCTAGAGTTCCTGATACTTTTTGGAAATAGTTCTGGCGTTTTTCCCGGAAAAAAGTCAAATGAAAATATGATCTGCTAACTTCCGGTAGCAGATCATTTTTTCCAAAACAAAAATTTTCAAAGTGTTTTCGGTCCACTAAGGCGAGTTCTATAGTTCCTGATACATTTTAGAAAGAGTTCTGTAAATATAGGCTCTCAAAAAAATTACAAACATATTCAACCGATACCAGAAATGAAGCAATATTTTTTGTTCAACTGGCGGTAATTCCAAACAACGGCAAAATATATTCATTATTGTTACCAATATCAGTAGTAAGGAATTGAAATAAATAGAAAAGAATATAATTAAATAACAAATTACTCTAAAACACCAGCAGATCACAGTAGAAAACTTAGTTTAGTAAAATAATGACAGTACTCAATGTCGAAAAGAAAAAAAGATAAATAATACTTAAGAAAGAGAACTCTTCGTTTTAAGATGAAACAATAACAAGACATTACAAATAAATCCGGATCTAAGACTTAAGTATCAGCAGAGCATGGCTGAAGATCTAGATTGGCAAAAGTCATGATAAATTTTAATTGTCCGAGCTGAAAAATAAAAAAAAGTAGTTTTAAACGACCCAGCAACAAAACTCTTCCTTTAAAGATAGAAGAGTATCAAGGCTATAATTTGCAATGGAAAAAAACCCTAGATTTGGACTAAGGTATTAGCACAGCACGGTAGAATACCTAGATAAGACGAAAACATAAAAAAATTTAAGTCCCAGCGTTAAAAAATCCAAAAAAATATCAAGAATATACCCAGGATGAAGAACTCTACGTTATACAATAAACGTAAAATGAATTATACGCGTAATTGATAAATGAACTAAGTACTCACACTAAGGTTGGTAACAGAGCATGGTTGAAATCCTAGATTAAATTAAATCATGAAAAATTTAAGTGTCTTAGTAAAAAATCCCAAAAAAGTATCTAGAAACTATGCAACACTTAGAACTCTTTATTTTAAGATAGGCCTATAGTAGTACTATACTTTGTATTACAAACATTACTCAGAACTCCGACTCAGATATCAGCAGAGCATAGTTGAATTCCTAGATTAGACTAAATCATGAAAACTTTGAGTGCCTTAGTAAAAAATCCAAAAAAAAAAATCTAAATAATACCCAGAACTCTTCGTTTATTTTTACTTAAAGAGAACTCTTCGTTTTACAAAAGATAGATAAATACACTATACATAACAATACAAAGTTTTCTCAGAACTCAGACTCAGATATCAGCATAACATAGTTGAATTTCTCGATTTAACTAAATCATGAAAATTTTGAGGGTCTCAGTAAAAAATCCCAAAAAATATCTAGAAAATACTTAGAAATGAGAACTCCTCGGTAAAAAAAAGATATATAAAAACACTATAAACCACAATACAAAGTTTTCTCAGAACTCAGACTCAGATATCAGCAGAGCATAGTTGAATTCCTAGATTAGACTAAATCATGAAAATTTTGAGTGTCTTAGAAGAAAAATCCAAAAAAAAATATCTAGAAAGTACCTAGCAATAAGAACTCCTCGGTTTACAAAAGACAGATAACTACACTATACACAGCAACATAAAGTTTTCTCAGACTCAGATATCAGCAGAGCATAGTTGAATTCCTAGATTAGACTAAATCATGAAAATTTTGAGTGTCTTAGAAGAAAAATCCAAAAAAATATCTATAAAGTACCTAGCAATGACAACTCCTCGGTTTACAAAAGACAGATATTTACTCTATACACAGCAACATAAAGTTTTTTCAGAACTCAGACTCAGATATCAGCAGAGCATAGTTGAATTCCTAGATTAGACTAAATCATGAAAATTTTGAGTGTCTTAGAAGAAAAATCCAAAAAAATATCTAGAAAGTACCTAGCAATGAGAACTCCGCGGTTTACAAAAGACAGATAACTACACTATACAACACAATACAAAGTTTTCTCAGAACTCAGTCTCCGATATCAGCAGAGCATAGTTGAATCCCTAGATTAGACTAAATCATGAAAATTTTGAGTGACTTAGTAGAAAAATCCAAAAAAATATCTAGAAAGTACCTAGCAATGAGAACTCCTCGGTTTACAAAATACAAATATTTACTCTATACACAGCAACATAAAGTTTTTCAGAACTCAGACTCAGATATCAGCAGAGCGTAGTTGAATTCCTAGATTAGACAAAATCATGGAAACTTTGGGTGTCTTAGTAGAAAAATACAAAAAAAAAAAAAAATACCCAGCACTGAGAACTTCTCGTTTAACGATAGATAAATATAAAGTCTATATCCAGAAAAACCAAGTTTTCTTCGAACTCAGACTCAGATATCAGCAGAGCATAGTTGAATTCCTGGATTAGACAAAATCATGAAAACTTTGAGTGTCTTAGTAGAAAATCCCAATAAAATATCTAGAAAGTACTTAGCAATGAGAACTCCTCGTTTTGAAAAAGATATATAACTACACTATAAACCACAATACAAAGATTTCTCAGAAATCAGAGTCAGATATCAGCAGAGCAAAGTTGAATCCCTAGATTAGACTAAATCATGAAAATTTTAAGTGTCTTAGTAAAAAATCCCAAAAAAGTATCTAGAAACTATGCAACACTTAGAACTCTTTATTTTAAGATAGGCCTATAGTAGTACTATACTTTGTATTACAAACATTACTCAGAACTCCGACTCAGATATCAGCAGAGCATAGTTGAATTCCTAGATTAGACTAAATCATGAAAACTTTGAGTGCCTTAGTAAAAAATCCAAAAAAAAATATCTAAATAATACCCAGAACTCTTCGTTTATTTTTACTTAAAGAGAACTCTTCGTTTTACAAAAGATAGATAAATACACTATACATAACAATACAAAGTTTTCTCAGAACTCAGACTCAGATATTAGCATAACATAGTTGAATTTCTCGATTTAACTAAATCATGAAAATTTTGAGGGTCTCAGTAAAAAATCCCAAAAAATATCTAGAAAATACTTAGAAATGAGAACTCCTCGGTAAAAAAAAGATATATAAAAACACTATAAACCACAATACAAAGTTTTCTCAGAACTCAGACTCAGATATCAGCAGAGCATAGTTGAATTCCTAGATTAGACTAAATCATGAAAATTTTGAGTGTCTTAGAAGAAAAATCCAAAAAAAAATATCTAGAAAGTACCTAGCAATAAGAACTCCTCGGTTTACAAAAGACAGATAACTACACTATACACAGCAACATAAAGTTTTCTCAGACTCAGATATCAGCAGAGCATAGTTGAATTCCTAGATTAGACTAAATCATGAAAATTTTGAGTGTCTTAGAAGAAAAATCCAAAAAAATATCTATAAAGTACCTAGCAATGAGAACTCCTCGGTTTACAAAAGACAGATATTTACTCTATACACAGCAACATAAAGTTTTTTCAGAACTCAGACTCAGATATCAGCAGAGCATAGTTGAATTCCTAGATTAGACTAAATCATGAAAATTTTGAGTGTCTTAGAAGAAAAATCCAAAAAAATATCTAGAAAGTACCTAGCAATAAGAACTCCGCGGTTTACAAAAGACAGATAACTACACTATACAACACAATACAAAGTTTTCTCAGAACTCAGTCTCCGATATCAGCAGAGCATAGTTGAATCCCTAGATTAGACTAAATCATGAAAATTTTGAGTGACTTAGTAGAAAAATCCAAAAAAATATCTAGAAAGTACCTAGCAATGAGAACTCCTCGGTTTACAAAATACAAATATTTACTCTATACACAGCAACATAAAGTTTTTCAGAACTCAGACTCAGATATCAGCAGAGCATAGTTGAATTCCTAGATTAGACAAAATCATGGAAACTTTGGGTGTCTTAGTAGAAAAATACAAAAAAAAAAAATACCCAGCACTGAGAACTTCTCGTTTAACGATAGATAAATATAAAGTCTATATCCAGAAAAACCAAGTTTTCTTCGAACTCAGACTCAGATATCAGCAGAGCATAGTTGAATTCCTGGATTAGACAAAATCATGAAAACTTTGAGTGTCTTAGTAGAAAATCCCAAAAAAATATCTAGAAAGTACTAAGCAATGAGAACTCCTCGTTTTACAAAAGACAGATAACTACACTATACACAACATCACAAAGTTTTCTCAGAACTTAGACTCAGATATCAGCAGAGCATAGTTGAATCCCTAGATTAGACTAAATCATGAAAATTTTGAGTGACATAGTAGAAAAATCCAAAAAAATATCTAGAAAGTACCTAGCAATGAGAACTCTAGGAATTCAACTATGCTCTGCTGATATCTGAGTCTGAGTTCTGAGAAAACTTTGTAGTGTGGTGAATAGCAATGTTATATGTCTTTTGTACTACGAGGAGTTCTCATTGCTAAGTACTTTCTAGATATTTTTTTGGGATTTTTTACTAAGACACTCAAAATTTTCATGATTTAGTCTAATCTAGGAATTCAACTATGCTCTGCTGATATCTGAGTCTGAGTTCTGAGAAAACTTTGTATTGTGGTGTATAGTGTAGTTATCTGTCTTTTGTAAACCGCGGAGTTCTCATTGCTAGGTACTTTCTAGATATTTTTTTGGATTTTTCTTCTAAGACACTCAAAATTTTCATGATTTAGTTTAATCTAGGAATTCAACTATGCTCTGCTGATATCTGAGTCTGAGTTCTGAGAAAACTTTGTATTGTGGTGTATAGTGTAGTTATGTGTCTTTTGTAAACCGCGGAGTTCTCATTGCTAGGTACTTTCTAGATAATTTTTTGGGATTTTTTACTAAGACACTCAAAATTTTCATGATTTAGTTTAATCTAGGAATTCAACTATGCTCTGCTGATATCTGAGTCTGAGTTCTGAGAAAACTTTATGTTGCTGTGTATAGTGCAGTTATCTGTCTTTTGCAAACTGAGGAGTTCTCATTGCTAGGTACTTTCTAGATATTTTTTTGGATTTTTCTTCTAAGACACTCAAAATTTTCATGATTTAGTTTAATCTAGGAATTCAACTATGCTCTGCTGATATCTGAGTCTGAGTTCTGAGAAAACTTTGTATTGTGGTGTATAGTGTAGTTATGTGTCTTTTGTAAACCGCGGAGTTCTCATTGCTAGGTACTTTCTATATAATTTTTTGGGATTTTTTACTAAGACACTCAAAATTTTCATGATTTAGTTTAATCTAGGAATTCAACTATGCTCTGCTGATATCTGAGTCTGAGTTCTGAGAAAATTTTGTGTTGCTGTGTATAGTGTGAATATTTGTCTTTTGTAAAACGAGGAGTTCTCAATGCTAAGTACTTTCTAGATATTTTTTTGGATTTTTTACTAAGTCACTCAAAATTTTCATGATTTAGTCTAATCTAGGGATTCAACTTTGCTCTGCTGATATCTGACTCTGATTTCTGAGAAATCTTTGTATTGTGGTTTATAGTGTAGTTATATATCTTTTTCAAAACGAGGAGTTCTCATTGCTAAGTACTTTCTAGATATTTTTTTGGATTTTTCTTCTAATACACTCAAAATTTTCATGATTTAGTCTAATCTAGGAATTCAACTATGCTCTGCTGATATCTGAGTCTGAGTTATGAGAAAACTTTGTATAGTGGTGTATAGTGTAGTTATCTGCCTTTTGTAAACCGCGGAGTTCTCATTGCTAGGTACTTTCTAGATATTTTTTTGGATTTTTCTTCAAAGACACTCAAAATTTTCATGATTTAGTTTAATCTTGGAATTCAACTATGCTCTGCTGATATCTGAGTCTGAGTTCTGAGAAAACTTTGTAGTGTGGTGAATAGCAATGTTATATGTCTTTTGTACTACGAGGAGTTCTCATTGCTAAGTACTTTCTAGATATTTTTTTGGGATTTTTTACTAAGACACTCAAAATTTTCATGATTTAGTCTAATCTAGGAATTCAACTATGCTCTGCTGATATCTGAGTCTGAGTTCTGAGAAAACTTTGTATTGTGGTGTATAGTGTAGTTATCTGTCTTTTGTAAACCGCGGAGTTCTCATTGCTAGGTACTTTCTAGATATTTTTTTGGATTTTTCTTCTAAGACACTCAAAATTTTCATGATTTAGTTTAATCTAGGAATTCAACTATGCTCTGCTGATATCTGAGTCTGAGTTATGAGAAAACTTTGTATAGTGGTGTATAGTGTAGTTATCTGTCTTTTGTAAACCGCGGAGTTCTCATTGCTAGGTACTTTCTAGATAATTTTTTGGGATTTTTTACTAAGACACTCAAAATTTTCATGATTTAGTTTAATCTAGGAATTCAACTATGCTCTGCTGATATCTGAGTCTGAGTTCTGAGAAAACTTTATGTTGCTGTGTATAGTGCAGTTATCTGTCTTTTGCAAACTGAGGAGTTCTCATTGCTAGGTACTTTCTAGATATTTTTTTGGATTTTTCTTCAAAGACACTCAAAATTTTCATGATTTAGTTTAATCTAGGAATTCAACTATGCTCTGCTGATATCTGAGTCTGAGTTCTGAGAAAACTTTGTATTGTGGTGTATAGTGTAGTTATCTGTCTTTTGTAAACCGCGGAGTTCTCATTGCTAGGTACTTTCTATATAATTTTTTGGGATTTTTTACTAAGACACTCAAAATTTTCATGATTTAGTTTAATCTAGGAATTCAACTATGCTCTGCTGATATCTGAGTCTGAGTTCTGAGAAAATTTTGTGTTGCTGTGTATAGTGTGAATATTTGTCTTTTGTAAAACGAGGAGTTCTCAATGCTAAGTACTTTCTAGATATTTTTTTGGATTTTTTACTAAGTCACTCAAAATTTTCATGATTTAGTCTAATCTAGGGATTCAACTTTGCTCTGCTGATATCTGACTCTGATTTCTGAGAAATCTTTGTATTGTGGTTTATAGTGTAGTTATATATCTTTTTCAAAACGAGGAGTTCTCATTGCTAAGTACTTTCTAGATATTTTTTTGGATTTTTCTTCTAATACACTCAAAATTTTCATGATTTAGTCTAATCTAGGAATTCAACTATGCTCTGCTGATATCTGAGTCTGAGTTATGAGAAAACTTTGTATAGTGGTGTATAGTGTAGTTATCTGCCTTTTGTAAACCGCGGAGTTCTCATTGCTAGGTACTTTCTAGATATTTTTTTGGATTTTTCTTCAAAGAAACTCAAAATTTTCATGATTTAGTTTAATCTAGGAATTCAACTATGCTCTGCTGATATCTGAGTCTGAGTTCTGAGAAAACTTTGTATTGTGGTGCATAGTGTAGTTATCTGTCTTTTGTAAACCGCGGAGTTCTCATTGCTAGGTACTTTCTAGATTATTTTTTGGGATTTTTTACTAAGACACTCAAAATTTTCATGATTTAGTCTAATCTAGGAATTCAACTATGCTCTGCTGATATCTGAGTCTGAGTTCTGAGAAAACTTTGTATTGTGGTGTATAGTGTAGTTATCTGTCTTTTGTAAACCGCGAAGTTCTCGTTGCTAGGTACTTTCTAGATATTTTTTTGGATTTTTCTTCTAAGACACTCAAAATTTTCATGATTTAGTTTAATCTAGGAATTCAACTATGCTCTGCTGATATCTGAGTCTGAGTTCTGAGAAAACTTTGTATTGTGGTGTATAGTGTAGTTATCTGTCTTTTGTAATCCGCGGAGTTCCTATTGCTAGGTACTTTCTAGATAATTTTTTGGGATTTTTTACTAAGACACTCAAAATTTTCATGATTTAGTTTAATCTAGGAATTCAACTATGCTCTGCTGATATCTGAGTCTGAGTTCTGAGAAAACTTTGTGTTGCTGTGTATAGTGTGAATATTTGTCTTTTGTAAAACGAGGAGTTCTCAATGCTAAGTACTTTCTAGATATTTTTTTGGATTTTTTACTAAGTCACTCAAAATTTTCATGATTTAGTCTAATCTAGGGATTCAACTTTGCTCTGCTGATATCTGACTCTGATTTCTGAGAAATCTTTGTATTGTGGTTTATAGTGTAGTTATATATCTTTTTCAAAACGAGGAGTTCTCATTGCTAAGTACTTTCTAGATATTTTTTTGGATTTTTCTTCTAATACACTCAAAATTTTCATGATTTAGTCTAATCTAGGAATTCAACTATGCTCTGCTGATATCTGAGTCTGAGTTATGAGAAAACTTTGTATTGTGGTGTATAGTGTAGTTATATATCTTTTTCAAAACGAGGAGTTCTCATTGCTAAGTACTTTCTAGATATTTTTTTGGATTTTTCTTCTAATACACTCAAAATTTTCATGATTTAGTCTAATCTAGGAATTCAACTATGCTCTGCTGATATCTGAGTCTGAGTTATGAGAAAACTTTGTATAGTGGTGTATAGTGTAATTATCTGTCTTTTGTAAACCGCGGAGTTCTCATTGCTTGGTACTTTCTAGATATTTTTTTAGATTTTTCTTCTAAGACACTCAAAATTTTCATGATTTAGTTTAATCTAGGAATTCAACTATGCTCTGCTGATATCTGAGTCTGAGTTCTGAGAAAACTTTGTATTGTGGTGTATAGTGTAGTTATGTCTTTTGTAAACCGCGGAGTTCTCATTGCTAGGTACTTTCTAGATAATTTTTTGGGATTTTTTACTAAGACACTCAAAATTTTCATGATTTAGTTTAATCTAGGAATTCAACTATGCTCTGCTGATATCTGAGTCTGAGTTCTGAGAAAACTTTATGTTGCTGTGTATAGTGCAGTTATCTGTCTTTTGCAAACTGAGAAGTTCTCATTGCTAGGTACTTTCTAGATATTTTTTTGGATTTTTCTTCAAAGACACTCAAAATTTTCATGATTTAGTTTAATCTAGGAATTCAACTATGCTCTGCTGATATCTGAGTCTGAGTTCTGAGAAAACTTTGTATTGTGGTGTATAGTGTAGTTATCTGTCTTTTGTAAACCGCGGAGTTCTCATTGCTAGGTACTTTCTAGATAATTTTTTGGGATTTTTTACTAAGACACTCAAAATTTTCATGATTTAGTTTAATCTAGGAATTCAACTATGCTCTGCTGATATCTGAGTCTGAGTTCTGAGAAAACTTTGTATTGTGGTGTATAGTGTAGTTATCTGTCTTTTGTAAGCCGCGGAGTTCTCATTGGTAGGTACTTTCTAGATATTTTTTTGGATTTTTCTTCTAAGACACTCAAAATTTTCATGATTTAGTCTAATCTAGGAATTCAACTATGCTCTGCTGATATCTGAGTCTGAGTTCTGAGAAAACTTTGTATTGTGGTGTATAGTGTAGTTATCTGTCTTTTGTAAACCGCGGAGTTCTCATTGGTAGGTATTTTCTAGATATTTTTTTGGATTTTTCTTCTAAGACACTCAAAATGTTCATGATTTAGTTTAATCTAGGAATTCAACTATGCTCTGCTGATATCTGAGTCTGAGTTCTGAGAAAACTTTCTGTTGTTGTGTATAGTGTAGTTATCTGTCTTTTGTAAACCGCGGAGTTATCATTGGTAGGTACTTTCTAGATATTTTTTTGGATTTTTCTTCTAAGACACTCAAAATTTTCATGATTTAGTCTAATCTAGGAATTCAACTATGCTCTGCTGATATCTGAGTCTGAGTTCTGAGAAAACTTTGTATTGTGGTGTATAGTGTAGTTATCTGTCTTTTGTAAACCGCGAAGTTCTCGTTGCTAGGTACTTTCTAGATATTTTTTTGGATTTTTCTTCTAAGACACTCAAAATTTTCATGATTTAGTTTAATCTAGGAATTCAACTATGCTCTGCTGATATCTGAGTCTGAGTTATGAGAAAACTTTGTATAGTGGTGTATAGTGTAGTTATCTGTCTTTTGTAATCCGCGGAGTTCTCATTGCTAGGTACTTTCTAGATAATTTTTTGGGATTTTTTACTAAGACACTCAAAATTTTCATGATTTAGTTTAATCTAGGAATTCAACTATGCTCTGCTGATATCTGAGTCTGAGTTCTGAGAAAACTTTGTGTTGCTGTGTATAGTGTGAATATTTGTCTTTTGTAAAACGAGGAGTTCTCAATGCTAAGTACTTTCTAGATATTTTTTTGGATTTTTTACTAAGTCACTCAAAATTTTCATGATTTAGTCTAATCTAGGGATTCAACTTTGCTCTGCTGATATCTGACTCTGATTTCTGAGAAATCTTTGTATTGTGGTTTATAGTGTAGTTATATATCTTTTTTAAAACGAGGAGTTCTCATTGCTAAGTACTTTCTAGATATTTTTTTGGATTTTTCTTCTAATACACTCAAAATTTTCATGATTTAGTCTAATCTAGGAATTCAACTATGCTCTGCTGATATCTGAGTCTGAGTTATGAGAAAACTTTGTATAGTGGTGTATAGTGTAGTTATATATCTTTTTCAAAACGAGGAGTTCTCATTGCTAAGTACTTTCTAGATATTTTTTTGGATTTTTCTTCTAATACACTCAAAATTTTCATGATTTAGTCTAATCTAGGAATTCAACTATGCTCTGCTGATATCTGAGTCTGAGTTATGAGAAAACTTTGTATAGTGGTGTATAGTGTAGTTATCTGTCTTTTGTAAACCGCGGAGTTCTCATTGCTAGGTACTTTCTAGATATTTTTTTAGATTTTTCTTCTAAGACACTCAAAATTTTCATGATTTAGTTTAATCTAGGAATTCAACTATGCTCTGCTGATATCTGAGTCTGAGTTCTGAGAAAACTTTGTATTGTGGTGTATAGTGTAGTTATCTGTCTTTTGTAAACCGCGGAGTTCTCATTGCTAGGTACTTTCTAGATAATTTTTTGGGATTTTTTACTAAGACACTCAAAATTTTCATGATTTAGTTTAATCTAGGAATTCAACTATGCTCTGCTGATATCTGAGTCTGAGTTCTGAGAAAACTTTATGTTGCTGTGTATAGTGCAGTTATCTGTCTTTTGCAAACTGAGAAGTTCTCATTGCTAGGTACTTTCTAGATATTTTTTTGGATTTTTCTTCAAAGACACTCAAAATTGTCATGATTTAGTTTAATCTAGGAATTCAACTATGCTCTGCTGATATCTGAGTCTGAGTTCTGAGAAAACTTTGTATTGTGGTGAATAGCAATGTTATATGTCTTTTGTAATACGAGGAGGTCTCATTGCTAAGTACTTTCTAGATATTTTTTTGGGATTTTTTACTAAGACACTCAAAATTTTCATGATTTAGTCTAATCTAGGAATTCAACTATGCTCTGCTGATATCTGAGTCTGAGTTCTGAGAAATCTTTGTATTGTGGTGTATAGTGTAGTTATCTGTCTTTTGTAAACCGCGGAGTTCTGATTGCTAGGTACTTTCTAGATATTTTTTTGGATTTTTCTTCAAAGACACTCAAAATTTTCATGATTTAGTTTAATCTAGGAATTCAACTATGCTCTGCTGATATCTGAGTCTGAGTTCTGAGAAAACTTTGTATTGTGGTGTATAGTGTAGTTATCTGTCTTTTGTAAACCGCGGAGTTCTCATTGGTAGGTACTTTCTAGATATTTTTTTGGATTTTTCTTCTAAGACACTCAAAATTTTCATGATTTAGTCTAATCTAGGAATTCAACTATGCTCTGCTGATATCTGAGTCTGAGTTCTGAGAAAACTTTGTATTGTGGTGTATAGTGTAGTTATCTGTCTTTTGTAAACCGCGGAGTTCTCATTGGTAGGTATTTTCTAGATATTTTTTTGGATTTTTCTTCTAAGACACTCAAAATGTTCATGATTTAGTTTAATCTAGGAAATCAACTATGCTCTGCTGATATCTGAGTCTGAGTTCTGAGAAAACTTTCTATTGCTGTGTATAGTGTGAATATTTGTCTTTTGTAAAACGAGGAGTTCTCAATGCTAAGTACTTTCTAGATATTTTTTTGGATTTTTTACTAAGTCACTCAAAATTTTCATGATTTAGTCTAATCTAGGGATTCAACTTTGCTCTGCTGATATCTGACTCTGATTTCTGAGAAAACTTTGTATTGTGGTTTATAGTGTAGTTAATTATCTTTTTCAAAACGAGGAGTTCTCATTGCTAAGTACTTTCTAGATATTTTTTTGGATTTTTCTTCTAAGACACTCAAAATTTTCATGATTTAGTTTAATCTAGGAATTCAACTATGCTCTGCTGATATCTGAGTCTGAGTTCTGAGAAAATTTTGTATTGTGTTGTATAGTGTAGTTATCTGTCTTTTGTAAACCGCGGAGTTCTCATTGCTAGGTACTTTCTAGATATTTTTTTGGATTTTTCTTCTAAGACACTCAAAATTTTCATGATTTAGTCTAATCTAGGAATTCAACTATGCTCTGCTGATATCTGAGTCTGAGTTCTGAGAAAACTTTGTATAGTGGTGTATAGTGTAGTTATCTGTCTTTTGTAAACCGCGGAGTTCTCATTGCTAGGTACTTTCTAGATATTTTTTTGGATTTTTCTTCTAAGACTCTCAAAATTTTCACGATTTAGTCTAATCTAGGAATTCAACTATGCTCTGCTGATATCTGAGTCTGAGTTCTGAGAAATCTTTGTATTGTGGTGTATAGTGTAGTTATCTGTCTTTTGTAAACCGCGGAGTTCTCATTGCTAGGTACTTTCTAGATATTTTTTTGGATTTTTCTTCTAAGACACTCAAAATTTTCATGATTTAGTCTATTCTAGGAATTCAACTATGCTCTGCTGATATCTGAGTCTGAGTTCTGAGAAAACTTTATGTTGCTGTGTATAGTGCAGTTATCTGTCTTTTGCAAACTGAGAAGTTCTCATTGCTAGGTACTTTCTAGATATTTTTTTGGATTTTTCTTCAAAGACACTCAAAATTTTCATGATTTAGTTTAATCTAGGAATTCAACTATGCTCTGCTGATATCTGAGTCTGAGTTCTGAGAAAACTTTGTATTGTGGTGTATAGTGTAGTTATCTGTCTTTTGTAAACCGCGGAGTTCTCATTGCTAGGTACTTTCTAGATAATTTTTTGGGATTTTTTACTAAGACACTCAAAATTTTCATGATTTAGTTTAATCTAGGAATTCAACTATGCTCTGCTGATATCTGAGTCTGAGTTCTGAGAAAACTTTGTATTGTGGTGTATAGTGTAGTTATCTGTCTTTTGTAAACCGCGGAGTTCTCATTGGTAGGTACTTTCTAGATATTTTTTTGGATTTTTCTTCTAAGACACTCAAAATTTTCATGATTTAGTCTAATCTAGGAATTCAACTATGCTCTGCTGATATCTGAGTCTGAGTTCTGAGAAAACTTTGTATTGTGGTGTATAGTGTAGTTATCTGTCTTTTGTAAACCGCGGAGTTCTCATTGGTAGGTATTTTCTAGATATTTTTTTGGATTTTTCTTCTAAGACACTCAAAATGTTCATGATTTAGTTTAATCTAGGAATTCAACTATGCTCTGCTGATATCTGAGTCTGAGTTCTGAGAAAACTTTCTGTTGTTGTGTATAGTGTAGTTATCTGTCTTTTGTAAACCGCGGAGTTCTCATTGGTAGGTACTTTCTAGATATTTTTTTGGATTTTTCTTCTAAGACACTCAAAATTTTCATGATTTAGTCTAATCTAGGAATTCAACTATGCTCTGCTGATATCTGAGTCTGAGTTCTGAGAAAACTTTGTATTGTGGTGTATAGTGTAGTTATCTGTCTTTTGTAAACCGCGAAGTTCTCGTTGCTAGGTACTTTCTAGATATTTTTTTGGATTTTTCTTCTAAGACACTCAAAATTTTCATGATTTAGTTTAATCTAGGAATTCAACTATGCTCTGCTGATATCTGAGTCTGAGTTATGAGAAAACTTTGTATAGTGGTGTATAGTGTAGTTATCTGTCTTTTGTAATCCGCGGAGTTCTCATTGCTAGGTACTTTCTAGATAATTTTTTGGGATTTTTTACTAAGACACTCAAAATTTTCATGATTTAGTTTAATCTAGGAATTCAACTATGCTCTGCTGATATCTGAGTCTGAGTTCTGAGAAAACTTTGTGTTGCTGTGTATAGTGTGAATATTTGTCTTTTGTAAAACGAGGAGTTCTCAATGCTAAGTACTTTCTAGATATTTTTTTGGATTTTTCTTCTAATACACTCAAAATTTTCATGATTTAGTCTAATCTAGGAATTCAACTATGCTCTGCTGATATCTGAGTCTGAGTTATGAGAAAACTTTGTATAGTGGTGTATAGTGTAATTATCTGTCTTTTGTAAACCGCGGAGTTCTCATTGCTTGGTACTTTCTAGATATTTTTTTAGATTTTTCTTCTAAGACACTCAAAATTTTCATGATTTAGTTTAATCTAGGAATTCAACTATGCTCTGCTGATATCTGAGTCTGAGTTCTGAGAAAACTTTGTATTGTGGTGTATAGTGTAGTTATGTCTTTTGTAAACCGCGGAGTTCTCATTGCTAGGTACTTTCTAGATAATTTTTTGGGATTTTTTACTAAGACACTCAAAATTTTCATGATTTAGTTTAATCTAGGAATTCAACTATGCTCTGCTGATATCTGAGTCTGAGTTCTGAGAAAACTTTATGTTGCTGTGTATAGTGCAGTTATCTGTCTTTTGCAAACTGAGAAGTTCTCATTGCTAGGTACTTTCTAGATATTTTTTTGGATTTTTCTTCAAAGACACTCAAAATTTTCATGATTTAGTTTAATCTAGGAATTCAACTATGCTCTGCTGATATCTGAGTCTGAGTTCTGAGAAAACTTTGTATTGTGGTGTATAGTGTAGTTATCTGTCTTTTGTAAACCGCGGAGTTCTCATTGCTAGGTACTTTCTAGATAATTTTTTGGGATTTTTTACTAAGACACTCAAAATTTTCATGATTTAGTTTAATCTAGGAATTCAACTATGCTCTGCTGATATCTGAGTCTGAGTTCTGAGAAAACTTTGTATTGTGGTGTATAGTGTAGTTATCTGTCTTTTGTAAGCCGCGGAGTTCTCATTGGTAGGTACTTTCTAGATATTTTTTTGGATTTTTCTTCTAAGACACTCAAAATTTTCATGATTTAGTCTAATCTAGGAATTCAACTATGCTCTGCTGATATCTGAGTCTGAGTTCTGAGAAAACTTTGTATTGTGGTGTATAGTGTAGTTATCTGTCTTTTGTAAACCGCGGAGTTCTCATTGGTAGGTATTTTCTAGATATTTTTTTGGATTTTTCTTCTAAGACACTCAAAATGTTCATGATTTAGTTTAATCTAGGAATTCAACTATGCTCTGCTGATATCTGAGTCTGAGTTCTGAGAAAACTTTCTGTTGTTGTGTATAGTGTAGTTATCTGTCTTTTGTAAACCGCGGAGTTATCATTGGTAGGTACTTTCTAGATATTTTTTTGGATTTTTCTTCTAAGACACTCAAAATTTTCATGATTTAGTCTAATCTAGGAATTCAACTATGCTCTGCTGATATCTGAGTCTGAGTTCTGAGAAAACTTTGTATTGTGGTGTATAGTGTAGTTATCTGTCTTTTGTAAACCGCGAAGTTCTCGTTGCTAGGTACTTTCTAGATATTTTTTTGGATTTTTCTTCTAAGACACTCAAAATTTTCATGATTTAGTTTAATCTAGGAATTCAACTATGCTCTGCTGATATCTGAGTCTGAGTTATGAGAAAACTTTGTATAGTGGTGTATAGTGTAGTTATCTGTCTTTTGTAATCCGCGGAGTTCTCATTGCTAGGTACTTTCTAGATAATTTTTTGGGATTTTTTACTAAGACACTCAAAATTTTCATGATTTAGTTTAATCTAGGAATTCAACTATGCTCTGCTGATATCTGAGTCTGAGTTCTGAGAAAACTTTGTGTTGCTGTGTATAGTGTGAATATTTGTCTTTTGTAAAACGAGGAGTTCTCAATGCTAAGTACTTTCTAGATATTTTTTTGGATTTTTTACTAAGTCACTCAAAATTTTCATGATTTAGTCTAATCTAGGGATTCAACTTTGCTCTGCTGATATCTGACTCTGATTTCTGAGAAATCTTTGTATTGTGGTTTATAGTGTAGTTATATATCTTTTTCAAAACGAGGAGTTCTCATTGCTAAGTACTTTCTAGATATTTTTTTGGATTTTTCTTCTAATACACTCAAAATTTTCATGATTTAGTCTAATCTAGGAATTCAACTATGCTCTGCTGATATCTGAGTCTGAGTTATGAGAAAACTTTGTATAGTGGTGTATAGTGTAGTTATATATCTTTTTCAAAACGAGGAGTTCTCATTGCTAAGTACTTTCTAGATATTTTTTTGGATTTTTCTTCTAATACACTCAAAATTTTCATGATTTAGTCTAATCTAGGAATTCAACTATGCTCTGCTGATATCTGAGTCTGAGTTATGAGAAAACTTTGTATAGTGGTGTATAGTGTAGTTATCTGTCTTTTGTAAACCGCGGAGTTCTCATTGCTAGGTACTTTCTAGATATTTTTTTAGATTTTTCTTCTAAGACACTCAAAATTTTCATGATTTAGTTTAATCTAGGAATTCAACTATGCTCTGCTGATATCTGAGTCTGAGTTCTGAGAAAACTTTGTATTGTGGTGTATAGTGTAGTTATCTGTCTTTTGTAAACCGCGGAGTTCTCATTGCTAGGTACTTTCTAGATAATTTTTTGGGATTTTTTACTAAGACACTCAAAATTTTCATGATTTAGTTTAATCTAGGAATTCAACTATGCTCTGCTGATATCTGAGTCTGAGTTCTGAGAAAACTTTATGTTGCTGTGTATAGTGCAGTTATCTGTCTTTTGCAAACTGAGAAGTTCTCATTGCTAGGTACTTTCTAGATATTTTTTTGGATTTTTCTTCAAAGACACTCAAAATTGTCATGATTTAGTTTAATCTAGGAATTCAACTATGCTCTGCTGATATCTGAGTCTGAGTTCTGAGAAAACTTTGTATTGTGGTGAATAGCAATGTTATATGTCTTTTGTAATACGAGGAGGTCTCATTGCTAAGTACTTTCTAGATATTTTTTTGGGATTTTTTACTAAGACACTCAAAATTTTCATGATTTAGTCTAATCTAGGAATTCAACTATGCTCTGCTGATATCTGAGTCTGAGTTCTGAGAAATCTTTGTATTGTGGTGTATAGTGTAGTTATCTGTCTTTTGTAAACCGCGGAGTTCTGATTGCTAGGTACTTTCTAGATATTTTTTTGGATTTTTCTTCAAAGACACTCAAAATTTTCATGATTTAGTTTAATCTAGGAATTCAACTATGCTCTGCTGATATCTGAGTCTGAGTTCTGAGAAAACTTTGTATTGTGGTGTATAGTGTAGTTATCTGTCTTTTGTAAACCGCGGAGTTCTCATTGGTAGGTACTTTCTAGATATTTTTTTGGATTTTTCTTCTAAGACACTCAAAATTTTCATGATTTAGTCTAATCTAGGAATTCAACTATGCTCTGCTGATATCTGAGTCTGAGTTCTGAGAAAACTTTGTATTGTGGTGTATAGTGTAGTTATCTGTCTTTTGTAAACCGCGGAGTTCTCATTGGTAGGTATTTTCTAGATATTTTTTTGGATTTTTCTTCTAAGACACTCAAAATGTTCATGATTTAGTTTAATCTAGGAAATCAACTATGCTCTGCTGATATCTGAGTCTGAGTTCTGAGAAAACTTTCTATTGCTGTGTATAGTGTGAATATTTGTCTTTTGTAAAACGAGGAGTTCTCAATGCTAAGTACTTTCTAGATATTTTTTTGGATTTTTTACTAAGTCACTCAAAATTTTCATGATTTAGTCTAATCTAGGGATTCAACTTTGCTCTGCTGATATCTGACTCTGATTTCTGAGAAAACTTTGTATTGTGGTTTATAGTGTAGTTAATTATCTTTTTCAAAACGAGGAGTTCTCATTGCTAAGTACTTTCTAGATATTTTTTTGGATTTTTCTTCTAAGACACTCAAAATTTTCATGATTTAGTTTAATCTAGGAATTCAACTATGCTCTGCTGATATCTGAGTCTGAGTTCTGAGAAAATTTTGTATTGTGTTGTATAGTGTAGTTATCTGTCTTTTGTAAACCGCGGAGTTCTCATTGCTAGGTACTTTCTAGATATTTTTTTGGATTTTTCTTCTAAGACACTCAAAATTTTCATGATTTAGTCTAATCTAGGAATTCAACTATGCTCTGCTGATATCTGAGTCTGAGTTCTGAGAAAACTTTGTATAGTGGTGTATAGTGTAGTTATCTGTCTTTTGTAAACCGCGGAGTTCTCATTGCTAGGTACTTTCTAGATATTTTTTTGGATTTTTCTTCTAAGACTCTCAAAATTTTCACGATTTAGTCTAATCTAGGAATTCAACTATGCTCTGCTGATATCTGAGTCTGAGTTCTGAGAAATCTTTGTATTGTGGTGTATAGTGTAGTTATCTGTCTTTTGTAAACCGCGGAGTTCTCATTGCTAGGTACTTTCTAGATATTTTTTTGGATTTTTCTTCTAAGACACTCAAAATTTTCATGATTTAGTCTATTCTAGGAATTCAACTATGCTCTGCTGATATCTGAGTCTGAGTTCTGAGAAAACTTTATGTTGCTGTGTATAGTGCAGTTATCTGTCTTTTGCAAACTGAGAAGTTCTCATTGCTAGGTACTTTCTAGATATTTTTTTGGATTTTTCTTCAAAGACACTCAAAATTTTCATGATTTAGTTTAATCTAGGAATTCAACTATGCTCTGCTGATATCTGAGTCTGAGTTCTGAGAAAACTTTGTATTGTGGTGTATAGTGTAGTTATCTGTCTTTTGTAAACCGCGGAGTTCTCATTGCTAGGTACTTTCTAGATAATTTTTTGGGATTTTTTACTAAGACACTCAAAATTTTCATGATTTAGTTTAATCTAGGAATTCAACTATGCTCTGCTGATATCTGAGTCTGAGTTCTGAGAAAACTTTGTATTGTGGTGTATAGTGTAGTTATCTGTCTTTTGTAAACCGCGGAGTTCTCATTGGTAGGTACTTTCTAGATATTTTTTTGGATTTTTCTTCTAAGACACTCAAAATTTTCATGATTTAGTCTAATCTAGGAATTCAACTATGCTCTGCTGATATCTGAGTCTGAGTTCTGAGAAAACTTTGTATTGTGGTGTATAGTGTAGTTATCTGTCTTTTGTAAACCGCGGAGTTCTCATTGGTAGGTATTTTCTAGATATTTTTTTGGATTTTTCTTCTAAGACACTCAAAATGTTCATGATTTAGTTTAATCTAGGAATTCAACTATGCTCTGCTGATATCTGAGTCTGAGTTCTGAGAAAACTTTCTGTTGTTGTGTATAGTGTAGTTATCTGTCTTTTGTAAACCGCGGAGTTCTCATTGGTAGGTACTTTCTAGATATTTTTTTGGATTTTTCTTCTAAGACACTCAAAATTTTCATGATTTAGTCTAATCTAGGAATTCAACTATGCTCTGCTGATATCTGAGTCTGAGTTCTGAGAAAACTTTGTATTGTGGTGTATAGTGTAGTTATCTGTCTTTTGTAAACCGCGAAGTTCTCGTTGCTAGGTACTTTCTAGATATTTTTTTGGATTTTTCTTCTAAGACACTCAAAATTTTCATGATTTAGTTTAATCTAGGAATTCAACTATGCTCTGCTGATATCTGAGTCTGAGTTATGAGAAAACTTTGTATAGTGGTGTATAGTGTAGTTATCTGTCTTTTGTAATCCGCGGAGTTCTCATTGCTAGGTACTTTCTAGATAATTTTTTGGGATTTTTTACTAAGACACTCAAAATTTTCATGATTTAGTTTAATCTAGGAATTCAACTATGCTCTGCTGATATCTGAGTCTGAGTTCTGAGAAAACTTTGTGTTGCTGTGTATAGTGTGAATATTTGTCTTTTGTAAAACGAGGAGTTCTCAATGCTAAGTACTTTCTAGATATTTTTTTGGATTTTTTACTAAGTCACTCAAAATTTTCATGATTTAGTCTAATCTAGGGATTCAACTTTGCTCTGCTGATATCTGACTCTGATTTCTGAGAAATCTTTGTATTGTGGTTTATAGTGTAGTTATATATCTTTTTCAAAACGAGGAGTTCTCATTGCTAAGTACTTTCTAGATATTTTTTTGGATTTTTCTTCTAATACACTCAAAATTTTCATGATTTAGTCTAATCTAGGAATTCAACTATGCTCTGCTGATATCTGAGTCTGAGTTATGAGAAAACTTTGTATAGTGGTGTATAGTGTAGTTATATATCTTTTTCAAAACGAGGAGTTCTCATTGCTAAGTACTTTCTAGATATTTTTTTGGATTTTTCTTCTAATACACTCAAAATTTTCATGATTTAGTCTAATCTAGGAATTCAACTATGCTCTGCTGATATCTGAGTCTGAGTTATGAGAAAACTTTGTATAGTGGTGTATAGTGTAGTTATCTGTCTTTTGTAAACCGCGGAGTTCTCATTGCTAGGTACTTTCTAGATATTTTTTTAGATTTTTCTTCTAAGACACTCAAAATTTTCATGATTTAGTTTAATCTAGGAATTCAACTATGCTCTGCTGATATCTGAGTCTGAGTTCTGAGAAAACTTTGTATTGTGGTGTATAGTGTAGTTATCTGTCTTTTGTAAACCGCGGAGTTCTCATTGCTAGGTACTTTCTAGATAATTTTTTGGGATTTTTTACTAAGACACTCAAAATTTTCATGATTTAGTTTAATCTAGGAATTCAACTATGCTCTGCTGATATCTGAGTCTGAGTTCTGAGAAAACTTTATGTTGCTGTGTATAGTGCAGTTATCTGTCTTTTGCAAACTGAGAAGTTCTCATTGCTAGGTACTTTCTAGATATTTTTTTGGATTTTTCTTCAAAGACACTCAAAATTTTCATGATTTAGTTTAATCTAGGAATTCAACTATGCTCTGCTGATATCTGAGTCTGAGTTCTGAGAAAACTTTGTATTGTGGTGTATAGTGTAGTTATCTGTCTTTTGTAAACCGCGGAGTTCTCTTTGCTAGGTACTTTCTAGATAATTTTTTGGGATTTTTTACTAAGACACTCAAAATTGTCATGATTTAGTTTAATCTAGGAATTCAACTATGCTCTGCTGATATCTGAGTCTGAGTTCTGAGAAAACTTTGTATTGTGGTGAATAGCAATGTTATATGTCTTTTGTAATACGAGGAGGTCTCATTGCTAAGTACTTTCTAGATATTTTTTTGGGATTTTTTACTAAGACACTCAAAATTTTCATGATTTAGTCTAATCTAGGAATTCAACTATGCTCTGCTGATATCTGAGTCTGAGTTCTGAGAAATCTTTGTATTGTGGTGTATAGTGTAGTTATCTGTCTTTTGTAAACCGCGGAGTTCTGATTGCTAGGTACTTTCTAGATATTTTTTTGGATTTTTCTTCAAAGACACTCAAAATTTTCATGATTTAGTTTAATCTAGGAATTCAACTATGCTCTGCTGATATCTGAGTCTGAGTTCTGAGAAAACTTTGTATTGTGGTGTATAGTGTAGTTATCTGTCTTTTGTAAACCGCGGAGTTCTCATTGGTAGGTACTTTCTAGATATTTTTTTGGATTTTTCTTCTAAGACACTCAAAATTTTCATGATTTAGTCTAATCTAGGAATTCAACTATGCTCTGCTGATATCTGAGTCTGAGTTCTGAGAAAACTTTGTATTGTGGTGTATAGTGTAGTTATCTGTCTTTTGTAAACCGCGGAGTTCTCATTGCTAGGTACTTTCTAGATATTTTTTTGGATTTTTCTTCTAAGACTCTCAAAATTTTCACGATTTAGTCTAATCTAGGAATTCAACTATGCTCTGCTGATATCTGAGTCTGAGTTCTGAGAAATCTTTGTATTGTGGTGTATAGTGTAGTTATCTGTCTTTTGTAAACCGCGGAGTTCTCATTGGTAGGTATTTTCTAGATATTTTTTTGGATTTTTCTTCTAAGACACTCAAAATGTTCATGATTTAGTTTAATCTAGGAATTCAACTATGCTCTGCTGATATCTGAGTCTGAGTTCTGAGAAAACTTTCTGTTGTTGTGTATAGTGTAGTTATCTGTCTTTTGTAAACCGCGGAGTTCTCATTGGTAGGTACTTTCTAGATATTTTTTTGGATTTTTCTTCTAAGACACTCAAAATTTTCATGATTTAGTCTAATCTAGGAATTCAACTATGCTCTGCTGATATCTGAGTCTGAGTTCTGAGAAAACTTTGTATTGTGGTGTATAGTGTAGTTATCTGTCTTTTGTAAACCGCGAAGTTCTCGTTGCTAGGTACTTTCTAGATATTTTTTTGGATTTTTCTTCTAAGACACTCAAAATTTTCATGATTTAGTTTAATCTAGGAATTCAACTATGCTCTGCTGATATCTGAGTCTGAGTTATGAGAAAACTTTGTATAGTGGTGTATAGTGTAGTTATCTGTCTTTTGTAATCCGCGGAGTTCTCATTGCTAGGTACTTTCTAGATAATTTTTTGGGATTTTTTACTAAGACACTCAAAATTTTCATGATTTAGTTTAATCTAGGAATTCAACTATGCTCTGCTGATATCTGAGTCTGAGTTCTGAGAAAACTTTGTGTTGCTGTGTATAGTGTGAATATTTGTCTTTTGTAAAACGAGGAGTTCTCAATGCTAAGTACTTTCTAGATATTTTTTTGGATTTTTTACTAAGTCACTCAAAATTTTCATGATTTAGTCTAATCTAGGGATTCAACTTTGCTCTGCTGATATCTGACTCTGATTTCTGAGAAATCTTTGTATTGTGGTTTATAGTGTAGTTATATATCTTTTTCAAAACGAGGAGTTCTCATTGCTAAGTACTTTCTAGATATTTTTTTGGATTTTTCTTCTAATACACTCAAAATTTTCATGATTTAGTCTAATCTAGGAATTCAACTATGCTCTGCTGATATCTGAGTCTGAGTTATGAGAAAACTTTGTATAGTGGTGTATAGTGTAGTTATATATCTTTTTCAAAACGAGGAGTTCTCATTGCTAAGTACTTTCTAGATATTTTTTTGGATTTTTCTTCTAATACACTCAAAATTTTCATGATTTAGTCTAATCTAGGAATTCAACTATGCTCTGCTGATATCTGAGTCTGAGTTATGAGAAAACTTTGTATAGTGGTGTATAGTGTAGTTATCTGTCTTTTGTAAACCGCGGAGTTCTCATTGCTAGGTACTTTCTAGATATTTTTTTAGATTTTTCTTCTAAGACACTCAAAATTTTCATGATTTAGTTTAATCTAGGAATTCAACTATGCTCTGCTGATATCTGAGTCTGAGTTCTGAGAAAACTTTGTATTGTGGTGTATAGTGTAGTTATCTGTCTTTTGTAAACCGCGGAGTTCTCATTGCTAGGTACTTTCTAGATAATTTTTTGGGATTTTTTACTAAGACACTCAAAATTTTCATGATTTAGTTTAATCTAGGAATTCAACTATGCTCTGCTGATATCTGAGTCTGAGTTCTGAGAAAACTTTATGTTGCTGTGTATAGTGCAGTTATCTGTCTTTTGCAAACTGAGAAGTTCTCATTGCTAGGTACTTTCTAGATATTTTTTTGGATTTTTCTTCAAAGACACTCAAAATTTTCATGATTTAGTTTAATCTAGGAATTCAACTATGCTCTGCTGATATCTGAGTCTGAGTTCTGAGAAAACTTTGTATTGTGGTGTATAGTGTAGTTATCTGTCTTTTGTAAACCGCGGAGTTCTCTTTGCTAGGTACTTTCTAGATAATTTTTTGGGATTTTTTACTAAGACACTCAAAATTGTCATGATTTAGTTTAATCTAGGAATTCAACTATGCTCTGCTGATATCTGAGTCTGAGTTCTGAGAAAACTTTGTATTGTGGTGAATAGCAATGTTATATGTCTTTTGTAATACGAGGAGGTCTCATTGCTAAGTACTTTCTAGATATTTTTTTGGGATTTTTTACTAAGACACTCAAAATTTTCATGATTTAGTCTAATCTAGGAATTCAACTATGCTCTGCTGATATCTGAGTCTGAGTTCTGAGAAATCTTTGTATTGTGGTGTATAGTGTAGTTATCTGTCTTTTGTAAACCGCGGAGTTCTGATTGCTAGGTACTTTCTAGATATTTTTTTGGATTTTTCTTCAAAGACACTCAAAATTTTCATGATTTAGTTTAATCTAGGAATTCAACTATGCTCTGCTGATATCTGAGTCTGAGTTCTGAGAAAACTTTGTATTGTGGTGTATAGTGTAGTTATCTGTCTTTTGTAAACCGCGGAGTTCTCATTGGTAGGTACTTTCTAGATATTTTTTTGGATTTTTCTTCTAAGACACTCAAAATTTTCATGATTTAGTCTAATCTAGGAATTCAACTATGCTCTGCTGATATCTGAGTCTGAGTTCTGAGAAAACTTTGTATTGTGGTGTATAGTGTAGTTATCTGTCTTTTGTAAACCGCGGAGTTCTCATTGGTAGGTATTTTCTAGATATTTTTTTGGATTTTTCTTCTAAGACACTCAAAATGTTCATGATTTAGTTTAATCTAGGAAATCAACTATGCTCTGCTGATATCTGAGTCTGAGTTCTGAGAAAACTTTCTATTGCTGTGTATAGTGTAAATATTTGTCTTTTGTAAAACGAGGAGTTCTCAATGCTAAGTACTTTCTAGATATTTTTTTGGATTTTTTACTAAGTCACTCAAAATTTTCATGATTTAGTCTAATCTAGGGATTCAACTTTGCTCTGCTGATATCTGACTCTGATTTCTGAGAAAACTTTGTATTGTGGTTTATAGTGTAGTTAATTATCTTTTTCAAAACGAGGAGTTCTCATTGCTAAGTACTTTCTAGATATTTTTTTGGATTTTTCTTCTAAGACACTCAAAATTTTCATGATTTAGTTTAATCTAGGAATTCAACTATGCTCTGCTGATATCTGAGTCTGAGTTCTGAGAAAATTTTGTATTGTGTTGTATAGTGTAGTTATCTGTCTTTTGTAAACCGCGGAGTTCTCATTGCTAGGTACTTTCTAGATATTTTTTTGGATTTTTCTTCTAAGACTCTCAAAATTTTCACGATTTAGTCTAATCTAGGAATTCAACTATGCTCTGCTGATATCTGAGTCTGAGTTCTGAGAAATCTTTGTATTGTGGTGTATAGTGTAGTTATCTGTCTTTTGTAAACCGCGGAGTTCTCATTGCTAGGTACTTTCTAGATATTTTTTTGGATTTTTCTTCTAAGACACTCAAAATTTTCATGATTTAGTCTATTCTAGGAATTCAACTATGCTCTGCTGATATCTGAGTCTGAGTTCTGAGAAAACTTTGTATTGTGTTGTATAGTGTCGTTATCTGTCTTTTGTAAACCGCGGAGTTCTCGTTGCTAGGTACTTTCTAGATACTTTTTTGGATTTTTCTTCTAAGACACTCAAAATTTTCATGATTTAGTCTAATCTAGGAATTCAACTATGCTCTGCTGATATCTGAGTCTGAGTTCTGAGAAATCTTTGTATTGTGGTGTATAGTGTAGTTATCTGTCTTTTGTAAACCGCGGAGTTCTCATTGCTAGGTACTTTCTAGATATTTTTTTGGATTTTTCTTCTAAGACACTCAAAATTTTCATGATTTAGTCTAGTCAAGAAATTCAACTATGCTCTGCTGATATCTGAGTCTGAGTTCTGAGAAATCTTTGTACTGTGGTGTATAGTGTAGTTATCTGTCTTTTGTAAACCGCGGAGTTCTCATTGGTAGGTACTTTCTAGATATTTTTTTGGATTTTTCTTCTAAGACACTCAAAATTTTCATGATTTAGTTTAATCTAGGAATTCAACTATGCTCTGCTGATATCTGAGTCTGAGTTCTGAGAAAACTTTGTATTGTGGTGTATAGTGTAGTTATCTGTCTTTTGTAAACCGCGGAGTTCTCATTGCTAGGTACTTTCTAGATATTTTTTTGGATTTTTCTTCTAAGACACTCAAAATTTTCATGATTTAGTTTAATCTAGGAATTCAACTATGCTCTGCTGATATCTGAGTCTGAGTTCTGAGAAAACTTTGTGTTGCTGTGTATAGTGTGAATATTTGTCTTTTGTAAAACGAGGAGTTCTCAATGCTAAGTACTTTCTAGATATTTTTTTGGATTTTTTACTAAGTCACTCAAAATTTTCATGATTTAGTCTAATCTAGGGATTCAACTTTGCTCTGCTGATATCTGACTCTGATTTCTGAGAAAACTTTGTATTGTGGTTTATAGTGTAGTTATATATCTTTTTCAAAACGAGGAGTTCTCATTGCTAAGTACTTTCTAGACCCCACCGCCGTATCTCCACGTTGTCGTCGTGGTGGGGCTTGTGTGTCTCAATGATCTTGGAGCTTTGCCGGTAGAGTTAACTACTCATGCCGGAGAGGTCCAAGTGAGAGACCAGACCAAGAGAGATACCGGGAAGGGGTTGCTCCTGATCGATCGATGGCAGTCGATTGGCAGAGGACGTGATCATGCCGCTGCGGTGCAGGCGCACCAAAGCGGCGCATGCTTCTCTCCTTGAGGAGAGAACTTTCGGCGGGTTCGCTGAGTCGGGTTGTCCGGACAGCGAACGGAGGCATGCTTAATGCCGCCGCCGGGGGCTTGGCTTAATCGCCTGGCCCAGAGGAAGGCTACCTCTAAGATAAAAAAACCACCTAATCCTAAGCTTTGAAGCGCGGTGAGAGGATGAATGGCTGGAGGGAGTCCAGTCGCGAGCGCTTCCCCTGTAGAGCACCTGCCGCACTCTGCAGTATGTAGGCTTACCCAGGTAAATAGGCTCTGCCTGGGTGGACATTCTTTCCTTACTACTCGTGGGAACTACATGGATTTCAACCCAAAAGAAAAACACGGAATTAATGTTGTGGAGGTACCGCTTGCCGGCGATGGCAACAAGAGCCGAGGAGGCTCCCGATCCTCGATAGAGGATCCAAATATGTCGGACCAGAACTTGCGCGGTCGCTCCAAATTTTGGAGAAAACGATCGCGCAACGAAATTTCTTCGGACCGGGTGGGGTTGGTGGGTCTCTCCTCAAGCGACGAGAACCTGCCAGCTGCGAAAGTGGCGACAGCGAGGAGAGGCCGGGGTCGTGCTTCGGCGAGCGGAGCTTCCGCTCCTCTGCCAGGGCGCGACGTTCGGGGTCGCGTCAAGCGGCCCGATATGCCGGGAATCGGTAGGGAGAGCGATCCCGGAGTCTCATCCGGGGTCTCCACTGAGGAGTTCGGAGGAGTTTCCGTCTCTCTCATAGACACGAGGGTGGGTGGCGCCTCCGATCTAGATCTGGAGCGTAAGGCCAGGTTTGCGGAGGTCGTGAAGGCCGCGATCCGCGATGTGGCCTTGAAGAGGACGAAATCCTCAAAAAACACGGCCATAAGTGCGGCCTCGGCCTCCATTTTAGCGGCAGCGGAGGCTAATTGTTGCGGGCCTCCGTCGGACGAAATGTCCAAGCTGCGGGCGGAGGTCGATCGTCTGGCGGCCGCCACGGAGCTTCTCCAAAAGGAGAATGAGAAGCTCCGAGCAGACTTGGCCGGGCTCCGAGGAGCCAGCTCAAAGGAGGCGCCTCAAGGGGGACATAAGCAAGGGCAGCCCGTGTCGGCGGAGGAGCAGGTCCTGAACCTAGTGCGGCAGGAGATGGCTGCATTCGCACAAAGGTTCTCGGTCTTGGAGAGCATCGTCCTGCGCCCCCCGCTAGCGGCAAGTCAAAAGGCATCGGGCCAGCCGAAGGCGGCCTCATACGCGGCCGCCGCGGCCAACCGAAGAGCCGGGCCGGCAACCACGAAGCAAGCCAAGCCGAAGAAAGGTGGGCCGGATGCACAGGCAGCAAGGGCTCAAGCGCCAGCACCGCAACCGGTGCCTCCGCCTCCCAACTCTCCTGCGGCCGAAGCCGGATGGCAAGTGGCCGGGGAGAAGAAGAAGGCGGGTAAGGCAGCCAGAGCGGCTAAGAAACGCCAGAGGAGGCGGCAGAGAAAAGCGCGCAGCGTCGCGGCTATGCTTCGCGCCCCGAAGACCGCAGCTGTAGTGGTCACGCTACAGCCGGACGCGGAGAAGAGGGGCGTGACGTACAGCCACGTGCTCACGAAGGCGAAGGAGGCGGTGAACCTCCAGGAGCTCGGCATCACTGGGGGCCTCCGACTCAGGGTTACCATGACTGGGGCCAGGATGCTGGAGATCCCCGGTGCTGCCAGTGGCCCGACCGCTGACGCTCTGGCCGAAAGGCTCAGGGCGTCCTTAAATGCGGACGAGGTCCGAGTGTCCAGGCCCACCAAGTGCGTCGACGTGCGTATCCTGGGCTTGGATGACTCCGTCACGGAGCAGGAGGTAGTGGCCGCCATCGTCAGGACTGGGGGGTGCTCTGCCGAGCAGGTGAAGGCAGGCACCATACGTCCTGACAACACGGGCATGCGAACCGTTGTGGTAAGCTGCCCAGTGACGGCGGCCAAGGAAATCTCGGAGGGCCGAAGGCTCCTGGTGGGCTGGGTGTCTGCGCAGGTGAAACTGCTGGAACCCAGACCTCTGAGGTGCTTCCGCTGCCTAGTGGGCAATCACACGGGAGCTCTGTGCACCTCGGAGGTGGACCGCAGCAGTCTGTGTTTCCGTTGTGGTCAGCCCGGACACAAGGCCGGCTCGTGTCAAGCCACGCCGCACTGCGTTGTATGTGCGGCAGCTGGCAAGCCGGCCGATCACTGGGCTGGGGGCAAAGCCTGCGCTCCACCCGCCAAGGCCAGGGGCAAAAAGAAGCCTTCCTCCACCGCCGTCCCTGTCGCCGCCGCCGCAAATGTTGCCGCCGCTGCCACCACCGTCACCGCCGCCGCTGCCACTGCGATTGCTGCGAGGGAGTTCTCTCAGGGGGCTCAGGAGGGGGCTGAAATGGAATGCCAATAACGGCTCCATTACGCCTCCTCCAGGTGAACATCAACCACTGCGCCGCCGCTCAGGACCTGTTGGTCCAGAGCATGGCGCAGTGGTTGATTAACATCGCAGTGGTCGCCGAGCCGTACTTTGTCCCACCCAGGGATGACTGGGTGGGGGACCAGAACGGCTCGGTGGCCCTAATTTCGTCGGCCGCTGCCGGTACCCCATCCCTCGAAAACGTCAGGAGAGGACAGGGGTGCGTAGCAGCACGGTTCGGGGAGATTGTCGTGGTAGGAGTGTACTTCTCCCCGAACCGAACTCTCGCCGAGTTCCAAAACTCCCTTACGGAGTTGGGCGTCGTCGTCACCGGCTATCGTTCCCTCCCCGTGCTCGTTCTCGGGGACTTCAATGCCAAGCATTTGGATTGGGGTTCCCGTTATACGGACACGCGGGGCAGGATGGTGGAGGACTGGGCTCTGGAGACAGGCCTGGTCGTCCTAAACCGGGGTTCTGTCACCACGTGTGTGCGGATGCAGGGGGAGTCCGTGGTGGACATCTCGTTCGCCAGCCCTGCTCTGTCACCGCGTGTCATTGACTGGCGCGTATTAGAGGAGGTGGAGACCTATTCCGATCACCGGTATATCCGGTTTGACGTCTCCGCCCAGACCTCAACCGCGCCAGTCCGGCAGGCCCCGAGTGGTCCGCGGTGGGCGCTAAAGCAGCTGGACCGGGAGCTCCTCCTGGAAGCTTCGATCGTGCAGGCCTGGGTGTCACCTCCGGACAGGCCTGCCGACATCAACGACGAGGCGGAGTGGTTCCGGGAGGCCATGTCCGATATCTGTGACGTGGCAATGCCCCGGGTTAAGCCAGGACGCACCCGCCGCCAGGTGTACTGGTGGTCGCAAGAGCTGGCGACGCTGCGTCAGGCATGCGTCGCTGCACGGCGCCGGTACACCAGGCACCGCAGGCTCCGCATCCGCCCTCCGGATGCGCAGGTCAGAGAGGCGGAGCTGTACGAGGAGTACAGAGTGGCGAAAGTCGCCCTCCGAGCGGGGATCCTGCAGGCCAAGGATCTGGCTCGCAAGGAGATGCTGGAGTCTCTGAACGGTGACCCGTGGGGAAGACCCTACAAAATGGTGCGGAATAAGCTCCGCACCTGGGCCCCCCCGTTGACGCAGAGTCTTCGGCCCCAGCTAGTAGAGGACGTGGTGAGCGCTCTGTTCCCCTCGCGAGGGGAGCATACTCCCCCGCCTATGGCTCCGCCACCTGCGATGCCCGATGCGGACTACACAGATGACGACGATGACGATGCTCCTGAGGTGACTGAGGTAGACCTGAGAGTGGCGGTTAACAGGCTGAAGGCCAAAAATACCGCCCCAGGACCCGACAGCTTACCTGGAAAAGCCTGGGTCCTGGCCTTGGAGGCTCTTGGGCCTCGACTAAGAGGGTTCCTAAGCGCATGCTTAGAGAGGGGCCAGTTCCCACTTCGTTGGAAGACGGGAAAACTGGTCCTCATTAAGAAGCCAGGGCGCCCTGCGGACTCTCCGTCCGCATACCGGCCCATCGTGCTGCTCGATGAGGTGGGCAAGCTCTTTGAAAGAGTAATTGCAAACCGCCTCGTCGAGCACCTAGTGAGGGTGGGGCCGGATCTGGCGGAGAACCAGTTCGGTTTCCGCACGGGCCGCTCGACGGTGGACGCCATCATGCGCGTGAGAGCCCTCTCGACGGGGGACGCGGTTTCTCGGGGCGGGGTTGTCTTGGCGGTGTCTCTAGACATCGCCAATGCCTTCAACACCCTGCCCTGGAGTTGCATCAGGGAGGCACTTCGGTATCACCGGATGCCGACCTACCTCCGTCGCGTAGTCGAGGCTTACTTGACGGACAGAGCCGTCATCTACCCCAGTCACCTGGGTGAGTGGAACCGGCGAGAGATGTCGTGCGGTGTTCCACAGGGTTCGGTGTTGGGGCCGCTCCTGTGGGACATCGGCTACGACTGGGTGCTGCGCGCCGACCTCCCTAGCGGCGTCAGCGTGGTCTGCTACGCTGACGACACGCTGGTCCTGGCGCAAGGGGGATCGCACCAGGCGGCGGCCGACGCTATGACACGCGGGGTTGCGATAGTCGTTGAGAGGATCCGGCAGCTGGGTCTCGAGGTGGCCCTACACAAGTCCGAAGCCATGTGCTTTCATGGTTCTCGGAACAGGCCACCATCGGGATCCCAAATAATGGTAGGAGGGGTTCACATCGGCGTCGGATCGACGATGACGTACCTGGGTCTCGTCCTTGACAGCCGGTGGAACTTCGTCGAGCATTTTCGACGTTTGGCTCCCAGACTGGGGCGAGCCGGGGCTGCCTTCAAGCGGCTTCTGCCCAATCTAGGGGGTCCAAACGCCTCCTGCCGGAGGCTTTACGCAGGGGTCGTGCGGTCCATGGCCCTTTATGGGGCGCCGGTGTGGGCGCCTGCTTTGAGGAAGCGACCTGCCCGTTACCTCAATGCGTCCCAGAGGGTCATGGCCATCCGGCTGACCCGGGGATACCGCACGGTCTCTGGCGAGGCGGCGAGCCTCCTTGCCGGACTGCCGCCATGGGATCTAGAGGCGAGAGCCCTCGCGCTCATTTACGAATGGCGCGTGGAGGCGCTACGTCGGGGCGAGACTCCTCTGCCGCGGCAAATCGCAGCGTGGCGGACGGAGCTCCGGCGGGATCTCATGGCAGTATGGAGACAACGACTGTCGCAACCCAGCGCTGGGCACGCCACAGTTGCGGCGATAAGTCCCCTCTTTGAGGAGTGGCTAGAGCGGCGCCACGTAGTCCTCACCTTCCGCCTGACGCAGGTACTCACCGGACACGGTTGTTATGGGAGGTACCTGTTTCGAATTCGGCGGGAGGATACGCCCGGGTGTCAACACTGCGAGGATCGCCCGGAGGACACGGTGGAGCATACGGTGGAGGTCTGCCCTGCTTGGGCGGAACACCGCCGCGTCCTCGTCGAGGCGATTGGCGGCGGCGACCTCTCGCGTCCGGCCCTGGTCCAATCCATGGTCCGGAGCGAGGAGGCATGGGAAGCGGTCAACTCCTTCTGCGAAGCAGTAATGCTAGCAAAGGAGGAGGCCGAACGCGTGAGAGAGAGGGAAACCTCACGCCCCAGCCGCCGCAACAGAAGAAGATGCCCCGGGCGTCGGGAGTCGCAGGGCGATTTTCGGCCACCGTAGGCGCGGGCCTGCGGACGGCGAGCATTGGGTGGCTCGACCTCTGATCAGAACCAGGCCCGGGTCGACGGCGCGTTGTGTTCCACGCGCGCCTCAAGGAGCTGTCAGCATAAATGACGGGGCCCGCTAGGGCCAGTGCCTGCCGGGGTTGCGGGATTTGTTCGAGAGAGTCGCCGCGGCCCTGGAACGCAAAGGGCATTGGGAGGAACACGGATGGGTTTTAGTCAGTAAGAGTCTGACACTCCCTTCCGCTTCACCCAGAGTGGGAGAAGTCATTTGATGATTTCCCATCCTTAAAAAAAAAAAAAAAAAAAGTACTTTCTAGATATTTTTTTGGATTTTTCTTCTAAGACACTCAAAATTTTCATGATTTAGTTTTATCTAGGAATTCAACTATGCTCTGCTGATATCTGAGTCTGAGTTCTGAGAAAACTTTGTGTTGCTGTGTATAGTGTGAATATCTGTCTTTTGTAAAACGAGGAGTCCTCATTGCTAAGTACTTTCTTGTTATTTTTTTGGATTTTTCTACTAAGTCACTCAAAATTTTCATGATTTAGTCTAATCTAGGGATTCAACTATGCTCTGCTGATATCTGAATCTGAGTTCTGAGAAAACTTTGTATTGTGGTTTATAGTGTTTTTATATATCTTTTTTTTACCGAGGAGTTCTCATTGCTAAGTATTGTCTAGATATTATTTGGGATTTTTTACTGAGACCCTCAAAATTTTCATGATTTAGTTAAATCGAGGAATTCAACTATGTTATGCTGATATCTGAGTCTGTGTTCTGAGAAAACTTTTTAGTGTGGTGTACGACACTCAAAATTTTCATGATTTAGTCTAATCCAGGACTTCAACTATGCTCTGCTGATATCTGAGTCTGAGTTCTGAGAATAATTTGTATTGTTATGTATAGTGTATTTATCTATCTTTTGTAAAACGAAGAGTTCTCTTTAAGTAAAAATGAACGAAGAGTTCTGGGTATTATTTAGATATTTTTTTTTGGATTTTTTACTAAGGCACTCAAAGTTTTCATGATTTAGTCTAATCTAGGAATTTAACTATGCTCTGCTGATATCTGAGTCGGAGTTCTGAGTAATGTTTGTAATACAAAGTATAGTACTACTATAGGCCTATCTTAAAATAAAGAGTTCTAAGTGTTGCATAGTTTCTAGATACTTTTTTGGGATTTTTTACTAAGACACTTAAATTTTTCATGATTTAATTTAATCTAGGATTTCAACCATGCTCTGTTACCAACCTTAGTGTGAGTACTTAGCTCATTTATCAATTACGCGTATAATTCATTTTACGTTTATTGTATAACGTAGAGTTCTTCATCCTGGGTATATTCTTGATATTTTTTTGGATTTTTTAACGCTGGGACTTAAATTTTTTTATGTTTTCGTCTTATCTAGGTATTCTACCGTGCTGTGCTAATACCTTAGTCCAAATCTAGGGTTTTTTTCCATTGCAAATTATAGCCTTGATACTCTTCTATCTTTAAAGGAAGAGTTTTGTTGCTGGGTCGTTTAAAACTACTTTTTTTTATTTTTCAGCTCGGACAATTAAAATTTATCATGACTTTTGCCAATCTAGATCTTCAGCCATGCTCTGCTGATACTTAAGTCTTAGATCCGGATTTATTTGTAATGTCTTGTTATTGTTTCATCTTAAAACGAAGAGTTCTCTTTCTTAAGTATTATTTATCTTTTTTTCTTTTCGACATTGAGTACTGTCATTATTTTACTAAACTAAGTTTTCTACTGTGATCTGCTGGTGTTTTAGAGTAATTTGTTATTTAATTATATTCTTTTCTATTTATTTCAATTTCTTACTACTGATATTGGTAACAATAATGAATATATTTTGCCGTTGTTTGGAATTACCGCCAGTTGAACAAAAAATATTGCTTCATTTCTGGTATCGGTTGAATATGTTTGTAATTTTTTTGAGAGCCTATATTTACAGAACTCTTTCTAAAATGTATCAGGAACTATAGAACTCGCCTTAATGGACCGAAAACACTTTGAAAATTTTTGTTTTGGAAAAAAAGATCTGCTACCGGAAGTTAGCAGATCATATTTTCATTTGACTTTTTTCCGGGAAAAACGCCAGAACTATTTCCAAAAAGTATCAGGAACTCTAGAACTATGCTGCATGCGAATAGAACTCACAGTTTTTTACGCTCTGCCGGGAAATGATCTGCTAAGTTCACGGAGACGTGACAATGGTTCTATTATAGGATAAAAGACCTTTTTTCATAAATCGAAGGAGAGTTAGTTTTACACTTTTATCATGGTAAGTCAGTAAAGTATTAGACGAATGTCAAGTGCCACGGGTTTTTTTTACCATAATGTATGTATGCACAACCAAGTGTGCTTACTAGTGATGTAACGAATATTCGCATTCGCATTCGCGAAATTATTGCGAATGTTTTTGCGTGTATATTTTTTTTAAGTAGGTAATAATAGTTGGTTAATATAAGAAAATCCAATTTCATTAATTTCTTATGTTTTTTAATGCAAGAAAAAGTAACTTAACCTCGTAATCACATTATCAGTCTTCTCTTTAGCATTTGGTATCATTTATTTATTTAACTTTGGCCAATGAAGCTTAACAATCAAACTTTCATAACAATTTAAAAAACAAAACAATATACTAAATGGCCTAAATGCAATGTAATCAAACAAAAATAATCTTCTATGAATTTTTATCAAAGTTTAATGTAATAATTATCTTCTTGAACAAAAGTAAAAATAATAATCTACAAATACTTCTACAATATATATTTATTTAACCGCTAAAGTCACCAAGCCATAGACAAATGGCGGCAAATTTAAACAAAAACTGAATATACGCATTCGCGCATGTTGGCAGCAGATATTCGCATTCACTTTCGCGAATGTCAAAAATATGACATTCGTTACATCACTAGTGCTTACTAAGTGTTGACGATTTAAAGTCATATAATTTTATAAAAACGTTTTCCTTTAGCGTGCAAGTAAGTGGTATCGAGATAAACTTCAAGATGTTTGTAATATCATTGACATAATTTTATCATGTCTAGTCACTGACTATTTAGGGGTCGAGCTTCATTATAAGTCATAGTTTTGTTTAGAATCTATCTTCTAATATATAAAAATTTCGCGTCACGGTGTTTGTTACCGAACTCCTCCGAAACAGTTTGACCGATTTTCATGAAATTTTGTGTGTATATTCGGTAGGTATGAGAATAGGTGGTAAGCTATTTATTTGGAGGACGAGTAATATTCAAAAATGTCTGTTTTGAACTACAATTGGCACATGGTTCGTTCCCCACAACAGTTATTATTTATGTATTATTTTATCTTTTGAACTGTATTTTTGCACCATAAAATAACATTAAAATTTTTATTCCACATTTTTTCAATTAGTTTTGTGTAGAATCGTTATAAGACGCCACATAATATTACAATATTGCGGAAACTTATGCGTCTAACCTTAGCAATGTTTATCATCACGCTGTACTTTCAACAACCAAACCTGGCATGATAAACTTCTTCCATACAAATACAAAACACCCAACTAACTTATCGAGAAATCAAGAAAACAAAAATAATAACATATAACAATTGTGGACTCGATATAATAAAAAATATAAAGCTATAAAGTTTGTTTGTTTGAACGCGCTAATCTCAAGAACTCCTGGTTCTAATTGAAAAAATATTTTAGTATAAGATAGCCTATTTATTGAGAAAGGTTATAGGCAATAAAACATTACGCAACAACTAATAGGAGCGAGGCATTAATGAAAAATGTGACGCAGACGAAGTTGCGCGGTTCAGCTAGTGTTAAATAAAGTCTTTTAACTAAGTATTATTATGGCTACTGTCTATTTGACAACCATAATCCACAACCCAGACACCGGATTTTATTTTTATACAAAAAGTAAAATCAGGTCGAATAAAGGCATGTTCACACGAGCGTAAGCGTCTACGTCGATACTCGCAGATGCTTCACTTCATATAAGAAACCAACGCTGCGTTATAACTGCGTCAGCGTTATGTGAATGGTGTGACTGTATAAATTGAACATCTGCGACAACCTCGGCCTATATAAAAGGTGAAAATACATTTTAAGACTGTAAATAAATTAAAAAAATAAACATAAGTGTCGTTTTATGTAAACACCAGCTGAAACATTTTTAATTGATGCTCCGCTCCTATTGGTCGTAGCGTGATGTTATATAGCCTTCTTCGATAAATGGGCTATTCAACACTAAATTATTTTTTCTTTAAATAATTCGATCCAATAGTTACTGAAATAAGCGCGTTTAACCAACCATACAAATAAACTCTTCAGCTTTAGAATATTAGGTAAAGTTATACGTTTTTAGGGTTCCGAGCAAAAAACGGAACCCTTATATAATCACTCGGGTGTCTGTCTGTCCGTCTGTCACAGCCAGTTTTCTCCAGATCCACTGGACCGATTCTGCGGAAACTTGGTACACATATGGACTTCTGTGACTCAAACACGGACGCGTTATGTAAATCACAAAATTTTTAGTATGGGTGTCACTTTTGGGGGTCATACTAGAAAATTAAAAAAAAAGTTTTTAAACACTATCGTGTGATATATCAAATGAAAGGGCATTCTGTAAGGGTTTTAATTTTTTTTTAAATAAATGGTTTTGAAGTTATTCAAGAAATTAGAAAAAAATGACCATTCCCCCCTTATCTCCGAAACTACTGAGCCTAATTTTATGAAAAAAAATGGAGATAATAGATCTTTACCTATAGATTACAAAAAAGACCTATATGAAGACTATAGTGTTAAAATAACACTTTAAAAAAATGAACTTTGTTCGGAACCCTTTGCACGCGAGTCCGACTTGCACTCACCAGTTTTTTTAACAATGCACACGGCTGTACCTTGCGTAAATGTATGAAATTAGCTTACATATATATTTACCTAATGTAAAAAATTCTGACTGGAGAATTGATCAAGAGGATCGGGCGTAATTTTAAGCAAATCCTGGATAATTTATTTCAATATTTAGTTTTATTTCCATCAAAAACTAGCCAGGCTTTCGTGCAGAGTAGCACCCCTCAAATGCAGAAGGTGTAGCATTTGAAAAGCATAATGCAATATGCAACCAAGTTATTCACTGGACACGTGTTTATTCCTCTGCGCACATCTTTAGGAAATGGTGATGCTTCGATCTTTCAGCGAATGGTTCAGGAATCAACAATTTGTATTAATTCGAGTCTATTTGCTATACTTTCTGCATTTATATGTTGCTAACTTCTGCCAGCGGCTTCGCGCGCTTGGTTGAGATCATTATCATCACCATCTTATCCGCAGACAGTCGTCCACTGCAGCTGCTGGACATAACCTCCCCCCGGTATAGTCACAACAGCCGGTCCTGTGCGTCTCGCATCCATAGGCTACCCGTGACCCTCACCAGTCCACCTTTTTAGGGGTTCTTCTTTGGTCTTCTTTTTTTTTTCAGGCTTTCGGTGAAATAAACGTCTTTCTTCTTCTTCTTCTTCTTCTTCTTCTACGTGGTGAAAATAAAACCTAATATTGCAATAATTGCAAAAACTATTACTACTTTGCAGACTTCATGCACCAGTAAAATGTACTGTACAAAGGTGACCTCCGTATGGTGTCGGCCGGTGCTGTATGGTGCCGTAAAAGAATAATACCATCCCATCACTTCCCGTGGGTGACGAGAGGCGACTAAGGGACTCGCCAGAAAATAGGCAGCAGCGTTCTTTGTAAAAATCAACACCATACACTGCGATCGCCAACCCGCCTGCCAAGCGTGGCGATTATGGCAAACCCCCCCTTTTGGGGGAGGCCTATGTCCAGCAGTGGACGTCTTTCGGCTGATATGATGAAAGGTGGCCTCAATGTTTAGGCAGTTAATCGCTTGAGATGGACATTGTAGTTTTATTGCAGCATATTTTGGTTAAACTTTCCCACAACAAACTATCTCATACACGATTAAGCTTCTACCGTTGGCATCGTCCCAAATTAGGGCAATAATAGGATCGGAGTAAAGTTCACGACCGTTCATAGGTTGTGACAGGTCCGAGACTTATTGACTCCGAGGACAATGATAACCCACTCGGCTTTGTTGAGACTTCCTACCTTTGAGGCTTTATTCGAATGGTGTCTTTATTTATTGTAAGTTGATTTTTTTCAATATATATTTGTTTTGCTATCACTTGATCCTTGTGTTATATATGGTACCGTATTTTTATGAACTTAAAAAAAGATTTTCGCAAGTATTGCAGTGACTATTGTCGATTATGTAAATTACACATTATCAAATTGTATTTCGTTCGTTTGTCCCAAATTACGGCAATAGGTAATAGGATCGGAGTAAAGATCACGACCGTTTATAGGTTGTGATAGGTCCGAGACTTATTGACCCGACCGAGGACAATGATAACCCACTCGGCTTTGTTGAGACTTCATACCTTCGACGCATTATTCGAACCCTGTCTTTATTTATTGTAAGTAGCCTCTATATATTTTTTGTGTCATATCTATTGCTACGTTTTAATATATTTGCAAGGGACGAAATGTTGAGATTCAATAATCATTATTTTTTTAGGGGTCTGTATCCAAGGGTAACCAACGGAACCCTATTACTAAGCCTCCGCTGTCCGTCCGTCTATCCGTCTGTCTGGCAGCGGGCTGTATCTCAAGAACTGTAATAGGTAGAAAGATTGACGAAGAATTTTCACGGAATGTGTATAATTATTGCCGTTATAACAACAGAAAATTAAGGTTTATGGAACAGAAACCTTCGTGTGAGATTTCGACTCGCACTTGACCGGTTTTATTTTACATTCATAACCAATTGAAAATACGGCACGGTTGGTTGTTGTTGTGTTTGAGCGATTGATTGCTGCGCTGCGTGTCGCGGGTTCGGCACCCGCACCGAACAAATATTTGTATGGCCTACAGATAGTTAACAAAAATAATAAATGAAATATTGTCATTGATAACTAAGTTTTATTTCATTTAATTTTATTTATCGGGTAAAATAAACGATTATACATACATCCATACTACGTGATTTAAAGAGCGAGATTTTTTTTTGTGATATGATTTA
This sequence comes from Lacanobia wlatinum, assembly GCA_947578705.1. Taxonomy (NCBI): domain Eukaryota; kingdom Metazoa; phylum Arthropoda; class Insecta; order Lepidoptera; family Noctuidae; genus Lacanobia; species Lacanobia wlatinum. Next base: position 12,841,650 of record OX388043.1, on the reverse strand, counting down.
CTGATCGTTTCAATAAAAGGAAATGATCAGTTTCTGCCTAGGCAAATTCGGGTTCAGGATTACAGTTTTTACACCAAGATTTAAAAATAAAGATTTAAATTGTCGTGGTAATATTATTCCGAATAAAGCCGAGGTTAAAATCTCAAAAAAAATCGGTATTTAAATTGCTTCCGGAGTATTCCACGATGTTGACGTTCCATTGTATCCATAATCATTCGGTTACCATAGTAACCTACACATAGTATAGCGAGTTATTATCGATCAAGTGAATAATGAATAAGGAATATTATGTACTTATATTTGTTTATAATTAATTTTACTGATTGATAAGCCTACACGTTAGGTTATCCGATCATAGAAATCTACGGTTGGATACCATCATTTTTTTTTAAATAATCACTGCGTAAGGAGTGTCATTTCTTTCATAATGCATCTGACATTAGTGGCTTATACCTGTGTAGGGACGTCCAGCAATCTGTTTCTTAAAATTGATGATTCTATCGATTTGTGTCATATCGAGAAAAATCGATTCACAAAAAATCGAAGATTTATCTTGTATTTAATAATCAACATTTGGTAATTGATCGTAAAAGTCATTGCATACTGAAGTAACATAACTAACTGTAAAATATGGTTCCACGGATGAGTTTGATGGGTCAGAGTTTTATAATAAACAAAACTTATTTCAATCTTAAGATTCAGTTTAAGATTGACTTGTGTGTCCTAAAACGATAATTATCGATTCATTGACCTTAGATCGCCATTCACCATAGTCACATCCCTACTTGCACACCGACCTTGGCCTATCTTTCATTAACATCAGGCGATTATTATGTCCAATTTCTGACTAGAAAGGTTTAGTTAGTTAAATAAAGTTAACCAATCTTGATGTGAAACAATTTTTATTTAAACATATATTTAAAAAAATAAACTACTGCTTAAAGTAATGGTTCAATTGATTTAGTAATTGTTACTTGTTGTACTAGCTGGCCCGCGCAACGTCGTCTGCGTCACAATTTTCATTACTGCTCCGCTCCTATTGGCCGTAGCGTGATGGTATATAGCCTTCCTCGATAAATGGGCTATCCAACACCGAAAGAATTTTTCAAATCGGACCACTAGTTCCTGAGATTAGCGCGTTCAAGCAAACAAACAAACTCTTCAGCTTTGTATATTAGTATAGATTAACATTGGTTTTAGTTGCATTTTATTTTTAAACATAATTTTTCACCAAAAGTACATCAAGATTGTTTATCTTTATTTAATACCTTTCTAGTAAAGCACCTCGATGCGATGGCCTATCATAGAGTAGAAAATCATTCTTAAACTCGATAACCGCAACGCCTAGCGCCATCTCTTATCGAAAAGTAGAGTTATTTAGTGAAAACTTTTCTTTATTTTTCTCAGTTTCCTTGGCTTTTAGACTTGTGAAACTTTTTTATCTGTAGACTACAGATTATAAAAATTCCAAAAATATAACAAAATTTGCTGCACATTGATGTTGATACCTAGGCACGCTCCCATAGTATTACTGGTCATGTCTTTTAAATGTTGTTGTGAGTTTAGAACGAAACTTTTAGAAAAGAATACTAAGTTATACTTGAAGGCAACGAGGCATAATAGTGAAGTCATAAACACTCCTGAAACCGTACATCAAATTGATATAATTATGATTGTCCATTTAATCTTCACTAATATTATAAAAATGAAATATTTGTATTTTGTATGTTTGTAATAAGTCAACTAATGGACCGATTTTGAAAATTCTTTCACTATTATGACGTTTTTGAAAAAAAAAGGGATCCCTACGAAAATTGCAATATTAAACCCGTGCGAACCAAATTCACGAGCGAAGTGCTAGTCCAAAATAAAGTTAATAAACATTAATGCGATTTCATTGAATTATTCTCGTTTCGTCGCCAATAACCACATCCACATAATTTGACAATTTTAACCACAGGATTATGCCGTTTTGGCATCCAATAAATTATCGTTATTATCGGTTTGTGACATAAATATTGGTCGAACTCTAGTGGTAATTAATTTTATATTGTGTAATGTAACTTAAAATGGTAAAATATTGGTCTGAAAGATTTTTTAATATTTTTTTTCAATGACAAAAATCAGTACTTTTGGTTTGGTTTGATTTATATTTGATGTAAATAAGGCGTGACTAACACTGAATAAAGTATTGGTTTTCGATTTTATAGCTTTTTAGGGTTTTGAACATACGTAAGAAACGAAACCCTTATAGAATCACTCGGGTGTCTGTCTTTTGTCTGTTTGTCCGTCTGTCCGTCTGTCACAGCCAGTTTTCTCCGGTTCCTCTGGACCGATTCTGCTGAAATTTGGTACACTTAAGGACTTCTGTGACCTTAACACGGTCGTGTTACGTAGACATATAAGTTTAGAGTATGGGGTCACTTTTGGGGGTCAAACTAGAATATTTAAAAAAAAAGTTTATCAAACTGTAACGTGTGACATATCAAATGAAAGGGCTTACTGGGAAAATTTTAATTATAATTTTGAAACAAATAATTTTGGTGTTATTTAAGAAATTAGACCAAAAACGACCATTCCCACCCGTTATCTTTTAAACTACTAAGCCTAAAATTTTGAAAAAATGCAAATATTAGTTATTCACCTACAGATTACACGAAAACCTATAAGAAGTCTATAAGTGTTAAAATAACATGTTACAAAAATTAAATTGTTTCGGAACCTTTTGCACGCGATTCCGACTCGCATTTAGCCAGTTTTTTTTTGTTTTTTTTTCTATTACTAAGCCTCCGCTGTCCGTCCGTCTGTCCGTTTGTCTGTCAGCGGGCTGTATCTCAAGAACCGTAATAGGTAGACAGTTGATTTTTTCACAGAGTGTGTGTTCTATTGCCGCTGTAACAACAAAATATAATAAAGAATAAATTAATTAAAACTTAAAGGAACAAGAAACGTGTTTTTTCGGTTTATGGTGGTCAAGTGCGAGTCAGACTCGCACTTGACCAGTTTTTGAAGTTGGTTTTAACTTTGTAGGAAACCTCCAGATAGCTTCTCTGTACCATATTTGCTGACGATTTTATTTCATTTCATTTGAAACGTAGCCGTAGGACAAAGGGAATAGGGTTCTACTTACTAACAGGTTTAGTTCAAAGGCGTTCCAATTTCAAATCTCCTCTTAATATTGGCAAAGACATTCAATGATATTTTTTAGAATAAACTTTTAGTGATATTCGTCAGGCGGTAAAATTCCATCCATTTCTTTTTAGCGTTATATTTTAATATTCTTACCCGAACATTGTATATGTCTACCTACCTCTGGGACTTTATACAGAGCCAAAATGATATTACTTCAGTGCCTATGAATATGAACAACCTTTCGTATAGAAACCATTCCGAAAACGAGAAAAATCAACATTCTATAAAAACAAGTGGCTATTCAGCCAAAATATATGGTACAGTTTGACTTTTTTTTTCAATTCTTTGTAACTTACAAAAAGCTGTTCATATTCATGAATGCTTTTAGGCATTTTGGTCCGAGTGTTCTTACTTTTTTTTATAAATTGTGCCGACAAAGTGTAACAAAGAGGTGAAAATTATATTTTTCAGGTTTTATAAAGTTGTTATGTAAGTCCATTTATTTGATTTAAGAAAGCTTTAAATCTACAATATTATGTACAGTATAATTATTTTCTTGATGTCCCTCGGCAATCTAATCTAATGCTAATTTCCATGTCCATCAATTATTAGATTTATTGTGTATAATAATTTGAATTCAGAACTAGCGTGGCACCTGCCTTATGGCTAGTTTACACAGAGCGAGCTAGCGTGTGAGTCAGCCTGCCGAGTACCTGCAGTGTAGTAACTCGCATCGTATGGACATATTTTACGAGTAACTGCCACGTGCGAGTTGGATAGTAGCTCGCATCCGAGTTATATCATTTTTTATTTGTTTTCACTGCCTACTCGCCTTTCAGTAAATCGCACATGGTAGCAGCTTGGCCATCACTCGCATCTATCGGACGCGTTAAACAGTAGCTCGCCAGTGTCAGCCCGGCCGATGCGAGTATAACCTGAATTTTTGGATGCTGCACCTCGCAAGCGACTGGGCAGCTACTATAACCGTGTTAACAGCTGAGGCGTGTCGAGCTACTGTCATACGAATAGACGATCTGAGTAACTGTCTACTCTCTAGTCAGCAGCTCGCACGGTGTAAAAAGCCATTAGTCCCCGAGCGTTTATACTCTGGACAAATCCATTCACTTGCCAAATTGCGTGTCACCATGTTGAGTAATATGCACAAAAAGATTTTTTTCAATTGGTTTTCCCCGCTGCGCGCTATCAAAAGACGCCTGTTGCTTGAGTATGTAGGCCATAGTCAAGCGGTAAGAAAGAATATAAACATCAAAGGCAATGAAACCCTTTTTAAAACAAAGAAAATTGTTTATATTTTCTAGTGTGAGCGCTGAAAGCCATTTTTTGTACTAAAGCCCGGCCAATAATCATCAAAAAAATTACGTAAACGGACGGACGGACTTGGCGAACCTATAAGGGTTCCTTGTTTCACTACGGAACCTTAAAATCGTCCTAATTCAAGTCGCAATTAACATCTCAGTGAAAAATAATGTCACAAACTTGTCAAACTGTAAGGAAATTACAAAATGAACTTATAACGCGCTTATAAATAAGCAATTCTAAATAGTTCTCTACCTACACAAATACTGAGGCGCTAGCCTTAGTGTGACAGAATCCACCAAAATTTTATGCTACTGGAATCTGCCCCATCAATTCAAATAAATAGCCCCGATATTCCACTGCAATATTTTAGCCAGTCTACTTTGCCACAGGGTGGTGGCTTGACGGGGCAAAGTGGAAACACTCGTATTTTTGACAGTTTGTGACTCCGATGTGAAGTCGAACGCGCCTAAAAACACGAGTATTGCCTCTGTGCCTAAATAATATGGCGCTTTACGACGTTCATTTGTTCCTCTGGCTTGTCATTTACCGCCTCACCGCTCACAGTCGTTACAATTTTACAATAATGTCTCTTGTGTGGCATTGCTGATGAGTTCTATCTAGATTTACATTAATTTATTTAATTAAGTAATGTGTAAGGCTTTTCGAGACATTTTATTCTAATTTCATTTGGTTCGGGAATGTTGGCATGTTGAATTAAATTTTATAAATGCCTAAAATGCCTATTGGTATGAATTTACTGATATTATGTTTGGTTTAAGTTCAACATAACGAAAAGAATCATTGAACGCAAGCCATTTATTTGATCAGAACCATTTAAAGGTATTTTTTATTAACTATCCAGCCGCCTATTATAACATGCTAATGCTATCATTATACCGATATGAAAAAGGGGTGGTGTTATGCGTCTTGTGTATCTCCGTTTTCCTCAAACAACGGAATTGTGTTGGTTTTAAGACGTCATAGTAGGCTCTCAGGAGTCGGTTAGTCAGACAAATCGTTGAATTCAGTTTCGTGTAAATTTTTCGAGGTTAAATAAGCTTCAAACGTTTCCCAAACAAATCAACACTTCCGTTAAAATAAACAAACAAAATAAGCAAAATTAGCCTCCAAAAACAAAGTCGACCTCATTGCAGTAGTAAAAGTATTCAAGTGAAAAAGCATATACCCGTTTCTTTGCAATTTCCGCTAGGCATGCACCTGCAATTCCGCTGAACATTCACTACCAGTATGAAGGTTGTCAGACTCCAACAAGAACTTGTAAACTTTAATTGCAATTTAACGAGCAACGCTCTGAAAATTCCAGCTGGGTTTAGCGAGAATCTATTACGCCGTTGCTATGGTAACCCGGTGGTAATCCCGGTTTAATTGGCTGGTACAGGTCTCGTGACTCGCGTGGGGTTGAGTTTAATGCGGTTTGTTGAGCTGTTAGTTTGAACTTCGAGTGACGAGTGACGACGGATTGATAGGAAATGGATTTGCGATTTGCTACTGCTTCGAACAACATTGCTGGTAGTAGGGTAGTAGGCTTCTGTTTTGGTTTTTAATAACTTTAGATGTTAAGTAGTGCTAATTGAAAAACATAGCGATTGTTTATGTTTTGTGTTGGAAGGTTTTTATGAGAAGCTATAAACTATAAGCTCAAGCAATTATAGGCTTATAAATTACTTTAAATAGGTTTAGAGCCGTTGCAATGGTAAGCCGACGGTAATCCCGGTTTAATTGGCTAGTACAGGTCTCGTGACTCACGTAGGGTTGAGTTAAACGCGGTTTGTTGAGCTGTTAGTTTGAACTTCGAGTAATGACGATGGATTAATGGGAAATGGATTTGGCTTTGCAACTGTTTCAAACAATAGTGTAAGTAGTAGTCTTCTGTTTTGATTTTTGATATCTAGGTATAGATCTTATGCGGCGGCTGGGACGAGAGGCTTGCTTCGCCCTTATGCGGCCCGTTTTCTCCTTTGCTTGCATTGCAGGTGTTTCGCAGAAGGAGGTCAATGCTTCCCATACTGTCAAAGCATTCAAGAAGAAAATCAATACAGATAAAACTAGCCTTTGCCCGCGACTTCGTACGCGCGTATCCCGACTTTTCCCGTTCCTGTAAGAATTTCGGGAAATCCTCTCTTAGTGCTCTCCTACACTCTCCAAGGAATATACGTGTCAAATTTCAGCTCTCTACGACCTGTAGTTTTGGCTGTGCGTTGTCTGTCAGTCACTCAATCAGTCAGTAACTGAAGAATTTTATATTTATTTGATGATGATATTTATATAATTATTGTTGATTTCAGTAACGAAGTTTCAATATTTACTAGCTTTTACCCGCGACTTCGTGCGCGCATTGCCTGGTTTTTCTCGTTCCGTAGGAATTTCAGCTAATCCTTTCTTAAAGCTCCCCTACACTCCCCAAGGAACCTACATGTCAAAATATATTAGGATTAGGATTGGACTGACGGTTGTCAAGCTTAAACTCATCATCATTTTCCTATGTCAGAACTTTTCCAACATTGTCAAATAACTGAAAAGTTTAGAATGCGCTTTTTGCAGCAACCATTGAAATACGAGTAAAGGGTCGTGCTAACGTTTGGTTATACACGTTCGCCGTTCGTTCATAATAAAGAGTGCGAAAGCTTTACTACTAGGCAAGCGTGCTCAGGTGAGGTAGAGATCCAACGTGGCCTATCAATAATTATAATTAAATATTATAATAATTGTTACAAAAATACATAGCTTCATGAATCACGACATTTTGTAACGCGCACACGTTTGTTTTCGAAGATCGCCGACTACGAAGTGAGTTCATTTCGGTCTATGATCGGTTAAATTATGGTATCTGAAAAACGCCCAGATAGCCTTACTATTTAAGGCGGAGACCCACCGCGGCGAATACTGTGCACGGACACGCGGCGCATTTTAGCTGCGTGGATTCATTTGTTTGACAACGTGGGTCTACGTTTCCACTGCAGTACACACTACACACACCTCCGTTCCACAAGGCGTATCTCAAAACTGTGCTGCGATATAATTGTACATAGTCGTTGGTTAATATTCGTGGCGTTGACAGCGTTAAGCTTTGTGAGCGCCTTATTTGAGCAACCCATGGGGTACATAACCAATGATGTCAATTGATGCGTAGCGTATCCGTGGTTTGCAGTGGACACATACATTTTCTTGCAAAACGAACACGTATGTAGCCTCTCCGCCGCGGTGAGTTTGCGCCTTTAGGTCAATGGTATATCTTTTATGACTAAAAGTGTCAACAAACCACAAAAACCTAGATTCTTCCTAAAACATTTTATTTTAACTAAAAGAAGATTTTTTTCCTTGTCCACGATTTGTTCAAGACCACAGATTTATGTTTACAGGATACAAACAAACTTGAAACAATTGCTGGAGAGCAAATATTTGTTCCGATGCCAAACATCAGAAAGAAAGATCATAACATTATTGCGTAAATTCTCCTCTGCAGAAAGTAAATAGAAATAAACTTTTATGCGAACATAACCTATCCATTTTTGTTTCACAATAAAGTTATTGTGGTAGTGAAACATAATATGTATGTAGATAATACGTAATATATATCAGACGACACGATTGGCGCAGTGGTTGAGCGATCGGCTGCGGCGCTGCGTGTCGCGGGCTCGATTCCCGCACGGAACAAATGTTTGTATGGCCTATAGATCGTTGTTCCGGGTTCGGCTGTTTGTGTATGTGAGTATGTTTGTGAACGCACCTACAATATATGAGAAATTTCTAGTATGGGGTAACGTTTAAAAAAATACTACTCCAAAGTAAAGCGACTTTTCAAATATGAATTTTTGTAATCATGAAACGGACATGTCACCGGATAATTGCAAACTCCGTAAAATTGTAATAAATCTTTATCTACACTAATATTATAAAGAGTTGTTTGTTTGTTTGAAATGAATAGGCTCCGAAACTATTCTACATTCTTTCAGCAATGGATAGCTACATTATCAGGGAGTAACATAGGGTATATTTTATCCCCGTACTCCCACGGGAACGAGAACTACGCGGGTGAAACCGTGTGACGTCCACTAGTTAGATTATAAAATTCGGATTTATTGTGAACAGATCATATTAAATACAATAAATCCCATCGCAATTCAATAGTTTCAATATGTGTGTCTTATTCACAAAACATATTTTACAATTACACGCGATATTTTATGAACTTACGGCATTTGCAATGTCCCGTTGACGGATACATGAAAAGGCATATCGGAAATGGCAATTAGATTCCTGCATCACGAGACTGAGTGACGTGAGTCAATCAATCTGCCTAGACTTTTAATAATTACGTTAGGATCGGTTTTCAGTTTATCTGGATGCAGCTAAGAACCCGATTTTACATGGATAACATGATACTCCTTAAGGTGGGTGGGTACTGACCAGTGTTACGGGGCGTTATGTATAAAAAAAAAATATAAAAAGTGAGCCTTTATTGCTGTTTTACAATAGTTACAATGAGATTTGTTACTGACGATCGGTTTTCAAACAACAGCTTGTCCTTCGACAAAGGCCTCCTCCAAAGACTTCCACTTATCTCTGTCTCTTGCAATTCTGATCCATTCTGGACCGGCGACTTTTTTGAAATCATCTTCCCAGCGTTTCATTTGTCTACCTTTACTTCTTTTACCATCCCTGGGATACCATTCTGATATTAGTCTAGTCCATTTCTCATTTTTCTCTCTCAGCATATGTCCTGCCCATTTCCATTTAAGTGTTTTGCATACTTTGTTCACATCTCTAAATTTATATTTTACTCCCACGGGAACGAGAACTACGCGGGTGAAACCGCGTGACGTCCACTAGTTAGATTATAAAATTCGGATTTATTGTGAACATATCATATTAAATACAATAAATCCCATTGCAATTCAATGCAATTCATTTCTCATTTTTCTCTCTCAGCATAATATGTCCTGCCCATTTCCATTTAAGTGTTTTGCATACTTTATTCACATCTCTAAATTTAGTTAGCATTTTTTTTTGTTTAGTCTTATTTTGTCCTTTCTTTTTACTCCGATTGCACTTCTCTCTATTCCATTTTGACATACTATTATTTTATTATTTATTAATGTAACATGTTACAAAGCGAGCATTCGTGCAGTCAATACGTGGAAACGAGCATGAACACGTGACCAACGAGCCGCTCGTTGCTCGTTTCGAGAGCTTTTTGTTTTTTGGCGAATCCCTTTGAGTGTTACGCGGTACAGTCAGTACGCCGCGACTTGTCAGACATTTTAACTAAGACTGTCTTGCGAATCGTGAACACGGATTGCAAGAACATGCTACACGGATTTTAGGATACGGCGCGGCGGCGTAACGTGCAAACGTACGGAAGAGTCTCGGTATGTATATTTCGGTCATCCACCTGAAGACTGACCTTAGCAAGGGTTGATGAACTCGAAAGATCGAACGTGCGAAAGTGCGGCTGTTATTTTTCAGCTATGAAAAATAACAGCCCTCTCTGTGATGTCCAAGATAAATCAAATTTATCTGCAGTGAAATCTGACCGACACACAAAACGTAGGTAATACAAAGATGAATTGTTTCAAATAACGTGGTAGCTACAGGTTGGCTGAAGCTTGTAAGGTTGCGATCTGGGTGAGGACCTTGCGCGAGTGTTAAAGCGGACCGCGAGATATCAAAAATTGCTGTGGTGTTTTATTCTGCAAGAACCATACCTTTTTCCTTAAAAAATGTAGATTGTTGACACTCGTGCCGGCGGACATTTTAGGGTACTATATTTAAAAGCTGAAAGAATTTTTGTAGAGTTTATAAATATAACTATCATTTGCGTGTACATATCTGTTTGTAGGTATCTACTTAGAAATCAATTTATTTTTCCTAGCAGCTCCATGGTAGAATGACAAAAATGTACAATGTCACAAACATAATTATTTCGTCTCAGAATTAACTTAGCTAAGTCTGACGTTGTTTTAAACTCTGAATGCATGCCACTTTGCCTAGGTTGCTGATCGCGCCCGTCACTGCTCCAATCACAACGCTTTCACTCCGGCTGAGGCCTTAAGCCGTCACTTTTGTTTAATGTCACGTGGCTCGGGTGGGGAGTCACGCCGCGTTGAGAGATCTGTTTTAATAGCACGTGGGAACACGGCTTTACATGATTATAGTTTGATATGTGTTGGGTTATGAGAATTACGAGTATAAAGAGCTTTGGCATAAGCCCTGTATAGTTAGAACTTATATTATATTGTAGTCTGGGGTTAGAACTAGCATAAAGGTTGTGAAAATTAAGGGTGTAAGGAGCTTTGGCGTACGATATGAAAGTTTTTACTATCTCTAGTTTCTGCCAGAGACTTCGCCACTGTTAAATCCTAAAAGTATCCCAAAAGAACGACCTCTCAGGATAAAAAGTGCCCTACGTCATGGTCCTTCTTCAGAGCTATTTCCACACCAAAATTCACCAATTTAATTAATTCAACGTTTTAGGCGTGAAAAAGTGGTTGCGGAATATGTTCGATAGAATCAACGTGGCCCTGGAGCGCAAAGGGGATTCGAAGGAACACGGATGCGTTTTAGTCAGAAAAGTCTGACACTCCCCCTTCCACTCCGCCCAGAGAGGAGTCATTTGATGATTTCCCATCCTTAAAAAAATAGGCGTAAAAACGTAACAAAGCAGACATATAATAGTACATTGTTATCTTAGGGTTGAAAGTAACTGATTTAGTCCCGAGACGGCTCTCCACGTTCGGGCGCCAAACGCCCGAACGTAGAGAGAGCGCCAATAGTTCGAGGGACTAAATAAGTCTTTCACCCGAGGTAAACACTGTGCTTCTCATTACGAATACAAGGAAAGTAAAAATAAAAACACGAATTAGCGCAAGAAAAAACCCATATATGAATCTGATGAACTCATCGTGTTACTAATCTCTGCTATATGTAAAAAGTATGAATCAAACATTACAATTCGAAAAACAAATGAAGATCGGACTGCCGCAACCTATGTTATTTTTAAAATAGTTGAAAGTAAATTATAATACAGTCATTTAAAAAATATAATCTTTAGTTGATACTCATCTTTTTGTTTTTTCAATTTTACATCGCGCTGTAATTGAGTGGCTGTATAGAAAGTTGAGACATGGTTCAGAAATGTTCAACAAGTTTTTTTATTATTTGACGGCTGTCAGTTGAAAACGATTCGCCCTAGTGCTAAAAAGTAATACTTTCAACCCCTTCCTCAGGCAACTTCAGGCCTATTTTGTGAGTATGAATAATGAAAAGTAACTTTTGCAATTATGATATTAGGTAGTCTGGATGTGTGATGAGGCTGGCATCGGAACTGGATCTTCGGCTTAACCGATCCCGTTGCTACCGGCCACCGTGCGAACATAGTCGCTCTATATTATTGATTCTGAGCATCATTCGAGATTAAATCTCAAACGGTCTTCGATCGATGTACGGTTACTGTGGCCTACCTATCTAAAGAAGAAATATAGGTAGATAGATTAAGGCTGCTCTCTCGAGAAATGCTTAAAAACAGCGTGCAGATGAAGTAACTTTTCGTCGGCATTTACTGAGACATTACGTCTATAGAATAGGTAGTCATCTACATGATATGATACGTAATTTGGTTTAGCCAGAATTTATGTACATAAAAAAAAAACACCAAATCACCTCTAAATCGTTGAGACGAAACCATTTTACTTCTTCATTTTTTAATAAAAGTAAAAAAAAAAATATCTACTGCTTTGCAATACAAAAACAAAAAATTTGGTATTGTTACTTTTTTAAAATATGTGTTATTTTTTTTTATAATAAATTAAAAATGCGGGTAGCGGAGTGGCGCATAGAGGAGTAGTTAGCCCTGTTTATATGCACAAGGTCATCGGCATGTGATGATAGTTTAAGTGTAAATTAAAGTTTTGTGTTAATTGGCTAAAATATGCCGACATTTTTTAATGGACTTTGTCCCATACTAGGATTTTTTCCTGTTTTGTGGGTGCGTTCACAAACATACAATGTCATATATACAAACAACCAGACCCGGAACAACTATCTGTAGGCCATACAAATATTTGTTCCGTGCGGGAATCGAACCCGCGACACGCAGTGCAGCAGTCTTTTACGACACGGTTGGCGCAGTGGTTGAGAGATCGGTCTCTCAACCACTGCGCCAACCGTGTCGTAAAAGATTGTTGTAGATGTCACAAAAATCATACACACTCGGAGCTTAAATGCTCTGCTATCCGTAAGAACCCGGAGCGGATTGGTAGTATTTCATAACCTTCCTAAAGGTGCCAATGCCAATCTTCTGAACAGAGTTTCGGCTAAATCTATTTAAGAGAAAATCAATAATGACCCAGAGGCTGTAGCTTAGTTGAAACACATTTCAAGGTTTCAGCACTGAAAATATAACTGTTGACTTTTCAGCGGCCTGAATTTTTAAGTTAAAATAATACGTGTTTTAAAAACTCTCATAAAAATTAATAATAATCCTAATTCTCGTGTGAAAAGCTTTTAAATTTTTGCGAAGAATTATATTTCTATACGACTTTTAGTTTTTAGATAGTTAAAAAAATAATGAATGGCGCATTATTTAAGATAATATGTATAAAAATATCTGTTTGAAATGAGTTAAAATCGCAATACTCGTGTGAAAATCTTATAATGAACTTTGCATTTTAAATTTTTGTGTAGAATTCTGTTTAGAAATTTTATTTTTTAAATGCTTGAATAAATAATTACTAGGGCATTGTTGAAGAATTGAATTTACTTTTGAAAGGCACTGGTAGAGCGAACTGGCAAGTAAGTTTTGTATTCAAAATTCAAATTGAGGTACGTATTTTAATCATTCCATTCTCATATTACAAACATAAATGTAGAGTGGCTTACTTTGACGTATACTTAAGATAATTTTAAATACTTTAAAATTAAACCACGCGTGAACGCGCTAAGGGTCTTTAATAACCTTGATAGATGCTATAGTAAACTGTTTTATGCGATTTTTTGTGTGATAAACTACCTATAACTTTAAAGGTTTAAAGCTGACTGACAGCGCTAGCTTCATATTTTTCTTTCGATTTGGTATTAGTTCGAGATTTAATGTACCGAGATAATTTCATTCGAGATAACATTGATGGTGAACTTTGCGATCATAAATCGGCAATTCGAACCAAAGTTTTTGACCTTTTCATATTTAAGTCGATTTGATTTTGAGTGGTAAACCCTTTGAAAAAAACCCTTTAGGAAAAGGAACCCTAAAAATACGTGTGCTAAGTTCAAATTGTTTGACCTTAGCAAAGTCGTTACGTTAAAAAATATTTACCTACGATAACCATGTAAACTGCACGTAACACTGCCAGAATACCAAGTACGAAATATCATACACACAACAGGATTATAGTTGCGAACCACGCACTGATGTTAGTTTGAACACCACATCTGTGAATAATTGATAACATGTAGCCGAACTAACTCGCTTACTGGTAAAGTGGCAACTGTAGTTAACTGGTTGCTTTAATTACTAGCTATTTTCGTGAAATGAGCTGCAAAATGAATTTCAAAACCTACAGAGCGTTTACTACTTACTGTATTTAATAGTCACGAGGTCTTACTTTTGTAAATGAGTGATTCGATTTTAATGAAATTTTAAATCGAATCACTTTTGCTCTTGTGATCAAAAGTCGAGCATTTAGCCTTGGACCGATTCCCAGGTTTTGTGGAATATGTTTGAAAGAGTCACCGCGGCCACGGAACACGGATGGGTTTAAGTCAGTAAGAGTCTGTCACTCTTTTAATGACTCGTTCCGCTCCGCTCCAGAGCGGAAGGAGTCGTTCAAGGTCTTGACCTATCCGCCTTGAATGACTTGTCATGTGTGTGTGTGTGTTACTGGTTTTTGCATTAGAAATTTCTCAGTAACAGCCTGGAGTTTAGGAATAGGTGGTTTAACACCTCCGTGCCTCGGATAGTCCGTAAATCCGTTGGTCCTGCGTCTGAACTTTTGCGGTTGTGTTGGATTACCGTCCCATCGGAATATGAGAGTAGAGGAACTCTTGTGTTTGCGCAGACTCTTGTGCACTATATCTCCTACATACTACTTAGCTTATCTCTGTTGAGATGTGGTTGGCAGAATTACGAGTATTTACAAAAATAATTCTACCGACCAAATCTTGGCATTGACAATCTTGGTCCCGGTTCTTTAGTAGGCGTACGAGGGGCTGAAGCCAACTCGCAGTGACCCCTTTAGACATTTCAAATGGGATGGGGCACTAACCCACGGTTACTCCTGTATGCACTATGAAAGTATACCCAAGGACAATCCCCGGTTGGTGCAAGACTATTGCGGAATATGGGAACCAAACATGTCATTCTAAGGGTTTGGGTGATTTAGTGAACCTATCATCGTCCTGCTTGACCACTGATAATATACACGGCTTTAAATGGCAGGGGGTGACTTGCACACTCATTAGATGGGCCTCCGAAAATGGTGGCTAGCACAAAGTGACGTAGCGCCAAGAGGGCAACTTATCCTGAGGTTCTAGAGGAGTGGGTACACGGCTATCAGGACAATTCCAGAAGTACGTTCAAGATCCTTACCAGCTTTTTACTAGATTATATGTCCTTCTCCCGAGCACGTTTGCTCTTGCGAATCTCCACTCAGACCGGCTAATTAAGGCAAGATAGAGGTGGGAGATCCGTTCCTCGTCAGTGTTCACTCCGGCCAGCCAATAAAGGCCTTTAAATACTAAGAATCTCCACAATCGCAAGATTCGAGATGTAGTGGTGGCGGACAAGGGACTCGACAACAAACCACGCCACACCACACCACATCCCATCCCACTCACACAGCCATCTGTCCCTCCCCCTTGTACACACAAACTCATAAAGTCATATTCATAGTTTATAGGTCGCTATAGGTTTATTAACGCACATACGGAAAATAAAGGCCTTTTTTGTACTCGAAGTTACAGTAGAACACTGACTCCTAAGTCGCAGGGTCCCCCTAGTTTAGCAGGCAGCGTTTTCACTACATGCGCGTCTTTTCCCAAAATGTAATGCACCTATGTGAAATGTATTGGTATTGTATGCAAAAGGTATTTTGTAGCAATAAACATATTTTATTTACCCCGCTCTCCTTGGCAAATGAGAACTGGCGCTAACTAAAATTATTATTATTTTTCTCCATCACAAACAATCCCTCAGTAACCCCTCAAGCCTTATTAAATATTTTCATATGTAAAACATTTCCAGAGATCAGCAACCTTTTAGCCTTTCAATTAATATCGTTAGATGCCTACTAACTGTACATTATTTAATTTCATATTTCCCTATCCGCCCTTGCCTCCATAATTCAATTCTTAGCTCCCGATCAAAATATCTCCATTTATAAAGCCAGTTAATACAAACAAGTTGATTTAATAATCCAAAGCGTTCGTTAAGGAATGCGAATATTAAATATTTGATCAGAGCTCCCCTTGTCGCCAAACAGCAGTTTTAACTCAATAAGAGCTTAGTGTTTCGATTTTGCTTTGAACATTCTCCGTGTGTGTTTGTTAAAGATGTGCGTAGACGGAAGATTGAGTCTTAATTCTTACACTGACCAGCCAGTCTATACTAACAACATCATTCAGCCGCCAATAGGCTTGTCCACTGAAAAAATCGAATTAGTGCGTTAGTTAGATTTAAAAAAAAACATTTGACCAGCTTTTTTCTTTTGTTACGTAAACCAAAATTGACAAAGATACGACGCTTTTAAAATTCTTAATACGTCACGCCGTGGTACAATTTTTAGTGCGTTCTGACGTGACGAGCCCCTATTCCCGAGTTTTAATGCGTTTTATCTGTCAATATTCATTGATTTACAAAAACAAAAATAAAATATAACCGACTTTCAAATAAAACACTACAAAGAATAAAATAACCTTAATTTCGGAAGTCGGTGTTTTTGGTTTTGTTTCGGTTTTTTTATTTTTTGTAGTGTTTTGTTTAGAAGTCGGTTATATTTTTTTTGGAAAAAGTTTTTTATTTTTCATTCACTTTTAAGAGGTGATACTTGGACGACGTCTTCGTCAACGCAGAAATTAAAATAATAAAAAATGCTCGTACAATGAAAACTACTAAACCAAACTGAATCAAATTTTTATGGGAACAAATGGCAAGTATACTGCATCGAACTAAAAAAGAATCACAGAAACCTCGGAGGAATCGGTGTACACACATAAAAAAAAACCACCGGATTGAGAACCTCCTCCTTTTTTGGAAGTCGGTTAAAAATTACGTGTCCCTTTTTTTCAAAACTCTAACTGACGGACTAAATAGATTTTCAATTTATTGATACTGGAAACTAGCCAATTAGATGTTTTTAGTTTAAGGTTTCCTTTATGTATTTTTAATTTGGTGCACATTAAAGTATATACAGGGTGTCCGAGAACTCAACGTCAAGCAGAAACGGGGTGACAGGATTGATCATAACCATCACGAGAAAAATTTGAAAAAAAATCTATCCCATGCAGTTTGAAAATTATGGGCATTTTAAGAAAAACCTAGAAATTTGATCAAACTGTACCATTTTTCGGTTATTGTGGTTATTCTTTTTTATTTTTGTTCATTTGAACTTTGGAAACGTAATCCTAAATAACATTTCTAGAATCCCAATATAAAACAATGACACAATTGCCTCAAGTTTCCGAGAATTAATACTATTTGTTAAACTACGAATTAAAAATTTTCAAGGTTCGTCGACATTGACAGGCCCTCCTTCCTGCCTCCTCCCAGGCATTAAAAGTTGGCGCATTCAATCAGAATTCTAAAATGGCACAATACTTGTTAGTTCCATACAATAAAAAAGAGTAAAAAAATTAAAACCTCAAGTAACCCGATTTTTGCTATCTCAGTTAAAATGTTTTTGATTCGCACAAGCTCTTGGTAGGTTCTTAATTTTAAGGCAAAATGATGAGAGAGATGGATATTGGGTATGTTTGCCATGAGTGAGCGAGACAGATAGTAACGCCACTTTTACCAAAGTGAAAAAAAGTTAGTAAAATTAGTAAAATAATGAAAAATCTTGACCTAGTTTAATTTAGGTTTGTCGGAATAAAAGTCAGATAGAGAAATAACATTTTTTATTACAATAAATGTTCAAATTGTGTACCATCAGCCTCAATACAAGTCCGTAGCCGACCTGCGTGAACGCATTTCTCAAGCAGCTGAGGAGATCAACTCTCGAAGATATGCTCGACTAATAAGTAGATCTTTTTTAAGAAGATGTAGGGCTTGTATTGAGGCTGATGGTAAACAATTTGAACATTTATTGTAATAAAAAATGTTATTTCTCTATCTGACTTTTATTCCAACAAACCTAAATTAAACTTCATTTTTTTTCAAAATTTTAGACTCAGTAGTTTCGGAGATAAGGGGGGAATGGTCATTTTTCGTCTAATTTCTTGAATAACTTCTAAATCAGTTATTTTAAAATTATGATTAAAACTCTCACAGTAAACCGTTTCATTTGATACGTCACAAAATATTGATAAAAAAACTTTTTTTTTAATTTTATAGTTTGACCCCCAAAAGTGACCACCTTACTAAAAATTTAATAATTTACGTAACGTGTCCGTGTTTGGGTCATAAAAGTCCATATGTGTACCAAATTTCAACAGAATCGGTCCAGTGGATCCGGAGAAAACTGGCTGTGACAGACGGACAGACCGACAGACACCCGAGTGATTCTATAAGGGTTCCTTTTTTATTTCAGAACCCTAAAAAATACATATAAAATACATCTGACCCTGTAAACTTAGGTGGAGTGAACGTGAGTTGAATTGTCATTCCGTCGTGTTTGTAAAGATTGACAGCTCACTTCATGATCATTTCACCTAAGTTATCACTTCGACATGTTTACAGAATCACACTGCAGAAGCCTAGTTGCGTAATACAATTAATGCAAGCAGTCGTTATTATTTCATATTCATATTGCAACCGTGTTCATTGCGCGTTTTACATTATCGAGTAGGAGACGTTTTAAATATATGAAACAATGGATCTGGAGGGGAGGAGTTTATAAAAGAACATGAGTCAGATTATCGCTTAATAACAACAAATACATGTGCACAACTGACTTCACATCGTTCGTAATTGTTAAAGATGTCATTAAAACTGTCTAGTCTTTTCCTTATAATATCCTACTTCAACATAATATATGTATGTACTGTAACACATCCTCCATGGATGCATCGAATTATTTATAAAAGCTTGAGCAGAATTAACTGAAATGTGATATAAATTAGAATGATAGGTTATATGTATTCATATAATATTGTTTTTTTTTTTAATTTATCTGACTATGTAGGTCAATTCGTTGTTTTTTTTTTATATATATGCATTCCTTTCATTATCAGTATTATAGTGCGCTATCTAACAAGTAAATTTCGTGTCATGTATTAATTACTTAGCATACTTTTATATAGATTCAAGTTCTTAAAACGTAACAGACAGATGTGTTGCTGGGGAGTTTGTTGGCCACTTCTTCTCCACAGCTAAAACACTAGGAAGTGGTGACGGGCGGGCGTTTTGGGGGACTGTCTTTTGTAAAACTTGACGTTCAAAA
This sequence comes from Lacanobia wlatinum, assembly GCA_947578705.1. NCBI lineage: Eukaryota > Metazoa > Arthropoda > Insecta > Lepidoptera > Noctuidae > Lacanobia > Lacanobia wlatinum. The sequence continues at coordinate 12,822,586 of OX388043.1, read as the reverse complement.
AGTGTTGGCTCTCAGCCTAATTTGAATAAACGACTTTTGATTTGATTTGAATAGATTCGAATAATGACATATATTTATTTATTTATTTTTTTCATCAGAACTGTAAAAGCTTTCTTTAGAGTATGAGCTCAATATAATGATCTTTTGAATCCAATCAGTATTTTCTTTACTCTCGATCTCTGACGCTGCAGAGGTTCTAGCCTGCAGCGTCACAGTATCTATATTAGTTAGGTACGTATTACATTACCGGATGCAGCTTTCCCCAACTTGAACTGTCCTTGTGTTCGTTGTGTTTACCTGTAAGAATAATTGTAAGTGTAAATAAATATACATAAATAAATAATTATAAATAATATTATTATTAATTATATATCATTTATAAATAATATACATAAATAATAATGTTTTAACGTTATGCGCCATACACTCACACTTCTGTTTTTCATTATTTCTAATATCTCTACTCCTCCTTGAGCACTTATAACGCTGTTCATTTTGCAGGAAATCTAATTAGGAACACAATCTAGAAATAAGTGCGGTCGGGACCTTCCAATCGCACTAAATCGGAATCTAACTGTTCTAACTTCAATTACACCTTTCGATTACCCACAAATTGTATAGTGTAGTAAGCGCTTTAGTATACATTCCAAATACCACTACACTCTCATTTAAACTTTTGTATGAGAGTGTAATGATCTTTAGAAATGGTACTTACCTATATCCTTACATATTTTGTTTTTTCAAATGCCCATCCCATTTTTCGCATTCGCCCGCCTGTCTACGGGAGCCTTAAGTCTTAATATAACTGATTTTTAACACACTGCTCTACTTTTATTACTTTCAAAGTATATCTTTAAAACTTGTCCGTGTGTCTCTATGAAAGATTTTTCTCGTGACCTTATTTTCTATTGTATTAGGTGTAAGTTCAGTTGGTCACGTAGGAATAGTTAAAGGTTTGAATCCGTTTTAACTTCTTTTCTTATTCTTTTAAGAGTTTAAAAGTCGCTTGACATTATTTTTACATTAAAAACGAAGATAGGAAAAAACGGCTACTTCCTGTTTCATCACATTCCCGATTCGTCAATACGTCAAAAGTAGAAAAAACAAATGAAAACAAGTGTCATTTCGTCAAGATTTTGATGTTTATAAATTCATTCCTGTTTGGTCGACCTTTTTTTCTAGCCTACATTTGTGTTTCACTGCTGGACAAAAGCCTTTTTTTAAATTAGATGTTTTTTACGGTACAATTAGTGTTAAAAGTTACCAAATTCAAAGAGATCAAAACGCCACTTTGACGCATTTTGACAAAACGCCACTTATGTTCATTTTGACGAGGTGGGAAGTAGCCTGAAAAACGGAACGAGCTTTCTGATTTTTACATTATTTTAGCATGTCATTGTTGTTTATTTAGATACAAAAATTTAGTATTGTTAACACACCTGGCCTACTGGTAGAGAATGTCTAGTTGCTACATAGAGGAAATAAAAACATGAACTAACGAAAGAAACAAACAAAGAACAAGACAAAGGATTAACGAAAGAAAAAGGTATCCAACTATAGTGTATTAATCTTTAACTTCAGTTTGTCAAATATCAGTTTTTGATTGTTAAAGAATTTCAAACATCAAATGTAAACCATTAGGTACTTATCTTTAAGTAACGTTTATGTAAAACCTTATTAGGATTAAAGATCCTAATAAGGTTTTTAATTCATTTCATATTTACTATGTACGATAATTAACAGATCAACACATGTTTGCGATGTCCATACGAAATAAAGAAAGAAACGGTAACAATAAGGATAAGAAACACAATAGTTACCGCTAACGAAGTATCTTCGGACCCTAATTCAGTTACTTTTACGTTAACACTCAGTGGCTTAAGTGACGCCTACATTATCCTGTGTTAATACGGTTTTTCCTACTGTTTGCTTACTTCTGAGTAGGCAATCTGCTTTTATCTGTATTGTTGGTACTTTGGTCTAAGGGTTCGTGTTGTCTTTGACTGGGATTAAAATGGTCATTGAATTCATGGTAATACTTTTCATGTGGGTTGGTATGACAATTATGATTCCATTAATTAATTTGCTATACACATTACATATGTTTCGGTTCAAAATGTTAGCACATTTTATGAATGAAGTTTCTATTTCTATTTTAAGCAGCTTTTTTATAATCAATAGACACTCGTTTGATCAGAATCTAACCAGATGAAAAGCGATGGTGAAGACGTGGTTGACGATTGAGCACGCTTACCTACAAAGAACACGCTAGTATTATATTATCTGTGAAAGAACTTACTCAGTCTTTACTAAAAGGCCCTGGTTTGTCACTATCAAGGAAGACAACTCCGGCAGGGAATGTAACCCATTCTATACGCACAATGAAAGCATTCCCAAAATGTTTTGTGCATATGGGTGAGATGTCCACCATATCCCGGTGGCAGATCGCCGTATGTCTTGTCGTCCAATGTGTCTTGCGTCCAATCCACATAGGTACATAAGAAGATACACCATTCTACTATCTACTACAACTATCTTTAGAAAACATACAATTTTAGAAATATCCAACTTTGCATTAGACTATATCTTTATGTCCGAGCAACTTTTACAAACTTACACCGAAAGCGATAAGTTCCCACCTTTATTCATAACAATAACTAACGTAGCCATTGCTCAGAGCTCAAACTTTTACCATTTTATGACGTCATAAGGGAAAAGTTTCGCTCTGTGTGCAGCTGTAGTACTAACATGTCCGACACATCTCGACATGTTCAAACATTAGCCAGGTAACCACGGAACAACGTTTAGAATTTATTAAACGGACATGTTTCAGGCGTACTGCCTTGATGTGAACGTGGCGTTTTATTAATATTTGAGGTGAATTGTAGGTGCAGTTTCGAATGGTTGGCGTTGGAGTTGAAGTCGGTAATTTCACCTTAAAGCATTATGTATACTAGGAGTACCTTACTTATTTACAAGAAATATACTTCATTGCAACCCCATTTTCTGGTCAACCACACGTTATTACTGTTGTACTTACATCGTCTAAGACATAGCATCTTTCATGCTATCAATTTATCATTTCTTTAGATTTCTTCTACTCTTACTCTTATACAAACTCATAATTCAAACACTTTTTCTTTTAAGGATGGAAAATCATCAAATGGCTCCTTCCACTCTGGATCGAACGGAAAGGTGTGTCAGACTCTTGCAGACTAAAACCCATCCGTGTTCTTCCTAATTTCTTTTGCGTTCCAGGGGGGCTACTCTCTAACGAAATCCGTAGTTTCGGGCTTAGTTTCGGGCGGGCATTTTCTACTTCGTATCACCTAACCACTGAGAACTAATGATAACACGATTTGACAGTTACTGTGAAATCGTGTTGTCATTCATTCTCAGTTCGGGTTCGGGCTAATCGTAAGTCTGTAGGTGATACGGAGTAGAATGCGTCCGCCCGCAACTAAGCCCGAAACTACGGATTTCGTTAGAGAGTAGCCCCCCAGGGCCGCGGTTACTCTTTTGAATAAATTCTGCAACCCTGGCAGGCACTGGTTCTAGCGAAGCTGGGCCCAAAGTTTCCCCTGCATATGAAAACTTACAACAAGATCCCTGATTCCTCGACACGATAAAATTTCCTTCAAAACAAATCGTCGTGTCAATATGGCATCGCGTCAAGTAATTAAGTTCGCTATTGTACAATATGCGCTCAATATTGGTTGTAGGGCTTGAATTGTTGTCGCAGCGTGGCGATTAATCAGGAAATGTGCTAATTGGATCATAAATCTGGAGCAAGGCTAAGTGACCGCCAGTCCTTTATTAGCCCTTCTTATGTTCGTATACATAGTTCATACTAATGAACAGGGTGTAAGACATATCGGCGCACAAATGGATAGGTAGGGAATCACTACACGATTCTGAACCACGCTGGATTTTTTTCATTTATTTGCTTAAACTGTATACAATCGTTATTTCTAAATACCCTTGGCATTTATTTAGAACTTGTCTTGCAAAACTGATTCGATGATGATTTTTAAATAAGAATCTTTATTTAGTTGGAAAATCCGTTTTATTTTAAAAGGCCTGAAAGTAACATTTTAAAACAAATTGTACCAAAGCATGAATTTCAAAAAAGGTTTGAATATACCGTGTCATACGTTACCGTCAAAACTTTTTTAAAAGTTCATTGTGCATTAAAACGTTAAAATGGACCTTATGTCGTGAATAAAGACATTATTAAAAATCAACCTGTAAACTAGTTTGCAATAAACTGCACTGTGCCATAGAAACCGCGATTACCCTTTAGTCATGTCCAGAATGAACACGCTGTCACCAGGGTGGAAGCGGGAGCGTTCAATCATTTTCGATTCCGGTCTTTGACGATTGCATAAATACTGTTCTAATGATATTCTCCTGTCCGCGTGCAATGTGATGCCAATATTGAAATTTCAAAGTAAACGTATATGCACAAGCTGTCATTTTCAAGCAGTGGGCTATGTTTAACCAAAGGAGCAATTACCGTATTTAAAAACGTTCGAATTCTAAACTCACGGTCTTGTTCGAAATCATTTCCACAACTGGACTCAAGCTAGACTTATTGATTGTCAGTGCGTTCTATCGATCTATCTAGATTTGGTTTTCGCACTTAGACCTGATGATGGACCATTTTGCTATCCGTCACTCCAACCAGCCAACTTCTCTCCAGAAACAGATCAGTTTTACTAGTGTGTTCAAGATGTTTGTGAGCGGATTCGGTGTCCCTATTATTTGCCTCCGTATTTCAGTGACGCCTGTGCACTCAAAGATCACGTGCGATACCGTCTCCTGCTCCATGCATGGGCTGCACAGAGAACTGTACATTATACCTATCGTGTGGGAATGTCTGTTCAATGAGCAGTGCCTGGTGATGGTCCCCGACATCATTCGCAGGCTGCCTCTGTCTAGTCGCAGAAGGCGTCTGGTCAGTGTTCGATAAAATAATATACATAGAGTTACAAGCTCGTCATTTATTGACATTAACGTCCTCAGCTCGACATATGTTTATGATTTTTTTTTGTTGTCCTAGTGACTGACTCGAGTTTAGAGTAGGAAGAACTTAAAATAAGGATGAGTGTAATTAAAAAAAAAAAATTTTGCTCCTTTCTAAAGGCTAAAATTAAATTAATTTTTGAAAGATTTCCATAACTTAAGTTCTTTAACTTAAGAGATGAGGGTACCAATTCCCGAATTTAAAATTAACGTTTGTATTCGCATAGCGGTCTGCCAAAAATACCCCTTATTTCCTTGATAGTGGTTTTTGATGAGATGATACTCAAAAATTGTTAATTGTATTGGAACGTTCTGACTTTGACGTTCCAATTTAATTGTTTTTTTTTTTTAAAGTGTCCTTTTGTTATCTGCCTGTCATTTTTGTGATTAAAGATGGCAAACTCTATCCGTGGATTCGGAATATTTGTCAAAAATCGCCCGCAGTATCCGCTTAAGCTTATCACTCTGACCAAGCGCTAGTTTCTCCACAAGTTTTATGCCCGACCACATAAAATTGAGAAATCTATCGTTCACGACACGTTTAGATTGAAAACTGTTTGATATTGAAATAAAAAATTGCTTGGGTTTCTTATTTCCTAGCTAAAAGGAGAAGAATAAGGTCACGTTAATAGTATATTTTTAAAATTTATACATCTAACTAGTTGACCCGCGCAACATCGTCTGCTCCACTCCTATTGGTCTAAGCGTGATGATATATAGCCTATAGCCTTCTTCGATAAATGGGCTATCTAACACTGAAAAATTTTCAAATCGGACCAGTAGTTCCTGAGATTAGCGCGTTCAAACAAACAAACAAACAAATTTCTTCAGATTTATATATTAGTATAGATATAGATTAAAATCTAGGGCTGCGGCCCAGGAACGCAAATGGCATTAGAAAGAACACGCATGGGTTTAAGTCAGTAAGAGTCTGACACTCACTTCCGCGCCCGGAGCGGGAGGAGTCATTTGATAATTTCCCATTCTAGAAAAAAACCGGCCAAGCACGAATCGGAGTCTCACACGAAGGATTCCGTACCATAAACCTTAAAAAACGTTTCTTGTATGGGAGCCCCCATTAATTGAATGTAATATTTATAATTTTTTTGTCACAGCGGCAATAGAAAAACACACACTGAAAATTTCAACTGCCTTCCTGTTACGCTTCTTGAGATACAGCCCGCTGACAGTTAGATGGACAGCGAAGGGTAATAAGATTCCGTTGGTTACCCTTTGGGTATAGAAACCTAAAAGAGATAAGCTCCGTCTGTCTCTCCTTATGCTACATGGGATTTAAATCCGCCCCGTTACATACACCGGGCGAGGTCCCCTACATTCCCTCTTTGAAAATTCTTAAACTTCGTAGGGAACCTTCCAGAGTTAACAAAGCTCAGTGCCAATTCTTATAATTTCTTAAGAACATTCGCATGTCAATGGCATACTGTCATAAAAGCCTTTATTTCAGGGGGGCTAAAAAGCCCACTTTAGTAGAATCAATTAAACACACAACAATCTGTCAAATTTAATTTTCATCTTTATCGCTAACGCATTAGGTTCAAGGCTGATTGGGAAAATTTGACAGTGACGGGTAGCGTGACGTGCTTTCTGATTCTGCTAAAGTGGCCTTTTTAGACCCGCTGAACCGACTTCAAAACAAAAGGAAGAGGTTACCTCATAAGTCCGTCATTTATGACCGAGTTTATCTGAAACGATATACTTCCCGATTGGTCCCACAGAAATTTTGTCAAAATCGGTTAGGAAGTTTGGCGTTTAAATCGAAATAGCTGGAATTCGTTTATTTGGCTGACGGTTTTTAATTTTTCATCCAAGTAAACGAAATTGTGTTGTTTGCTTTCCTGCGATTGTCCAGTGGTGTTGTTAGGTGTGAGATACCACTAAAAAGTGAAAAATAAAAAACTTATAACAAAAAACACAAACCGAAATCCAAATATATATTAGGATAGAGGTTATTTGTACCTAAATCGTCCATTTCTGTTTTATTATTATACATTTTTTTTTCTTTCTTAATGGCAACTGAGCCGGTTCCGACTATTCTGCCAGTGTCACGTTGTGACGGCAGCAACGACAGTCAGGCCGTCGAACTTTGTATTCGTGGTAGGTGTTAGTCAAGCTGAAACGACGAACACATGGGTTAGTAGGAACACATAATATATTTTTATTTACGTATTTTTTTCTTCTTTTCTTTCTAAATAAAAAAAACACTACAAAGTAAAAAATAAATTTAATTTCGGACGTCGGTGTTTTTGGTAGTTTTTTTTATTTGGAAGTCAGTTGTATTTTTAGCAAAAAGCAACTGAAATGCGAATGCGAACATTGTTTAAAAATCTGTAGATTTGGCCTTCAGATGAAAGGCGGTTGTGTTAAGGTGTACCTCTGCCTTACCTATCGCGGAATTCAGGCGCAATGTTATGTTCTTAGTATATTTTGTTTTACTGACCCTTTAAAGAGATTTTGATGGCGAAACGATGCGACGAAAAGCTTTCATTGGAATTGTATTAAAACCGCCGTAAATAAATACGGTTATTATTATATCATCATCATCTGCCTATTCTGGAGATAATACCATTTTATTGTTTCATTCTAGACAATAAAATCGGAAAACTATACCTCATAAAACAACTGACTATCCGATAAAACCATAACACAGTACATAACAGCATAAAATGTGCAATTTTATCACATAGATACTTTGTACGTAACGTATCTGTCGGACACGCTCGAGGTAGCTTTTAGAGCAACCTCAGACATAAAATGGCTGACATGGTTCATATTATATGACTCACAAAGATCTGTGTTACCTTAAAATGTAACCAAGTCTTGATCTTTTGTTTTGGAATTGGGTAAGAAATATGATCATTTATAATCCTTTGTTAGAGTTTGTGTTTCGGTATTCGGGCCATATTTTTATAATTTTCTTTAATCAATATTTAACAGTGAAGATAATTTCAATGGATTTATTAATAGATACAAAGAGTAATAGAAAATAGGAATTTTCAACTATAAAAGTTGAAAATGCCTATTTTCAACTATAATATTATTTGCCGAAACAATACTCGTCATTTCAAAGAAAAAGTCAAAAATAAATATAAAATATTAGGAACCAGGACTTATAACTTTATGTATTTGTAGGAGAGCTGGTAGATATTATTGGGTTTGTGTTTGAGGCAAGCTGAATATTTGTGTCAGTAGTTTTAATCTATGAGAATTCGTCTTTGACAATGCCTATACTGCTTTGCGGCGGTAATAGCAATATAGGTATTTTCAAAGTCGAATTGTTACCACAGACGTGCGATTGAATGTACGTTGTTTTCGAATTGTTTTAGATTGAATTGCGTTTTGCAAAGCACGTCAGTCAACGTATTCAATCCCAGTTTGAGCAACATTTCGCAATGAAACCCAAAATTTGGAAACGTATTTCTATTCTGAGTATTTCCCTTAGAATATCAGTTTCCTACAGTAATTCAGTTACGGACACCCGATTGTAGCAGTCGCATGTTGAATAAGGATAGTTAGTCTTTGTTGGAGGACCAGTCTAGTTTTATCGGACAAAAACCTGATCCTTTATGTGAAAGTAAAAATATTCTTAATAAATATAAATATGTATAACAAAGCAAATAATATTTAATTCTGACAAGCAATATCAATGTGTGTTAGTAAACAAAGAGAACTTATATGTTAGTAAACTAACTATCTATGTATCTATTATTTTAGTTCAAAGAACTTCGGATTAAGTAAGAAGACGTAATGCATCTTTGAACACCATTGCCTAACAATGGAGAAACGCAGCTCCCGCAATGGTCTTAAGTATGGAGTTGGAGCTTACCTTTATGAAAGACTTAACGTATGTAATGCAAAATCATCATCATATCAGCCAAAAGACGTCCACTGCTGGACATAGGCCTCCCCCAAGTGTCGCCACAAAAAACGCTCAACAGCTCATCGATCATTTAATGTATAATACGTTCAGTCATTTATTTCATAAATCTATTGTCGTATAAATAACGAGCTTATTAATTAATTTACTAACGAGACACGAAAACAATGTTGTTTTCCTTTAGTAATGTAATATTTTTATTATTATAGACAATCTCTCGCTCTTATCACAATCTCACCTGATGGAAAACGATGACGTGCTCAACGATAGAGTACGCTAGCCTAGAAATGATCTCATCATCATCATTATACCAGCCGAAAGACATCCACTGCTGGACATTGGCCTCCCCCAAAAGGACCCGGGCTTGCACTAATCGCCACGCTCGGCAGGCGGGTTGGCGATCGCAGTGTTTGGTGTTGATTTTTTGCAGAGAACGCTGCTGCCCATTCTCCGGCGAGTCCCTTAGTCGCCTCTTACGACACCCATGGGAAGTGATGGTATGGTATTATTCTTTTACGGCTCCATACGACACCGGCCGACACCATACGACAAATGATCTATTCACTCTTAAATTCCCCCAAGTTGCAGCTATCAAACTCAGACTAACAGGGAATTCCACTCCTTTACTGTACGCACAATGAAAATATTCCCAAAGCGTTTTGTCCCTTGAGAAGTAGGATCGCTCCGGAGTATATTATTTACCCTGACACGACAAAAGGCTAGAACGAACGTAAAATATCTTTAGTCTATTTATTCAGCTAAAAAATAGGCTAGTTCATTGCTCCGATATTCATTTCAGATAAAAGGGTTGCCCTTTTTACTTGAAATCGATCACCTGACATCATAATGTTCTCTCTGAGTCTAGACGTAATGCCGTGGAAAACAGTAAATTCTTATACATATTAACTTCAACGTTTTTTTCTTCATAATCGAACTTCACTCGAGTAACCGCACATTTTTACTTACTGGCGTTTGCTCCTGGCTTCGTTCACTTTAATATAGACCAGGGGGCCTACTCTCTAACGAAATCCGTAGTTTCGGGCTTAGTTGCGGGCCGGCGTATTCTACTCCGTATCACCTTACCACTTACGATTAGTCCCGAACCCGAACTGGTGGCCTACTATGACGTCTTAAAACGATCGTGTATAAGGTGTTGGAAAGAGACAGAGTTATACAAGACGTATAACACTATCCCTTTTCCTTAGCTTAATCTAGATCGCATTGGCACGTCATAGTAGGGCCGCTGAGAATGAATGACAACACGATTTCACAGTAATTGTCAAATCGTGTTATCATTAGTTCTCAGTGGTTAGGTGATACGGAGTAGAAAATGCCCGCCCGCAACTAAGCCCGAAATTACGGATTTCGTTAGAGAGTAGCCCCCCAGGAATGTTATGGAGCTCCGTAACCGTAACCGAAACTAATGGATATCCGAAATAAAATATTTCCGTAACCGTAACCGTATCCGTTTCACAAGTTTCGGATAAGGGCGGAGTCTAAATAAAACGACATGTTTCGACAGGTTTTTGTTTCAACGCTCGCGCGCCACGTGAATCTTGCTGTTTGTTTCTTATTTCTAGTCATAACATAACCTCTTTCATAACTAGTTAGTTTTTTATTTATTTAAGAGTTTATATTTATTATATTCTATTTGTGTTTATATTTTACATTAATATCTGTAACCTATCTAAAAAACTATCAGAAACTAACGGATAATCCGAAATAATTACATATCCGTAACCGTATCCGAAACTGATATAATTTTATTCCTATGTAGCGGCATCAGCAGACAGCGCAAGCAGAGTTTACCGTGCGATTTGAACATATACATCAGCCCGAATATCAACTATCGGCCAGGCACAACAGGATCCTCCCTTTTCAACGGAGGTGTGCGGGACTTTACTCTCTGTACCGCATACCTTCCAAACCTATATCCATATCCGCATCTAGATCCGAAATATCATATCCACAACATCCCTGATATAGACTTTCAAGTCACCAGGGTTCCATCTATCTCTGTACCAATATTTATCAAAACTGGTTCAGCGATTTAGGCGTGAAAGCGTGACAAACTAACAAACTCACTTTTGCATTTATATTGTTGCCATAAGATTCGAAAAGCTTAAAAGCATTTCTTTTTTGTTTTAAAGTAGAACCCGGATTCACATCTTAGTACTGCTAGTCTATTCTGTAAATAACTATTTCGATATCGAGCTTCACCTGAGTGACAAAACTCACAAAGTGAGCTTTATTACACACCACATAAGTCTTATACAAACACGAATTTGATACCTCACCTCGGATTCCGCTGTCGAGATACTTACAGAATAGCACTAATGTTTTAATAACGAAGTTATAGAGAAACAACACACTGCTAAAACGCCGCGCAAACACCCAACAGCGGCTGACAACAACAGCGCTGAGCACAAGTCGTGGCTGTCATAGCTGTAGTCATCAGAAATGCTATGGTGAAGGAAATGGTGGAAGATCGACCTTCAACCATCTGATAACCAGGGCGGGAAGTTTCGATATAGTTACGGCCACTCGTACACAGACAATTTCGAACGCGATCCGCGGATAAGCTAGTTTATTATGTAAGTAACCATTTCGATATCGAGCTTCACCTGAGTGACAAAGCTCACAAAGTGAACTTTATAACACACAACATAAAGGTTTTATGTTTATACTCACCTCAGATTATGCTGTCGAGACTCGAAAATGTTGTTACAGAATAGCACTACAGGATCATTTATTTTAATTGTAGGTCGCGTTCTGAATTGACTGTGTACGGGTGGGGGCCATACCGAATTTCGATTGTTAGGCTATCGGTAGCTGTGTCTTCTTCTCAAATATTATTGATGCGCCTATGATAGCTTGCTTAACTTTTAATCAATTTTATTTTAATAAAACTTGGTAAAAATATGTCTCATTTGGTTCTCAAGCGAGTGAAGTTCGACCCCACCGTCTCCTCTACCACTAAAAGAAAACTGGCCAAGTGCGAGTCGGACTCGCATGAAAAGGGAATAGAAAATTCGATCGGAAGATCGAATTTTCTATCTATTTTTTTTTAATTGTAGTCTCAGTTGTTTCAGAGGTAAGGTGGGAATGATCATTTTTCGTCTAATTTCTTGAATAACTTCAAAATTATTCATTTTAAATTTAAGAAAAAAATATACCTACTTAAACCCTCACAGTAAGCAATTTCATTAAATATATCACACAATATTGTTCACTAACCTTTTTTATTTTTCTAGTTTGTCCCCCAAAAGTGGGGGTCATACTAAACATTTAATAATTTACGTAACACGTTCGTGTTTGAGTCACAGAAGTTCATATGCGTACCAAACAGAATTGGTCCAGTGGATCCGGAGAGAACTAGCTGTGACAGACAGACAGATAGACACCCGAGTGATCCTATAAGGGTTCCGTTTTTTGTTCGGAACCCTAAAAACGATGAAACTCACTGATATAGTTGGTTTGTATGAAAAGTCCAGACAATTTCGTCTCTCGTATCTCTGAGGCACTACACAATACCCAGAAAAAAAAACAATTAATAGACCAAAGAAAGCTAAGTAAGAAGTTCAGACTACCTGAAACCTGAAGTAGCTATGTACTTTACACACAGTCTGTATTCACAGCCCCTATAGTTACCCAGAACACGGTAGACGCATAACGGTAATGCCAGAAGTTGATCCTTTCTCGCATTAAACTTATTAAGACGCTACATGAACTTCTTGGTAAGTCGAAGTTGAAGTAGGCGACGACACACAGAAAGACTTTGAAACAACGTGAGACTTAGCTAAGTAAACTGGGATCAAATATGTTAATTCTAGGTTTATTATAAAGGTGTAGTAGAATAGAGAATTTGGTCCATGGTGCGTGGGTTTCTTGGCTTACATAGCTAGCCTTTTTGTTTTTTTGAAGGGAAATCAAATGACCTCTCCCACTCAGGGTGGAGCGTGAGGAAGTGTCAGACTCAGACGCGGTGCAAGGTGTGGGTGACGTGGGCCACAGCCTACGGCTTTGCGGTCCGAAGGGCCTCGCAGCTTTGGCTTTTGTAGCTAAGTCAATTCATCAGTGACTATTTTCTAAATTTTGGCTTGCTCTTGCTATTTTAATTTCTTTTTAATTTTTAAGGTTTGCTTCACTAAGTTTTATCAAAATATTAGTCGCGGCAGGATAGACTCTATGATTTACTCGCACAAGCTCACTACGCTCGCTTTTACATCATAGCTTCTTTTAGTTTAGATCTTTCTTGAATTTTACCACATTCGCCCAATATTTACTTTTTTGTACAAAACTTCAAAAGCAAATCAATACAAGGTACTCGTGGTGGGGTACTATTGAGTTTGCCGCATCTCACCCTCAGCCGTAGAATCCAACCTCTGAAAACCTAAAAAAAACATCTTTTCATAGGTAAGACCTAAAGGGCCTCGCAAAATGCCATCTTGCCCACATCAAATTTTAATCTTGCCCCGCCACTGGTCAGACTCTTACTGGCTAAAACCCACCAGTGTTCCTTCAAATGCCTTTTGCGATCCTAGGCCGCAGTAACTCTTTCAAAAAATTCCGCAACCCAGTAGACCATATCGCCCAGAAGCACACAAGCGTCTTGGAACTTTACAGGCTTCGCGGACTGCCGTCACCGTTTCGAGGACTTGTGCACGATGAGAAGCCACGGCCTCTTATTCCAGGATGACGTGGATGGCTGCTTCCTCGGCGTCAAAGCCTCTGCAGAGTGGGCTATCTGTAGTGTTATGTTAAACAAAAGTTTATTTAGCGGGCAATGGCCCGTAATTGTCCCTGTGACTGTTCTGACATATTATATATGTTAAATTAAGGTGTACGACCTTATCATGTTACCTTCGAGCTTCGAGGAAATAGCTAAGTGACTTCTTATAACTGCTTGCGTGTTTGACGTAAAGTGAATAAATAAAAGCTGCAACCAACTATCGGACGACACTTCGCGTAACTGTTGCTAGTATGATAGGTTGTTTGCACAATCGCATATAAGAGTATCATTCCCGATGGTAACGCCTTTTAAAGTGAGTGTTAGACGTACGAGCAAGTACGCGTACTTATGGCTCGACAACTTTTATCGCTCTTGTGTCACCCTAAGTACGCGTACTTAAAAATAAGACGCGTAGAGAAAAAGGTCGTCGAGCCATAAGTACGCGTACTTGCTCGTACGTCTATCACCCAATATAGGTTTGCGAACGCCCCGCCTGTGTGAAGAAACGGAAGCTCGTATGTCTGTCACAGACAATTTTCTCCAAATCTACCTTACCGATTCAGTTGAAACTGACCTGACCTGATTGTCTGATAATAAGATGATTCCGTGCTTCGGAAGGCATGTATAAGCCGGTGGACAAGTAAACCATGTCAGAGGCCCTTGAGGCGGTTTATAAATTCTGAGACTAGGGTGTGTGGGTCGTTAGACCTTACTGCCCACACGATAAGAAGAAGAAGATTTGAACTACTATGAACCAAACACAAACGTAAAACGTATATAAATACATTTTGAGAACGGTGTCACTTTTGGAGGTCAAATAAAATCAGAAACTTCAAAAACATGTGACATATTATCAAATGAAAGGGCTCATTGCCAGGCTCTGTAGTTTAAACTAATAATTTTGATTTTATTTAAGAGAAGAAATGAAAAGTGATATAGGTTTAGTTTAGGATCTATAGATTGCAGGAAGACCTATAAGAAGTCTATGATTTTAAAGTAAAATGCTAACAAAATATTATTTGTTTGGAACCCTTTGCACGCGAGTCCGTCTCGCACTTGGCCGGCTTTTTTTGTACCAGTATTCAGTCAAACCAGCAGTAATTTTGACAGAAAATTACAATCGTACAAGCCGCGCGCCGATTCGTGGAACTTGTATAGAGAAATAGGGTATGGATTGGCCTTGGTTCCATTATGCTTCCATAGAATCGATACAACTATGTAGCTGTCGTAAGCACGTCCCAGATGATTTATTATTAACCAATATGGCCGCTGTTGCACTTGAATACGATAAAACTGTCCATAAATAAAACAAAAGAAAAAGGTATAATTCAAAATTAGAATACAAAACAATTTTCATGTCACACAACGATGACAGTTTCAAATTGTCGGTCGACCGCGTTTGAAACGGCCCGGTGAAACTCAAAGACCGAACGAATGATTGTGAACGACCGAATGTAATTTTATTGTCATTCGTTCTTTACCACAGGTGTCATCAACACTTGGATGATGTATTGGAAGTATTTGGGGTATTTCCGCCTATGCTTAGTAATGTATTGTTCAAATTGGATTATATTCTGAATGTGAGTGATATCATCTATCATTCCGATTCACCCGTACAGAAAATTCTGAAAGAATACGTAGTTTTGTAATAATGTTTTTCATGTTAACTTGAAAGAATGGCCCTTGAGGCCGTTTAGAAACTCTGACACTAGGGTGTGTGGGGTCTTTAGACCTTACTGCTCACACGATGAGAGAGAGAGAGAGAGACTTGAAAGAATATATTTTCATAAGTGAAAATATTGGCTAGTTATAGCACATCTCCCGAAATCGCTTGTTCAATAGTCGTAGAAACCTATATTCTACGAGCATGTACAACGAAGGGTTTACTCGTTTAATAAACACAGTAATTACTTAGGAAAGAAATTCCATTAAGAATTGCCGTTCAGGTCAGTTACAGTGAAACATAAATGAGGTCATATGAGTCAAGTAATTGATTCCGTATAAATCCAATATAGAACAAGTTTTCGAGGGGTTTTTCAATTGAAGTGAGAAATTTACTGCTTTCCTGAGAATGTGCTACTTCTTTCAGTTAATTTATTAGGTTTTAAACATAACATACATTAACTATCCGATGCACACTATAATTACACACTTATTTTTTTAAGGGATATTATAAATAGCATATCAAATAAATAATCGCCTATCAATACATACTCATCATTTATATTCTTTTTTACATCAAATAACTTACTTCACTAGAAATAAACTAAATGTTTAACAAAACTCAAACTGCAGATAATTCGAAATCATACATCAATATGACATTACTTTTTTCCTCATAATGCAATACAGTTAAATTTATTTTTGTACAAAAATACTACATACATAGCATAAATACTGACTGCACAGCAAATTTTCCATATTTATGGACAACACCCCGACTCAGACTACCCCGACTCGGATAGGTTAGGTTAGAAGGCTAAGGCGGGAGCTCCGCTCCGCTGCGCTCCCGCCTTAGCCTTCGTGGTTATTTTTTTTTAAACCACCCAGAACTATGGTGAGTCGCAGTACAGTTTTGTCGTGCATTAAGATTATTAGCTGTGCATTGATGAAAAATGTTGCTTTAGGAAAAATCGCTGTACGCTGCGAAAATAAATTGTAGTGTGTTTAGTGATATTTTGAGTTGAATATTTTGCTGTGTAATCAGTAATTTTGACGGGAATTCGGAATCTTATTGCATAGAAAAAGGATATTTTTTGATTTGCGTTTAAATACTACCCTTTTTTTAATTGAGATGGGTTTGCTCTTGAATCTAGTCTAGGTCAGAAGCAAAGTCGACGATGGAGTGAGTTTAGCCCGATGAAGCCTGTTCACTCTAACTTTGAAGAGATTAAGGTTTTCGGTTATCGGTCCACCTTGTTAGAGGCCTTCCATCCAACGCTGCGTCTTCCCGCAAGCGGTCGCCACACCAAAACTTTTCGACCCCATCGACCATCTGTTCTGCGAGCAGCAATTCGCGCAATTCTGTACCAATTATTATTTCTGTTATTTTGTCTTTGTTACTGTACGTTTGTATTTGTGCCGAATATTTTTTTTCTATTCTGTTCTATACTCAGAAACGATAGCTGCTGAAACCCAAAAATCGTACCCAGAATCTCATCCTCGTCACTATGGTAGGCGCCATAAAAATGTGCAATAATGGTCATTGACCCACATACATTTATTGACTTTCTTAATATGAAAAAAGAACTGGCCAAGTGCGGGTCGGACTCGCGTGCAAAGGGTTTCGAACCAATTTCATTTTTTTAACGTGTTATTTTAACACTACAGACTTCTTATAGGTTTTCTTGCAATTTTTAGGTATAGAACTATTATCTGCATTTTTTTTTTAAATTTTAGCCTATTCGTAATTTACAACACACGTCACTCATTGCGGTGGTCCAGCGGTACGGTGCTCGGCCCCAATCCCCTCACCAAGAGGCCGCCGGTTCGAATCCCAGCAAATCGAAAAAAATATCTTTGAGATGTTTGTGGTCTAACTGTCGAAACGACAGCTGTCTCTCTCGAGGACCACCCAGTAGGAGAAGCTGCTGATACAAAGTTCCGAGAGAGAGTGACAAGGAATCGAAGTTTAACTCCTTTGATAAATCACAAATATTCACAAGTCCAAGCAGTGACACACGTCCGAGCACGACTGTTACTACGACTGAACTAAGGATGTTTGGAACCCTAAGAACAGAAATAAGGACATTAAACTGTCCTGAATCGACTTCTATCGTGATCCTTTACTTCCTCTAGTAATGAAAAACGGTCCATAATTTATTGTTCGGGTATTTACGAAGGGATATTATGGAAAAGTCAATGTACTTTATTGCAAGTTTATCTGGCGCTTTCCATAGCGCTTGCAACCACTAGAGTCTAATGACTAGACCAAAAGGGCACATTATTTGGGACTTATTTTCGTTACTTGTGTTTCAAGGCACTATAACAGTTACTTATAGTAAAGAGCATAAAAGTGTTAGAAACCTTTTCTCTCCCAAGGTAGACTCCCGAAAGTATCGTAAATATACTAAACGCGTGAATGTATTGTGTTAGTACGTAACACGTTGTTTGTGATCACGAATTTTTGGGTTTACCCTGTCTAGGCCTGACAAAATAATAGTGAAATAGTTTCCATATCGGATTGTTTTACGTAGGTACGTTTAAAAAAAATATGAATCGTCTGGGCCCTGTTTTGTATAATTAACAATGCGAAACATAAAAAATGTTTAATAAAAAATAATATATAATGCTGTTTACTTAAGCAAATAATCATGATAGAAACGTACAAAATTTTACTATCAAAACTCACCCATCAGCTTTATTAAATTAGCCTCTGGTAGCCTCTTTTAAAAGGCCTCCCACAAGGTGGACCGATGACCTGTTGAGGGTCGCGGGTAGCCGATGGATGCGAGACGCACAGGACCGGTCGTTGTGGCGGCACTTGGGGGAGGACTATATACAGCAGTAAACGTCTTTCGGTTGATATGGTGATGATGATAAGCCAAATAAGCCAATAGGCTTATCATCATCACCATATCTACCGTATCTATCCCATTCATCAATAGATGAATGGGATAGAAAACTAGGAAAGGAAACCATTGATGCTCGAACAGGTTGATTTTGCTTTAATCTTAATGTTATTTAAGCATAATTATTTAGATAACATGTTTGTTGAGTTTGATTTACACTTGGCGGAATCTAAATGCAATTTTTAACTAAAATAAATCGCACTAGTTTTGCACTCTATGGTGAGAGCCAAAATATTTAGCCATAACATTCACATGTAGCGTAGTTATAGTGAAAACGGTCATATGATTTGTTATTGAGGATTATGTGAAATAAAACGGATTGCAGAGATTAACAGAGGTATAATTCATTAGTGTTAACAACGACTTTACCACATAGAGAGTGGCGGCACGAGTTGAGAACTAGAGGAACTAATAATTAGGGTTATAAACGTTCCGTTACTAACAGTAACGTTATCAGACCCAATGAGGTATAGTGAAGGGTTTGACTTCGACGGACACCTGTCCCTCAATACTTATTGACCGACAGGTTTTGTGTTCGCCATAATCATAAATATTTAAGCAGACAGTTACTATTAACAGCTACATCACTCTAATTCTTAGACAAGATAGACCTTGAGTGTCGAATGTTCGTATTCGTTCGGTTTTATTCGGAAATTTGTGTCTAGACTTGTCGATGAAATGAGGATGATATATCAAGGGAAATAACATTCTCTTTCGGTAGCATAAATAGACATTCACACACAGTTGCCAATGGGATCTGGAGCCCTACCCAGTTTTAAAACTATTAAGATGCCAAGATGCATGGTTTTGACGATCGTACCTTTTACACAACTGAATCGTGATGGCATTGACTCGTCAAAGTAGGCCCTAGAGGTGTAATTTCCTATTTTAAAAACTTTCATATTACATTGTCGTCTGTCTAAAATTGCATGAGATATTTGACATTGACTGTTGCTGAGTTGAGATATAGCCTAGATCTTGAATGCCTTTTGATGTAGGCAAACCATTGATATATAAAAAACCCAAGATACACATTCAGCATCTCAAAAACGCCCGCAAAAAACAAGGGGACAATGTATAATTGTGCGCTAGTTTCAAACAGTCTCGCATCGCTCGCCATACTGTACTGCTTTGTAAAAACAACTTTAAGCTATCCGTGTAAGGTTGAATTTGCATAAAAAATTGTTTATAGTATAACTACACACAACTCACACATGACACTTGATACATGTCAGTTTTTGACGACAGTTTCGAGTGTTGCATTTGTTCGAAACTGTGCATCTTGGGTTTTTTATATATCAATGAGGCAAACACATATTATAGAATACTCTATGTTCTGTACACCAGAAATATAACTAACAGAAAACATAAAAACAGAAAGCATAGTGTGACGTCATCCTCATCATCGACCTTATCGATGCATGTGCTGTTGGAAATTTAAAGACCTGCTCTTATCTTCGGTTTGTATACGAGAGCATACGAAACTCAAGAACACGAGGGACTAACACTGCAGCTGTAAAGTGCACTCTAAGGATAGCTCGCTCCAGATTTGCATACAACATTGAAGCAGGATCCTACTCTATCTGCCGATTTATTGTAGAAATCTATCTGCCAACTGACTATTTTGTGTACAGAAAAGCAAAAACAAAACATTATTGTATTCGTGGTGTATAGTCCAATAAACTACAATTTTTATTTAAATAACAAACTATTTACACTTAAAATACAAAATAAAACTCCTAACTATAATATGGCGTCAAAAAATTCGTCCGCATCGCTGTCGACTGGAAGAGAGCCCAAAAGACTGGTGGCATTGCCACGTTGTATGGCAATGCTTATCCTCTGTCCGAGGTAAAAGCCAGCCCTTGGGTCACGCGAAGGGTCAACTAAACGTTTAGCTACTTCTTTAAATAAAACGTGAGCACTCGGACCCCATGGTCCAACAGTTTCAACCCCAAACGGCTCAAAAATATAATTGCCAACAAGGCTACTATATTTCCGCCGTTTGAGGTTCTCAGCAGCCGCAGCGGCAGAACCAGCACAGCACGACGAGCTAGGAAGATGGGATGGCGTAAGAGTATTGACACAAGTAGCGTCGCACACTACAGGCCTACCCATCTTCCAAGGAAGTAAAGACATACCGTTCAGTCGCTTGCCATCGTCGCGTGCCAGGCCATTGGGTTCTAGTAAGGCTGGAACGCCGACGGCGACAAGAGCGCGTAGTGTCGTTGATGTTTGCGTGCCGTGCTATGCAACCCGCACTTCGACTGCACGACAGGCCGTGGTGCCCGAGGCTGTCGACAGCTTCGCCACAGTGATAGTGATGAGGAGAACAACAGGATGCGCCTAAGCGAAGGGAAGCAGCGAGGCGAAAAGTAGTATCGTCGAAGAAGGTGCCTATGTTCGACGACGGTGGTGCGAGAAGCCAGAGGTCCGACTCCCACTCACCCACAGCCAGCAGGCGCGCACGCTCCGCAGAAGTAGCAGCAGAGGCAATTAGGTTCTTCTGAACTTCACTGCATCCCACCGCCTCTGGTATAATGGGTTGTCGTGTAAATTTTCTTTCGAAAAAAATGAAAATGAAATGAATAGAAAAAAATGGACTGACAACGCAAGGAATCTCTCGATTAATAAAAATCAGTAATAACAAGTTCATCATCTTCCAGCCCTTATCCCATGTTACTTGGGGTCGTGTAACACGTTTTTTTTCTTCAATGCTGTCCTATCAGTCGTCACGCTATCACTAACCCTTTTCTTTCGTAACGCTCCTCACACAATATATCCATATTTTCTTTGGCCTTCTTCTCTCTCTCCATCCATCAGTAATAAATAACAAGTTGAATCTGCAGATTTAAATT
The DNA here is from genome assembly GCA_947578705.1 of Lacanobia wlatinum. Taxonomy (NCBI): domain Eukaryota; kingdom Metazoa; phylum Arthropoda; class Insecta; order Lepidoptera; family Noctuidae; genus Lacanobia; species Lacanobia wlatinum. The sequence goes on along the minus strand of OX388043.1, from coordinate 12,801,505 downwards.
AATTCATGGTATTGTGGTGGAGTCGAGGAAATTACTTAATAATGTAGGAGTTAGTGTCTTCAAGAGCAATACTGCAGTCAATCCTTTGAAAAGCTAATGGCATCACACACCGCATATATCTTATATGCTAGCACATAGACTACTTCTTATACCAGAAAATGCACTATGCTATCCCATAGGAACAGTGTATTTTCCGGGATAAAAACCTTTTTATTACAGGAGTAAAACCGTGGATAAAAGCTAGTATACCATAATGCACTATAGCCAGGCACCTATATACTGCGCATATTTATAGAGGTGTGAGAAGAGGGTATTGTGGCCATCTATTTATACAAGCCAGAGATCGATCGACGGACCCCGAGATCGGATGGTATCGTGAATAAATTAGTATTCTATTATAATAATCGGACAATGGACAAGTTTGAGTCCGTTAGTGTTTGGTTTTGATTAATTGGAATGGTTTGTAACTGGACGTTGAATTAATCGAGTCGTGACCTCTGGAAATAAAACTGTATTTGAAAGCATTAGAAATTAAAAATTGGGTATTTGTAATTTATGATTACAAATCATAAATTCACGAGAAAAGCCGATTCATACATACGAGATTGTTACCCACCAAAATAATTATGAAAATTTCAATATACTTTTATTGTTTAAATGAAAACGTTAAAAACAAATGGGAGCCACAAGCGAATACTCCGAAAAATGAGCATCAACTTCAATCTAAAACTACCATTTCTGTGTCGACATGCGTTAAAAACAAGTCCTTTATCTGGGAAATTAATTATTTGTGTAATAAGATCCAAAGAATAATAGCATGTTTCACCGCCTATTAGGTTAGCAATGAAAAATTAATGTAACAGTTAATGTCAAATAAAATATCTTTCAATTTATTTATTTTTCGCATTGGGCCGACCTCTGCAACTCCTAAAAGCCAGAATCAACAGTGGCTGTCACCAGAAAAGACCCTTTATTAGAAGTTTAGGTGTTTAATTAAAAGTAAACAATCTTGATGCGTCTTTTTATTTGAAAACTCAGTTTTAAAATAAAATGCTACTAAAAACCAATGTGAATACAACAATAACGATTACTAAATCAATTGAACCATTCGTTTAAGGCTGCTCTCTCGAAAAATGTTTAAAATCAGTGTGCAGATGAAGCAACTTTTCGTCGGCATTTACAGAGAAATTACATCTGAATAAATTAGGGAGTAATCTACATGATATGATACGTAACTTAGTTGAGCCAGAATGTATGTATCGGTATCACATAATAAGCAAAAAAATCACGAAATCACCTCCAAATCGTTGAGATGAAACCATTTTACTCCTTCTATTTTTATCTAAAGTCTTAAAAAAATTATCTACCGCTTTGTAATACAAATGAAAATTTTTGTTACTTTTTTAAAATATGTGTTATTTTTTTATAATAAATTAAAAATGCGCGTAACAGAGTGGCGCGTAGAGGAATAGTTAGCTCCGTTTGTATGCACAAGGTCATTGGCATATGTATACAAGCCTTAAGCAGTAGGTACTTATTTAATATGTGTCTGTGTAATAAGTCACATCAAGATTATTTACCTTTATTTAACTACCTAAAACTTTCCAGTGTAGGTAATGAAGTCCCAAAGAAACAATTCGACCATCTTGAACCGACTGGAACAAAAAAAAAACAGCAGAGGAGTGACAACAATGATTAATATTAATAATGTTTGGTAAATAGCACTAATCCGGAAACTACAAAGGATTTACAAGTGAAATAACCTTCCAACATCTTTCAAAACACTTGTAAAGAATTCTTTTCCCTTCGAGTGTAAGAAAAATGCACATACATTTGAGTAAATAAGATTTATCACGTTCTCGAAGAATTATTTATGAATCTTCGCAACGTGTTTTCACCTTTATATCTTACAAAGTGAGGGATCAATGTTGTACTGGAATTGATATGTTCTTTTCTCCCAAATCAGTGCAAACTGAGCCATTTGTTCATCCCGTGGTTTATCTCTTTTTGTTGTATTTTCTTTTTTTGCACCTGGCATGTTCTGTGTTCTAATGTCGATTGGTAGAAAATACCTAAGTTCCCGTTCCTACTATTACGGACCGTCTGTTTTCCCGGAGAAAAGAATCGGATATGCCAGTGGTAGTATAATTTATGACGGTCCGTCTAAGTGTGAATGCGCATGTTCAGTCGCCGTCTTTCATTTAAACAAACGGTCCGTCAAAGCCCTATGCACACGGCATTTTTTCAACGCGCTGGCGAAGCACGTTTTATAAACGCACGTTCGACGCCGTGAATGTGCGTACGTTGCACACTCTTAGGTCATTCTTTGTATCTACTGTACTTTTTACTTGGTTTTCCAACGAAATATGAGCGTTATAGAGGAGGGAGTGTATTTGTGTTTGGGCACACACTTGTATACTATTCTTATCCTTACTAATATTATAAATACGAAAGTAACTCTGTCTGTCTGTCTGTCGCGCTTTCACGCCAAAACGACTGAACTGATTTAAATGAAATTTGGTACACAGATAGTCTAGAGTCTGAGAAAGGACATAAGCTATGGCTACATGTTCCCTAGGGACCACGCGGGCGAAGCCGCTGACAGAAGCTAGTAGGTAATAATGTCCAGAGCAGATGGCTGATCTTCGTTGACATTGGCCGCCATGGCCAAAATTGGTGAGGTTTGTTTATTTTTTTTAATAAATATAATTATTGTGAACTGACCCTTACAGGAACATTAGCAGCAATGAACTGTCAAAGACTTTCATATTTTTTTTAATATTTTTAATTAATTGAACTAGTGCTCGTTCGCTTTTTCCTGAAAGAAAATTCCATATGTTACGAGTAATCTTCCAGGAGCTTTTTTCTTTTGCTAGACAAGTGGCATTCGATAACGTGGCGAAGGCGATTGTCAAAACTTTTTGTATTTTTTTCAACGTCGGATTGACAAGCGCTGTCGAAATTCAAATCTCTCACTTACAAATGTAATTTTATGACATTCAACCATATAAATAATAAATAATTTATTTCCCTGATTGTACATCCTAAGAATTGTTTCCATGCCTACTGTGTGTTGGCAAGTCGTTCGTTCGGACTATGACACAAAGAAACAGTTTGTAACTTGGACACTTGTTCTTTGTATCACAAACTTTCAAACAAAAGAAATCGTGACACAAAAACTCAGCAAGTTTGTTTTCTTGTTAACAATATCGTTTAGTAGGTATCTATACTAATATTATAAAGAGGTGTGAGTTTGTGAGGTTGTAGGGGGTAATCTCTGAATCTACTAAGCCGATTTTGAAAATTCTTTTAACAATAGAAAACCACGTTATTTGTGAGTGTCATAGACTATATATTAACCTGAAAAGTTCCACCCAGCGAAGTAGGCACGGGTCAGCTAGTGTTTTTTTATATAATGCGACATAGACTACTTACTTTGATAGGTATCAAATAAGGTACTGCAGATAGGAGCGACGCGACAGTGAGACAACTCTTTGTAAGTATTTTTTTAAATTAGATAAGGTATTCTTTATTGTATTTACACCTTATGAAATACAATAAATAAAATACTATAAATTAAAAGGGTGTAACAATAGGCAGAGCAATAGCTAAAACATATATTTTATAGACCACCTTTGAATGTATTTGAGGGAGAAAAGATACGCAGATAGTCCGTGGAATTTACACAAACATACAATACTAGCACTTTGCCAGCAACTTCGTTCACGCGGGTTTATTATTGCAATTTTCATAGGGATTTCTATTTTTTCTACAATCAATTACAGCCTATGTTACGTCTTGATAATTTTTATTTCTATTGTTGAAAAAAAAGGTTAAAATTGATCCAGTAGTTTCGGAGATTATTCAGTACGAACAAACAAACAAAAACCAAACAAAAAGTCTTTCCTCTTTATAATATTAGTATAGATATAACTAATAAAATAGATATGTATGTTATACATTCATAATATACCCAGAACCGTAAAGCCATTTATATAAAAATACGTTATCGCATTGTCGTGAAGCTACAATGCGACAACTGCCTATAAGTAGGTTAGCCTTAACAAGACTAAGCAATCGGCTTTTGCTCTGCAAACGCAATCGCTTAGTTAACGACAAAAAACAAAACATTCAAACAGCCCGTTGCTTCTTTCTTAATTCTATTAAAAGAGGTGAAAGTTGCTCCGAATCTTTTCATTCATAAAATTCAATGAAAATATTTACACATGCAAATCTTAATGCAACCATTGAATAAAAATGATTAGATATGCGAACAGTTCGTATTCATTGAACTGGCTGCTGAATAGGAATCTTTCTGTATGAATACATTCGTAGTATGAATTTTTCAGTGGATTCAAAACAGGATAACTTTACCTCCTTTAATTACATAACATCACATGACGCCATTTTTTCCCGAAGTGTAAAGCAAAGGCACATATGTTCATGTTCCATTAATTTTGATAGAGATGAGTCTATTGCCAATAATAAATCAATTAGAGCTATATGCGTGCTGCTTATGAGAATTTTTGTTGGAAAACCCCGAAATATTATCTTACTAGCACTTTACCTGCGACTTCGTCCACACAGATTTCCTTCGGCAAATTTTGACACTCCCTCCCTTTGAAAGGTAAAAGGTCATCATCTGCCTAGCCTTTTCTCAGCTATATTGGGGTCGGCTTCCAGTCAAAACTATTTCAGCTGAGGACCAGTGTTTTACGTAGAGCAAAGGTAAAGGATAATCTTGCAATATTAATCGTTGCAATCTTTATTCATTACCTACATAGTTATTCGCACAAAGTTTCTAAATCGATTGTCCCAGTAGGTCGGAAGTATTTTTAATAAACATAAAATAAAGTAAGGACTATTTTTACAGTGGTTTAGTAGATTCACAATGAGATTGGATTCACAAACCCAGTACCTCCAAGTTTTCAGCTTCACTAACGGTCGCGAAACTGTCGTTGAATGAGACTAAATACATCAAATGGACGTCTAAATAGTCAGTCATTGTGTTTTATCGACTCTTAGGAGGCTTTCAACCGGTAATAAAGTTCTTTATTGACTGTAAGCGAGTGTTTTCACTGTATTGCGACGTCATAAAGTTGTTTTATTTAATTTATATCAGGTAAAAAATTGTGCTACCTATAATAAACATGGGTTACTGACTGAGAGTTCATCGATGAATTTTTTCTTAGGTCGGGGAAAGTGTTATGGTAATTTCTCCTTTTGCGACAGTTTTTTACCGAAGTCTGGATTTGTGCCTAGTTAGTGATAAGCTTGCGACCTAGGTAAAAATGTGGTAGAATTGCTACCTATTTTTAACCCTGAGAGTATCGAGCGTAGAATCCGGCGCGAATATCGTGCGGAGTTCCACAGGGCGCGGTTCTGGGCCCACTCCTGTGAAACAATAGGGATAATATTTTGTGTATAAGTATTTATTTAGTTATTGCCGGTACTACACACTATTCAGTGTATTTAGGTATCAGTGACAGTCGTTCAAAGACGATTTATACATTCTGAATATTATGATTTATTGATGGTAAATAATTATTCTATTTATATATTTATTGTTTGCTTATTTTATTGGCATTTGTTTTCTCTGTCAATATGACTTGTTTTAATTAACCTTGGGATAATGGATCGAAGTTATTACTATTTTCTTTGTTTGAAGTAATTACAGTTTCATGATGTTTGAGGGGACGAATGTTTAAGATATCAAAAAAACAATAAAGTAAACACATTTACTTTTAGATATATTTTCATGATAAAATGTGTAGTTACAATGCTTCTTGTCGTATCTTTTTTACATTCTTTTTTTAGAACTTTTAAGTTTTTATCGATACGTATATGCCTATTAATAAGAAAGGTTGTCAAATCATAATACCTACCTCTTTGAACTTATTTTTAAAGGTTTCCAAACAAAGCTCACAAAATCACAAACAATTCTTACACTACTATGATTTAAATATATATATTCAGGATTCAGGAGCAGAAATCATTAAAAAAAAACAATTATCTTACACCATAAAAATCATTTAATTACAAAAACAAAATGATCTCTTTTTAAAGGAACTTTTACATAACCTTACGGCTAAAATAAAACACCAATCACTTATACAGGCAAAAATATCATGTATAACAGATTTACCGGCACAAATTATAATTACAAGTACTCACTACGTCGACAACTACCGTTCCGTACAAAAGCCAACGAGAAAATGACCGAATCTCGGGCGCGCACCGCCTTTTATAGACGTCGTCTTACAATAGAAATGAGTTTCCTAAATATATATAAATTAAACCTCAATAAAACACAAACATCACAACCACTCGACGCATCCTAACATCAACTTGTCATAACAAGCTGTTGATTTATGTCCACCCCTGTAACATGCCGCCCTGAAGTGTAGCGATATGTGTGAATAATTACTGCTAAGATACTGTTAACTCGATCTAATTACCGCTATCATGTGGGAAGTAGTGGGAGGGACGAGTATTTATGTCACTCTAGTGACCAATAGGAGTTATAAACTTTGACCCCTGTTAGTAGCGTGTCAACTGGTGATGCAAGTATGGGTAAGCGGAATAATAAGTCTATTTAATAAATAAATACAGTATTAAAACATGTTATTGAGATGTTGTCATGATCTATTAAGATTTCTGTGTTAGTGTTGGCTTCCAGTCGAATACAGCTGACTACTAGTAGTTTTGCGTACCTGACCTCCATCAGGAAGTAGCCGAGTAACACGATACGTCTTGCCAAGTCTGGTCTCAGATTTTTTATCTTCTGAGTACTACGATTTTCAAAGAAATAAAAATGATAGAAGGGACTATCATTGCAAAGACCAAAAATAGTTAAGGCACTGAGATATCTCGGTATGTAAGAATGGTCACCCATCAACTGGTCGACCTCGGCAAGCGTCGCTTAACCTTGAAGATTTGAACCGTGCGGCTGTTAACATTTAGCCACAAACTCCACAACATATCTAATTTTAATGGAAACAATTACGAATCAAAAACTACGAATCCCCTTTAATGCTTTCTGCAAATCATTGAAATAAATTACAAATACATAAATGGGAAAAAACAGTGGGTAATCAGTGCCGATTGTGAGAAACTTTAAAGCGGACTTTTGTCGAGAATATTCCCGACAATTGTCGCGCGACAAAGCTCCGGCAAAGAGATTAAAAAACTTCTGTCACTCTGAACTCGTTCGTCATTGTTCGTTTGTATTTTTTGCAGCAGACTCGAATCGAATGCTTTTGTTTTTGTTTATTAAACTAGGGTCAGCCTTTTTATGTGGTTATGCACTTGCATACCTGAAATACCATAACATTATGTATTTGAAAAAAATATGCTGTGCTTCCATACCAGGGCGTGGGAAGTTATTTACCACTCGGGCACATTGCAGGTTGGTGGATGTCAATGTCACTTTTTCTAAGGTTTGATACCTATATACCTTTAACCTCCATAAAATTGCTCCTTTTTAGAGCTCTTTATAAAGAAGTACTGCCACTTAACATACCTACAGTAGCCACCAAGCTGTGTGGCAGTGTTCCGGTTTAAAGGGAGTAATTACAGATTCATAAAACAGTTTAGCTATTTGCTTAGAGAGGGCAACGAACCTTTGCTACCTTTGGTGTTACCGTAGAGAAAGGAAATGCCTCGGTAGACTTACTAAAACCTGTTACGAAAACTTTGTAAAAATCAATCAAATTTCTAGATGAACAATAGAGTGTTTTTTTCCAATTCATCTCCATAGTAAACAACCTATTGGAATCGTGCACTACTTTCTAACATTTTATAAAGCCTCATGTAGGACATGTGAAATTGCTATTGCTTTTGAATGGAGAGGGCAATGCTTGGAGTTTCCTTGCGTATTTGAATCAGGAATGATGATATCCACAAGAAAACCAAGGTTACCGACATAGCCCGAAGGATCGCCAAACTGAAGTGGCAGTGGACAGGGCATTTGCTCGCAGAACAGATGGTCGATGGGGCCGAATAGTTCTAGAGTGGCGACCGCGTACCGGATGACGCAACGTTAAAAGGCCTCCCACAAGGTAAACCGATGAACTGATGACGATCGCGGGCAGCCAATGGATGCGAAACGCACATGACCGGTTGTTGTGGCGACACTTGTGGGAGGCCTATGATGTCCAGCATTGGACGTCTTTCGGCTGATATGATGATGATGATGATGATGATTGAATAGTATTTTCAGAATCCTCTACGGACCCATGCGAGTCAGACTGTCAGTGAGTATCACCGTTTACTCACAGAAATACACTCCATGCCGTGGTCCATGAAAAATTCTTTGTATGCCGATGATAGCCAAAACATGTGCTCTAGCGTACATCGCGTGATTATCCTAACTATATTATAATAATTATTAAAAATGCGAAAGTTAGGATGGATGGATTTTTGTTACTCAATTACGCAAAGCAGCGCGGATTTGTATGTGGCATAGAGATAGATTATAGTTTGGAATAACGCATAAGATACTTTTTATCCAGGGAGTATGTTTCCTTGGGATCAATTTCGACATTCACACGGGCGAGGCCGCGGGCGGTAGCTAGTGCCAAATAAACAAGTCAATCGTTCTTTCTATTATTATTAGTAATGCAGTCTCTGGTTGAAGCCAGTGAACGGGCGATGGCAACTCTTGATAATTTTGTCGCATGCCTACTACTTGGTCAATCAGTCTCGTAAAACAATAAGATTACAGTAGGTAGGTCTCTTTAATATCCGTTTTCTAAGCTTGCAACGAGACTGCTATAGTCTAGTAAACATAGATTCTAGTCAAAGCTTGAAATTGTGCACATAACAAAAGAGTGTTCGCAGCCAAAACTGCTATGTTACATCCGAAATGAAACCTCGAACAAAGCTCGAGCAGCTCGTTGCTCGCGTTTTCTTGGTCGTTTCCACGTACTGCGCAAATGCTCGGTTTGTAACATGTTACATTACGCCCCGTAACACCGGTCTGCACATTTATTTTTTAGCATTTTTCGCTGATGGACTTTGTCTAGAGTATCTAGTTGGGGTAGCAGGAGTCCGCTGGATGCTAATACCACAGAACCAGTCCATGTATCGACGCTTGGGGGTGGCCTATCTCCGGCAACGTTGGACGTATTTCGACTGAAATAATGCCAACAGTTGTATTATGGGCAGGTTTTTTGCCACGTACTTTGTACCATACAAAAATAGACCTTTAAGAGTAACTTGTTGTGATTGATTGAATGAATTTTCAACTGCCAATTGCAAAACACTACGTTTTGACGAGTCGATAATTTATTTCCAGAAACCGGGTCCGACCAGCCACAGAATTACAGTTTCATACTAATCGCGTGATTGAACTTCGGGGCACCTCGGTAAAGTTCGGTAATCTTGTTGCAAGCTGCGGTCCAAGTCTGCTTAGCCAATAACGGGTTATTGGCTCTAGAAATAACGTTGATTGTTGCCTGAAATGCCGGCTGTATTACGAATTATGTTGGTTGTTCCGTGAAATGGACGGCTGCTTGCTTTTAAGTGTAATTGTTTTGTGAGTTGTATTTTTGTTAAAATAGGTTATTTCGTACAGCACCATTTTTCCATTTGTAATTTTACTTTTTTGTTGTTTGCGCACAACAAAAGAGTAAAATAACCATTAAAATAACAAATGACTTAATCATTTATATCCGTATCCATTGAGTTAGCGCAATATTGTTCATCTCTTAATTTCAACATGAAATCTAGTGATATTAATCTTACATAATCGCCATAGGCTACTGTTTATATCGTAAACTTGCATGGTTTCTCTTGAGATACCTATTTTTCAATCGGATTAGGAATTTAGAATCAAAGGATGTTCTGCGGCTTATAGGTACTACAACTAGCTGACCTGCGCAACTTCATCTGCGTCATATTTTTCATTAATGCTCCGGTCCTAATGTTATATAGCCTAAAAACAGCGATAAATGGACTTTCAAACACTAAAATAATTTTCCAATTCAAACTAGTAGTTCCTGACATAAGCGGGTTTAAACAAACAATCAAACAAACTCTTCAGATGTATTATATTTTAATGTATATGTGTATATGTGTGCGTGTGTGTGTGTGTTTTAATATTTTAATGTGTATGTGTGTTTGATCTTAGTGATAGAGTGACAACTGATAGAACAGAATGGAAGCAAAAAACGTGTAGCGCCGATCCCAAGTAACATGGGATGAGGGCAGGAAGATGATGATGATGAGATACACCATGGAAGCGTATCCGTGGAAAAAAAGCTAGTTAATAATAAAAATTTACTGAAGCTAATTAATTTAATTTATCTCTCATTCCCATTACAATTTTAATAGTTCCTACCTTTAGCACATGAGGACTATTGTATAAAATTAATTACGTGGTTACAAATTATACAGAAGGTATAACAGCTTCTAAGCGTTTGTATGAACTCTAGTATTATTATTGTATAATTTGGTATGTATTGTGGCTCCTTTTTGTGATCCTGAAGCACACACGAGTGTTTTTTAATGGTATTTACTTGGTTATGTAAGTTGGTATGAGATAAACTTTATGTTCAAGTAAGATTAGAAGAAGATACACGGGTAACAGGACGACAAAAGTATCTTTTAAATGCTGTTTAGTAAGAATACAGCACTACTACGTGGATTAAGACCACAAATACTGGTCCGAAACAAACCTCTCGACCGACTTTCGGTCATCGTAGTCAATTTCAACGGCGATTAGCAAAGTAGGTACTAGATATGATGTTTGCCTAGATGAGCAGGGTAAAGCTTAAGAGGAAGATTGAAAAAATTACCTCTTTAAAGTTTTCCCTTCAACATTTCACTGCTACTATTGTTGCATTAACTTCATCATCATCATCACATCAGCCGAAAGTCGTCCACTGCTGGATATAGGCCTCCCCAAGCGTCGCCACAATGACCGGTCCTGTGCGTCTCGCATCCATCGGCTACCCGCGACCTTCACCAGGTCATCGATCCACCTTGTGGGAGGCCTTTACCCATAGGGGGTTCATACAAAGTGTAAATTAAGTGTAAATTTAGTTTTTTTAAGTGTTCCCATTTGTATGAAATTAAATAAAGCTTTATTATTATTATAATCCTAATTATACAACATGTAACAGAATAAACGCAATACCTCTTAAGGGATCTTCTCTAAAGGGCATTGTACTTATCATTATGAATAACTTTTACTATGGGACCAATCCCGAAATCGCGAAAAAATTAAATCAGTACATTTTGTCGAGTTCATCATCTGCCAAGCCTTTTCCCAACTACATTGGGGTCGGCTTCCAGTCAAGCCGGATTTAGCTGAATACCAGTATTTTATGTGGAGCGGCTGACTACCAGACCTCCACAACCCATTAACTGGGTAACACGGTACTTCACGGCACGACTGGAGTCAGATTAACTGGCTTCTGACAATCCGTAACGACTGCCAAAGATCTACAAATGACAGCCGGGACCAACGGCTTAACGTGCTTTCCGAGGCACGGAGGAAACCCGGTATGTTAAGATGGTCATCCATCCACAGGCCAACCTTGGCAAGCGTTGCTTAACCTTGAATATCGACCCGTGCGGCTGTTATTATCTAGCCACGAGCTCCTCCTTACCTACATTTTGTCGAGTTATGCGCATATAAATGTATGGGGGAGTCGATTTTTTTTCGCGATTTCAGTGTTGGTCCCATAGTGAAAGTTGCTTATAATGATGAGTTCAATTACCTTTTAAGAGGTATTGCGTTTATTCTGTTACAGGGTGCCGCGCAAGCTGACCCGCGCAACTTCGTCTGCGTCTCATTTTTCATTACTGCTCCGCTCTTATTGGTCGTAGCGTGATTTTATATAACCTATAGCCTTCCCCAATAAATGGGCTATCCAACACTAAAAGATTTTTGAATTCGAATCAGTAGTGAGATTAGCGAGTTCAACCAAACAAACAATTAGTGTAGATGGATGCGTAACTGGGTTTGTTTGTTTGTTCTAGTCTAAGTGGCTAAAACAATGTTGATGAATTTTGGGACAGAGATAGATGGGACACTGGCGACGGTTATAGGCAACTTTTATAGGAAAATGTCTATAAATGTGAGGAACGCCGCAGGCAAAAGCTAGTTTGAGTTTAATATCACTGAAAACATAATATCACGCTAGTATTCCCCGAAACGGTTAATCAGAGGTGTATCTTCCCTATTTCTAGTTCACACAGGTTATTTTAAAGGCCCATATTGCAGGGGGAGATTCTACTGTCTTCAATTAAGCACTGAACTGGCTCTTGGCTGATACTGAAGAATTACAGGTAGAAAAAACTGGCCAAGTGCGAGTCGGACTCGCGTGCAAAGGGTTCCGAACCAATTTAATTTTTCTAACATGTTATTTTAACACTACAGACGTCTTATAGGTTTTCCTGTAATCTTTAGGTATAGACCAATTATCTGAAATTTTTTTTTGTCAATGCTCATTTTTCGTGTAATTTCATGAATAACTTCAAAACCATTTGTTTTAAGATTATGAAAAAAAAAATATAATTAAAACCCGCACAGTAAGCTTTTTATTTGATAAGTCACACGATATAGTTTGAGAAACTTTATTTTTTAATGTCAGCAAAATCGCTCTAGTAGACTATTACATTCTTTCCGGGTTTTGATTCAATTATTTGAACAAAAAGCGGTCAGTGCGACTTAACCATAATAGTTAGACATTATACCCTCGCGGACTTTTTTATAGATAATAATTTATTTATTTGCCACTTTGGGTTACATTTTTGCAATTTTCTTAAGGATCTACAATTTTTTTTAAATATAATAAAGCCTTTGTTCATTGGGAATAATGTAGGATTCTAATGGTGAAATAATTTTTCAAATCGGTCCAGTAGTTTCAGAGCCTATTCAATTCAAACAAACAAACAAATGTTTCCTCTTTATAATATTAGTGTAGATAAGTAGGATTGTAGTAAACAGCCAAAGAATAGATGCGTTCATGCTAAGGGACTGCGTTCATATTTTCAAAAAAAAAACTTTCATAAAGTTAAGACAGTTTGAGAAATCATTCAGACGCTGAATCATCTTACAGCTAAGGATTATATCAAATGGAACAGACATTTATATGTCGCTTTGTAGCATGACATCAAAGTCTTCCGTGTCAAACGCAGTCAGGTGTCAAAGCAGACAAATCCCGTATCAATACCAATGTAGGTATATGTTAGTGAGTTTATGTTATCCAGTTTCATTTGAAGACTAGTGTCTGACCGAAACATGATTTTCAGCCGAAACCAAAACCGAACCTTCGCTTCTGATTTCAGTTTCGGCCGAAACTAAAACCAATAATTATATAGACCAAATTATAATAATAAATTATAATGTTTATATATATAGCATGTTTAAATATGTTGTACATGCTATAAATGTTAACGTACCTAATTGTAACTTTTCTTGAATAAAACAAATAACATTTGTAACTAAAATAATGATCCATTTATGTTATTTTTGCAATTTAACATGAGCAGGTAATCAACGTGTTAAAAAATTGACGAACACTGAGTTTTGGTGGGCCGAAGGTTTGGTAAATTGGTCGAAACCGAAACTGGATTTCAGGGCCGAAACTGGCCGAAACCGAATCCGACCTTCGTTCGATCTTTATTTAATACTATCCAGCTTTGAATGAATAATGTGACTAGTTTCATAATTATGACGTTAAAATTACGCTAGGCTGTTACTAAAATTCGATGTGGAATATTGAGTCACTAAACAGATAATCTAACCCAATTTTGTGTGTTTCTGTACGTAATATGTGTATACTAATTAGTATGTTGCTGGTTTGATGCAGGCAGTAATTAATTTATAGGAATATGGTGAGGTTAATGCTATTATGGTGGATAATTGTTTATTTAGATAGTCGTCTTGATAGAAATAAGTTATTTTATAATATCTAATCACCCATAATGCTGGCTTTTGACCAGCAGTGGTGTTAAAGTATCAAAAGTAAATAAACAAACACTAATCTGACTAATGCACGGTCACTCTTCCTCATTCCAATCCCATTCCCATTCAATCATTCATTCACTCCCTTGCAAACAAAAATCCTAATTTCCAGTCAGTCTCTCTTACTCACTCAACAAGTTACAAGCAACGCGCGGATCCGCGCGCAGTTTTACCGGCTTTCAACAGACTATCAAATCTACCTGCACTGACTTTCTCCAACAATTCGCGAGTGTTAGTGGCGAAAAGGGACGTCCCTGGAACTGTGAGTGAAGTGGCGCCACGATATAATCGTCGACAGCGAAGACCCGTGAGTACCCACCTTCATCCCATATTCATTGTTCTACGTGACTGTGCATGATTAAAGTTCGCCTACGGATTTATACAGTTCTACGAAGGGTTTAGCATATCAAACAACACAACATTTGTGGTCATTCGAGCGGATTTCTATACATGTACCTCCAATTTTAGTCGTAGTCATACACGTGCGGCGTCCAAATTTGCCATTTACATTTAACAAAAAACACGATCATACCTATTTATTACATTATTTAGTGTATTATCACATAATAACATAATTTAACACGCATCATATTATCATATCAAGTGGTTTTAAAGTTTTTTCAACTTCGATCATATGAAGTTTGAATCTTGAACCAGTTTTGACCGGTCGGCGTAGGTAGGTACTTGAACATTTAGTTCGTCCGTTCCAACAGGAACGTGAATCTGAACATTTCAAGCGTTGTTTTAAGGTGTAACATATAGCATTAAAACATTACTTTATAACCATTTTAACATAATCATTCATTTTGCGTATTTTTTACGTAAGTTTGTTTGCATACGTAACACGTAACGGTGCAACGAATACTTTATAACATAATCATTCACTTTATTTGTGAGATTTATAAATAACATATAATTTATAAATAACATATCACCAGCATTTCATCATTTACGGTCCTTCAAATTAAATAATTTTCGCAAAATAGGCATAAAGTTGTGTAAATTGGTAATAGCGACATCTAGTGCGCAGTAGCGTTACCTACAAAACTTAATCGATCGTTCACTCACCATTCAATAATTTCACTCAATCTTCAGTGTTGTCAGCCCCAAGATATTACCATACTTGAAAATTACTTTTATTTGGTAGTTTTTGAATAACATTTCGGGGAATATTTTCTACCATCGCTGTCATAATACGTAATTAATATTTACGTCATCAAACAATATTTTGAACTATTTCAAAACATCATTACAACTTATTTTAGTAATAATAAGTTACTTTTAACATATTTTACCGAGTAAATTCATCAAATTCAGTCATCATGAATGAAGCTATGGCAGCTCATCATGAATCAAAGCGCAACATTGCGCACAAGCGATTGACAGATGCTGTTGTCTGCGCTCGCAAATGCATCAATGATGCAAATCTTCGACCGCGTTTAGAAACATGGGGATCGCGGATAGAATCAATTATGGAAGCGTTTAATGATGCTCACACGAAACTTTTGGCTGAATATTCAAACCTTGAGATTAGTGAGGAACAAATGTTGAAACAAACAATTTATCAAGAACAAGCAGATGACATGTATTTTGAGTTTTTAGAAACTGTACGTAAGCTCTTACCTGGCTAAAGCAGATGTGGTAAAGGTTTCCACATCCTCGGTAGAAAACAGAAAACCTACTAAATTGCCTGCGATAAAGCTACCTACTTTCTCAGGTCAGTTTAAGGATTTTCCTGGTTTTATTGATTTGTTTAATACGTTAGTCCATGACAGGATGGATTTATCAAAAGTAGAAAAATTCCAATACCTTGTGACTTCCCTTTCAGGGGAACCAGTTAATCTTATCAGAGCTTTTCCAATTTCAGAAGCATATTAGTGCTTATGAAGCACTTGTTAATAGGTACAATAACAAGCGATATCTTTCATTTTTATGTTGGGAACAAATATGCAACCTCAAACCAATAACCACACCGTCGGCTCAAAGCTTGAAATCTTTTAGACACATTTTCAGAAAATCTTTCAATGTTGAATTCATTAGGTTTGCCCACTTCCAATTGGGACTTTGTTTTATTTCATTCGCTTTTGGTAAAATTAGGTAAAAAATCCCGTGAAGCTTTTGAGCTTTCATGCAACGGTTGTGACTTTCCACGGTTTGATAAATTAAAATCTTTTTAGTAGAAAGATGCAATGCATTAGAGCGCTCATCTTTAACAAATACTTCAACAGCAGTGGCTTGGCCAAATAATAATAATATCAAGAAGAATTATTCAAATAAAGATAACAACAGTTCATCAACTCAACATAAAAATCAAGCATCAACTATGTTATTGGCTCAAACGCCTCAATCATCAAATTGCATCATTTGCAAAGAAAATCATTCTCTCTTTTCATGTAATAATTTTCTTAATAAATCACCTCAAGAGCGCTTTCAATTGGCAAAGCAACATAAACTTTGTTTAAATTGTCTGCGTTCCAATCATAACACTTCTAAATGTACATCTACTCATGTGTGTAAATCATGCAATCAGCGTCATAACAGCCTGTTACATTTTCCAAAGGGTAGATCATCAAACCAGAGTCACCAAAATTCAAATCAACAACAAAATTCATCACAAGTTCAGGTTGCTGCAAATGAGGCTAGCACTTCTGATACTGTTGCGCCGGTTACAACATTATCAAACACAACAAAAGCATCTGCTCCATCCTTTGTTTTGCTTGCCACAGTGCAAATTAAAGTCAAAGATAGGTGTGGCACTTATGAAAAGGTTCGTGCACTTTTAGATCCAGGGAGTCAAAGCCATATAATTTCAAATTCTTGTGTACGGAGACTTGGTCTGACTCGTATCAAATGTAACACTCCTATGTCAGGAATAGGGGACACTCCTGCTTTATCAGGTAGTAAGGTTTTTCTGGATATTCGTCCATTGGGCAATTCCAATATATCATTTACAGCAGAAGCGGTGTCTTTGAATAAAATTTGTAGCGATATGCCCACACGTGCAATAGATATCAATGATTTCAAACATATATCAAATCTCAAGTTAGCAGATCCTGATTTTCATAAATCTAGTTCTATAGACATTTTGTTTGGTGGAGAGATTTTCCCTCAGATTTTGTTACCAGGTAAAATTGAAAGTAGTAATCATACAGCAACAGCAATTAACACTATATTCGGTTATGTTCTCATGGGTAGGACACAAGCAGCCAATCCCATTGAATCCATTCCTATTTCAGTCAATCATGTATCAATGGATGCCAATTTAGATATTGCAGTCCAAAAGTTTTGGGATACCGACAACATGCCATCGGAACCAAAACAAACAGCCTCTGCTGACGACATTCGTTGCGAGGAAATTTATCAATCAACATGTAAGCGTGATGCTGACGGTCGTTATATCGTTCATTTACCATTTAGAGATTCATCATTACCATCATTTAACAATCGTATAGCAAATGTTCAAAGAAAACTAGCAAATGCTACCTGGAAACATGTGCCAGGCAAGCAGAATCCAGCTGATTGCGCAAGTCGTGGTTTACTACTCGATGAGCTCATTAGCCACGCCCTCTGGTGGACTGGACCGGAGTGGTTATCATTAAATAAGAATCAATGGCCTAACGAGCCAACAAATACAGAATCACACCGCTTCACGGATGGTGATGTAACCTGTGAGCGGCGTATCACAGTGCTAGCAAACAACATAATCGATACCAACCCTTTGGATAATCTCCTTAACAAATTTTCATCATTAAAAAAGACTCAACGTATTTTAGCCTATTGTCTCAGATTCATCAACGCATTACGCAAAAACAAAACAGTTGATCATGACCATATAACAGAAGCTGAGCTAAGCAATGCCCTTATGGTACTTGTTAAACACGTACAACATATTGAATTCAAAGACGAAATCAAACAGTTATTAGCAGGAAAAGTTTTACCTAAATCTTTTAGATAACTTAACCCATTTATAGATCACTCTGGTGTTTTGCGGGTGGGGGGAAGGCTCTCTCGTTCTGATTTAGAATTTGAAACAAAACATCCATCTTTGCTTCCTCGCAAACATCTTTTAACTCAGCGTATCATTCAATCGGTTCATAACGAGCATATGCATCCAGGATTACAAACACTTCACTTTTTAATTCTTCAAAATTTTTGGATTTTGTCCCCAAAGCGAGCAATCCAACAAGTTTTAGCAAATTGTTATCGGTGTTTTCGTACCAAGCCAACAACACTTCAGCCTAAAATGGCAGATTTACCAAAATCACGTATAACCCAATTAAAAGCATTTCAAGCAGTTGGTTGCGATTACGCAGGACCCTTCAATGTAACCCCCGTCAGAAAGCGTGGGATTCGCGTTACGAAGGCGTACTTATGTCTTTTTGTGTGCTTTGCCACAAAAGCGCTCCACTTAGAGTTAGCATCTGACATGTCGTCTGCAGCATTCTTAGCGGCATTGCGTAGATTCATTGCTCGACGTGGTAGATGCAACATTATCCATTCAGACTGTGGAACAAATTTTAAAGGCGCTCAATCAGAGTTGGCCAACATAATGAAAACGGCTTGTGAGACCGAACATATAACATTTAATTTCTACCCTCCTGGGGCCCCCCACTTCGGAGGACTTTGGGAAGCTGGGGTCAAGTCCGTAAAGACGCACCTCTATCGGGTAATAGGTACACAAATACTGACATATGAAGAACTAAATACAGTTCTAGTCCAGATAGAATCATTACTTAACTCTAGACCATTATGTTCAGTTAGCACGGATCCCAATGACATCACGGTACTCACACCAGGCCATTTCTTAACACTAGCACCATTAACTTCATTACCAACACCAGATTATACAGACATACCAACTAACAGGCTGACACGCTGGCAACTTTTGCAGCGAATGCATCAAGATTTTTGGTCACGATGGCATTCTGAGTATCTTACCACTTTAACGCAACGCTTGAAATGGAATAAGTCCTCACGTGACGTTCAAATCAATCAGTTAGTAATTATCAAAGACGAATGTTCTCATCCGTTACGATGGCGGTTTGGTAGAATTATAAAGCTATATCCTGGTCGTGATGGGATTCCTCGTTCGGCTACGGTCAAGACTGCTCAAGGTACTATTGACAGACCTTTAGTAAAATTATGTCCTCTCCCTGATGGACATGAGTAAATTTTCACCACTTTAAACAACAAAAAACATAATTATCATATTCATTATTAGTTTGTATTGTATTTATTACGGACACAATTACACATCATAATATATCATCAAATCATAATTATTCATCTATCATAATATCACAATAACACACCAGTTTTTGGTTGATATGGACGCAGCTTTCATTGTAGAGTTCTGTCTCCATAGTTTCGCCAGCAGGGGGGAAGAATGTTAAAGTATCAAAAAGTAAATAAACAAACACTAATCTGACTAATGCACGGTCACTCTTCCTCATTCCAATCCCATTCCCATTCAATCATTCATTCACTCCCTTGCAAACAAAAATCCTAATTTCCAGTCAGTCTCTTACTCACTCAACAAGTTACAAGCAACGCGCGGATCCGCGCGCAGTTTTACCGGCTTTCAACAGACTATCAAATCTACCTGCACTGACTTTCTCCAACAATTCGCGAGTGTTAGTGGCGAAAAGGGACGTCCCTGGAACTGTGAGTGAAGTGGCGCCACGATATAATCGTCGACAGCGAAGACCCGTGAGTACCCACCTTTATCCCATATTCATTGTTCTACGTGACTGTGCATGATTAAAGTTCGCCTACGGATTTATACAATTCTACGAAGGGTTTAGCATATCAAACAACACAACAAGTGGTCAAAAGCTAGCATTATGATGGGAAAAAATTAAATCTCTTCTTAAACTATGTAATTTATCAGATCCATGGTACATAAACAGGATCTTCATAAGACATATTTAATGACATAACTATAAGGTGTCACATTAGAGTCGTGAGCGCAGATACAGGTAAACTTGAAAAATAACTCCTTATGACCGATACTTAAATTCTGGCTAAACCAAATTACGTATCATATCATGTAGATTACTACCTATTTTTTTCAGATGTAATTTATCAGTAAATACCGACGAAAAGTTGCTTCATCTGTACGCTTTTTAAGCATTTCTCGAGAAAGCAATCTTGACAATTTGTATCCTGATCAATTAGCAAAATCTTCTAGGCACATCTGATAGGAATAAGTGTCTCCCAATCAAGTGTCTTATCAGGTGTCCCTCAGTAAATAACACTCAAGAATCTTTTGGCCCCAACGACCAACTGTTCTGCGAACAATGTGCGCGGTCTACTACCAAAATATAGTAATCTACTATTAGATAATATAAATAAGTAGCCGTGAGTACGTGACGTTTACCATATAAATAACTACCAACTCCCAATATCTATTACACCCAAAATAAACGGAAAACAAAAGACACAAGTTCAATAAGAGCACTCCTCCACTATATCACTAGGTATATAAACGTGGACATTATTAACAGTGACCGGTGACAGAACGAAACGAATGGGCCACATTAATCCGAGGCAAGGGAACGAGAAAAGGTACTGAAACAAATTCGTTGGTGATATGTTATACCTAGAATTAGAACGGACTTGGTGTGTGGAAAACTTAGAACGTTTGGGTGTAAGTCAAAATTACATCTGGATTATACTGGTTATATAGGGCGTAACAGAAATAACGCAAAAATTTAAAAGAGGTATTTGTACTATTCATTATGAACAACTTTTACTTTGGGAACACGCCTGAAATCAAGTAAAATATCAAAAGGTACCGCACTTTTCATTGTATTTTAGAGGTATGCGGAACAGAGAGTAAAGTCCCACAAACCTCCATTGAAAAGGGAGGCTCCTCCGACTGGACCGTTGTTGTGTCCGATGTGGGCAACTGCCCGATAGTTCATATTCGGGCTGATGTGTATATGTTCAAATCGCACGGTAAACTCTGATTGTGCGATGCAGAATTTTTAGTTCACTACTAGTCGGATAGATGGCGTCGCGGTTCTTTTTGTTGCGATGTAGATTTGCTCCGTTGGTTTTTCTTGTGGCGGCATTGATTCTACAGTTAAACAAAATACTCGACAAATTATAGAGGTATGGGTGACTGAAGATAATGAATACTGGATGCAGCTGAGTATTTAACATGGAGTGACTGTGTACCTGACATCCATAACTAGGTAATACGGTACCCCTTGAAGACAGTCTTAGTATCTTCAGATATTCTGGCTAACTGTTAAAAATTTCTCAGATATGACAGCCGGGAACAATAGATAACGTGCTTTCCGAAAGATGGAGAAGTCTCGGTATTCAATGGATAAGTACCATTCATAAACCGACTGTGGCAAGCGTTGTTTAAACTCGAATGTCGAACCCCTTTTTTTAAGGATGGGAAATCATCAAATGACTTCTCCCGCTCTGGGTGAAACAGGAGAGAGTGTCAGACTCTTACTAACTAAAACCCATCCGTGTTCCTCCTAGTGCCTTTTGCGTTCCAGAGACGCGTTGGCTCTTTCGAACAAATTATCGCAACCGTGGCAGGCACTGACCCTAGCGGGCCCCGTCTACTATGCTGACATCTCATTGAGGTGGAACACAACGCGCTATCGACCCGGGCCTGGTTCTGATTGGACGGCGAGCCACCCAATGCTCGCCATCCGCAGGGAATGTCGAACCCTGTAGCTGTTATTACCTCTATTTAGCCACGAGCCCCTCACTTTGGCCATGATACGAGCAAACATATTAAGAAGTATTTTTTCTTGAACTCCAGCTGATCTCTTTCTATAAATACTCACAATTTCTCATATCATGTACATATTCTTAGTGGTTTTACAAAAAAAAAATTAAGACATAACAAAGAAAAAAATCTAAGACATAACATCTGGTAAAGAATTCAACTTTTGCCAGTCTGTTTTTTCAGTAAAGCAATATTCTGAAACATGTATTATCGTACAAATTCGCGCTTCAAAGGTTACACACAAACAGGAAAAACTCATCAACATGAAAACACACCTCTAGACGTGTATGTCAATATATTTTTGTGAGAGATTTAAAAACAATTTGATTGAAGCGAAAAGAGGCTTTTGTATGGAAAGAGATTAAAATTTCGATTAACGTCATAATGGATATGGTGGCTTAGCGTTGACGGGTTGGAGCCCCGCTTGTTTCAGTTATTTTATTATTCTCCTCAGTTTTATAAAACAAAAAAGCGGCCAAGTGTGAGTTGGACTTGCTCACGAAGGGATCCGTACCATAAACCGAAAAAAAACATGTTACATGTATAGGAGCACGCTTTACTTTTTAATTAAATTTTTATTATTTGTCGTCACAGCGGCAATATATATACACTCTGCGAAAATTTTAACTGTCTACCTATTGCGGTTCTTGAGATACAGCCCGCTGATAGACAGACAGATGAACGGACAACGAAGGCTTAGTAATCTAGGTTTTTGTCGGTTGCTTTTGGGTACGGAACCCTAAAAAAACCGTTCAAGTGGAAATCAGATTGTACTTCGGTGAGTGTGCCCAAGAACTCCACGACCTCATCCCACCGGTAGCCTTCTACCATCGGACATCCAGACGCACTGCATCTTACCATCTCTACCTTGTTGCTAATCCACCAATTCGCACTATTCGCGTTTCCAGACGTCTTTTATAATGCGCACAGCAAAGGAGTGGAACACTCTGCCTGCGTCTGTGTTTCCAAACGCTTACAATCCTAATCTCTTCAAAGTTACAGTGAACAGGCTCCTTCTGGGTAAGCTCGCTCCATCGTAAACTTTGTCTCTGTCATCTCTGACCTAGACTAGAGTCAAGAGCAAACCCACCACAAATAAAAAAAAACAACATTTATTTTTTTATGTGACCCCTTTTTTAATTCATATACATTATTTGTTGTTAAAGCAGGAACAGAAATACCTACACACTATGAAAATTTTTACTGACTACATACCATTACAGTACATACAGACAAACAGACGGACGGACGAACGGATGAATGAACGGACAGATGGAAGAAAGGGCGAACGGACAGCGGAGATAAGGTGCCATTGGTTACACTTTATTTCCAAGATATTCAGAAGTATTAAGTAAATTTAGAAAAACTAATCGTATATCTTGGAAGGAATATTTTAATGAAAGATCAAAATCAACAAGAATCTGGTATAAAAGTATACAGAGTGAGCCTCCTCATATACCCTGGTTCTCTGATTCAAAAATTAGTCGCTGTCAAATTGTAGCTGCGCATCGTTTGCGGTCAGGACATATCCCACAAAACCACTTTGCTTATCTTATGAGAAAAACGGTTAAAAAGAGGATGTTCATCATGTGTTCGTGGAATGTGTCCGATTCAATAACAAAAGAATTGCTGTGCTTAACTTTTTAAAAGTTTCAATGATGGATGTTGGCATGTTCCATGGTATTTTAGCTAAACTTACTTGTGAAGCAGCAAAGATATTGTATTCCTTTATAGTAGAATAAGAAATTAGACTAAGTTAAATTATTTGTAGCAGCACGATGGGACTGACATCGTCACATAAGTGTACAAAAGTCCCTTAAAAAAATACACTTTTTTTTTACTTTAGATGGGTTTGCTCTTAACTCTAGTCTAGGTCAGAGGTGACAGAGACAAAGTCGACGATGAAGTAATTTTACCCAGAAGAAGCCTGTTAACTCTAACTTTCAAGAGATTAGGGTTGAATGCGTTCCAAAACACAGACGCAGCGCAGGTTTTAGTTCCACTTCAGGTGCGAGTCGGACTTTCATACAGAGGGATCCACTCTATTTGCACTCGACCGATTTTTTCACATATTTCTAACGGTGTTTCTTTTAAAATAAAAATGTAAATCACCACACAAGTCCTTTTAAATTAACTTGATGACGTAGACTAGTCTCATAAAGTAAGTTACGGCGTTAGATATCTGGTGTCTCGGAGATTTACCCTTGCCAAGTAATAAAGTAGAAGCTAGAAGACATGATGGAGATTCTTTTGAACAAGTAATCTTTGATGAAAGTATTATTTGTTGAAATAAAGCGGTAGGAGACATATAATTTATGTAGGTATAATGTCAGTTTGGCTGTAAAAAGTAAGAACAATAAAGTGAAGTAACTGCTGTGATTTTGAATCTGTATTTAAAATGAAATGGTGTTTATGGTAAATAGTTTTCAAAAAGTTATTTTTACAGAACAGTATTTATTTTGAAACTGCAGTTTCAAAATCAAGCTTGCAGAAAGTGATAAATGTTGTAGGAAACAGGCAAGTTACAAAAATGCCAAGTATTTAATACGCTGATGCCTGTTATTTGGATGCCACCGAGGAGTTTTTAAATAAACTTGAGCGTTTGCAAAATATTTATATTCGTTTTGTTTTCAACCTTAAAAAATACGATCATGTTTCTGGATTTGGCAAGGTACTCAAGTGGCTCCCAATTCGACTTCGCAGGAACTCTCGGATATTGTGTTTGCTATTTAACATCCTTCACAACCCTAAAACGCCTTCCTACCTGCGAGAACGCTTCTCCTATTCCCGCCCTTCTGATGCGCCTTGCAGGTCGCATCTTAGAAATCTCCTTAAGTCCCCTCCCCACGCTACTGAACTTTACTCCTATTCCTTTACTGCCCATGCGGTTAGGCTGTGGAATTCACTGTCGCCTGATATTAGATACTGCAAAACTCTTTCAGTTTTTAAAAGAAGACTGAAAGAACACTACCTTTCTTTACCGTCATAGTTGCATATAAGTATGTATTATTATTTATCTTATAATATTATTTAGTATGTATTAGTGTCATATTAGCTTTAGTAATATTTATGTATTGTATGTTTTATTAAAGTTTATTGTTTTATTTGTATGTACCTTTTACACACGGTGTCTACATATCTTTTATGCTACTTTCCTTTCGCAAGGGTGCTGGAAGAGATTTCTTTTGAAATAAGCATTACCTTTGAACCTATTTTTCTGTTTCCTTCTTTTTATCTTTCTATGTAATGTGTGTAAATAAATTGTTAAATTAAAAAACTTACCATGTAATTGTATTTAGTTCAAATACTTATTAGTTAAAGAACTAAAATGTGTTTAGTTTCATTAGATTTTCTTTTCTTTTTAAATAAAGCTAATAAGTTTTTTAAGTTCAATCTAAGAATTTTATGTAGGTAAAAATGGATCTAAGGTTATCTGATGATGTACCTAATTAAATTTGTGAGGAGCTCATGGCTAAAAAATAACAGCAAATAAAACGGGTCGATCTTTAAGGTTAAGCCACACTTGCCAAGGTTGGTCTGTGGATGGGTGACCATTTTAACATACCGAGTTTCTTCCGTGCCTCGGAAAGCACGTTAAGCCCTTGGTCCCGGCTGTCATTTGTCATGCCAGTAAATCTGACTCCAGTCTTGCCAAGAAGTACCGTGTTACCCAGTTAATGGGTTGTGGGGGTCTGTTAGGCAGCCGCTCCACGTAAAACACTGGTAGTCAGCTGAATCCGGTTTGTCTGGAGGCGACCCCAATATAGTTGAGAAAAGGCTAGGCAGATGATGATGTACCTAATTAAATTAATATTCCTTAAAAACAAAAAAAAAACAACATTTCAATCAAAAAAATAAACCAGTCACATTTAAAAAAAAATAACACAAGTCTGAATTCAACCACAAACAATTCCAAACAATTTCTAAACAGGGTATCTCACGAAAACGCGGTATCTGTCCGGGCAACAGCCACGCCACCGACACATGTGACCGCCACGACCGCAGTCGTTTGCACCAACATTCTGCCATGTGGGTCGTTTCCGGGAAACTTTGCCAATAATGATATTGAACATGTTTGGAAGTTAGCAGGTATTCTGTTATGGTTCAATATGCAGGAAGTGTAGATTGTTTTGGCTGGAGAACAGCTGTTTCTAGTGTCGGTAAGTTGGTATACGGTATACAAGTTGGTTGTTTCTTATTCTTGGATATTTAAAGTGCTTATCACATTTTGTTGCTGAATCTATAATAGCTAGTCTAATTTATTAACGGAATGGTAATACAGTAAATTAACATTTTAACAGAATAAGAAGGCAAGGTCAATATGGTACGTGTTCGAAAGGATTTCCCATCGGTAAAATTAATATATGATCTTATATAAAAGAGAAAGAAAGAAAAAGAGTTAATTTGCGCCAAGCATGACGTCGAGTTAATTAGTTGTTGATTGTTCAGTATTTGCATATGAGAAACACAAAACATTTAAAGCAAGAAATAACAAGTACAGAATGATAGAAAAAGGAAGAAGGAAGGAAGGGGGAAGTCTGCTAGAATTGTATTTCTTTTGAAATAAGCTGCTGCTTATTTCAAAAGAAATATTATTCTAGCAGCCTTGCGACAAGTGAGGTGGATGAAAGATGTAGCCTCAGTATGTCCTCATACAGATAGATTAAGAGACATAAAAATGTGTATAACCTAAGTCACCCAGCACATTGTTACGAATCTATTGATAACTTATTTATCAAAATCGGTTCAGTATTTTAGGCGTTACGGTGGAACATACGCACATACATAGACAGCTAAAATCATAACCCTTCCTTTTGGCTTTGCCGTAGTCAGGTAAAAAAGACAGCTTCTAGTCTAACTTAGCACTTTAGTCAGTTAATTTGAATGATATCAAATTTTGTACCTAGTACCATCAAAAGAGTCCAGTAAAGTCAATTCTACCATCCAGAAAAAGATAGAAAAAGTCTTTGTACTCCAACAAGCCATGTTACAACATAAATACACTAGATTTAATTAAAACGTCCATGTTTCCTAAGCTCGAATAAAGCACAATACCAGGTCGAATACCTCTGCTCCTTACCTATCGACTTCATCGGAATTTCTTTGAAAAGCAGAAATAAAAACATTAACATAATATAGTCCTGAAAAACTTCTTTCAGGTAATTTTATACTCTGAGCTAAAATTGCGAATGTTTCTTATTTTTCAAGTTTGAAGTATATTGAAATACTTGTGCTGAAAGAAATATAACAACTCCTGAAAAGTTTTGTGAATAGAGTAAAAATTAACAGATATTTTATTTTGAGAAAAAAAAGTATCTAAATGGCAAAAGTCATAACACGTGTTGCGTGACGTATGTTGGGCCATTGTTTTGTTGGTTACACGTTTCTGAAATATATCACACCATCTCTTATAGAATTCCAAGTCTCGGGTCGCAGCCAAATGTTGTGTCTATCAAAAATAAGAACAAATAGGACTTCAAAATATGCAAAAGAGAATTGAGGGTAATGCTCACTATACTAAGCAGTGGGCGAAGTCAGGCGATGTATGATAATGATGATGATGAATCGTGTTTCTACGATTAAAGTTTTAGAAAGAAAAACGGCGTCACTTTATTCCGATATTTTATGTCCCTAATACATAAGAGGACGAGCATATTGCTTTCATACGGGCACAACTCTAAGCTCCGGCTTATACTCAAAAAAATAAAATAGATTGAAAATAACAACACAGTTTAGTACTTAAAATTGTATATACAACAGGTAACAGAATAAAAGCATACTTTGTAAAGTTGTTTCCAGTTAGGCTAGGACATTGCAGGCTTGAATCACCTGATTGTCTGATAAAAAGATGATTCCGTGCTTCGGAAGGCACGTATAAGCCGGTGGTCCCGGCCGCCAATTGGCGGTCGTCAAATAAACCATGTCAGAGGCCCTTGAGGCGGTTTAGTAACTCTGACACTAGGGTGTGTAGGGTTGTTAGACCTTACTGCCCACACGATAAGATTAAGAAGAACAGAATAAAAGCAATATCTCTTATGGAGTCATTGTACTACTCATCATGACGAACAACTTTCACTATCGGACCAACACTGAAATGGCGAAAAAAAAATCTGCAGGTCAGTCTATTTATCGAGTTATGCGCACAGAAATGTATGGGACAGTCGATTTTTTGAATGTACATATACATGTTGTATAGAGTTATCTCACATTGATTCACAATCACGTCAACATGAAAACATACAAAAAAAGGAAAAAAGGAATACCCGGCAAATCAAGATAAAAAAAAAAACATTAAATGAACATGGGAACTACATTCTCCGCCCATTTATTCCAACCATTATCCGAGATCCAAGAAAACGATCCCTCCGTGTATTATAAACCTCTAAAGGAACGAATTACATCAATTTATTATATTATTCAATAAAGCATAGACATTTGTATTCTGGAAAAGAAATATTATCTGTACATGATAGCTTTTATATCTTTCTCAACTTTGTAAATTGTAACAGATGTAGATAAACAGATTTGATAACTTATATGTTTATTTCCAAATAATGTTGATGTCTAATTAATAAAAAGCGTAGGTACGCTAAATGTTGGTGATTATGTATTTTCAATCTAAGAACTGTTGATGTTTTTCACTAGTATCTAGCTTATCCGTAATACTTTTTTGCTTGATTGAAAAATTAATAGCGTAATAATTGTTAGTTATAATATATTTTTTAAAAGTAAAAAATAACATCGCCTTTAAGGTGTCTACGAAAGTATTATAATATACTTCAGTAAATAAATATATTAAAATAACGAAAGCAAATAAGAATATCAAAGCTATTCCGATATTAGCACCAGCAGAAAATACCAATAAATACTGTGTCTATTTTCTCTATCCATGATAATAACAAACATGAAAGGAATAATTTCTGATCGGTATTTCATATCCCCGCTAGATTTTACGTCAATACAGCGATCAACGAAGACGTAATGAAGAAATACCTCCATCTTTAATACATTAAGTAGCAGATTTTCCTCGGTTTACGTCATCAAGAGGATTCCGGCGGCTTTTTATCAAATTTCGGTAGCTTGTACCTACGTATCCGAATACAGTAAATTGAAAATCAATGTTTTCCGCAACGGTTTGTAGTCAGTCGTACCGCAGAATAGCACCGAAGTTAAACTTCATACATTGAGCGAAAACAGGTTCGCTCACATAGACGAGAACGTACGATACGTACGTAGCGATCTCAAACAAATGGCAGTCGCGAGTGCGCTTGCACTCGCTGTACGTTAAGCGTGTTTATGTGTGCGTGCGATTGATCTTGTTGTGTGGACTTGACCTACTGTGTAGATCTTTTCTGTGTTCGTGCGAACATATTGGCACTTTATGCCTTTTGTTGCTATGACCATTGTTTTTGATGTACAGGATTTGTAGGGAAACAGATTGTAGATCGTATTTTATATGTATGAGAGTCAAATAGGGTTTCAAATTGTATTGGTCAGGGATTTTGTTTACTGTAATGTATGATACCAATAATCTGGTTTATTCCTCGAATATTTTGAGGAATATAGGCAGAATAAGTTGTATTTTCAACATTGAGAAACCGGCCAAGTATGAGTCAGACAGCATACGAAAGTTTCCATACCATAAACCAATGTTTCTTGTATCCCTTTATTTTTTAAATTTACTTTGTTATGATTAATTATTAGGGTTCCGTACCAAAATGGTAAAGAGGAACCTTTATGGTGTGACTAAGTCTGTCTGTACGCCGAAAAATGCATATATGTTTTTTGCAACAGCGACAGAAAGGGGTTCTTAAAAACTGTGCCCCCCTATCTCCGAAATTTGCATAGAAAAAAATCTGAAATTATTCTATGTGATAGAAGTTTATGTAAAGATTACAGGAAAAATAAAAATATATCTCTAAATAGCACACTTTTTCAGAAATCATCAACAAATGTTACATTAGTTCCACTATCGATCAAGAGATGGCGCTGATCTAAAAATGCAATAGATACTGTAGTGTTAAAAATCTTTGACGAATATACGCTTCGCCGATAAAAAATTAAAACATTTCACGTTTTATATGATGGTACGGAACTCTCGGTGCGCGAGTCCAACTCGCTCTTAATCGTTTTTTTTTGTTTTTACTTTAGATAGGCATACGTTTGACCACTATCTCACCTGATGGTAAGCGATGATGCGGTCGAAGATGGAGCACGTTTGCGTAGAAGCAACCTATTCACTTTCATATATAATAGCGGCAATAGAAATATACACTCTATACAAGAATAATTGCTTACTTCTCATGTAAGTACTAAAAATATTATGAGCAATTTTAAATCTTCAAAAATAATGTAAAATCTACAAAGTTGACTGAAACTTCTTTTTAGAAAAGTTGTTTCTGCTCTTTTTAAGGTCTTGAAGACATCTGTCATAATTATTG
This sequence comes from Lacanobia wlatinum, assembly GCA_947578705.1. NCBI lineage: Eukaryota > Metazoa > Arthropoda > Insecta > Lepidoptera > Noctuidae > Lacanobia > Lacanobia wlatinum. The sequence goes on along the minus strand of OX388043.1, from coordinate 12,771,330 downwards.
TGATTTGAGTCCAGTTTTAGAAACAAACTGTCACACAGAGTATGAGTAATGACATAGATGACCTTTATACAGTCGGATTTTTCTTTAGCACGATGTGTCCTTAAACACAAATCCACCAACTATAGCCACATTCGAAGTAAGAAAATGTTGTTACACTTCTAACACTGTGGATCTCACAATCGGCAACTTATCAGGATAGACAATAAACTGTTGAATTAGTCTCGCCGTAAGTTCAAACTCTTGCGTTATATTCGTCAAAACAAATAATAAAGACCCATTATTATTTCCCTATTGAATGACATGCGAAACGTATTTTAGATCAACATTTGACTTATCATCATCATCATATCAGTCGAAAAGCGTCCACTACTGGACATAGGCCTCCCCAAGTGTCGTCACGACAACCGAACCTGTGCGTTTCGCATCCATGGGCTATCTGCTACCCTCGCCAGGCCATCGGTCCACCTTATGGAGGCCTTCCAATGCGATCGCTACTCCAAAACTTTTCGGCCCCTTCGACTATCTGTTCTGCGAGCAATGTACCCTGTCCACTGCCACTTCTTGGCGATCCTTCGGGCTATGTCAGTAACCTTGGTTCTCTTGCGGATATCATCATGCCTGGTTCGATTACGCAAGGAATTCCGAGTATTGCCGTCTCCATTGGCTATGCATGAATTGCTCCATTTGACTTCTATGGCGTTAGAACTAACAAATCTAATTGTCTATGAAATATATTTCATCGTTCGTTCCAAACCCCAAAAACCTATTTACAACAAAGTTTCAACAGAACAAAGAAACCATAGAATAATTCGAACAACTTACTTTTTCCACCATAAAAGTGTCACGAAAAAAAGCCTTGAATAAAAAGTGGAATCTTGATAAATGTGCGTGTCTACACGCGCTTAAAGCCCCGAAGGAGCAAAGTGTCCAACAGTACTGTAATGATATCGTTACGGGCTACAGATAGATTTCCAAGTAAATTGGGCCACTTGTTACTTTTCAACGGAATTATTTCAATACTAGCGTTTGCGACCAGCTTCGCCTTTGGGATTGTCGAAAATACACTATTGGGTAAAAACATATCGAAGACATAGTCTATCTGTATGGCAAATCCACATAGCCGGCGAGACGTGAATGTTCAAGAAACATCTAAACATGTAAACTTCTAGACTTTCACACTTTATTTTTTTATTTGTGATGGGTTTGCTCTTGACTCTAGTCTAGGTCAGAGATGACAGAGACAAAGTCTACGATGGAGCGAGCTTACCAAAAAGGAGCATGTGCACTGTAACATTCAGACTAACATTATAAATAAGAAATTATCTGTCTGCCTGTTTCGTTTTTATGACAAAGCGAATTTTAATTATTCTAGGCTAGCTGGGATAATCCAAATCCAATTTCCTTCCTTTTAAATCCCTTTTAAGGTTGTCTGTAAAATATCACTTTTAGCGATAAGACCGCCCATTGTGTCACCCAATGAAATGACTCCTAAATAAAAATATATTTTCTTTAAGTATTTTCAATGGTGTACTGTTTACAATGAAAACTATTTTATTTTTTACTTTTCATCCCAGCTTCTTCGTATCGTGTGAGCAGTAAGGTCTAACGACCCCACACACCCTAGTGTCAGAGTTTCTAAATCGCCTTAAGGGCTTCTGACATGGTTTATTTGACGACCGCCATTAGGCGGCCGGGACCACTGGCAGTAAGTTCCTTTAGGATTTAAACAATTTTTCAAACAAACGAAGCCGCAGGCAGCAGCTAGTTTATATAATATCGTAACGTGTTTCAGATAAATTTTCAAGTAAATTGGGCCACTTGTAACTTTCAACGGAATTATTTCAATACTGAACGTTTCGGAGCTCGTTTTCATTATGATAAATTGGAAATTCTGGAATGTAATATGTGAAGTGCTGAGTGTGAGTGATTTTGTTATTGAGTACTGGTAAAAAGAGGCTTATACAACGTGTGGCTTATAAACGCAATACTTCTTGACAATACTTCTTGAGGGGTCATTGTACTCATCATTATGAACAACTTTTACTATGGGACCAATCCCGAAAACGCGAAAATAAAATCTGCTGTTCAGTACATTTTGTCGAGTTATGCGCACAGACATGTATGGGGGAGTAATTTTTTTTCGCTATTTCAGTGTCCCATATAGAAAGTTGTTCATAATGATGATTTCAATGACCCCTTAAGAGGTATTGCGTTTATTCTGTTACAGGTTATATATGAAAAAATAAAAGCATACATTATTATTTTAAATACTAAAATTCTGAAGAAAATTTGAATAAACAATCTGCTATAAGCATTTAAACTAAGCATTACGGTTAAATAAATGTTTTTAGGGTTCCATCCCCGAAGGGTAACCAATGGAACCCTATTACTAAGTCTCCGCCGTCCGTTCGTCTGTCAGCGGGCTGTATCTCAAGAACCGTAATAGGTAGACAGTTGAAATTTTCACAGAGTTTGTATTTCTATTGATAATAAATTAAACAAAATTTTAAGCCATTTGTCACTGTTGATACCGGCTGTCAATTGAAAATCTTTGACAGTAAAAGCGAGAGCGAAAAACGGCTTTTGTTTTTTTTTTTATGAATATGTCTGTAATGCCTATTTGTTAGCTTAGCGTGCTTTCCGAGGCACGGAGGAATCTCGATATGTTAAGATGGTCACCCATCCACAGGCCGACCTTGGCAAGCGCTGCTTAACATTGAAGATCGAGCCGTGCGGCTATTATAATTTAGCCACGAGGTCTTTCTTCTATAGTTCTCTATTAGCCGTAATCTCAGAAGGCACTCCCTCCCTTTCTAGCCACTTCACCGTTCACACTGGACTGTGTTCATCTTTCTTTCTGTTCTTTTTTGAATCATTTCGGTATGGTATCTCAGACAGTTGAATCGTTTCTCCAGAACTCGTCAATTTTTAAACGACTTCCAAAAAGGAGGAGGTTCTTAATTAGGTGGTTTTTTTTTAAATTATTTTTGTACTCCGATGACTCCGAGGTTCATGATCCCATTTCTGTGAATCTTCTCTAATTCGATGTGGTATATTTGTCTTTGAATCGGTTTGTTTCTGGTGGTCACCACTGTTGATTCTGGCTCTCAGAAGTTGCAGTGTTTGGGAATAGTGTAGGGGGGCCTGTAGTACATCCATCGTTGCTTGGTGTTCCATTAACTTCTTACCTACCATCTATATTCATATATATTTTTTAGTTTTTGCTGTCTTTGGTGCGCACTGATAACATAGCTATTTTTTTAGAGTTGTGCGCGCCACTGTTAGTCGGCCTCATTCCACCGTCTGCACAATAGTCTGTTGCCATCTCTTTACCGTCTTCTTATTATATTTTACCCTTATGTATTTATTTTTCTGTTTATTTGTCCCGTTTAATTACTTTTTATGCTGCTCCGATCGACGTCATACTCAACGCCGGCTGTCGCTGAAAACCAGCGCTGTGGCTCTGTCTCACACACGGGTCCTAGCATTATAATAATAATAATAAACATTTAATCTCAGAATAATGCATGCATGAATAATTATGCTGAGCGATGGCCGTTTTGCGCGAATGTGACGCATATCTTCCCAATTGTTATAAAATTGTAATTTTGTTTTATTTAATTTTAATTTTTTTGGTATGCGTCATGCTTGGCGCAAATAAACACTTTTTCTATACTCAAAAGTATCACAAAATCCCTATTCACGTACCAAAGAAAAGAATTATGTCTTGTAATTAATCAAAATAAAGTGTGCGATGAATGGCGCCGTTATAACCCTAGAAAAGTCTTAAACAATAAAAGATTAAGCAATATTTTCTTTTTAAGACATGGTACACAAAATTCTTACGACAGTTTTATTTTGGAACTTTGAAATTAAGCGAAGAAATTTTGCTGCTCCTACTAATAAAAAAACAGTCAAGTGCGAGTAGGACTTGCACGCAAAGGGTTTCAACCGAATCATATTTTTAACATGCTATTCAAAACCATTGTTGAACTGAAATGGCACACATAGACGGAGAGCCAGCTAGATAGACACAATAGTGATATTTCAAACGTTCCGTTTTACATTCGGACGTACGGTACTGTGAACTCCTTGGCTGTAGGTCACTGGCAGACAAGTTAGTCGTTGGAACTTTAGAAGCATCTGGCAAAAATATATTATATTTGAATTATGAATATTTAAAAGATGCTTTGTTTTTATATATACATATATTATATAGTCATGTATTAGCTCTCATATAAGGCAGATGCCGTATGTAGGTACTGGGCGAGTAGTCCCCGACATTTCGAGACTTCCCGCCTTGGAATGATCATAATTTGTCTTTTATTTTCTAAAATCATTAAATTTCAAGCTCACAATTGGAGGCTCATTGTGAGCTTGAAACTTAATCATAACATCAGAATTCTTAAATTTACTAAATGGGCAATGGAGAGGATAATGCTTGGAGTTTCCTTGTGTGATCGAATCAGGAATGATGATATCCGCAAGAGAACCAAGGTTACCGACATAGCCCGAAGGATCGCCAAACTAAATCGGCAATGGGCAGGGCACATTGCTCGCAGAACACACATGGTCGATGGGACCTAAAAGTTCTGGAGTGGCAACCGCGTACCGGAAGACGCGACCTGGCGACGATGACCTGGTGAAGATCGCGGGTAGCCGATGAATGCGAGACGCGCAGGACCGGTCGTTGTGGCGACGCTTGGGGGAGGCCTATGTCCAGCAGTGGACGTCTTTTGGCTGATATGATGATGAATCATTAAGTAGTACTATGTGTGAGGTCCCTGGTGCTACAGTACCCTAAAAAAGAAAACGACAAGGCTTACAAAACTTTGATAAAATTATTTCAGGCAGCTCAGAGGTGATTACGCAGATTAAACTAACTCCTTGCTAGCGTTATTGTTATGCGGGCACAACCCAGATAAATGAAAAGGGTGGAATCGGCCATTCGTGACCACCAAGGGAAACGGGGGTAAATAGAGCAATCGAATTAAACCACTCGAAGCCTGCCTTTGAATATTTAAAACTGGTGCAGTTATAGTTTTCGCAGTCTTTAATATAAGTTTAACACGTTATTCCTGAATAGTGGGCAATGCAGAAGTTCAAATAAAAAAAAAAAATATCAAGTTTGCTTAAAAAATGAAGAAACTCATGATAATTTCCTGCCATACAATTCTTCCAACTATAAAATTGAGTGAAATTTCATGAAACATTCTAAAACCAGTCTGATAATGCGTTTGTATGGTAATCTTAGTATCGTATAGTTGAGGAATGAATAAAATCTGAAAAGAGAGTCACTTATCTCCGTTATATAAATAAAATTAGCTTTTCTTTTCACTGGCTCGGTGGTTTAGTGGTCTCTTGTTCTAGAATGAGTGGAGAGAGAGTGCACTTGTTTGCGTACACACTTCCGCAGTATATACACCTCCGGGGACTCAACCAGTTAGGAGGAATATATTGATGTATTCGCCGTAAACCAACTGTTGAGTGTTTGGCGGTATTTTTACTTAAGACGTAAATTACATAAATACAAAATCACACATAAGGCCTCATTAAAATAGATGGACTAATTTTAATACAGCGTTCAGTACTCTGTCTGAAATATTTTTTTTTAGTACGTCTAACCAAAGATATCTAAGCATAAAAAACTGATTAAAGTGTTTTATTTTGACCTTAAATAATAAATTGCCGGCACACTTGAATAAACACATCCAATCTTTTCGTAGGTAGGTACTTGCAGTCGCGTATTTCTTATTATTTTTTACCATTATGCTTATTTGGATTTCTAAATCAAATCAAATCAAATCAAATCGTATATTTCAAATAAACCATTTACAGGCACTTTTGAATTGTCAAAGTCGGTCAGTCAAAAACATGAAGCTATTTGCACGTTCCAAAGCGTAGATCTCTATGGAGAAGAACGTGCAAGAAACTCCACGGACACTCTTTTAAACCATGTGATGTGTTACAAAAATCTTGTTAACATTAACATTGATTGCTTCTATATGTGAGGACAATGCAAAGAACAAGAAAACATATAAACAATTCAAAATGCAGGTACAGATTAAAATAAGCCAGTGGCAGGTAAGAGATGACCAGTTTCAACTGACGGCGCCCGTTCACGAACATGACGCGTGCATCAGCACCATCTAACTCAACCATTTTGAAGGGAATCAAATGATCCAAAACACGCGCCACCATCAGCAAAACATTTGTGTGAGCATGACAAGCTCTCAACTGCCACGCTCGTTCATGTCAAACTAATTTAATAACGAAATCTATAATTACATATGTAAATGGCTCCATAGTGCTCACATTTACAAAAAATTGAAAATATGCTTCTACGTTATACAAAACTATGGTTTCAAGTAAATAAGAAAAGAAATAAAAAAGAAGGCTGCTTTATTGTGTATACTTTGCTAATACAATAATGCAAAGAAATGATAAATAAATGATTGTAAAAAAAATTGTAAAAATTGTCCTTCTATTTTAATGGGACCATAGTAAATTGAAAATATAAAATACCTTATCTAACATTTCATCCAGTGCCACATAGTTGGCCAGCCTATCTTATCGGGCACAATAGCCACCAGGTCACTGGAGCTATCGCTCTTTTGACAAATCAGGGAAGTTACATATTTTCATTTCCGCATAAAATTTAGCCCCAACATTTCTCGTAAGCATTATTATATTGGACTCGGAGATCATTCTACGAATTGCAGAAAAACTGCTTTTAATTTTTGATAGGGGCAAAAAGAAGACGGAAATTTTCTGCTATTCCCCATAACAGAGGCAGACAGTGATTTTGTTATAAACTACCTGTGATTTTTCGATGGCACACATGTGTGCCATTGGGCGTCAACTGAAATTGACACATAATGGCATCCCACATACCAAATCACGCGCTTTAAACTTCTGTTTTTTTAAAACGCAGTATTTAATATCTTATAGCCTCCCGATCGACCAAAAAACATGGCCACTTCCGATTTTTTTACAATAAAACTATTCAATTGTTGTTGCGTTGTGACGTTTATTGCGACCGGGTGACCGCAGGTTAAGATATTAAACAAGAGATGATGTGGGTTTAGACATAATACGTACCTACATTTCTTTCTACATCTTCACGAATTTCAGAAGTATAAAAAGGTAATTATAACACCTAATATTATCTTTTCGTTAACAACTTTTAATTCAGCCTAGTTCTTATAATAACACCGCCAACTATAATTACGTCTTTGAGCACTAATTAAGTGTCTGCTGTCTATTGGGCGATAGAAATTAAATGCTCCGAGGAGTGCTGGCAAGTCTGTAACTAGCCTTATCATTAAGTCTTTGGATCTTGAGGGTCATAATAACTAGTGTTAAAAAATCGGCAAAGTGCGAGTCGGACTCTCACACGAAGGGTTCGTTACAATAAACCGAAAAACACGTTTATTATATGAGAGGCCCTTTTAACTTTTAATTTTATTATTTGTTGTTACAGCGGCAATAGAAATACACTCTGAAAATTTCAATTGTCTACCTTTTACGGTTCTTGAAATACAGCCCGGTGATATACACACGGACGGGCAGCGGAGGCTTGGTAATAGGGTTCTGTTGGTCATCTTTTGGGTAAGGAACCCTAAAAAAGGTCTAGTCTTTATAGTTTTTTAGTCTGTATTTTGAATTAAGTAAGATGTCTTTTATTGACAGTTTGGAATCTTTTGATAATTTTGGTACGCACTGGTAGTTGGCACTGACTAGTATGGAAAAAAATAAAATAATTGTAAATTGAATTTTGTATATTTTATCATAATTTTTCTTGTGAATATGGATCTGATCTCATATTATTATGATTAGGTTCCTATGAAATCGGTAATTGGAATTTCAGGGTGACCAATGAAATCGCTAATGATTATTAATAAGGATAAACATAAAGTTTATTTGAACTTACAATTCCAAGTCAATTCGATAAATTGACCGAGTGTATCAACAACGCACAATTCATGCGGTAGCAGTAGCTCTGCTATCGCATGAATTGTGCGTCAGCCGTTTGAGAAGCATGCTTTCCACGTATTTATTCATATAAAAAACACATCTTGGAATCCATGGTTGTAAATATGACAATATTACAGAACAACAAAACCCAAAGAAAGAAATTGATTACTGATTCTGTAAGAAATATAAGCACATAATGAGTAAAAAAATTGTTTTAAGTTATAACACTATTTTTCATTTCATTCACTAATATGGCCCGAAAACAAGGAAACTTAGGTAAGAAAGAAAGAAAAATGTTTATTTGGGACTCGCACAAGACATATAGAAGTAAAATAAGTAAACCTAACAGTTATAAAAATATGTTTACACAGTTAAGCGGCATCCTTAAATTAATCTATGCGAGGCCAAAAAGGTCCCTGTCTCAGCATATGCTGCGATATTTAAAAAATAAATATCACAGCGCTGGTGTTATGACAGGTAAAGACCCAATGTTGTCACTTAATCAATTCAATGTCAATATAGTAAAAAATCCTTACTAATTACTAATTTACTAATATATTTACTAGATATTACTATATTTAATATTATAAATGCGAAAGTAACTCTGTCTGTCTGTCTATCTGTCTACTACAGACAGACAGACGTCTGTCTGTCTCGCATTCACGCCAAAACTACTGAACTGATTTAAATGAAATTTAGTACAGAGATAGTTTAGAGCCTAGGACAGGACATAGGCTATTTTTTATCCCGGGAGTATGTTCCCTAGGGACCACGCGGGCGAAGCCGCTGGCAGAAGCTAGTAGTTATATAAAAGTAATAAAATTTGTGTTAAAGGGGTTCGAACATATTTGTATGGGCTGCTGGCATAGCCACAAGCCGCTATTTTGTTTTTTTTTTTCAAAATTGCACGCATTTTTAAACTTATATCATGAGTACAGGAAAAAACAGAAAAAAAAAATAGTAACATGGTGTAAAGTGTCACGTTGCCGAAATAATTATTTGTAGGTAAAGTCGCCATGTGACAAAGATGACTATTTATGCCACAAAGGTTCTATGCCCTTACACAGGTACAAACAGTAATAAATAAGCAAAAGGGGTAAACATAAGAGCGGCAGACTGCGTGTTCAGTAAATAAGTTATCGCTTGAAACATTTGTTGCAACTAGTTTTGTTTGATCAGAACTTTCAAACAAGAATCATGAGGGATTAAACATTTTATCACTGTTTTATTAAACGATTAATTAACTTGAAACTTCGAATAATTTGCAGCAGATTTTATGTTTGTGTTTATTTTTCTAAAACACATACATATTCATCAAGTTGACAGCTAATTTTATTGAACCTGGATTGTAGATACTAAAACAAATATTGGAAAGTTGTGATAAGATCAACCTTTTCGAAAATAGTACATATTAGATACTTTGACTGTAAGTGTGTAAACAAAAAATTTAATTGCAAGTTTTTGTTTTTTAAAAGATGCTTTTCAATTTTATTTTATTTTTTCATCTTTTTCAGTCATCAGTGGTGATTTTGTACCAATTCTTTTGTTTTTTGTTTGAAACATAAAAACAAAAGTATGATATTCACCAAAGAATTACAGAACACGCTTCTATTAGCAGATTTAAAAATGCTTCCAATGTGTATTTTAACCTACCTTTTTCCCCCATCATTGAATGTTATATCTAGCATCTAAGCGAAGTTAATCCTCCAGATAAGTGTCGGCTTCCACGATTTCTGTGGCGTTGGTAAAGGGCTTTGCCAGATAGCTAAAAATACCAACTGACCTTGGCATCCAAGGTCTAACCACAAAATAGATAATATTACTCACAGAGAAAACTAACCACTTTTATGTGTATGTATGAATACATAAGAATCGTAGAAGGTGGCTTTTTACAGTTTCTGCCTTCCTCTGTAACCAAAATAGCCAGAGTTTGTGTATTAAGTATTGTTATGTATGTGTGTATATAAATGTTTTAAAAAAAGCAGGTAGGTTACTGCAGTCGAGGCACATTGCAGTATTGTAGGCTTATAATGATTATATTAGATATGTTAGGAATGTACATTTTTACGTTGTATTTACTTTGTGTGTTTGGTAATTATGGTAGACACCAGATAAATGTGCAGTATCGGTCATTGACCCTTACTTTTATTGACTTTCTTAATATCAAAGACAGAAATAAATACATAAAGCTGTCCTGAATCGAATTTTATGTTCTCTAGTTATGAAAAACGGTTCATAATTTTTTGTTCGGGTATCTACGAAGGGATATTAGGGATAGGTCAATGTACTTTATTGCAAGTTCATCTGGCGCGTACGATAGAAATTGAACGTGATTGCAAGTGTCATCTGTTGGATGGGAAAATAAGAAACTGATGTGGGGTTTTGTGTTTTACAATGAATTTGATATGAAATGGGATGTAGACCGCTACTAGAACTCCACCAGTACAATAGGACATAAAACCGTATGAGTCTTCTTCTTCTTATCGCGTGGGCAGTAAGGTCTAAACGACCCCACACACCCTAGTGTCAGAGTTTCTAAACCGCCTCAAGGGCCTCTGACATGGATTATTTGGCGACCGCCATTTGACAGCCGGGACCACCGGCTTATATGTGCCTTCCGGATCATCATCTTTTATCAGACATTCAGGTGATTCATGCCTGCAATGTCCTAGCCAAACTGGAAACAACTTTAGAAAGTATGCCTCCCGTGGGAATCGAACCACGACCACCGGGTCACAAGACAAACCTAAACCACTCGACCATGGAGGCAGTTACCGTATGAGTTTATTCAAATCGTGAAATTCAGACTAAACATTTTCGCTTGAAATTAATTTGGAGCGACGTGTGTCAATAGCAGCGAATAGAATTTATGTTTTTTTAGGACTCAACATTTAATATTTTCGATAAAAATTTGTTAAATGTTTACTACAGCTACGAAAATATTGAATATGGAAAAACAACAACAGTTTTACAGGGTTTACTCAACCATGTTTCTGTTTGCTTCTAAAAAAATATCCCTAAAACTGTTTTGCAGTTCAGGGATCAACGGTTTTAGTTGAAAAAACTGGTGAATTTTTTAACCTTGTTACGCAGAGGCTTTTTACTGTGAAAACATAGTCGCTAAGTAACTTTTAACGTACAAGTGAAACTAACAATTAATAATACAGGGCTGGAAATGGATAGATAAAATCGGTTTATTTCAACCAAGCTTTTTATTCCCTAATATGGCTTTTTAGGGCTCTCTACCCAAAGGGTAAGCAACTGTATGTCCGTCCGTCCGTCCATCCGTACGTCCGTCGGTCCGTCTGTCTGTCAGCGGGCTGTATCTCAAGAATCGTAATAGGTAGACATTGAAAGATATAAATTTACAGTGTGTATTTTTACTACCACTATAACAAAAAATAATAAAAATTAAAGGGAAGACCCCTTCAATTTTAAATTTATTTTTTTAATTTAGGCCATTTCAGAAATGTGTTTTTTTTCGGTTAATGGTACGGAACCCTTCGTGCCCGAGTCCGAATCTCACTTGGCCGGTTTTTTTATTCCCTAATCTAGCTTTTTAATCGGCTGCTGGTGAACACACAACAGTCCCGGGTAGACTTAAAAGACGGTAGGCTGAAAAGAGTTTTCTAGCACACAGGCTATCCAAGACCATGGATTTTTTACGTCACGTTTAAGAAATCTTTTTAGGTGCAGTCTTACGTTAACTTTCGTTCGTTTCTTCCATTTCTAATAATTAGGTTAACAACATCTAGATCATGCATGTAGTACTAACCTTTAAATAATGTTACATTGACATTTTTTTCAGTTTTAACAATCATTGAATCAAATAAAATAAATAAATCATGCTAGGACTTAAGAGACTTTAAATTTAACTCTCCGTATGTTATCTTTAAAAATATTGCAACTAAAACAAAACCCATTATTTATGATGACAAACACCATAAACCCGACACATGTCAATTTGTAACGATCGAGTTACGATTACCGACTCCATTAGTCAGCATGAACTTTAAATTGAACCCAAAAATAGCACAAACCAATCTTTTGTGCAATCATTGCTTTGTATTAATGTATTCTATTGTCAACGCCACAATGGAGAACCTTGAACTTTTTCAGTTGAAGAAAAGAAATGAGGTAGATGACGGGATTATTTCTATCTTCTAAGTAGGTATTTAAGGGTAGCCACAGTCTTTCAATATTTTTTTTTGTCATATAAATCTATGGTCATTTAAGAAAGTCGTCAAATGTTAGCGCTCTGATCCAACTGATCCAACTGATCGTTTCATATAGAGAGGAATCAGCAAGAAACTTCAAAGGGATAGATTTATTTTAATTTGAGGTCTCTGTTATATCCAAAGCAAATGCAATATAGATATTTTAATTAAACCCCACAAACATGGATATTGAACATAATAGGGAAGATACAAATACAAAATTTATGAGAATATTGTTAATATTTTTATATATTTTTTTAATAGTATTTCAATTTTGTTTTGTACTGACCAATAACTTGTTTGTGTGGTTTGACTGTAAATTCAAGTTGGTGATAATAATTAATAAATAAAATAAATAAATAAGTAATGATAAAAAAGTATAAAATAAAGGCCATTGCAACGTTTTTATTTTAGTTAATATCGATTTTTAACAAAAATGATGAATTTAATGAACGTATTTAAAAACAACAGTCAGCGTTTAGTGACGTCACTCAAAACATTCAGTCGAATCTCCTCGTTTTTTTTTTAAAAGTCCGTTCTAAAGAGAGACTATCATTTTGTGAAAACAATGCTGTAACGCTCACTTGCAAAAACGTCTCATCTAAAGTAGCATGACTTTGTCGTGCTACAAATGCGTAGCACGATGTAGAGAGTTTCGTAGCTGCTACGCCGTAGCACTCATACACTTATGGAAACTATGATTTGGTTCAATAATATTTCACACTTTCGCAAATTGTTGCTATTGAACTTAATTTTCAAACATACATGTTTTTTTTGTAAATTTTGGTAATCAGCTGAATTCGGTTTGACTGGAAGCAGACCCCAATATAGTTGGGAAAAGGCTAGGCCGATGATGACATGTTTTTTTTTTAAATAATGATCTATTATATGCTTGTACTTTCCATCAACTCTACAGCTAGCTTCACAGACCCTGACCTTTTCGACACAGCTTGAACTATGTTCGTTATTATATCACTAGCTTTGAGAGAAGGGGAAAATCTCATTTATGAAAAATCTATGTTGGCTGTACCTATCAGAATGTGATTTAAAAGTATTAAGGATTTGCAAGCTTTTCCTGGATTAATGCAGAATTTTATTTTAGTTGAAACATCGAATTGATTGAAAATATATCATGATGCAAGGATGTGTGAAATTGAATTGCAAACTTTGTGAAGATTTATAAAAATCCAAGAATTCGAATTATTACTTTAATTTTAAAATCTTATCCTCCTGAAGGCTGGGGCTGCTGATACTTCCCCCACCATAGTAAGGCAATTGGTGAGAAGACCTATACCCTAGTAATTTGGTGTTTAGTAAGTGGGTGGTCCTCTCTTTAATTCGTATTTAGTTAAGTCACTAACAAACCTGTTACTAACAATTTATGGATCTCTTAGTTTGCCTTTTTTATGACACATAGTAAATTTACCATGTGTTTTAAATTGTATACTAATAAATTGACCACTTGGTCAATATTTATTAGTCTAGTTGTTAATAAATAGTCGTTTTTGGACTACTTGTATACAGTATAACAAAAACACTGGTGTTCCTTGTAGAGGTTTTTCAGAACCGATATCCGATGGATCTAAGACTAGAATATAAATATTGTGTCATTCATATTTTAACAAGTAAAACTGATTTCTATCCTTCTACCGCCAACTACGACGCAGTCGCACACACACTACTGCACTACGTCATGAAGTACAAATCATATTCATTTTTTTTTTCAATATGTATTGAATTACTAAGCAATATGGTAGGGTATTATTTTGCCCAATAATTTATTCTTTTCTCTTTGTTACTTCGTAAATGGTAAACTTATAAGTAAAAAACATACCTTTAAAGAACCACAAGGTTTTTGTTAAATATTTTAATTTAAGAAAGTAAAAATAAAGTATTTTCAAACAATACAACACACAAAAAAATTATGCTTTAGGTTTATTTCGGATGTGCCTATGTGTGTGGTTACTGAAATATCCAGTTCTCAAACCTTTTCAGCTATCATTTTTCCTCACGTGTATTGAGCTGAAATTAGGTACGCACCTTTATTGTAAATATAAATTAATAGCCCCTTATCCCAGTTTTTCTGAACTAAACAGATTCAAGTCAAACAATAACTTGAATTGACCTAAATTTAGATACTTTGCTAGTAACATTATTTCCAAGTAAAAAAGCCAGAAGTAAAACGAAAATGATTGCTAACGATTCAAGTGGACTTATAAGTGGTATTTGAGGAGAAAAAGTCGAACCTTTACTCGGACTTTTAATGTTATTTTTATACGAAATACCTAAATATCCCTTTTTGTGTCTTCATTTCAGCCAATTGCCGTCCACTTCTGAACGAAAACCTCCCCCAAAGAGCGCCAACCATCCCGGTCTTGAACAGTCCGCATTCATCCGCTGCAAGCCACCTTCTTCAAATCATTGATCCATCGTGCCGCTTGCTTTAACATTGTTTTGGTATATTAATAAGATGTACTGCTGAGCGTCGTCTTAATATAAAGAAATAATCGCTTGAATACGCGATCGTTGCGGTGAAACCGGAAGGCACGACGATGCGATCGGGTTTGTCGTACAAAAGAAAGTGGCTGGCGCGTCTTTCCACTATCGATCTCAGTAAAAAATAAGCATACACAAACAGTTTGAACCAGCCTGTTTGATCAAATTATTTGACATGTATGGCCCGCATTAGGGTTTTTTCTGGATGACTAATCATCATCTCGGCGAAGGGGCCAGACTCTAACTGACGTAAACCCATCCGTGCTTCTTCAAATCGCCTTTTCGATCCAGGGCAGCAGTACCTCTTCCCAACAGTGCCGAAACATTAGGACAGGATAGGAGAAATAGGCGCTAACAGTTACTAAACAGTTTACAAAGAAACTTTTTGATGAAATTTTATTACAGACCATGAATGAACCCCAATCTTCTTTCAGAAGAGAAAATTTTCACTCTGCATAGTTGCGTGACTAACGAAAACCACTACGGCATGTTTTCGAAAATATTTTCCTTAGAGTCTGCAGTAGAGTTGCACTAGAAAGAAGTGAGTTTTCGAAGTCAGAAGTTGTTTAAAGCAAGGGTTTAAAGTTTTGTAAACGTAATTGCGGGCCACTGATCGTTGGTTTTATTTGGCTAGTGATATTCTATTGCAAATACTACCTATAAAACTGAAACTGAAAGCATTATTTTCAACTATTCACATAAATCGACAAAAATTCGGTAATTTTCAAAGTCACATAGAAAGTTGAAGCTATTCGCACGCTCCAAAATTTAGATCTCTATGAACTGAAATGTGCAAAACCTCTATGGACAATCCCTTAAATCAAGTTATTACAAATTATTCCAATTGCTTTCTTCTATATGTGACGCCCGAACATGGCGCGTGGATCAAGATCATTCTCGACCATTTCAAACGAGATTGAATAATAAAACATAATGCTCGTTTAAAAACTTTAACCAATTTAACTTAATTATTAACAGGGCAGGTCAAAGTGACAGTTTACAGTTACCGCGCATTTTATACGGCGTCGTCCTAACAAAGCGACAATCGCGTTTATTTCTACGATAAACCCAATGGCAATGGCGTCATTGCGCCAACAGAGGGCACTTTCGGGATTTTTCCGTAAAAAATATCGCCAATATATGGCATTAGGACAACGCCTTATGATGAAAAATCCCCACTTTGTATATTATTAGAACAACGCTTTGTGATAAAAATATCGCCAGTCTGTATGTTATTAAGACAACGCCTTGTGTTAAAAAAATATCGTCACCTGTGTAGTGTTAAAACAACGTCTTGTGTTAAAAAGTATCGCCACTTTGTAAAGTATTAGAACAATGCCTTGTGGTAAAAGTTCCCAACACATTGCACTTCTGTTTTCATTTAATGACGTTTAGATATTAAGTTTTAGTAAGCCCTCTTAAAAGCTTCTAAGAATGAAATAAATCATTTATTTGCTGATACTTTAGGTATACGTTGGAATATTTATAATTTGTCCCGATAAATTTCACCTTTCGGCATGCAAAATGTTGGATTTGAATTTAATAATAATAAAACAGCCAAAACAATTATTAACTATTCACAATTTAAAAGGTAATTAAAGATCAGTCCAAAAAAAGTAATTTAATATAAATTACTCGCATATTGTACATTGAAGAATATAAATGTCATAATGTGTAATGTCAAAAAACTTAATGTCAAGGTAAGTAGTATATGTTCTCCAATCTACTTTAGACATTGGCAGAATAGTCGACATCGGCTTTGCTTGCCACATTAAAATATAGAATAGAAGTAGTATATGTTTAATAAAACATTAAAAGTTCCCAACATATCCATATCAACATATTTATAAAAGAAGAACATTATGTATGTAGCACCACTGAGTCTCTTATCGTCACACTTACTGCATCGGGGAACGACGAGAAATATAGGTTAGTGTGTTGTACTGAAGTTCCAACTTATTACTTATGCATGGCCATCGTAAACTCGATAGGTAGCTTTGTTACATTCGTTAGTTAGTACTTGGAAAATAATATAGGAGCCTACTTGTTGCTTTAAACCGTGTTTGTAGGGAATATGTATAAAATTTTGAGGGTTTCGTATACGAAGGGTATCCAACGGAACCAAATTACTAAGCCTGCACTGTCCGTCAGTCTGTCAGTCAGCGGGCTATATCTCAAGATCCGTAATAGGTAGACTGTTTTATTTGCTGATTGCTGCTATAACAATAAATAATAAAAAACTAAATTTAATTAAAAAGTAATGAGGGCTCCTATACCGGTTTTTCTTTCTAAGTTTAGACTGTAGTAGTTTAGGTCTCTAGACCTGTTGTGTTCCGTATCAATCAATCGGAACCTCAGTGGCTGGTTACGCACTTGGCCGGTTTTTTATTTCTTGAATCAAATACTTATGAACTCTAGTTAGCAATTATAAAAGAATTTTTACAGTATAGTCAACAGCGACGAAGTCTTAAAGCTTTAAGAAGGTAATTAGAAGAAGTCTCGCTTACCATCAGGTGAGATAATGGTCAAAAGCGTGCCTATCAATAGTAAAAAAAAGAAAGAATGTCGGGTGACACTGACACCATAGAAAATTAGCTAATATTTCACTGACAAAATAAATACCTGATATTAAATAAAAGTATTAAAAAATATTTTATAAACAACTTAGAAACTATTTTTAGTACTTCTAACAACCAAAAAAAAGTAAAATTAAAGGCAGAATAAGAGAACAATTTTGTACATTTTACCAACCTTCTGTACCTTATTTAATCAAAAAAAATTGTTTTTTTTTTTTAAATATAATATAACAATTAATATTTGTTATACATACCTACGTCAGAGTGGCATGTAAGGATATCCACTGTCGCAGTATGGTATTGTCCCACCTGTCTGCTATAGTTTGTCCAGCTGCCACAGAAAAAGTTTTCACGAAAAGAAAAAGTTAGATATATTTGTTTGTATACTTCGTTAGGATTCCGTTAAATTCTAATTCTGTTTTCATTGTAAGTATATTTTTGCTATATATTTCAATGAACAGGTTTGATAACAAATATTTTTTCATGCATATACCTTATTTGTACCTATACTAATTGGAATACGTGCACTTCAATAGACATGCGACCAAGGAAAAGACGGTCTAAACAAAGTCACATAAATTCAGTGATAACGATAGTCAAACACTCCAAAATGGATGGGGTGGTCATGCGTCAGACATTTCTTTTTTGGTATCACTTTTGAGGATTCCGTACCCAAAGGAACCCTATTATTAATTCTCCGCTGTCCGTCTGTCCGTCCTTTCGTCCGTCCGTTCGTTCGTCTGTCTGTCAGTGGTTCCTGCGACATGCGGTTCCTGCCCGTATCTCAGGAACCGTTAATGGTAGACGGTTGAAATTGTCACAGAGTGTGTATTTTTATTGCCGCTACGAGTATAATAGCAATAAAAATTATACAAATAATAAAAATTGAAGGGGGCTTCTATACAAAAACGTGTTTTTTTTATCGGTTTATGGTACGGAACCCTCCGTGTGAGAGTTCGACTTGCACTTGGCCGGATTTTTTACCATATTTAATGGAACAACAAGACAGTCATTAAATGATTAAAACTTACTTTTAAATTATAACCCAGTTTAATAATGTTAAAAACAATCATTATTATCGTACTTAAAATTCAAATGACTGGCAAAAATTTAATAGCATGGCAAAGATTTGTATTTTTTTTGTTCGTCTCGTTCGCCCTGGTTTAGAACGAAAATACAAACGTAGTTCACCGGGACATCTAGTGAATTAATTAATTTTTAGGGTTCCGAACAATAAACGGAACCCTTATAGGATCACTCGGGTGTCTGTCTGTCTGTTTGTCTGTCTGTCCGTCCGTCTGTCTGTCTGTCTGTTCGTCTCTCACAGCCAGTTTTCTCCGGCTCCACTGGACCGATTCTGTTGAAATTTGGTACACATATGGATTTTTGTGACCCAAACACGGACGCGTTACGTAAATTATTAATTTTTTAGTATGGGTCTCACTTTTGGCGGTCAAACTAGAAAATTAAAAAAAAAAGTTTTTTGAACAATATCGTGTCACATATCAAATGAAAGGGCTTACTGTGAGAGTTTTAATTATATTTATTTTATTATTATTTTGAAATAAATGGTTTTGAAGTTATTCAAAAAATTAGACGAAAAATGACCATTACCCCTCCTTATCTCCGAAACTACTGAGCCGAAATTTCGAAAAAATTGGAGATAACAGATCTTTATCTATAGATTTCAGGAAAACCTATAAGAAGTCTAAAGTGTTAAAATAACATGTTAAAAAAATAAAATTCGTTCGGAAGCCTTTGCTCGCGAGTCCGACTCGCACTTGGCCAGTTTTTTTCTTCTCCTGAATGATTTTTGATCGGACAAAAAATTCAAAATTAAAGTATCCATCGTTTAAAGAATTGACTCAAATTTTTGTTTTTCCTTCATATAAACTATTTAATTGATTAGAAAGCAATACTATTACTATTTCTTTAATCACTCTCTAATATATTTTCTCATCAAATCATCAAAACGATAACTTGTTTGGCTAGCCAAGACATAACAATAAAATATTGGCTCATTCAGTATTTATAAGAATACAAATGTTATGACGAAAAAGATCACAGAATCATAATAACGTAGGTATCTTTTTTTTCTTTGACTGAATATTTACTTGTGTATTTTTATCTCAAACGTTGGTTGTTATGACTGGTTGACCAGAATAACAAATAACAACTACCAATATAATATTTAATGACACATTATTGAAACAGGGATGACGCAGACAGGAAAATTCTCGTATTTTTAGGAAGCGATTGTAATCGTACCGCAGTCGCGAACTATCAAAACACTTCTGATTGCCTATAACAAGTTTTTGACATTGACTTTCCTCAGTGACAGTCAATGTCAAAAACTTGACATTGCTACTTGAATCTGCAGAGTCGAGGGGCTTCCGTGACCGGGACCGCGGTCCCGGACTCCACCTATATATATTATATTTGAGTAATACTTTGGATCCACAAGAAAAAATCATTTAAATCTCTGCCATGCGCTAGTTAAGATAATTAATGTTCATATTTTAAAGTGATTTTTATGTGCAATTTTGTATATTTAAGGGATAATAAACAGAACTGTAATTTGAAAAATGTAATAATAAGTAGGTACTCAAGATTATATTTCATTATGAGTATTTTTGATTAATTTTTCGGTTAAGTGCTAATAAAAAGCCGCCATTTTTTATTAAAAGAAATGTTTTACCGTTTTATAAAAATAGTTTTATCTGTGTGACTTCTAAATGTTTTGGTTGACTGTACTTTCCCAAGACATAACTTTGTTTATTTCATTTATGGTATCCAAAAATATTATAGGTGGAATCCGGGACTGCGGTTCCGGTCCCGAATGCCCCTCGACCCAATTTGAACGCTGTTTAAGTTCGAGCATTGCCCCTCAAATTTCATTATCTGTTTAATCTTTTCCCAACTATGTATGTATGATGGGGTTGATTTCTATTTCATACCAATGCCACCAATTACCAGTATTTTACATGGACTGGTTACCTCTACAACGAAATAACTAGGCAATTTTCATGCTTCTCAATGCCCATAATTACTGTCAAAGATCTATTAATGATAGTGTATAAAATACATAATTATCATCCACCGACCGACATATTGGAAGCATTGCTTAAGGCTGCTCGTAATAGTAATCGCTTAATTAGTAATCTATGTGATTTTATCTAGAGCCAAAATTTATCTATCGGTATCACATAATAAGAAAAAAGACTACCAAATAACCTCCAAATCGTTGAGATGAAAGCATTTTACTCCTTCATTTTTTTTATCAAAAAAGTATAAAAATATATTTACTGCTTTGCAATATAAAAAAAAATGTTTTGTTACTTTTTAAAAACATTAATTATTTTTATTATAAACAATTAAAATACGGGTAGAGGAGTAGGCACGTAGAGGAGTAGTTAGCTCTATTCATATGTGCAAGGTCATTGGCATTAATACAATCCTTAACCGAAGATGTGTGGGGCTGTTTTATATTTTTGCTTAACTGAGATGTCTCTAGATTCTACTACCTCAGAAGTGACAAAGACATAAGTTGACGATGGAGTGAGCTTACCCTACCTACAAGAAGCCTGTTCACTAACTTTGAAGAGATTGGGGTTGAATGTGCGAATTTTAATGACATTTGGAAACGCTTAGTGCGAATTGGTGGAATATCAACAAGGTATGGATGGTAACTCGCATTGTTCTTAGCCACAAGACAAAATATGTACCTACTTGTGAGAAATGAACTGCAAAGCTTTCAGAATCCGCGAATAAAAGCTATATGGTGTAAATAAAACAGTCGTATATGATTAAACATTGCTGAACGTTTATTATAAATCTCAATTACTAGAGCATTAATTAAAATTAAAGCCAAAATGTATTCATAGCGAACGAAATTGAAAACGAATATCCTAAATTAAACCGCTCAAATACATAAAATGAGTATGGTTTAATATTTTAATTGATTTATCACCCATTAATTGAATTATTAATAACTTTAAAGGATTCATTGGTGAATTCGATAGTTTACCATGACTCTTTTTAGGGTTCCGTACCTCAAAAGGAAAAAATGGAACCCTTATAAGATCACTTTGTTGTCTGTCCGTCTATCTGTCAAGACCCTTTATCTCGGGAACGCGTGGAGGTATCGAGTTGAAACTAAACCATATACTCAGGGCTACGGTCCCTTGAAGCTGTAAAAATCAAAGTTCTAAATTAACGTAAAAAAAAGATACGCCCGTTTATGCCGCAAAAAACGTATATTTGGACACTCTCAAGGGAATCAAAATGTATAGAGTATTTCCCGTTGACCTAGAACTATGAAATTTGGAAATTAATATCGTCTTATACTACAAGTATAGGAAGAAGTCTAAAAATTATGTCATCATCATCATCATATTAGCCGAAAGACGTCCACTGCTGGACATAGGCTTACCCCAAGCGTCGCCACAACGACCGTTCCTGCGCGTCTCGCATCTATCGAAAACTATGTATACATTTGTAATTAAATCATAAAAATATAGTCTTTATTTAAAGTAATATGTACCTACAAATTACGGAAACCTCGGTGGGCGAGTCCGACTCGCGTTTGGCCGGTTTTTTATGATGGGAAATCATTAAATGACTCCTTCCGCTATGAGTGGAGTGAGAGGGAGTGTCAGACTCTTTTTGAGACTCCTCCATGCATCGAAAATCACGTTTAATCCTTCGCCTTGGCCCCGGCAGTTATTTAAAGATCACAGGCAGTCATCATAGGTAGTACGAAGTAAAAAGAACCGATACGAGATTTCCAAAGTTTGTGGAGGTCAGGTATTGGCAGTCGAACCTTGTAAAATACTGTTATTCAGATGCTTCCAGTTGGATGCCGATCCCAATATAAAAAGAAAGAAAGAAAGAAAACAAGTTTATTTGGTACACACAGATACACACAATGTAGGCACAAATAAAAAGAAAACTTAATTCTAAATCAATTACATTGTGTGCCCCGCGGCTGCGCTAAATAGGTCCAGTTCGCCAAAATGCCAGAAAACTGGGAGCTGCCTGACGCTGGTTTTCAACTGAACCTTACGTTAAGGAAAAGGCTAGGTTGATTGATTTCTTTAAATATCATCATCATCATCTTTCTGCCCCCATCTCATGTTAGCTGGGGGCGGCACAACACGTTTTTTCATCCATTCTGTATTGTCAAATTGGCAATCGTCACGCTATCATGTTATCATCTTATATTTAGTGAAATGATTTATTTTCACCAAATATAAGAAACTTATTTATTTTATAGTTATTTAATTAATTTTAATAATACTTACCGGCGAAATGGCAACAAAACGAATGCGACGGCATTTCCTAAGAACTCTAGACAGTGTATTATTATTCATGGCGTACCGCGGTGCTAAACGTTTTCCCGTATTTTCTTTTAATCTTTTCCGATGAAATAGTTAAGAATTCAGTAACCATTAAGTGCTTCTCTGATCAATTTTAATATATTTAAGAATCTATTAAATCTAGAAAAAAATCTTAAAATTTCAAATTCTTTAGTTACTGACAGATAACGCACAGCCGAAACTACTTGTTGAAAGCTGAAATTTGGTATGTAGGGTCCTTGGGTAGTGAAGGGGAGCTAAGAGAAGATATCCCGAGGGAACAGGAAAAATGGGATACGCGCGTACAAGGTCGCGGGCAAAAAAAATGAACTATCCACTAATAAAAACACTGCATTGTCGACTTAATGCCTTACATACATACAGACATAATATATACATACATGTAGAAAACCTCTTCAGTAAACTTCTCTTCACTCAAGTCACCACACGTTATTCACAGACACTCATTTGTTTTTAAATCGTCAGTTGTCTTCGACTACATTCGGATTTCAAATGTTCTGTTTTAAAGCTGCAAACTGAACCTGATTGTCTATGAATCTTATTTATTTGTCTGTGTAAAGGAGGTACTTATCTAATAGAGTAACTGGCTGGTAATAAGATGAAAGGTATTTTGCTTAGCTAACTTATTGGGTAAACTAATCCGTCTGCCAATCGAGCTTGCGTCATATTCCTTCATGTGCTATAATTGTAACTGTCTATGGTCTATAAATTGTCAGTCTGTATAAGGTTACGCCTATGATCAGTAACAGAAATCATTCTGACCTATGTTGTTTACATGTTTTATGTACCTAACCTAAATTTAGGAAAACCATCCATAGATTGTGTGAAGAATGTTCTAGAAAGAGTGAAAAATAACTAAGATGGGGACACACAGAAGTATATAAGGAAGACGAAAACATGTTACGCTGACCTCAAAAAAGTTGGGATAAGTACAAAGTGATGAGAATGAAATGAGTCTATAAAATACTTACTTATAAAATCGTTTGTCCTGCTTGAATTTCAATGTAAAGCCAAAACTATTAAGTATAAAAAGTTAAACATAGTAGTATTATTTATCTTATAATATTATTTAGTATGTATTATTAGTATATATTTATTTTAGTAAAATGTATGTATTGTATGTTATAATAAAGTTTATTGTTTTATTTTTAAGTACTTATACCTTTTAAACACGGTGTCTACATATCTTTTATACAACTCTCCTTTCGCCTATCTACCTATTTTTCTGTTTCCTTCTTTTTATCGTTCTATGTAATATCTGTACATAAACTGTTAAACAAAAAAAAAAAAAAAAATTGGATTATGCCTAGGTTTATTTCGTAACGTAAGCATCGTCTTAGGTATTATTTGACGGGGCTAGCGCCTCGTCTAACATACATATTCTAAATAATATGAGAAGAAGTCTGTGGAAGCTGTGTGTTTTTTGGTTGAACGCACTAATCTCAGGAACTACAGGTTCGAATTGAAAAAATCTTTTAGTGTTGGATAGCCCGTTTACTGAGAAAGCTTTTAGCTTAGCATCACGTTACAATCAATTGGAGCGGAACATTCATGAAAAATGTGACGCAGACGAAATTGCGCGGGTCCGCTAGTAAGTAATAAATAAGTTTGTTGTCACAAATTAAGTTAAGCCTGTTCGAAAGCAATTGACAGAAATGAGCTTAATTGGTTTTACGAGAACTTTCTAGCACAGGATAATCCTGATTAGATAAATTAGTTCTGCGTAGTCATTAAATTAATAATAATAAGATTATGCGTATAAGACTGAGATCCGAGAGCTGCCAGTCCTCTCTTATTTTCTTACTAACAAAACATATAAGATAATTGTGTTAGTATGTACTTTAAAAACCCAAGTAACAAAAATACGTTATTTTACGGTCATGGAAACGTTTTTACGAAAACGTTGGTTACATTACACCTACGTGCTAACTTGGGCCGACGGCCATTTTATGGGTTCCGTACCTAAAAGCTACCTAACGGAACCTTATTACAAAGCCTCCGCTGTCCATCCGTCCGTCCGTCCGTCTGTCTGTAAGCGGGCTGTATCTCAATAACCGTAATAGGTAGACAGTTGAAATTTTCACAGATTGTGTATTGCCGCTATAACAACAAATAAAATTAAAAATTGAGGTTACGGTACGGAACTCTTCGCGTGCGAGTCCGAATTCCACTTGTCCGGGCTTTTTTTTGTGATTTATCAAATTTATTTCAGTGGTCAAGGAAAAAGAGGTCTTTTTTGTTAGCCTATAGTGTTGTCTTTCACTGCTTGCTAAAAAAAATGCCTAGTTATAAACAGCCTTAGAACTGTCACTGAAAACCAGCGCTGTAGCTCTGTCTCGCACACGAGTCCTAGCATTATGCTGAGCGATGGCCATTTTGCGCCAATGTGACCGATATCTTCCCAATTGTTATGAAAATGTGATTTTGTTTTATTATTATTATTTTTTTTTCTTTCTTTCTTTAATTGTTTGGCAACTACCAACAAGTAATACGCAAAAAAAAAAATTGTAGAGAACTTGAATTTTATAAAGACGTAGCTGGGCTGACGGATGTGTCAAAAATCCTTCACGTAATCCAGATATTACTTCCTCTAGTTTCAGGAGTTTTCTATTTTCTGGAAACCTTTACAACACTTCTTTTCCTAGGAACCTTAATCAGAATATTGCTTGCAATTTAAAATAAAAACAGTCAAATTGGTTCAGCCGCTTTCCAATAAAACGCTTGTATGAAACTGGATTTCATTTCTAGTATATAGATCTGTTTTATAAGTTAAGAAGTTCAGAGGTTTTTATTAAAAAATATTATAATACTGGTTATTACCAAAAGTCTCCGCAATTTAAATCTGTTTTACGGATAACTACTTTATATCAAATGCGATTCATAAAAGAATTAAAACTCTTTTGTTAACAATTAAAACTCATTTGTTCCGACATCAAATCGAAAACTCGCATTCAATTTTCAATTTCATCAAAAACACGGCTTACATATCATGTTATTCAGTATTGTGATAATAATATTAATTGTTGTATCGGTAATTAAAATTCAGTCAGTTTGGCTTCAGGGAAATCGTGTCAACGCTTTACGTGTTTGACATAAATAAATTGATTGGCGTAATTTAATTGTTTGCTAGTAAAAGCAGTATGAATGTTTAAGCAGGTTATTTGTTGATTTAAAGTATTAGTTACAGTGATAGTCCATTTAAATGTAAATATGGTATCGCAATTTATATTTTTTTGATGAAAATAGCGGATAAAATTCGCTCAAATGAAAATGAGAAACATGCTTATGGAAGTTCATTTATATCCTCATTAATTTAGCCCTTAAGGCGAATCCGGAAAAATGTATCTCACAGAAAAAAAATTTTCTTAAATTAATTCCTTAAACAAAATTTTAACCATTTACCTGTAAAACTGCCAAATTCGTCCAAGCTTACAAAAGTTCGCGGCGAACTGAAACAAAAGTTTTTTTCCCACTTTTCCAAACGTCACTAAAACACACTCACAACTTTTACAAACAGAAAAAAAAAACAAATGAATAACCGATTCTAAGATTCGATTCTAGAAGTTCGAATTTGAATTTCGGGTACTGTTTATTCGAACTTGAACTTCGCGATCGCACTCAACTGGTGGGCGTTCTGTCCGGCGCCTTTCTGTCTACTGACGCTTCGGAACGAGCGCGCGCGAACACCGCTTCGAGTCGTCGAAGTTTCAGCTGCACCACCCGTGTGCTACTTGCATTCGGCCCTAGGGCAATTCTACTTTGATGGAAATAAAGCTATATGAAACCTTGTCAATGAAAAAAAAAATTTTTTTTTTACTTTTGCGGAAATATTACCGTCTTAACTCATAATACGTTCAGTCATTTAAAATCAATCTGCCAAGCCTTTTCCAAGCGGTTTTCGGCTTCCAGCTGATTACCAATATTTTACATGGAGCGACTGCCTGTCTGTCCTCCAAACCCAGTAACTGGGTAACACGAACGGTATTAATTTCGTTTGAAATACCAGGTATTATTTTATTATCTGGATATTATGGTAACAACGTTGTGTTTTCTTTAGTAACGCGGTCGTATTTCATCGTTATTCAAATTATCTGTCGGAAAGTAGAATGGCCCTGCAACTATTATTGTGGCTTCTGATAGTGATGAGCAATTTCGGTGGCTTTGTATTGGGGTGCGATTTTAGGTCGAATTCAGCGGTTAATGCGCGCAAGCTGCTAAATTGTAATGTCGTTTTGTTCGTCCAATGAATAGAAGCACAACTGCGTTAAATTGTGAGTAAACCAGCTTGTAATGTTAGGAAATTGGACTTCGGGTTTCTGTTGTTTCGTCGTTCGTTTGTTTTGGGGACAGATTTTTTGTAATTGGTTGGAGTTTGGCTAAGAGTAAATTAGTTTAGCCGATTGTAATGTGCGTAAGCGGCTAAATTGTACCGTCGTTTTGTACTTCCAATGAATACCTACTTGTGGGTGAACAAGCTTATATTAATTAGACTTCGAATTTCCTTGTTTAGGGCTCAGGAATTTTGTATCTGGTGAGGGATTTATAGTTTGGGAAAGAAGTACCTAAATTCGTTTAGCGGATTGTTGAGCGGTCAATTCTCATTCGCGCGTATCATGTGTGTATGTTCGTTTGTTTGTTTGTAAATTTCTTTATTACATCGTAACTTCCAAACGGTTGCACGGATTTCAACTATTTAGGTGACGTTAGATTCATTTAAAAAACCCAGGTGTCCTTAGTTAAAAAAAAAACAGTATGGCGGAT
This sequence comes from Lacanobia wlatinum, assembly GCA_947578705.1. Lineage (NCBI taxonomy): Eukaryota > Metazoa > Arthropoda > Insecta > Lepidoptera > Noctuidae > Lacanobia > Lacanobia wlatinum. Next base: position 12,743,925 of record OX388043.1, on the reverse strand, counting down.
TTTGGGCGCTAAAGTGTAAGTCGTCAATATTTTTTTTTAACCAAACCTATCGAGTAGGGTATCAAAATGTCAAGTCATATATATGTTTAAATTCAGTTAGGAAACAGTTTTCGTTCATAAAAGTGTCCCGGTTTCGGTCTTTTTAGTGCATTGCTCATAAGTTGACTGTTTTTCAGTCGGGTGTTTTGATTTTTCTAATTATATTTTTTAATTTTATTGCTTTAGCATTTACGTAGATAACTTAACAAATTTGTATCCTTTAAAATTAGGTTTAAAAAAATGTATAAAGCAAAAAATAAAAAGTAAAATACAATTACGTAATAAATGACAATACATGAAAATAAAAAGAACGGCGTCATGATTGATGTTTTACCGAAAAATCATCCTATTTTCATTTGTAGGTGATTCAAAGAATTCTTGTTTCAAAAAACAACAAATAGTGTTGGAAAAAGCTTTTTTAAGTAACATTTATACAAAACTATCAGCGAAATTGGATCAGTGGTTTCGTCTTAAAAATTGTATATTTTTATACTTAGATTTATTTGCCGAAGTAGTTATGTCGATATGGTCTATGCAAATTCGTTAATTGTAAAAAAAACACCGGTCAATTGCGAGTCGGACTTTGACACGAAGGGTTCCGTACCGTATAAACCGAAAAAACACGTTTCTTGTATGGACGCCACTAATTTTAATTATTTGTTGTTATAGCGGCAGTAGAAATACACACTCTGTGAAGGTTTTAACCGAATAGGTACCAGGTAGGTAATAGGTAGGTTTTGATCCTTTACACCTATTACGGTTCTTGAGATACAGCCCGCTGACAAACAGACGGACGGTCGGACGGACTGGTGGACGGACAGACAGATGGACGGACAGACGGTCAGATAGACAGACGAACGGACGGACAACGAAGGCTTAGTAATAGGGTTCCGTTTGTTGGCCGATGGATACGGAACCCTAAAAAAGACAAAATAAATGAAAAATCCTATGGCGCTCGAGGTGTGAGCTAGTTCAAATAGCATTCTGGTCATGATTATAACAGTGCTATGCTGTTTAGTCAATCATTTCTTCCCAGTGTCTCGTGTCGAGTGCATTGATTCCAGATTAATCGACAAGGTAACGCTAGGCTACCTACATATTATGTAGGATCTGGTGAGGAAGAGTATTAAGTAGTTGTTATTAAAAAATGTCAAGCAGGGGATAGCTCTTTCTCCTGAACATTAGATGACGATTTTTTTATTGATGTTATTTTGTGAATTATGTCATCACAATTATTTATGATCGTGTAAACCAGTGTTTTTCAATCTTTTTCATGACACGGCTCCTTTAGTATGAAAAAATATTTCGCGACCCCCTACCCGTTGCTTTTTCATGTGTTTTATTTTGTGACAAATATTCAATCCAAAATATATATTCTTTTTCATAAATCACTAGTTTACAAAAAAAATAGTTAGGTTACTTTTATTGTACACCAAAACAACTTATATTAGACACAAACAACTAGACTTATAATCACGGCATTATGAAAAAACGCGTACAAAAACTAAATAAATCATTGGGCATCAAAAAAATAATCCACATCACTGTCTAGGGCAAAAGTGCCCAGAACACTGGCAGCATTGCCGCGTTGAATGGCAATACTAATTCTTTGGCCGAAAAAAAGCACAGCTCTCTGGTCACGTGAACAGTCGACAAGTTGTTTGCTGATGTCCTTAATATAAAGACTCGATGCGCACTCGGACAAAAAATTAAAAAATAATGTCAAAATCCATGGCAATTAAAAATAATGACTAACAAAATTGACTTGTGGTCATCGTCTCTAAATCAAAACCACTACAATTCATTTTGCTCGACACAGTCTTTTATTGAAGAAGTCGGATATGAGATTAACATCAAGGTACCTGGTACGAAAATAGTGTTAGAAAAGTTGAAAGAAGAACTGTGTCATTACTCCTCAATGCAAGAGATATCGAAGAATACTGGGCAACGGTGTATCTTAAATCCGTTGGCAAACAAACCGATTTATCTGCCGATGGGATGCTGCAATTGGAATTTCAGTCTGTCAATTTGGATATATTTTGGTTAAAAATAATTAACAATAAAGGCTTCGAAGTGTTTGATTCCATTTGCACCTCGTACTTGTGCGAGTTGGTATTTTCATCAATGGCCCAAATAAAAAGTAAGAAAAGAAATCGCTTAAATATGGAAAATGATTTAATTCTCAATGTAGCAAAAACAGATTCACGATGGGAGAAATTGGTTAATGAAAAACAAGCGCAACCTTCGCATTAAGAGTTCTCATAAGGTATTTTTTTATTTTTTATTAATTTGATACAAATGTTTAAGAAAGAAGAGATCTCATAAGTTATTTTTATTTTGTTTTATTTGATACAAATGATTATGTCCTTTAGTAAACATTTTTCTAAGTAAATCTTTTTAAACTTTAGTGTTTTTTTACCGCAGTAGCTTTCCCAAACTTTTGCAACCCCCCTATAGAACCTACAGGTTGAAAAACACTGGTGTAATGGTGATTTGTATTAAAATCACGATTCGGAAAACAAGCAATCATAATGCAGCAAGCATAATGTTTGTTCCATCAATATATCATCCTATCTACACGTGTATTTCATCCCATCTACACGTGTATATATAGATGGGATAATATATTGAGGGAAAAAAACATATAGGTTAACTTAGCTAAAATTAATTTTTGCTGAAGACTTATTGTTTGTCATCTACGACTTTAATGTTTTATAGTTATCATTTCAACCAAATGATGATGGTTTTATGGTTCATTCAGTACTTTTTTTTTGCCAAATTTAATTCCCCAGTTTATATATACTTTTTAGGAATCACATACTGTGGAAAAGTAGGTATTCTTATCCAGCTTTGACCTCAGTAAAGCAAGGTTCACAGAAACCCACGTAAGCAGATCATTTGTATGTATGTGGGGAAAGCGCTTAATGCTTGTAAAGTGGTTCGATCTCCAGATTACAGAGTTTATTCCAACGGTTTTTCTTTTACTTTCTTACTTGGAATGGATGTGTCGGGCGTCACTGATCCGTCTATGTAAATGGTTACATCACATGTCATGCTGCCATGTCATGGCTTTCTCTATTTATCTCCATGTGGAGACAAATGGAGAAAGCCATGACATGGCTTGGTCATTTTACAGATATAATTTTCCTGTTTCGTTTTTAGGGTTCCATATCCAAAGAGTAACCAAAGAAATACCCTATTACTAAGCCTTCACTGTCCGTCCGTCCGTCAAAAAACCAACCGTCTACCTATTACAGTTCTTAAACCGCTGTTACGTAATAGGTAGACAGTTGAAATTTTCACAGAATTTATTTGTATTGCCGCTATAACAACAAATAAAAAAAATTTAAGAGGGAGCCCTCTTTCATTTTATTTTTTATTATTTCGATCGTGTGAGAGTCCGACTCGCACTTGGCCGGTTTTTTTATCAACTTGTTATTACTTTTGCGTCTTTACTCGTGGAATTAAAAGTTTTTGTTTCTTTGCTAGCACGTGGTAATAAGTTTCTATGAGTATATACTAGTGTTTTTTAAAGCTGGAGAGACACTGTAGAAATTTATCACTCATCTCACTCAGAGGGATTCACGACCCCCAGCAATGAGAAATACGACGCGAGGAGGAGGATAGTAAGTTTTAGATAGTAAGTAAAATTACAACATCTTTGGCATACCTAAAAGTACAGTTAGTAAGAACTAACCCCTGTTGACACAAGCTTTTACAAAATGGCGACTAATTCTTTTATAACCGAGACATTTTCTAGAACAAGACGAGGTTTGTGCCCTTCTGAAGTGGGTAACTGACGGATATGTTAGAGTAGGTAACCACTTGCATTAATATACCGCTATTTCCAGACAGCCCACACATACACACACACACACACACATACACACACACACACGTATTTTTTTACTCTTTTATTGCACACACTTGTGCGCTATAATATTTTCTGCGTATTTGACTTCCGACCGAAATTCCGTCGGGTGAATAACCTGTATTAATTTAGTTCCAGATCACCATGTAAAACTTCAAAATTACACTGCGTAAACTTTATTAATTCCGTGTAGTAACAATAAACTGTCGGTTTCAGCTAATTATTCAATCGGATGCAAATATTATGCGCATAAGTAATGTTGTGCGCGTAACTTAGCTCAAGTCGAGCGTATGGCCAGAATTAATGGCAGGGACCATTTTATAAATTGTAGGCAATCATGGACTGTTTAGGAGGTTCCTTGATCAGAGAAGGCGATACATTGTTGGTAAAGTGTGACCCGACTTCTGCGAGAGTCAGGTCGACTAGAAACTATAATAATATTGTTCGCACGATAGCTCTTAACCAATTTCCTTTAAGTGTTATAAATACAAAATATTATTTTTGTTGGTTTGTCATTATTGCGAGCAATATGCCAGGCTACATGGTCTGGCATATAATGTTAAGAAGAGTGTGGTTATGGTCTTTGGGGCCAGGGGTAAGTACCCAGAAGCTGTACCTTCAGTGAGGTTGAACGGTATACCCCTTGTAAGGGTGGGTCAATTCAAATATCTGGGTCACTTATTGACCACTGGCCTCAAAGACGATGAGGATATTGACAGGGAGAGGAGGGCGCTGTGTGTGAGAGCTAACATGATTGCCCACAGATTCAGGCGTGCCTCTAAGGAGGTCAAGCGCACTGTATTTAGTGCTTACTGCACGTCTTTTTACTCGTGCAGTCTGTGGGCTCATTATACTCAGAAATCATACAGTGCCCTTCGAGTCCAGTACAATGACGCTTTCAGGGTGCTGATGGGGTTGCCCCGATACTGCAGTGCATCGGGGATGTTTGCTAAAGCTCGCGTTGACTGCTTTCATACTGTGATGCGGAAGCGGTGCGCATCCCTGGTCAGAAGGGTGCGGGGTAGCGCCAACAGCATTCTGTCCATGTTAGCAAATAGGAGAGATTGTGCGTTTGTGAATCACTGCTGCTGGGTTTCAGCTGGGCCTGTCACCTTGCGGCAGTGATGTCACAAGCTGTTTTGGTTTTTGTGTTGTTTTGTGTTCTACTAACATAGTTTTTAAGTACATTGTTACTAACACTATGAGACTTGTTACTTGTAATAAATGTTAATTATTATTATTATTATTTAATGCGTTAAGAAATGATCGTGTTTCTTTGTAAGTTTATGAGCTGGAGAGTGTCATTGACAATTTAAAACATGTAGATTGGAAAAAAATATTGGCTTGTACTATATGAAGTGACTGAATCGTTTTCATTATTCATCATCATCATCATCATCATATCAACCGAAAGATGTCCACTGCTGGACATAGGCCGCCCCCAAGCGTCGCCACAACGACCGGTCCTGTGCGTCTCGCATCCATCGGCTACCCGCGACCTTCACCAGGTCATCGGTCCACCTCATTATTCTATTAGTGAAAACGATTCTCAAAAGTCTTAAATATTTCAGGTTGAAAACGTAACGTTTCGGTAGCTCATGTTAATTTTAAATAGTACGCTCTTACCTTATACTTTTTAGAAAATTTGATTACGTTATTTGGTTATCGGCAAACGTAAGGTAGAACGCTTTCAGGTTAGATGGAGCGACGATCTTCGCAGGGTAGCTGGTAGCAGCTGGATGAGAGTTGCTAGAAATCGAGTTGAATGGCGTGCATTAGGAGAAGCCTATGTCCAGCAGTGGACTACTATAGGCTGATGATGATGGTGATGATCGGTCATAGAGATCCCATGATGTTACCCAGTTACTGGGCTAGATGCGCAAGCGACCGATTTCAATGAAGTCGCATAAATTCCCGCGATCCCCGGCGTAGGTGAGAGATGGAACACCGGGTTAGTTTTAGCCAGGAAGAGTCTGACAGACTCTCCGTCCCAGGGCGGAGGACATCAATGAGGATTAACCCCTATAAAAAAGGCTGCTCAGATTATTTTGGTTATTGCTGAAGGAAAGCAACTTTATCTATGCTCTAAGCAAATGAAAATCGTAGCTAAACAACGCCATGAGGAAAAGTTTTGCATCGCGTGCCACAGGTTCGCCGTCCCTGTTCCACATTGATTGTGTAAGTATGTAGGTATGTTTGAAAGGGTAGTCCGTATTGCGGTGCGTGTAAGCGTTTCATTTCATTTCTATTTAGTTAATACTTGCGACTTTAGTACTTGACATTCATTGCGTGTTACTTTTGTTGCTTTTTGTTAACAAATGAATCGTGTACGACTGTAATGGGGTCTTACAATATACGTGTGAAAGTTTAATTAAAATTCGTCGTTCTCTGAAGGTGTAATTAAGTTCTGTGAGATTATACATGCCTATGTTTATGTTGTGCAAGGTAATTTTGCTTGCACGCAATGTCGTTTGCATTCCTTCATACTGTGTGGTTTGTTTTTGTACAAAATCTTGTGCATTCAATCCTCTTATTCTAGCACTGTCGCTGCTGAAGCTATAAAGTTACAACATTCATAGTCTGTTTACAAAAAGAAGAGAATCTACACTTATATTATAAAGCTGAAGAGTTTATTTGTTTGTTTGGTCGAACGCGCTATACTCAAGAACTACTGGTTCGACTTGAAAAAATCTTTTAGTGTTGGATAGCCCATTTATCGAGGATGGCTATAAGCTACATAACCACCGGTTACTTGGACCCTGCCCCCGACATCGGCGAATTACTATTTTTTAAATATTTTTAAGTAATGGGAAATTATTTTTAAATGTTTTTGATGGGAAATGATCAAATGACTCTAACACAAACATTCTCTTCTGCTCTGCCCAGAGCGCGAACGAGCGTCAGACTCTTACTTACTAAAACCCATCCGTGTTCCTCCAGATGTCTTGTATGTTCCAGGGCCGCAGTGACTCTTTCAAACTAATTCCGCAACCCTGGTAGATGACCATAGTAATAGTAGAAATGAGTCCCAATTTTGTGATAAAAAATCTTGGCTCAGTCCAAACTTGTAAGCATCAGCTGCACATAGCCTTATCGTTACCGGATACCTACTGCTACTAAATAACTGTTATTGTTACTCCTACCTGAAACTCGGGCCGTTCTGGTTAACATGAATAATTTCCGTAACTTATGTATCTTAGGAGGAAACTATGGAAACTTCTGTTCGGTTCTGAGATAGTTAGTTGGTAATAATATTGAGATATTGGCAATTGTAGGTGCTACATGGCGGCCCCAGCAAGGTCTGTAACAATGAGCCACCGACTGCATAAGACTGCTTGAAAAGTCACTGGTTTGGAACATACATCTTGTTTTTTGCGAAAATCTTTTGGTACAAGTCATTTTTTTATCACACAACTGTCCCAGAAGAAGGTCGTTTTTTGAGAATATGTACGAGTATAGTAGGTATTTCTCTGGTATGTCCTGTAGATCTGACTGCCCGAAACGACTGTCTACGGCTCCGCGCAAACGGGCCATCGACCACCGGTGGCTGGCGACGAGCTGTTTACATGATTTTCAACACGTTTTGTATGCAATCGCCACACACGTGTAGCGATTGGCGTCCGTGACATGCCAACGGTGGTGCCACTCGTAACTCAGTATCCACGACATGTCACCGGGGCGGCAGCCACTCGCTGCTAATAACGCAATCCATCGTGAGACTGTACAGGAAACAAACAATTTGTTGGCACTGACTACTAGTGGTTGCCAGCGACCACTCGTGGCCGCCACCGACCAACTTCGTTTGCGCGGTACCAAAGAACGTGGCGCGCGAAAGCCACCAGTGGCTGGGGTCGGTGGCCCGTTTGCGCGGAGCCCAAGATCTTCATAATTATGACTACCGGGACGAGCGGCTAACGTGCTTTCCGAGAGGAATCTCGATATATAGACGGTCACCCATTTACGGAGCAACCTCGGTAAGCTCCCAATCTTCAAAAATTGATACCATACTACAGATATTTATTTAACGCCTTTATAACTTAGAAGAAAACACGATAAAAAAACACTGTTGTACTACAAGTTCTTAAGATAAGTCCTTGTAAAATATTGACGCGTGTTGACGACTTAATGCTCCATTACACCGAAGTACGAGCACCTTATCATTTATGCACCGATGCACTTCAGACGCGACAGACATTAGTGCACGGGATAAGAGACGAGAGCCGTTTTAATAGTTAAGGTCTGAGTAAATGTAGTTATTGCATGTACAGTCAGGTCGGTTATACTTTCGTCAGTTTAAATTTTTTTTCTTGTACCAAGTGTAGACAGATAATATAATGTTATAACTACGGCTAAGCTTGTGTGCTATTCCAGACTATAATCTATCTTTTTGTCTAATTTATCCTAATTATTTTGTAATAAAATAAAGCAGTTGTGACGTGTTACAGTAACAAACGTCCATCTATTCATCCAAACTTTTGCATTTATAATAGTAGTAAGATCGTCACTCATCTACGGCACAACCTCAGTGAGTGTTGCTGGACTTGAGAGATCGAACTCTGTGGCTATGAATTGGATAAAGTGACGTGACGCGTATTAATGTTTTGGGTTTGAAGTAAATGTGATTAATGTACAGTCTGGTCGGGTAAACCTTCGTCAGATTTTTTTCCAAGCCAGGAATTTTACATCACAAGGACAGTTCCCGTATTTTAAGGCCAGTTTGCATTAGTATTACCAATCTGTCTAAAACACCCCTAATTTCCCTAAAGTTGGAAAAGTTTTTGGGAAGTCCAATTCTCGTACTGAAAAACGTTTTAATGAATCAAACCTTTTAACGTATGAAAGTGGGACTTCTTTTAAAACTATATCACTGAGTGGACTAATCCGTGGAAATTCAAGATGAGACCAAAGATCAAAACATAAAATTTACATCAAACTTAAGCCTTTGAATGAACTGGCCATTTTATGTCATCAATAAAAAAAACTATATTTAATTTTTAATTATTCCGCGTTGCTTTGTAAAGTATCAACAAAGTGTAATTTTGTGACATTATCTGAATGACAATACCAAGTCAGTCGAGCAGATTTCTAAATCAGGAATGGGGGTCATAAAATTTGATTTCAATGTGTCTAACCTATTTTGACTGTGACTGTATGTATGTACAATCACAATCAGTTTAAGAATGTTCCTTGATAAAAGTTGTTACTTTTAAGTAGTAATCCGTAACGTTTTTGGTAATGCAGTTGTCCATTATTGGTAATGGCCACTTACAATTAGAGGCTCTAGATCAGTGGTTCCCAACCTTTATTTGACACAGAACCACTTTGAAAAAAAAAAATAACAACAAATAATAACAAATAGAAAAATGAAATAATTTTGTTTAAAAAAAAAAACGAGATTCAGACGAAGACAGTACTGCTTTTTGGTCATCTACAGTGCCATGAGCGCGCGTTCGTAAAAAGTGCGTCGCCTGCGCGTTAATAATACGCCATGTGTATAGACTCTAAGGTCCTAAGACTAAGCCCTCTATTTTGGTGAGACCCACGATAAATCGGCCTAAAACTAAAGCTATGACCAACAGCACCAAGCGTAGGGTCGAGGTAGATGGGCAGGAAATACAATATGGTCCATGAAGTCGCTAATGAAGGGAGATCTACCGATCACCCTGAAGCGAAAACTCATCGATATCCGTGTCCTGCCCGTCCTCAGACCTCGCTCACCGAATCGCAAAAGTTCCGCCTTGGGGTTTATCACAGAGCAATAGAGCGCAGCATTCTGGGCGTAAAAAGAGCCGACAGAATAAGACGACGTAGGAAAAAAGGCTGCAAAGCTTAAATGGGATCGGGCGTGCGCAGTGACCGCTGGGCAATAATCTCCACAAAGTGGGTGCCTGAGGATGGACGGCGCCGCCGAGGTCGGCCTAGGAAGAGGTGGCAAGACGACCTAGACGCCTACCTAGACCTACCTACCTACCTACCTAGACCTAGGGTTGGTTCGAGGTGACTCGGGACAAAAATATATGGAATGACTTGAGAGAGGCCATTGCCCAGCAGTGGGACAGTATAAGCTGAAAAAAAACTACTAGTTATAGATCAATAGTATTAGTACGTCAAAGTAACTTAAACATACTGTGATACGTAAGTACTTTGTAGGTATTCTTTATCCCAGGGGTTTCAGATGGAAGGTATTTTCCTAGCAATATGTTGCTAACCATACTCTTCTAATTAGTAGCTAATTACAGTAAAATTATCTCTAAGAAGATGTAGGTCTTCTTGTTGTCATAATAGTAGTTACCTACAACTATATGTCTTTAATAAAATACCAATTTTCTACTATTAATTTAGTAGGTAAATAAATACGCAGACGCGCATCGATTCGTGGTGGATATGCCACAAAACGTTTGGGAGTACTTTCGTTGTGCGTTCAGCTGAGATGTGGAATTCACTGCCTGAATCTGTGTCAAGTTACTACTAAGCAAGCCTGTTCGACGTCTACATCATCACTATCCATCAGGTGATATTGTCAAACGCGAGACTATCATATCGAATAGTTAAAAAAACTGTCAGTACTCACCAATTTGTTAAATTTCTCAAAACTATATGAATATAAGACCATGAGTTATTTTCTTGTTGAAGCTTAACACAATTTGATTCATCTAAAACAGAGTTTTATTTATTAAATACAGATAAGTTTTACATAACAAATATCACTATGAAATAATGAGGTAGGTACTAACCTAAAACCGAGAATCGACAATAAAATGTTCATGCTTTACTATTAAAAACTAGAATCGTCATTTGCACTTTTATATTGAAGCAAATTCACAAACACAACGGAGTTTTAAAGAAGTTATAAAAACATTTGTAATTATCTGTAACTATTCGATTGGAACAAAGAAAAAACTGATCAAGTGCGAGTCGGACTCGCGTGCAAAGGGTTCCGAACGAATTTAATTTTTATAACATGTTATTTTAACACTACAGACTTCTAATAGGTTTTCCTGTCTATCTTTAGGAGATAAGGGGGGGAATGGTCATTTTTCGTCTATTTTCTTGAATAACTTCAAAACTATTTATTTTAAAATTATGAAAAAAATATAATTAAGTCCCTCATAGTAAGTTCTTTCATTTGATATGTCACACGATATTGTTCAAAAAACTTTTTTTTTTCCTAAAAATTAAACGATTTACGTAACGCGTCCGTGTTTGGGTCATAGAAGTTCATATGTGTACCAAATTTCAACAGAAACGGTCCAGTGGATCCGGAGAAAACTGGCTGTGACAGACGGACAGACAGACAGACAGACACCCGAGTGAAGGGTTCCTTTTTTTTTTCGGAACCCTAAAAAATGCGTTTTTACATTCTCCGCACTGGTGGCTCTCTCTTGTGGCTGAACTGATAGGTACATACTCAAATGTCAATGTCAGTGTCAACGTCAACACAAAGCTTACATCATCCCCCTTCGAAATGCATTTTTTTTTTTTTATGAAAAGCCTAGCTTTTGTCCACGACTTCGTCCGCGCGTATCTCGTTTTTTTCCCGTTCCCGTAGGAAAATCGGAAAATCCCTCTAAATGCTCCCCTACACTCTCCAAGGAACCTACATGCCAAACCTTAGCTTTCTACGACTAGTAGAGTACTAGGGTGTGTGGGGTCGTTAGACCTTACTGCCCGCACGATAAGAAGAAGACGACTAGTAGTGTTGACTGTGCGTTGTCTATCAGTTACTCAGTCACTCACCAGTAACGAAAGATTTTTATATATTTAGTTTGATTAAGGACTAATAACTTCTTATCAATACTCAAAATATCACATACGCCATACAATCTATGTAATGAACCAACCACAACATTTCTACTTAAGACCACTAGTTGGGTACCGTAAGTATTGACAAAAGAACTTCAATCTCAATTCACTTCTATACAGCCAACATAGACTTTCATTCGCCTTGCCCTCAGGGGTTAGTTGAGCAGCTCTTAACCCAAACTTAACTTAAAATATCTTGTTCTTACTTAGCCCCGAAACTAACGAAAACGAATACTTTAAAATTGGTTTCAGAGTTCGGGTTCTGTCGGATATAAATAGATTTTCTGTGGAAGGGTGATTGGGTTGTAAATTCTGTTTACTGTAGATAATTTAGTTACGTAAATTTCTAAACAAAAACAGAAACGGTTTTAGTAGATTAAGTGCGTTGTAGCTCTTTGTTTCTCCAGTGTCTGAAAAAGGTCTTTATTGCTATTCTGCAACGATCTCACCGTAAATAAAGTTGTTGATCATCATCATCATATCAGCCGAAAGCTGGAAATAGGCCTCCCTCAAGTGTCCCCACAACAACCGGCCCAGTGCGTCTCACATCCATAGGCATCCCATGACCCTCTCCAGGTCATCGGTCCACAATGTACGAGGCCTTTCAATGCTGCGTTTTCTGGTACGCAGTCGCCACTCCTGAACTTTTCGGCCCCATATCTGTTCTACGAGCAATATGCCCTGCCCACTGCCACTTCAGTTGTCGATACCAAGCATAAATTGGAATGACAGCTAGCGTTATGCTTGCTTCTAGTTATTGCAGTAAGTTTTTACAGAGTCGACCAGTAAATCACCTTTATAGCGTACATTTGTCTATGCATTTGGTGCCATCAATAGCGTCGATCAGTTTCTATAACTAGTAGCCACAGGATAGTATATAGTATTAATTGTCCTATAGTTTTTGTACCTAATTTACACTCCTGAGTGAAATCATTCGGCGGCGGCGGCCTCTGGCGTCCGGCCCTTGTTCAATCCATGGTCCGGAGCGAGAAGGTATAGGAAGCAAGGAGAAGGTGGGGCGCTTGAGGGAGAAGCAAACCTCATGTGCCAGTTTCCACAACAGAAGAAGACGCACCGGGCGTCTCGAGACCACCGTAGGCGCGGGGCTGCGGACTGCGAGCGTTGGGTGGCTCGCCGTCCGATCAGAACCAGGCCTGGGTCGACGGCGCGTTGTGTTCCACGCGCGCCTCAAAGAGATTGTCAGCATAGTAGACGGGGTCGACTAGGGCCAGTGCCTGCCAAGGTTATGAAATTTGTTCGGAAGAGTCACAGCGGCTCTGGAACGCAAAGGGCATTAAGAGGAATACGGATAGGTTTGAAGTCAGTAAGAGTCTGACACTCCCTTCTGCTCCGCCCAGATCAGCAGGAATCATTTGATGATTTCCCATACTTAAAAAAAAATGTGACTATATAGGTTTCATTTCTTCGACCAACCTATGTCCCAAGCTAATCCATAAACAGCGACTTTTTCCGCACCCAAGCATTCTGAGGCACCCAAGATGTGGGGCGACGGACATCCTCAAGTCTGCCGCCTCTGGACCCAGTTAGGGGGGCCGGAAGAGGGCAGCGTATGCCCTCCTTCGACGCCCGGTGCGCCTACTGCGGGCCGGGAGAGAGGTCGAGATCTCCCTCTCCCTTTCCGCAGCCTCCTTCTGCGCGATAACTGTATCGCAGAAGGAGGATGCAGCTCAATGTGCCGCTGCATCAGTAGCTCGCCACGCGCCCGCTCGAGGAAGCTCTACCCTATGTTTAGTTTTTTAGGGTTCCGTACCCAAAGGGTAACCAACGGAACTAAGTCGCCGCTGTTCGTCCGTCCATCTGTCAGTCAGCGGGCTATATCTCAAGAATCTAACGGGTAGACAGTTGAAATTTTTATAAATTATGTATTTCTATTGCTGCTATCTGTAACGACAAAAGGTTTATGTTACGGAACCCTTTGTGTGCGAGTCCGACTCCACTTGGCTGGTTTTAATCACTTGATATTTTCTTGTTGTTTGTCTGTGCGTGTCCCAAATAAATATATTCTTTTTAGGGTTCCGTACCCAAAGGGTACTCGGGTGTCTGTCTGTCTGTCTGTCCGTCTGTCACAGTCAGTTTTCTCCGGATCCACTGGACCGATTCTGTTGAAATTTTGTACACATATGAACTTCTATGATCCAAATACGGATGCGTTACGTAAATGATTAAATTTTTAGTTCGGGGTTTACTTTTGGCGGTCAAACTAGAAAATTAAAAAACAAAAGTTTTTTGAACAATATCGCGTGACATATCAAATGAAAGGGCTTACTGTGAGGGTTTTAATTATATTTTTTTTCTTAATTTTAAAATAAATGGTTTAGAAGTTATTCAAGAAATTAGACGAAAAATGACCATTCCTCTCCCCTTATCTCCGAAACTACTGAGCCTACAATTTTGAAAAAAAATGGACATAATAGATGTTTACCTAAGGATTACAGGAACATCTATTAGAAGTCTGTAGTGTTAAAATAACATATTACAAAAATTAAATTCGTTCGGAACCCTTTGCACGCGAGTCTGACTCGCACTTGGCCAGTTTTTTTTTCTCTTTTTGCCACGTTTATTGTAATGTAAAACATCAAAGCATCGATAGGCACTCTCAAAGGAAATGTGTTTAGTTAATTAACTTTTCTATAATAACAACCTCAGCCAAGCTACCTACAATAATGATTTGTTGTTAGTTTAACCTAATTAGCAACTAGTAAACTACACGTCCCTCTGTAGTACGTCGGTTCCGTTGTCGCCATACAACTTTATTTTCAAAAGCTCTTCAAATGCACTGATTAGTTTACCGAGCAGGAAACCAGTCGATTGGAAACGCGTTGAGCTCGATTTGTTTTTAAATTCAAAGGGGTACTTTGGTTGTTTTTTAACAGAAGCGGCTTTAGGTATTAGGATTTTGTGTCGTCATTTGAAAATAGAAACTAATGTAATCTAACTTCTAACTAATATTATCAGCAGCTAGTGTTACATCAATACATATTTTGTTGGTACATCGTTAACCATTTCATTTGCTGTTTCCTAAGTAACCTAAAATAGACACACGAACAAAACTTAATACCTTAGATTGGGAATAAAACACTTAATTCTGGTAATACGCATTTGATTCAGCAGTTATCGAACGGTAGGGTTGCGGAATTTGTTCGATAGAGTAACCGCGGTTCTGGAACGCAAAGGGCATTAGGAGGAACACGGATGGGTTTTAGACAGTAAGAGTCTGACGTTCACTTCCACTCCACCCAGAGCGAAAGGAGCCATTTGACGATTTCCCTAACTTAAAAAAGACAACAAACTGTGCGGTGTATTCCCTAAAGATGACCCTTTTCGGTCAACTATCCCCTTAACTACCGAACTTGACATTCAGCCTCACTTACTTTAATTGTGTCCGGAATCTTACGAGAACAAAAATAAATCAGACGAGATTTAGGCTAGATCTTAAAAACCCATTATTTAAAAAAGATTAATTGTTTCCTATCTTTTAAAACAGTTTTATGATTAAAATTTTGGCTGTTAAAAGAAAATTTTCTGTACTCGGACGAAAGTTTGCGAAAAATATTAATGGTTCGAGTCTAGAAAGTTAACTATTGTATGCAAAGTTTGTTGAGCGTTTGTTTTCGTGAAGTTGAATATTGTGGCATAGTGTTTGAGCAATTAATTTGCAAAACTTACAAGGCGTAAGTGTTCAAGCGCTTAATTTTTTTACCCGGGTTATTTTGACAAAATATACAGGGTGAATTTCTCAAACTCCCACGACAACATCATTGCTTACCATCAGGTGAGAAAGAACATTGTAAAATGCCTATAAATCCACGTATGAAACCTTTTTTATAATTTACATTTTAATTATTACAGTAGAACGTACACTTAATAAATTACGAAAACATTTTAAAAAGTAACTTACTTCGGTCTTATTTTCTGTATTTGCCTATTTAAAACGTCAAATTGAAACAAAGCACTCTCAACGCTTAGTGCATGAGTATGATCTTTCTGCCGATATATCAGTAATGCATACGTCTATATTGCACTATGCTAATCAATTCTTAGTTATTGTATACCTGTATGGGGTGGTACCTATAAAATTATGTTTTTGCAATTGGAGAGAGCCCAGAGATACCTCCTAAAAGTTATACACTGCAAACCCCGATACTACCCGACTACAGACCTGTATAAGGAAAGCCAGATATTAACTGTTGGACAATTGTTTGTCCTCCACAAATTCCCCCTTAATAAAAAGAGTTTACAAAAAAGACGCGGAGAATTTCTTTGTTCTCCTGTTTAATGTAGAATTTATAACAAAATTAATAAGAAAATCTCACTTTATAAACTAAATAAATATAACTTAAAAATTAAACTAATTGGCTTAAGTCCTTAACTTATCAAGAAACCGAAAAGCTCATATTAATTGTGGGCAGTGAATGGGAAATAATAGAATATAGAAATACATAGTTGAGTACATAACTATAAATAAATTTCTATCTATAAAACATACGCATACCTGTTAGTTTGGGCCGACGGTCATTTCTTTTCTTTGTGATGTATCAAAGGTATTTTAGTAGTCAAGGACGTAGTTTTGCATCCTCCCAAATCCTGTCAGACTATAGCTTTCTTTATTTGCACCTAGTAAATGAAATATGCCCAAATTACAGCCTTGAGATGGATCTCACTCGTACTGTAAAACCTATATATAAAAATCAGTACCCAGACTTAAAAAAGTGGTTAAAAGGCTTTGGCACTTGATACCTGGCCGTCGGCCTAAGTTACCACGTTTGCGTATGTTAAAATAACAAACTAACACTATTCTATACCACACATTTTGTTTGTGAGAGAGGTCTGGCAGCTCTAGGATCTTAGTCCACTTGGTATGTTTCTATTGGCATAATTTTAACCTGAAAATTCGAAAGCATTTTGGATTTTTTAGGATTCTCAGAAGTGTCCGTGATTTTAAATTAGTTTCAGTCGAATGTATGCATTACTTAGAACACAGAAAGTAAATTCTCGTCTCTGTTGGTTCTTAGGCGAACGATGTATGGACGCATAGCAATATCCTTTAAAAAGTAATTTGTTAAGAATGAGCGCTTTCCTTTAGTTTGCCATGTGTTATTAATTCCCAGAATTTGATTCTTAGTAGCGACACTTTCGAATGGTCTACTAATACAGGGTATGATTTTTTTTGAAAATCAACCGGTTCGATTCCTGGTTAAGAATACCAATTTAAAAAAAATCCAAATATGCAGTTTCAATTTTCATCAAAATCGGTTATTGTTTGTTTTTTTGCTATTTCTCATAGTTTCGGATTTGGCCATCCATGCACATTTTAAAAGTTCACCCTGTATAACCCATGTTGATCATGAATAATTTTCCTCTAAAATGATGAAATAAGGTTTCAGATAAGTTCTTCTTGCGAAAATCCTTCAAAATAACACAAACTTACGAAATTGCCACTCTGTACAATGAGAGAGTACCCATCGACTTACCACTTAAACCTCAAATAACTAACTTGTAAAAACTATCAACATTCGGAGAAGAAAGATATAAAATAAAACCTGTCCAAGTGAATGAACAACTTTAGAACCCAGTAGGAAATGCCACCACACAAACTACTTAGCTGAAGTTTCAATACGGAGTTTGGCAGCTCGAACGATTCCTTTCTCTACCTTGCATTTTACTTTTTGGTATAAAAAGAAACCGCCCAAGTACGATTCGGACTCGCCCACCGAGGGTTCCGTACAAATTTGTAGCTACAAATTAGTTTGAATAAAAATGTTTAATTTATTTTTAAAATGTTCTAAATAAGTACATATTACCTACATATTCACAAACATTGGAACCATTAATAAAATAAAAAAAAAACAACAACACAAAACAAACATAGTACATAACTGATAAAATAAAGTTAACACAATAAATCAACCAGTTTGATTTTGTCTACACCCTTGATTGTCCTATGGAGCAGGACCAGCAAGTCTCCAAGCATTCTTATCCTGAATGTAACCTTCTAATTTATAATATGCTTGTTTACAAAGTGTTCTTTTAATATACGTTTTAAATTTATGTTCAATCAGTTCTAATATGTCACAAGTTATTTTATTGTAACATTTAACACAGTACCCCATGAAAGATGTGTGTACTTTAGTTAGTCTATAAAATGGTTGATCTAATTTATCTTTATTTCTAATATTAATATAATGGCTATCACTAATTTTATTAAAAATATGTCGATTTTTCCATATATACATAATATTTACATATATAAATTAGCAACGCATTGTCATAATATTTTTTTTAAAGTTCCCTTAGAGAATCGCGGCGACGCAGATTATAAAGGGCTCTGACAGCTCTCTTTTCTAAAATAAATATGGATTCAATATCAGCAGCCCGACCCCACAGCAAAATATCGTATGACATTATACTGTGAAAGTAACTGAAATAGACCAAACGTGCGGTTTCTACGTCTGTTAAAGCTGGCGGTATCTTGTCATATCACATACTACGGTGCCTCAAGATGAAAGTTTATGACCAATGGGTGTTGCTAGTGATGATACATGGAACTGAAACGTGATCGCTCACAATTTACCTCATCAGAAGGCTTGAAGTTAATCTCTATATTTTTATGAATAAAGGCTGATCTTTCACACAGTTATTACTCTTATAGCATTCCACAATCATGCTCAAACTTTTCCTACAATTCCTTCCAAAACTCCCTTAAATTCGACTGCATTTTCCTACACGAGCTGCTTGCTTCTAAGTTGATTAAATCAAGTAGGTATTTATCAGCTTACTCATTCTGCATTCGCTTTTGTCCACTCTGATCACGAGTTCGATCCCTGCGTCGAGTAAATATTAGCATCGTCGATGGGTATTTGTTCGGAGTCTAGGTTCCAATGTTTGTCTGTATAATGACACTCCTGGGATTGCCTGTGAAAGAATCTGGAGGAGTCTATTTTATGGTGTTGGAGCTGTTGTTTTTTGATTTGGTTAAAGGTGAATAATCAGGCCTAGCTTGGTAGTATCGGTTCCTGTGTGTAAGAGAAAAGGTGCTTGTAAATGTGACATTCCATAAGCCAGCGGTCGGTAACACGCGGCCGGCGAACGTCTTACTTGCGGCTCGTGGATGTTTTGTAAATAAGTTATAAATATTAAAATAAATGCATGAACGAACCGCGATCGACCCTATAGTATGGATCCAGCTTTAAGAACGGGCTTCGCTCTGCCCGCTAATGAACAAATGAGACGCGTGGGAGGGGCGCGGGCGGAACGAAACGAACATCAGCGATGACAGTTGCTTCCCGCGCTCTGTCAATCGGTTCGATGCGTGATTAGTGCAACCATCTGATTTTGACGAATTGAAAAGGTTTGCTCAGCAGTTCATTACAATTTTTAACTTTTTCAATAAAACTGTCAATTATAGAAAAAATAATTATGCTTCTCGTCTCTCAGATGAGCATTTGAGAACCATTCTACGATTTGCAACTACAAATATAACAGCTAACATACAAGATATAGCCTCCCAAATGCATCTTCAGACATCACACTGAAATTTGTATAAAATCAGTTACTTGTTAGTAGTTCCTATGTAGTTTTCATTTTTATTATTCAGTGATTATTTTTCTAGCTATAAAACTCAAAAATATAAACATACCGTAAGTATTACGTGTACGAATCAAAATCCGTTTGTTTTGACAATTTCAATAGCATTTTCATTTTTTACTAAGCAAAATATTATCGATTTCAATATAAGAGATTCGATTCGATTCTATTCCATTCTATTCTAATATTACTCTGAAAATATTACCTCAAAACCTGAACTAAAATATTTGAGTTCAACAAAGCTATACTGGGAGATACAGACCAGACTCCAATCCAACGTAAATGGGGTTGAGGATTAAAATTAGATTGGAACCTAAATAGAAAAATGTCAGGGCAACCCGGTTCAGGTGGATCACACAGTACACTGCTGGTAAATAAGCAGATGTGGATCAATGTTTTATTTAAGTGTTTTGTTGTTTTTTTTTGGTCATACAAAAATAAGTTCCACCTTTTTCGCTGAAAGTGCCATAAGAACTTTTGGCTATAAAGGGTACTGACCGATGTGTGCGTACCGCTCGTCTGCGATTGATTCTCGTCGACTTCTAATGGTCTCCTCTGACTGCTATACCGAACCGCATTCGCTAGGCGGTTAACCGCTAAAAGACTTATTTGGGAACCTGAAACCTAGTGAACTGCTACGGCAAGACCGAAGGCTGAGGAGAAGTACTGCCAGACAAGAGAGAACGAGCTCAAGAAACCCATCTCTCAGGTTAGTCATAATATAAGTTAATTGCAACCTTTTACAACCTTCCGAACCGTCTTATCCTTGATACAGATCAGTCTCTGTGCAGTACAGTTCACTGCTGGACCTTCAGTC
Organism: Lacanobia wlatinum; assembly: GCA_947578705.1. Lineage (NCBI taxonomy): Eukaryota > Metazoa > Arthropoda > Insecta > Lepidoptera > Noctuidae > Lacanobia > Lacanobia wlatinum. Next base: position 12,723,790 of record OX388043.1, on the reverse strand, counting down.
AACTCCTAACCAGCCGTCAGCCAGCTACAAAATACAAAATAGGTGTACATATTCTATTAATGTTGCTCGGCAGCTGCGCTGACACAAGCATGATATTTTGTAAGATATTTAGATATTTCATTATTGTTTGTAAGATATTTTTGTGACCAACAAATGGACTATTTGTCTGAATAAATAAATTGATTGATTGAATACAATTCATGAATAAATTAGAACACGTCTTTTCTAAAATAAACCAAGCGCGAGGCGGACTCGCGTATGAAGGTTTCCGTAACATCGTATTTTTATTATTTGTTGTTATAGCGGCAACAGAAATATACATTCTGTAAAAATGTCAACTGTCTACTTATTATGGTTCATGAGATATAGTCCGCTGACAGACAGAGTGACGGACGGATGGACAGCGAAGGCTTAGTAATAGGGTTCAGTTGGTTATCCTTTGCGTACGGAACCCTAAAAATGCAGTTACTCGACCAACAAGGAACAACAAACCCCAAGATATCGTCGCAAAAAACAGCATTTATAATTTCCCAGCGTCCATCAGTTATTCAGTCAGGCCGTATGTCAGACCGGCTCTCTCGATTTTAAACAAATCAAAAAGTTCCTGACGTGCAACGGTCACACGTCGCTCGCTCACTGTTTCATGAAACTAATATGGTGGCCTAACGAACTATCGGATTACAGAAGTTTTGCTTTGTAACATGCGTTGTTATGTGCCGAAACAAGCAGAGTAAAGCTTGACTTGTTTGTGACTTTATTTATGACTGATGTTCGGCAGCTTTGATGGCGTGGACCATTTTATATCAAGTGTCTTTGGCGTACCAGTTAGGTATTCATATAGATTTTTCGGGTTAGATGACGGGCTCTACGTTCACTCATTTTGCTCACTCTAGCGCTTACCGTCTTCTTGAAACCTAATCTATCCATGCCCCAAGTTCCCGAAGTTGCTTGGTCCGCTCTTCGTTCAACGGTTCAATCAGAGTGCTAATTCTATTAATTTTTAAGGAATGTATTAAAATTCATATGTCAAAAATGTATGGAAATTAATGTTTTTTTGACAGAAAAGAAAAAAAAATTGCAATTGGTCTCTGATATTAGTTTTGCAAAATTATAAAAATAACTATTAACTAAGCACCCGTTAAAGAAAATGTTGATATGGCACATACCTATACACACCGACTGTTACATTTATTGAAAATGATGTCTATATTATTATATTTAGTATAAATTAGAATTGAAGTAGACATTTTATGCGTCATTTATTTAACACCCAACCTATAGGAAATTATATCGATATCACTCATCTTTGTGTGGGATGACAGCTGTCAAATTGATGATTTATTGCACAGATAATAATCTAAAGTGACTCAGTTTTCTTTTAGTTTCTCGAAATATAAAACAGGATAATCTTGTCCCCATCGATCATATAAGGAGGACAAATTTTTAGAGCCTTATTTTTTTCGCCTTCAAGGCCAAATGTCTCTTTATGTTACGGAAACGATCATATATTGGGACTCTTGAATTCATGCTCCATCACCATGTTTTTCATTTTGATCCAGTGTCTCATATTAAACTGGCAACAGAACTACTGCTGCCACTTTACTAACTGGCCAATATTCTAAAATGAGTGAATAGTATAATTTTACCACTATTTTTCCTCTATAATATGTGAAATAAAAAAATTGCGCCGCCGGAGTTGGGTTTCATTTATATGGACCATCAATCGTCTCCTTTGTGCCCATAATTATAAAAAGAGCCCGTGTCAACGCTTATGTTAGGTTTCAGATAAATGGTCATTCACCCACATACATTTATTGACTTTCATAATACCAAAAAATCAGAACCAAATAAAGACTTAAAACTGTCCCGAATCGACGTCTATCGTGTTCCCTTACGTTCTCTAGTAATGAAAAACGGGTCATAATTTATAGTTCGGGTATCTACTAAGGGATATTAGGGAAAGGTCAATTTACTTCATTGCAAGTTTATCTGGCGCCTACCATAGCTTAGAAATAAATAGTAGGTAGGCACACAAAGTTCTAAAAGTTTTTGTAACGGTTTAGAAACATTAACTTGTCCCAACTCGAAGGGCCTTAGGATAAACTGTCAAGACTTTGATCAATATCTCTAAGAAAAACAAAAGAGAAGACCTTTTCAGTATGTTTATGTATGTTGATTAGTTGACTTTTGATCTTCATGTAAATTTTCAGACAAGACAGACTTTACTCGACAACATTTATCAATAGTTCAGAGAAATGTCTGTCCTTAAAGTTAACTAGGTCTGTGATTAAGTTTATTATCTAAAAATACTTCAGGGTTGCTTAAAATGTATGTTGTTGTACCAAAAGGAACAATAGTATTTGTAGTGTTTGTAGATATTATACTTATGATTTGTCTCGAGAGCATACGTCACAAGGTGTGGGCTGAGTGGGGGTCAGTCTGTGTTCGACCGTCATTGAGGGAGCAAGTAGTGGTGCGTAGGCGAGCCAACTACAGAACCCACAATTAGTGATTTGTTGCGTGGATACTTCAGTATTGTGTGATCTATTTTAAGTTTTTGGTATGACTCACGGATTTTTTTGGACCTCCACAATTTAAAACCTATTCCCAACCACTGCAACTCCTGAAAGCTAGGATCAACAGTGGTGACTACCTAAAATGCGTCGAATAAAAACGATTCAATTGACTTGGTTATCGCTATGAAATAAATCAGAAAAGAGTAGTGCAAACAGAATCTAATTATAGAAACAAAAAAGAAGTTAAAGTACAATGGACGTCTTACCTGTGTGATAAGATATGCATGGTACTTTCACTTGTTTTTTAATCAATATATTCCTGTACTTATTATCAAGTATAAAATAAAGGCGGAAACCCACTGCAAGACACGGAGAGACTACGCACATGTGTGAGACTTCGCTTTGCATGAAAATGTATGAGATTGTCTCCACTGCAACTCACGGACACGCTACTCATTAATTGACGTCATTGGCACACGCGTGGCTTGCTCGAATATGGCGCCCACGTAGCTCAACACTGTAAACGTCATGCACGCTGTGCACGTGGTACACGCTATACACGAATATTAACCCACGACTATGTCAAAACCAGGAGCAAGGGTGAGTGGGTGGTGGCCGAGTGGTAACGGCTCCGACCGAGTACTGGTGGCCGAGTGGTAACGGCTCCGACTGAGCAGTGGTGGCCGAGTGGTAACGGCTCCGACTTACGAATTGTAGGTCGCGGGTTCAAACCCAGCCAGGCACATTACTTTGTGTAATTTATTTCATCACCACTGCTCTCAAAACGGTGAAGGTCCGGAAATGTCCTAGAACCAAAAATTCGAAGACATGTGACATTCACCAACCCGCATTGGGCCCGCGTGGTGGATTACGGCCCATTCCCTCTCTTAGAGAGGAGGCCTGAGTCCCAACAGTGGGAACATTATAAGGCCGACTATGCTATGCTATGTCAAAACCATATTCTTGCAAAAAAATAAAAAAACCATATTCTTGCCTCTCCGTGTCCCGCCGTGGGCCACACTACTGTTGTACATAGTCATGGGCGTATTAAGCATGTACTGTAGTGCTATTCTGTACCAACATTTTCGTATCTCGACAGTGGAATCCGAGGTGAGTTTCAAATTAAGACCTTTATGTAGTGTGCAATAAAGCTCACTTTGTGAATTTTGTCACTCAGGTTTTTTTTATTTTTTTTGTATGTACAATAAAGCTGCTAGTTACTAGCTGGGATGGTAGTTACTGTAAGGTAGGTCAGTCAAAGTTACTACGAGGGGGTCTCGAACCCATCCATATTTTGCGAGACATAATATTTGAAAAGCCCATAAACTAATCTGTCACTCATGGAAGCACTCAACATACCAAAATTAAGACGAACAAAATGTTTTTGTAAGTTCAACTAACAGCCTACAAAATGATTAATTGGAATTCAAGACAATACTTCGTCTAAAACGTAGGCGTCAAAATATTATGTGGCAGTTCAAGCAGAAGCTTAACTTATTACATTACACACAGATTGGTGTTGGTCCCGGCTGTCATTTGTAGACCTTTGAGTCTTAATAGGTCTTCCGAAGCCAGAAAATCTGACATCAGTTTAGCCAAGAGGTATCGCGTTATAGAATAGAACAGAACCGAATAACAGAACAGAACAGATCAGGACAGAACAGCTCAGAACAGCACAGAACTGAATGGAACGGAACGAAACGGGACGGAACGGAACGGAACGGAATGGAATAGGTCGGAACGGAACGGAATGGAACAGAACGAAACAGAACGGAACAGATTGGAATGGAATGGAATGGAATGGAATAGAACAGAATACAATAGAAAATATTTATCATCTTGTTGTGTAGTTACTGGGTTGAGTGGTCGGTCCCAGCTGTCTTTTGACAGGTATTATGAGTAGTCAGAAGCCAGAAAATTTGGGAGGTCCGATAGGCAGTTGCTCTATGCAAAATACTGGTACTTAGTTGCATCAGGTTAAACTGAAAGCCGTTCCCATGGGAAAAATCTAGGCATATTGAATTGATATTTTTGATCTTCTGATTTTATTCGTCTCGTGGCACGTATAGACTGTGTTGTATGAAATAACATTGCCTTGTCTTTCACGACTTGTTAGAGAAAACATTCATGTTTTGACTGCCATACAAAACCGTTCTACGTTATAAAGGTACATCAGACTTCTTGCGCATGCTACGTTGTTCTTTATAACGTTTACTTGTGTCAAGTTGAATTTTTAACCAGTTTTTATAGATACCTTCAACCATATCCAAAGATATTAAATTAAGTATTGACTTTGCCCATGAATTCATAAAAGACGCATAACAAAAAATATTTTTTTCGTTACTCATACTCGGAAAGTAGGCCTGAAGTTGCCTGAGGAGTAGGTTGAAAGTATGACTTTTTAGCCCTAGGGAGAATCGTTTTCAACTGACAGATCGTTCGATCCGTCAAATTATAAAAGAAACACTTGTTGAATATTTCTATTGAACCATGTCCCAAATTTTTATACAGCCAGTCCATTACAGCGCGATGTAAAATTTAAATAACGTAAAGATGAGTATTAACTAAAGATTATATTTTAAATGACTTTATTGTAATTTACTTTCAACTCTTTCTTTTGGCAAAATAATGACCATTTTTTCAATGGTTAAAGTGTAAGGCTGAATATCTCACCGGTCACTTAAAAAAAAAAACAAAATAGACGGGAAAGCTGCAGTCCGATCTTCATTTGTTTTTTCGATTTTTAAAGTTTTTTCATACTTTTTACGTATATCAGAGACGTTTTATACGCTTCGATGAGTTCATCAGATTCAGATATGGATTTTTTCTTTAGCTGATTCGTGTTTTTATTTTTACTTTCCTTGTATTCGTAATGAAAAGCATAGTGTTTACATCGTGTGAAAGACTTATTTAGTCCATCGAGTTGTTGCTGCCCTCATAATAGCAAATGCAGTACTTGCAAAATAGCGGTTTTGAGAAAAAAGAGGTTAAGTGTTTTTTCTAAATCTCTACTTTAACTGATATAAAACTCATTTGTTTTGTTATGGAAAAATACAAAGATTTGTTTAGTTTAGTTTTGAAGCGAATTTTTCTTATGTGGGTCTTTAGAAAGTTGAAAACTGCAGTTAAACCTTGTATCCCTATTTGTGATTTACATCAACGTAGTGCAGTAAAATGCAGCACTCGTATATGTTACTGCATTTTTATTTAGGAAATTCATTAATTGCATTAAGCACAAGCAAAGTAAATTACTGAAAATAAAAGGCATGATGCAGTATACGAATAAGTTTTCAAACATTTAAATAGAAGAAAAAGGAAAAACATGATTAATTACAATGATTTATTTTTTAAAACCTTTCCATTAACTAAAAATGTTAGCAGAAATATTCTATCACTCGTTTTTCTGTTTTTTTTTTTTCATTTTTTCGATTTTAGCGATAGATACCTTGTCTTTTTCAATCGTCGAGTAGGCAGTGTTAACTATGTTTAGAGTTTTTATTTAAAAAGATACTTTCCTTTTAAACTATAGAACGAAGACAAAATAGCACGGATCAGAACACGTTTTCTGTTTCGGGAACCCCCTTAATCTTAATTTTTTACTATTTTTTTCATTATTTATAGTTAAAGCAGCAATAAAAACACATATCACATGTACGTACATATTGCGAGTACTGCATTTAACCTAGTTTATGATCATTACTGCATCTATACTAAGGATATCAGATAATTTCACACAAAATACTGCATTCTTACTCTGTTTCACCAAGTTCATCAAAAAAAAAAATCTACGTATAGCTGAAAGTCTCCAGATGTCATTTCATTATTTTGAAAAACGGGAAATTGTAAAAAAATATCGATTACTGCATTTGCGAGGGCAGATTGGCACTCTCGCTACGTTCGGGCGCCAAACGCCGTCTCGGGACTAAATCTGTTACTTTCAGCCCTAAGATACAATGTACAATTTTTGACGTCTCATTTTATTGAAATGTCCTACCACTGGCCAATTCTCGTATTTTTTAAAACTTTTTACAAAAAAATACAACCGACCGAAATTGAGGTTATTTTATACTTTGTAGTGTTTTGTTTGGAAGTCGGTTGTAGTTTTTTTTTAATAGTTTTTATTTTTCACTTTTAAGTGGTGATACTTGAACGTCGTCCTGCAGTGCGATTCTGTAAACATATCGAAGTGAATACTTGGGCGAAGTGAACGACAGAGCTATCAAACCATACAAACAAGATGGCGTGACAACTCACTTGTCGTTCACTCCACTTATGTGGTCACGGTGAGATGTCGACAGAATCGACCGGCTGGTCTACCCAAAAATAAATAAGCAAAACTGCCCTAAATAAAAACTACGAAGCTAAACATAATTAAATTTTTACGGACCAAATGGTAAGTATCACATCGAACTAAAAGGGAATTAAAGAAATCAAATCAGAAACCTCGGAGTAATCGTTGTACATACATAGAAAAAAAAAATACCCACCGAATTAAAACCTACAACTTTTTTAGAAATCGGTTTAAAACACTACAAAGTTTAAAATAACTTAAATATCGGAAGTCTAAAACACCGAATTACGAAATTTAAGTTATTTAAAAAAAAGTTTATTTTTTATTTTTCTCTTTTTAGTGGTACACCACACCTAATAACGCCACTGGAAAGGCGCAGGAAAGCAAAATACGCAATTTCGTTTACGTGAGTTTTCGTTTAGTTGTGAGAGAGTACAAACCAAATACGTCTTCTACGTTAACGAATTCCAGCTATTTTGATTCAAAAGTCAAACTGCTAAACCGATTTTAATTAAATTTAAATGGAACCAATCGGAAAATATCCTTTCACATGAAACAATAATTTTTCAAATCGGTTCATAAATAACGGAGTTATGAGGTAACTGACATAAAAAAAAATTCAACCGAGTTGAGATCCTCGTCCCTTTTTTGAAGTCGGTTAAAAATCGATCAAAACGAAGTCGCAATTTCATCTGCGTTGCGAATAGGAACGCAATAAAAATGGAAATACGAGAATTGCCCTTCTCATCTCACCGTCTGTCAATGTCAAAAACTTGTCAAAATGTTGGGAAATTAAAGAAGTTTGACAGGTTGGGACTGGGCCTCGATTAGAAGATGCGAACGTTTTCTCGAGGTCACCGCGCTTCTCGATATGTTAATGGCAAATATGGATTCTATTTACTAGGCAGCAACATTCAATTTTCTCGGAATCATCTAAGCGCGCGGACATCACACGAAACCATGCAAGGCCTAATATGAATGCGCATTCCGCAGTTTCGTGGATAATGCTGCTAGAGCAATGATTAATTTTAAAAAAAAATCTACATCGAATTAATACTTGCATCTATCATTTTCTTTTTCCAAAACATAATTACTTAAAGAATTATGACGATCCGAAAACTCGCAACAAGCAGCCTGTTTTTACCGCCATGTTCAGATGACTGTCAGACAAATTTGATAAGTTTTTAACAAAATATAAAAGAATAGAAGTAAGCCATATTTTTTTTAGATTACTCCAGATTTGAAGAAGAAAACAGCGGAATACAAAACTTCTTTTGATCAAGGTTTTTAAAGGTAAAATCAGCCTAAGCTGCAGCTGTCGCTTTTGCACTTTACTTGATAGGGCGCAGCGCGACGGCATCGGCAATAGTTTCTTCAAATACCTTTTTTTCAAATTCCTCGGAACTAGAATCCCCTCTTAATGATATAAATACCCAATAGGCGATAAGTATTTGTTAAGGAAACATCAGTTCAGCATTAGTTTATAGCAATTTTTGTAGGTGCTGACCAAGAAAAAAGTAATTCATACTTTCAGTTTTTGAACAGAAATGCTTGTCGGCTAATAATGTCCTTTGCTTAGCAGACAGCTGATAAAACGACGTAAACTAGTTGTCTGGCTATTGCTTTGTTGATTCAACGCCATGCTCTAATTTTTTCACGTGCTAAATATTGTCTGCTATCTCCACTTGAGACTGTCACTTGCTCTAGATACACATTGTTTGTTACTAAACTAGCGACCCGGACGGCTTCGCACGGTTACAAATTTTAATTTAGCCCAAAATAACAAAGTTAACATATTACTAACATAACCAGTAATATTTTGGTTTAGGCCGAAATAAAAAGTGCAATAGACAACCGTCAACCACGTCTGCTCTCAGGTATCGCACCAGTTCGATCTCTACGTCTGAGGAGGATTTGATTGCGCGCTTTAATTTTGAAGTATCTGCTTAGATATTCACCCAAATTAAATGGTGTGAACGGCAATTTTGCTAAATTAAACATTCATACAACAACATATTTATTTAGATAAGCATTTATACTCTATCGATGAAAACACGTTTGCAAATAAATCAGCATTTCATACCTTTGAATATCATAAAAAAGTTATTGTGAGTCAACCATAAAAGCTATCACGGCCTTTTTTTTGGGTATTGATATGGTCTCGAAAACTGTAGTAAATTGTTTTTTTTCTATCATGAGCAGTTTTAGCAGAGCATGCGATGTAAGAATTTGGTAGGTCATTTTTTCCAACCTCTTCAATACCAATAGTCATATTTCAGCCAAATTTCACGAAACCTTGACAAAATATATACCTAAACTACTCTATCTGTTGGCAGAAACCGTATGAAAATCCGTTCAGTAGTTTTTGAGTTTATCGCGAACAGACAGACAAGGCGGAGAACTTTGTTTTATAATCGGTTATGAAGTGGCCTTTACCATTTTGTATGATAAATGACGTTCATTCATTAAAATGTGGGAGTTCGTGTAATAAATTGTTATACTGATAGATAAGATAATGCGATTTCATTCATTAAATTGTTTATTTGGGAAAATACAATTTTAGAAACGTGACATCGTGTTTGGACGCCTACGAGCTACGGCGTAGGTGCTACACGGTAGCGCTACGAAACTCGTAGCAAACATTGATTCAGTTTATGTAAGTTCCTTCGTTCACCTTCCGTAGTTTACTTTTGGACTTAGTCAATGTAAACTACGGAGAATTTCTCGTATTTTAGGGAGCGTTCCAATTCGCATCGCCGTTAATGACTGTCAAGATAACCTCTATATTTTTCTGTATTTTGCGAAATATATGACATTATCGCTGAGATCTTCTTCTTAGCGTGTCGATGTCGCTGAGATGATTACGCAAGATGAATTTGAACACATTTTTTAAATTCAATAATTTGGCTTTCTGTTTAGTGTCGATGGGTTGCAGTTCGTTACATTTTTGACGATACTGTTTTCAGTAAGGTAATTTGATAAGGCGCGCACATACAAATTTATACTATATCTGCAGTAACAATTGTCGATGTGTGGGATTGCTATGCGCTACAAAAATGCCGCAAGCTCAGTCTCAAAAATTTTTAAAGACTAGCTTTTAAGTCTGGTTAAGTCTATACTGGAGTGGCGACCGCGTAGCGGAAGACGTAACGTTGGAAGGCCTCCCACAAGGTGGACCGATGACCTGGTGAAGGTCGCGGGTAGCCGATGGATGCGAAACGCACCGGTCGTTGTGGCGACGCTTGGGGAGGCCTATGTCCAGCAGTGGACGTCTTTCGGCTGATATGATGATGATGATGATGAAGTCTATACATATAGTCCTCCTGACGGATTTCGGCCTTGGCGGCCAATCTCAACGGAGACTAGCCAACGGCGCGGGACATAATATTATAGTGCACAAATGTGTGCGCAAACACAGGTGGCATACCTAGGTATGGAATCGTATATCGGCAAGACTAATAAAATTGATTTAATATACACGGTGCCATTTTAGTAGTCTTACAACGGCAGCCCAATTCATCTATCCAATGATTTCTACACATTCATGCAAATAAAATAGAAAAGATATTTGTGAACATAAGGTTAATTTAAAAAAAAAAAACATTGTTATGACGCATGACGTAGTGTGAAACATCCAGGAGTGAGCAGTCTGAGCCTTGCGTTCCAAAGATGGCGAGGAATAGAACGGTGACATTGTTTTGGTAAGTAGTTTCATAATTCTAATGCATTATTTATTTTTATTGTACCTATCATCTTAATGAATTATTAAGAAAAAAATCGCTACTAGAGGTAGTTTATGTCGGGTACCTTAAGCAGGAAGCCTTTGTAAGACGACTAAAATGGCACCGTGTACATGCTTCCAAAGTTAATATAACTATGTTGAACGACCTTCCATTGATGAAAGGTCACATGACTGATTTATCGCTATTTCACTATTATTTGTACGGATCTAACCTCGGGTTACTGTCATGATTTTAATTAAATGACTATAGTGCGTGACTGTTCATTCTTGTCAAGATAGATGTGGATAAATTGAATTTATGGTCGACGCCATATACATTTGCAATAACGGTCAATGAGCCACCTATATTTATTGGCATAGGTACTTAATTACGGAAATTCGTGATGGTGTATTTGATGTACGGAAAATGAATACGAAAATCGAAGCGGAAACGATGTATTTAAAATAAAAGTATTTTCCAGTGCAAGATAGTTGGCTAACTAAATATGGGGCTAAAGCCTAACAAATATCTTTAAAAATATTATTTATAAAATATGATTTCCAATCGACGCGCAAGAAGCACTAACAGACAGACCGAGAATATGCAATTATAGCTCAAACAATCATTGTTATGGTTACTTTGTAACTATAAAGTAGCCAAGTTTTGCTGCAACTTCAGAAAATTTGCCTTTGAACAATAACTTTTCCATTGAAAACAAGACCGTAGACCATTGTTAAGAAGTTGCAACCAATGCGAAATGGAATCTCTCTTAATATTTAAAATGCCAAATCGAAAGTTTCTGTTTTAATGAAGAGACATTTCTTGAAACTGCAGATTATCGAGAATTTCCCCAGTTAAGGTTCATAGTAAAATCGTCAATGCTTTCAGAGTTTTTAGGAACAAATCTATTTCACTGAAAAGAATTGGGATATTATAAATTGCATATCAAATAAATAATCGCCTACCAATACATACTCATCATTTATATTCTTTTTTACATCAAATAACTTACTTCACTACAAATAAACTAATTGTTTAACAAAACTCAAATTGCAGATAATTCGAAATCATACATCAATATGACATTACTTTTTTCCTCATAATGCAATACAGTTAAATTTATTTTTGTACAAAAACTACATACATAGCATAAATACTGACTGCACAGCAAATTTTCCATATTTAAGGACAACACCCCGACTCAGACTACCCCGACTCGGATAGGTTAGGTTAGAAGGCTAAGGCGGGAGCGAAGCGGAGCGGAGCTCCCGCCTTAGCCTTCGTGGTTATTTTTTTTTAAACCACCCAGAACTATGGTGAGTCGCAGTACAGTTTTGTCGTGCATTAAGATTATTAGCTGTGCATTGATGAAAAATTTTGCTTTAGGAAAAATCGCTGTACGCTGCGAAAATAAATTGTAGTGTGTTTAGTGATATTTTGAGTTGAATATTTTGCTGTGCAATCAGTAATTTTGATGGGAATTCGGAATCTTATTGCATAGAAAAAGGATATTTTTTGATTTGCGTTTAAATACTACCCAAAAAAATTGAATTTAGGTAGGTAAGTGCTTACTTTTTTCCCGAATCAATTGTCAGCTTTTCAAATTGTCATATTTTGGGCCCAAGCCCAATCTGTCAAAAATGTATGAAAATTAAGGTTTTATGACAGTTTGCGACTAACATGCGAATACCCACGTTGTTTAAAAATTTGTAGAATTTGCCCTCAGGTTAACTGCATCGTTAGTGACATTAATTTGGGTCTGAACAATACAGGATGAATTTTTAAAGTGTGTGTGAATGGCCAAATCCGAAACTATGAGGAATATCGAAAAACGACTACCAAAGATCTACAAATGACAGCCAGGACCAACGGCTTAACATGCTTTCCGTGGGCACAGAGGAAACTCGGCATGTTAAGATGGTCACCCATCCACATACCAAGCTTGGCAAGCGTTGCTTAACCTTGAAGATCGAACCGTGTGGCTGTTATTATCTAGCCACGTGCTCCTCACTTCATTATCGAAAAACACTAAAAGGAGTGTCGAGTCCGATTTTGGTGATAACTCAAACTGCATCATTGGAATTTTGAAATATCGGTATTCCTACCCAGGAATCCAAATAGCAACGCATGTTCGTATAAAACACAGTATATTCTATTTACTTAGCTTTTATGTAAGATATGTTTCTTCCCCAAACGTATCTTAGATTTTGTTAATAAAACAAATCCCCGGTATTATTTCTCATCGGGTCCCACCCTCAAATAAATCTTACCCAAACATTCTAACATTGCTGGTTATCTCGTAAATCCATCTAATTCAGACGACTTTGAAGCTCAGACTTTAATTTTATGGGTTTTAGGAACTAAATAACTAGATAGCTGAGTTATTGACTAGGGTGAGATGCCTTGTCATAGGCATTGGCTTGAAGTACTGGCAATGAATTAAAAGGTTTGAAAAAAGTCTGCAGTATAAATCTTTTATAAACGTTTTGACGGAATATACACTAATATTTGTCAATAATCGGTGGCTCTAGGCAAATAATTTAACCACTTGAAAATTACATGAAAGTTAAGATTATCAGCATTGTTATTTTTTACCAGAGGGTTCTTTCCTTGGGCAAAGTTTTTTATATATTTTAAGCATTGATATATAAAAGACCCAAGAAACACACTCAGCATCTCAAAAACGTCCGCAAAAAACAAGCGCATAATGTGTAATTGTACGCAAGTTTCAAACAGTCTCGCATCGCTCGCCATACTGCACTGTTTTGTAAAAACAACTTTAAGCGATCCGTGTAAGGTTGCATTTGCAAAAAAAAATGCGCATCACTCGCCATACTGCACTGCTTTGTAAAAAACAACTTTAAGCGATCCGTGTAAGGTTGAATTTGCAAAAAAAATTGTTTGATACATGTCAGTTTTTGACGACAGTTTCGAGTGTTGCATTTGTTCGAGACTGTGCATCTTGGGTTTTTTATGTATCAATGATTTTAAAACATATTTTTTAATAAACGTAATACAATTCTTCTATTATTCAGATTTTGTTACCCCAAAGCTTTACCGCTTATACGTCATCGACGGTGGCAGCCGAGGGGTCACTTTGGTTGCACGTTTAGGGACACAGAGGACAGAAATGGAAATTAAACACAGTTATCAAAGACTGGCTGACCCGTGCCCACTTCGTTGGGCGGTAATGTTCGGGTTAATATAGAGCCTACACTTACAAATAACGTGACTTTCTTTTGGTAAAATAATTTTCATAATCGGTACCGTAGATCCATAGATTACTACAACCTCACAAACTCATAAACTTTACCTCTTTATAACATGAATACCTACTGTACATAAGACCCAAACCATTTAAGTACATACCCGTGTCTATTACTTAACAAAACAAAATTGTTAAGACCATTAGCCGTTTCACCCTACATAGATTATATCCTACTACCTAATTTTCTAATACAAGCGAGTTGAAGTCTGAGACAAACTTCATAGTTTCGGTCTAAGTTCAGTTTTGTTTTACTTGTTACATCAAAACCACTGTCTAACAAAGTGCATGCGAAGTGGCGACGTGGAAGTTTAAATGAGAATGTGTGAAGTGGTGAGGACGGTTAACTGGCTCATGTACCCTGTGCTAGGGGTCACTCTTGATTTCGGTTTCTTGATACATCTGTCTAAGGACGCTGATCTGAAGCGTGACCATCTTGACATATCGAGATTCCTTTGTGCCTCGGAAAGCATGTTAAGCTGTTGATCCTGGCTGTCATTTGTAAATTCATGAAAGTAGTTGCGGGTAATCAGACGCCAAGAACCACCACCCCACCACCACACCATCACACCACACCACCAGTCACATCAGACACCAACCACACCACCACACACCACCACCACACCACACCACCAGTCATACCAGACACCGACCACACCACCACTCACCACCACCACACACCACCACCACACACCACCACTACATACCACCACCACACGCCACCACCACACCACACCACCAGTCACATCAGACACCAACCACACCACCAAACCACACCACCAGTCACATCAGACACTAACCACACCACAACATACCACCACCACACCACACCACCACTGTTGGGTGTCGTGTGTGAGGAGAGAAATGAAACGTACGAGGTTCGAATGCCAACTGAACTGTGTTTATTACTGCATTATATTTATAGGCGATACCTATGCACCCCACAATATTCCCCCCTTTTTTTAATAAATGTTACATAATTTTGAATATTACAAATGTTTTAATTCTATTTATAACTTTAGCTTACATTACTAGTACAATGTTTTATCTTACCATACTATGTTTATAATATCAACTCGCCAAGTATCGTATTACTAGTACATTAACAGTATGATGTTTTATTTTAATTTTTATTAGAACATTAGATAACTAAGTACATATAAGTTTAATTCCTTATATTATTATATCGAATATATCTGGATATTATGATTAATGGCGTACACTTACATTGCTAAACACTTTTTGATAAATTTAGTACAGATATGAGTTAAGACACAATGTCTTTTTTAACATTTTTCATTGTTATTACACACATCACTGAACACTATACAGTATGTTGTGGTTGCGTCATTTGTTGTGCCATTGGTATATTCATGTTGCTATGCCAAACTGTCATCTCTTTCCGTAATATTTTCTGAGCTCCTTGCTTACATTTTTTAAGCATCCTATATATGATATAGATGCCAATAAGTATTGCGATGCCAATTATTATAAGGCCGTATTTCTCTATCTGCTCAAAATGTGAATTGGATGCATTATTCGCTCCGTTTTGAGCAATAATTACTTCTTCGGTTTTTTTCTCAACACTATAAGTTTTACTCATTTGTAAATGGTATTTTCAACAAAATATTGTATTTAATTTAGGTTCGCTGCGCACACTGAATTACGCGTTATACTAATGCTTTCACAAAATAAAGTGAATACTACGATTTCTACATTTTTCCGTTGGCTCAGCAAATGATGCTACCGATCACATTATTGTCTACGTACTAAGTCTAGTCAACATATTTCATATACTAGGTATATTACCAATGTTCACTTGTTATTTTATAATTATTTAGTAACTAAGGTTTGGCTAATTGTACGAAATTACTTTTACACAAATCTTACAGGGGTCTTGCTAATTCTACCGCTACGCGTCACTTTCTTATCTTTATTCGTTTGTTCAGATTCGCTTTCTTTCAATAAATAAGCGGGCTTTAATCTGTCAATTGAAACTGTTAATATCCTATCTTCTAATTGTATCTTATACACTTTTTCAGATCTTTCTAATACTTTATATGGGCCTTCGTATGGACATGTTAGAGACTTTTTTACCTTATCTACTCTTAAAAATACGTGTGTGCAATCTTTGATATCAGGATGAACAAAAAATGATGTGGAACTGTTGCATTTCGTATTTACTGGTTTATATAGTCTTATGTTATTTCTAATGTTCTGAACAACGGTATGAGGATCTAAATTATTGCTTGTTTCGACAAAAAATTCACCTGGCAATCGTAAGGAGCGGCCGTAGACCAATTGTGCTGCACTGACTCCTGACTCTGATTTAATGGCTGCACGAAGTCCTAACATTACGCAAGGTAGTTCGTGTATCCAATTTTTATTATTATTTAATCGTGCCATTAATGAAGCTTTTACACATCGATGCCACCTCTCCAAGGCTCCGTTGCTCTGTGGATGATACGGTGTTGTTCTTATTTTCTGTACTCCTAAATATGACATTAATATTGTGAATACTCTGCTTTCAAATTGCCTGCCCTGGTCACTCGTGAGTTTTGCAGGGCAGCCAAACCTACATATCCATTCTGTATATAATTTATGCGCTACTGTTTCCGCTGACATCTCTTTAAGTGGGTAAGTTTCGGGCCAGCTAGTGCCTCTGTCTATTATCGTTAGACAGTATCTATAATCATCCGATGTGATTGGGAGGGGTCCAATTAAATCAATTTGTATGTGATCAAATCTGTCAGCTGGTGGATATTCTCCATAGTTAGAAATAATATGCCTGTTTACTTTGGATTTTTGACAGGCTATACATGTTTTTGTCCACAATCCTATATCACGATTCATATTTGGCCAAAAAAACTTATCTTTAATCATATGGCGCGACGTGCGCGTGCCAGGATGACTAAGATTATGTATCATTTGGAATACCTCTTTTCTAAAGTTTTCCGTTATGTATGGCCTTGCATTTTCGTTAGAAACTTCACAGAAAATTGATCGATTAGTATCAGGAATAACGAACTTTTTAAATTTATATTTAGGATCTGTTAATAAGGTTTTAAGTTCAACATCTTGACCTTGCTCTAATGCTAGTTTTTCGTAGTCGATTAAACTCGATGTACATTGTATACTGTCTACGCGTGATAACGCGTCTGCGACAACGTTATCTTGCCCACTCACATGGCGAATATCTGTTGTAAATTCGCTTATAAAGAGTAATTGTCTAATTCGTCTTGGGCTTTCTTTGTTATTGTTTTTACATAATTTCGAGAATGCAAATGTCAAGGGTTTGTGGTCTGTGAAAATTATTAAGTCATGTCCTTCAAATAGACTTCTAAAGTGTTCTACGGCTAAAAATATGGCAAGCAATTCTCTGTCATAGGTACTATATTTCTTTTGTGTTTCGGTCAATTTTTTAGAAAAATAGCCTAACGGGTGCCATTCGCTGTCGACATATTGTTGTAACACGGCTCCTACGCAATTATTTGATGCATCGGCAAAAAGCGCATATGGCACGTTGATTACTGGGAATGTTAACGTGACTGCATTGGTGAGACTGTTTTTGCATTGCAAAAATGCTTGTTCAGCATCCGGTGTCCACCGTATTACTGTCTTATCGTTCTTTTTAGCCTTATGGATATATTTATTTAATATGTCTAAGTATTCTATTGCTCTAGGTAAATGATTTCGATAAAAGTTGACCATGCCCATGAATTTACGCAGCTGACTGACGTTTTGTGGTTTAGGATAATCAATAATTGCCTGTACTTTCGATTCTAATGGCCTGATGCCAGATGTAGATACCTCGTAACCTAGGAATTCTATACTAGTGGCATTAAACATGCATTTTTCTAAGTTAATTGTAATGCCATACTCGCTTAACCGCTGAAATACTTGTTCTAGATGTTCAGCATGAAGCTTACCGTTTGTTGAACTCACTAAAATATCATCCGCGTAACAGTATAAAAAGTCTAAGCCCGATAAGACTGTATTTGTCATGAAACGTTGGAAGGTTTGGGCAGCGTTTCTCAACCCAAAGGTCATACGTTCAAATTCATATAAACCGAATGGTGTCGTAATTGCGGTTTTACAAATATCATCCGGATTAATCAAAATATTGTGGTAGGCTTTTTTTATATCTATTTTCGAGAACACCGTTTTTCCAGCTAAAAAATATGTAAAGTCTTGTACGCGCGGTATCGGGTACCTATCCGGCTTTGTAACTGAATTAAGTGCTCGGTAGTCTCCACATGGTCGGACCTGGCCATCTTTTTTTGGAACTAGGTGTAGGGGACTCGCCCAAGCCGATTTGGACGGTCTGCATATACCTGCCTCTAACATAGTTCTAAATTCTTCCTTAGCTATTCTATATCGCTCTGGGGCTAATGGTCTAGGCTTACAAAATATAGGTGGACCTTTCGTATCTATGTAATGATAAACAGAGTGTTTCGGCGTCTCTTTAAATGACATAGGTTTGAGAATCTCTGGATACTTAGTTAATATGTCGTATATGGGATGATCACTTCGTAAGGTCGAAATTGCTGAAATATAATGGTTTACGATCGTTCCTCGGACTGCCAGATTGGTTACCTTATCTAATAAACAACGACCACTGATATCAACAATTAATTTATGATGGTTAAGAAAATCTACACCGAGTATAGGTTGTTTAACGTTGCACACTACAAATGTCCATGAAAAGGGTCTACGCAATTTTAAATCTAATGTCAATGTTTTAGTACCATATGTTTTTATGACTGACCCATTTGCGGCATATAGCTTAAAATTACAATTAAAATCTAATTCATTTTTGTTCTTAACCAAATGTTTAGGTATTACAGAAATGCATGCACCAGAATCTATAAGAAATCTTATATGAGATTTTTGGTCACTCACGATAAGGCGGTGGTCCTTGACTGCACAACTTCCCGCCACTGGTTGTAGTCTTCTTAGTTTTCCGAACTGGTTGATACCGTCTTCGTCTTCCAGTTGCAGGGCGCGACGCATTTCCTGGCTCTGCTCCTGAACTTGAAGTGATACGAACATAACCAGTCAGGACTTTCTGGCGTTCTTCGTGGCCTTGAAGAACGGGAACGTGACTGCGAAGAGTTCCTGTATCCACTCCTGCTCCTATATCTTCTTCTTCCTCTGTCCATCTCTGCTATCTTCAGGTTTATCTTCGCTATCTCTGCCATAATTGTAGCTACATCGAAAGCTGTTGATGTTCCCTGGTTGCTGCGGGTTACTTCGCTGACTTGCGCGGGTTGGTGGGTCTCCATTACTTTGTCAGCTATAACGGCCAGTTCTTCCAAATCCTTTGCTGACGTCACTGTGAGGACTGCTCTTACAGGTGCAGGTAGGTGTCCTTGCCACAATATTTTTAGGGTGTCAGTTTCTATTTTTCCCCTTGCTAGCTCTTTCATTCTTCGTAGCAGTTGACTGGGTTTCTGGTCTCCAAGTTCTATTTCAGAAATCAGTTTTTGAATTTGCCTCGTTTCAGATTCTTCATAAATTTGCATAAGCCGATCTCTGAGAGCTTCGAATTTGTTGTTTTCTGGGGGACTCGCAACTATGTCCGCTACTTGCTGGATTACGTCTTTGCCAAGTTTTGCAACGACCATGAAGTATTTGTTGGCGTCTGATGTTTTCTGAGGCGCTAATATGGCTTCAACTTGTAAAAACCATAATCGAGGGTTTTCTGGCCAAAATTCTGGAATCCTGCTCGCTACAGATAATGAAGAAATGATGGCGGTCGATTCCTCTGTCTTCGGTACAACAGGTGCTGGAGTTGGCTGCTGTGGTGTCTGTCCGAATTGTGTATTCATTTTTCTTGAACCTCGTGCAAAATTAAGTACGTTTTTATAGACACGGCGCGGCGTGCACACGCGATATCAGATGTCGCCCACGTTACTGCGAATCGGACGCGCGGGGTCACCAGTGTTGGGTGTCGTGTGTGAGGAGAGAAATGAAACGTACGAGGTTCGAATGCCAACTGAACTGTGTTTATTACTGCATTATATTTATAGGCGATACCTATGCACCCCACACCACCACCAGTCACACCACACCATACACCACACCACCAAAACCAGTCTTGCCATAGGTGTTGTGTTACCTAGTAACAGGGTTGTGGAAGTCTGAAGGGTAGTCGCTCCATGGACAATTCTGGTACTTTGCAGTGCCCGGGTAGATTGAAAACCGACTCCATCGTATTTTGAAATGGCAGGGTGATTGATTGCAATGTCCAGATTTTGGCTCTCACTTCATTCAACTTGCCATGATCATCATCTGCCTAGCCTTTTTCCAACTATACTGGGGTCAGCTTCCAGCCAAGTCGGATTTAGCTGAATACCAATATTTTACGTGGAGCGGCTGCCTACCAGACCATTACCGATTAACTGGGTGATACTTTATAGCAAGACTGAAGTCAGATTTACTGGCTTCTGACTATCCGTAACGACTGCCAAAGATCTACAAATGACAGCCAGGACCAACGGCTTAACGTGCTTTCCGTGGGTACGGAGGAAACTCGGCATGTTAAGATGGTCACCCATCCACAGACAAAGCTTGGCAAGCGTTGCTTAACCTTGAAGATCGACCCGTGCGGCTGTTATTATCTAGCCACGAGCTCCTCACTTCATTCAACTTGCCAAATTAGTTCGAATTACTAATTTTAAAATTCAATTTTAAAACAGTTATCCCCTACCGATTAACCTGTAATTTTACAGGCACGTTTGGTTTGGATGACAATGCATTATGTTGGTTAAGAAAAATAAATTCTTAATCCATTACTGCGAACTCCCAAAGATGATGGACCAATTTTATTATTTTTTATGCACTCTCATGATATGGGCATCAAATGCAGGGGTTCGTTGTGAGTTGCGAATTTGTTCGAAAGATTCGCCGCGGCCCTGGAATGTAAAGGGCACTAGGAGGAACACGGATGGGTTTTAGTCAGTAGGAGTCTGAAACTCCCTTCCGTTCTGCCCGGAGCGGGAGTAGTCATTTGATGATATACCAACCTAAAAACGTTTTTTTTTGTGAGACAGACGAAAAATGAATTGACATCATCATCGTCGTCATCATTTTTTTTTTACTTTGCGTGACCAGAGGGCTGGCTCGTTCTTTGCTCAAAGAATTAGTTTTGCCATTCAACGTGGCAATGCTGCCAGTCTTCTGGGCACGTTTCCGGATGACAGCGATGCGGAGGAATTCTTCGACGCTTGAGTGTATTTTTTTTTGGTATATTCATATGTATATAGTTAGGATTTATTGCTTATTTATATTACTTTTTAGCTTGAATAAACATATTTTTTTTTTCAAAAAAATAAATAAATACTAAGTATAATACTAATACTTTTCGATACTCTTTTTTTTTTTGTAGAAAGTCCAACCTCATGTGACTGCAGGTTATTAGGACAGTTTATTTTCTTAAAACGACGGAAGAAATTGTATAGTTTTACCGCATATAAATACTTAATCCTAAAGAAAATGGGTCATATTCCGGCCGCCGTCCCAAAACGGATAGGTGTGCTTACCTAACGTAATCCATCGAAATGTCCGGCAAAACGTTTTGAAAGCCTTCTTTACCTTCTGTGGCTAAAATCTAGGTTTTGATTATTTATTTACTTATAGACATAGAAAAAACCCAGATGAAAGACTTCTTGAAGTCCGTAATCTAATCTTACCTAATAAAAAATGCTTTAAGTTCTGAATTCTCGTCTCAGAGGCGGTATCACTAGACAAGCTAATTATACGAAAGAAATAAACTTAAGTCACTTGTAAAATATAAGGAAAAGTATGGTAAATTGGACCCTCAGTTCAATTAGACTATCTTCACATTTAAATAATAACACTAAGCGATTTACAGGTGAAAATCTTAATGCTACTGCATATTGCTTAGAATTGTCAGCACAGAATTACCGAAAATATTTAGTAA
The DNA here is from genome assembly GCA_947578705.1 of Lacanobia wlatinum. NCBI lineage: Eukaryota > Metazoa > Arthropoda > Insecta > Lepidoptera > Noctuidae > Lacanobia > Lacanobia wlatinum. The sequence goes on along the minus strand of OX388043.1, from coordinate 12,702,051 downwards.
AAATTTAAAAGTGGTCCAAATTAGCCTGCGTCAGATGTCCAATTCATCAAACTTTCCTTCACATATACATTATGTAGGTCGGTTTGATCTTTATTTACAAAGGATCAACCTCAAATTCTATCTTCTTATGTTACGTTTTAATCCTTGTCTGATCCACTATAACCTTTGTTATTGCGCTCTTACTCTTTTTGACAGGTAAAAACAGTTAAGAGGAAAGCATGTGTTCATTAAAAAAAAATGTTTTAATTTGTTTCCATAACAATAAGAATTACGAGCATGTTTATTTCAATAAACCCTCTGCGTTTATTTTGTTGCTGACTGTCCCAAAAATCTGATCGATAACTAGGGTATCCGACCGGAATAAAATATTTAAATTTATTTGTGATACCCTGCACGGTGGATCAGACCGATATAGAAATTATTATAAAATAAAACTGATACCCCAAGGTATCAAATACGGGATATCCGACAAGAATTTTGCCACATCGACTCCGTTAGCATTTGCCTCGTAAAGGTTTTTCAGAGTGTAGGTGTATAACGTCTCAAAAATATCTCGAAAGAAATAAAAAAAAACAAGTGCATCCAGAGTAAGACAATTTTTTACATAAAAAAACGAAGAGGTCATTTTCTGCAGAAGAATCTTAACACCGCGATTCACAAAGTGACGTCAGCACACAACGCCATCTATCTTTGAATAGGGGTAATAAACTGATAAGTTTATGACAAATGTTGACTTTCGATTATGACTAACAGAATGTAGTGGTTATTTAAACAGATTAGACAGTAGGTGTTTTTGCATATAGAGTACGACAAAAAGTGACCTATTGTTTGGGACGTAACTCCAAACTCGCATTATGGTTCATTGTCTTGCCACCCTGCAGAACCCCATCTGGCTTCGTAGTCTATGAATCAATGATGTACCTAAAGCATTAAAAAAGAAACCTAAAGCATACTTCACTTTATATGATTAATATAAACATCTTTTATGATTTCAGCAATATGACGTCCACTGTTGGAAAAAGGTCCCTCTCTAAGTATCGCAATATCAGCCGGTCTTATGCGTCGCATCCAGCGGATTCTTACGGCTTTCACCAGTTTATCGGTTCATTTTATGAAAGCATTTTTAGTGCATTTAAAATAAATAAAATTAAACGAAATTATTTCTTAAAATTTTGCATACACTACATCAGGCAATAATTATATCCTGTTAGTTAACCATCTTTATTAACCTATCATTGTTATTGTGATGTCAATCCCATCAAAAACATAAATTTGAAAAAGGGAGCCAAAGTTCAATGTTAATAATTAATATCTCTGATTGTCGACTTCAGCGAAAAAATAATTTAGATCTACAGAATTTTAAAATTCTGTAGATCTAAATTATTTTTTCCTAAATCCTAAAATAAGGTAAATGAAGGTTCAAGATTCGACTTGGCTAGTTTTTACATAGGTATATGTTACTTTATATTTGGCTTTATTTATCATCTTTATGTTATACTTACGCAAGGTACAGTTTTTATATCTTACTCTTCTAAAAATTTGATTTGCATGAAAACAAGTTCATGCACATAGCGTAAATAGGTTTCGAGTTGTGAAGGGGTCAAAAGTAGCTCGAAATAGTTGGTGTATTATTACAAACTGCTGCTGCGTCGTAAGTTCCTTTTTTCTTTGAACTATTGGCTGGACACGCTGTCGCGTGTTTAGACATTTTACACACAAAAACCCGAAGGATTATTAACTCTAAGTACGCTGTTTACGATCCAGTTTCCTCTTATCCCGGTGTTGACGCGGGGACTAAGTAAATAAACTTTTAAATTGCTTTTCAATTAAAAAGTTCAGGCGGACGGTATGCGGTGCGGTGTGCTTGCACATACATATTAAATGGGACGCGAGATGTGTACACGGTATCGTTGGGTTCCGATAACTCGATTAAAGTTTTATCTTCAATTGCACTGTAGGTATTAAATGGGTCTTATTCTGATAGGTTTATCGAGAACCACTCGCAGTTCATCTCTCTAAGGGTGGTTACTGCTCAACCGGGCTAGAGCGGAGCGGAGAAATGAAGAAATTTTAACCAATGGAATTGCATAACCGTACCACTGACATTTTGACTGACATGATTGGTTATTTTTCCGTTTGTCCGCTCCGCTTGCAATGGACAGGCACTCTAACAGCAGAAAGAGGCAGCGGAGTGAAGAAACGGAGAAATTTTAACAAGTTAAAGTTATTATTTTAGCCAGAAGAGATTTCAAAATAAAATTACTTTACCCAGTGTTTTTTTTTTGCTTGGATATTTTTGGTTAGACATACTGAACGCTGTGTTTTTTATCTATTTAAATGGGACCTTATATAGAAAAAGGATTAACTAATTGCTGGGTTTTGGGGGGGTCTGTGTGTATGCTTTTGCGGTTGCACAACGACACGCTTTGCTTTGCTTGGTAGTATAGATGCAGGCCTAGCTTGCCGTCTACTTCAGAGACGGGAAGGTGGCGTGGTCATGAGGCGTAACGGTAGTGTAGATCCTCAAGGCAAGTCCGGTGGATATACTTTCTCAAGGTTGCCACCCCGTTATTGGTCTAATTCCTTATAAATTAGACGTAACTGAAACCACCGGGCGACCCGTAGAGTGGCGGGCTTTCCACTCAGTCCCGTCTCAAAATCCCACTTAACTCTTTTTTCCCGTCTATGTCTCCTCCCAAATCCCCTCCCAACTGTGACCCTTCTGTGACAAAGTGGTTGCGGGCTCGGCCATCACTAGTTCAAACTAGTCACCTGTGCTAGGACCTGCGTAGTCGAGCGCCATAAGCGGGGATGAAGGAGTCCTGGGGGGTTGAGCCTATCGGCACTGGCAGTAACGGGTCCGTGAGGCACAGCCTTTGGTCTGAATTTCAAGCGAAACGGTGGCCCTCCCCTCTAGCCAGGGGCAGGGAAATGGCCATAGTGTCCCGTCAGAGGGCCACAGGCGAGGTGCGTGGGGTCCGTGGAGGTGCCCGAGGGTGACCCTCTGACCGAAGCGGTAGGTAAAGGCCATGCTGACGGTGTAAGTGAGGGTTGATTAGTTGCCAACCCGATCGAGCACCCGTTGTCGCGCTGTAAACCAGCCTTGCGCACCTATATCTTCCTGGTAGTTCTAACGTTCGCACTCACAACAGTGCGACGTTCCCAGGTGCGGGCTCCATGGTGGGTGGGAGTCAGGAATATGAAAATCATCATTTTTTAGTATGTACGAATTGAAGCCAACTAAAACACCGCAGAAGTGGGGTTGGCGAAAGCTGGCAAAACTCCTAAGCGAGGTGCCTCTGGTGCTTCGCTCGCCCCTGAATGTTCTGCGGCTCACGACGTGTTTGCTGCCACTAGGTTAAACCGACCAAGCAAGGTAAGAAAAACTTCTGTGAAGGGAAGCGGTCGCAGGCTGAGGCTGGCACTAACCGACCAACGCCTAATAACCTACCTTCTTAACCTGTAGGAGATCCGGCCGAGGTGGTAATCACAACGCAGCAATCCGAAGGGAACGATCAGGCTGCGGCCAAGCGGGCTCTCAACGAGACGATTTCGCCCCATGGAGAGCACAAGCGGCTGTGGCTTGTCCAGTCCCAGCGGGTTGCCAACAAAAGCTACGCCCAAGCTGCCAGTGCGTCCCTGAACGTCGCGATAACCTGCGACCGGAGTGGTATTGTGATACAACCTCCTTGGATTTCTCACCCTCCGGGGACCTCCGTCAATTTAATAATAAAAAAAGCTTTAGAAGAATTAGAAATTTAGAATAGGTTCAAATATTGACATACGATGATTGATTTGTTTTTATGACAGTTCTGTAAAAGTTTTTCTTGAGAGCACCCGCTTAATATAATAATCTCTTAAATCGCTTAAAGTCTTTTTTATTGATATCGATCCCGAGACGTTCCAGAAGCCCTAATCGGAACGTCCACAAGTGGCGGCAGCGCCGGGTAAATAATAAATAATAAAGGTACATTTTTCGCGTATACAGGGCGTACACTGTATAAAGATAATTTCGCGTATGCACTGCGTAAAAAAAAGTGCATGAAGACCCCCATTTTATATTGATGATGCTCAGGCGAAATTTGTACGCCTAGATAAGTATAAAGATAAGTGGTTTTTATTAAATAAATATAATTTAGCAAGATAGCGAAAGTAGTATCTTTCACGGGTACGGGTTCCACCTGCTCGTTCGACGATTTCCTTACACAGTTTCGCCAAATCGCGGCCATTAATAGATGGCCGGAGAGTGATTTACCTTATTATGGGTGCTTATTTGGAAGGGCCGGCCCTAGCTTTTTTCAAATTTACATACAAAGAAGGGGTGTCATTTAAGGTGATGTGCGACAGCCTGAAGTCTGAATTCCCATCAGGAATAGATTTTTTTGAAAAATTATACAATGCGCGTCTAAAGAAGACATAGTCGCATTTTTCTATAGACTGGCTGATTACGGATTACAGTCCGGAATTACCGACGAAAAGATATTCATTAAGATTTTCTTAAAGGGTATAAATATGCATTATAAATTAAAGCTGGGGACCCGATTATATAACTCAAAAGCTGAGTTGCGTGCCACCATTGACCAAATAAAAGAAATATTTGAGGAGACACAGCCCGACCGGGCAAATTTTCCGTTGCACCCTCCGCGGGTCAGTTTTGATCATTTTCCAGCCGGAAGTCAAAGATACCCAACTTCACCGAGACCAACGAGCCCGGGGCAGACGGCTTCAAGATCGACGCCAAACCTAGCCGGTGATACGGATACGTATCACACTCCGAGGTATAATTTGCGGCCGGGACGTCGGTTTGATAATAGAAATAACCGTTTTCCAATTACCCCAGCTCAAGAAGCCCACGTTCTGATGGCCACCCAAACGCGGAAGGGCACAGTCGATAAATAATGAAGTGGAGTTGCAGGCTGTGTCCGAAAGAGATCAACTCCTAAGGAAAAAAAGCAAATGCGGTGACCTCAGTCCTTTTATTAATATCACAATAGATAATCAAGCCTGTTCTGCTCTGATAGACACCGGAGCATCAATTTCGTGTATATCAGATCAATATGCGTTGAATTTCAATCTAAATCATACCGGTGACAAGGCAAATCATTTTGTGAAGTCAATATCGGGATCATGCTTAGTTGTCGGGAAAACGACGATAAGTTTCATAGTGGACTCTAGTGTCTTTGTGAATGATTTCCTGATTATTAAAAACATTAACCAGAGATTAGTCCTGGGGCAGGATTTCTTTCGTAAATACGAAGCGGTTATCGATTTTTCTAATGGGTGTATTATTTTAATGGGAAGATGTTGTATAACTTTTCACAAATGTACTAAACAAAATGCTATGTCAGAATCGCAAGTGGTATGCCATGACCATAATAATGAAATAATTCCAAATAACAATATTATGAAGGTTCGTGGAGCTAAGGGAGAAGGGAGTTTTAATTCTGTATCGGAAACTGATTATTTATATTTTTCGAATTTAGTTAAAAACTGTGATGATAATTTTTTATCGAAAGTAGCTAATGCTGATGTAATTAATGAACTTGATGTTAATTTAGGTTTAAGCTCGGAGAAAAGAAACAGACTGAGAGCCCTTCTTACCTTATACAGAGATAACTTCGCTTTTAAGGCCTCTGAATTAGGTAGTTGTAGCATAGAAGAAATCACTATTAGAACTGTAGATGATATACCAGTTCATCACCCACCGTATAAGGTTTCACCCAAGCAGCGAGACATAATAAATACACAAGTCAAAGAATGTTGGCTAATAAAGTTATTCGGGAATCCAGAAGTGCATATGCATCCCCGGTAGTACTGGTGCAGAAGCCAGACCAGTCATGGAGATTTTGTGTAGACTATAGGAAGTTGAATAAAAAGGTGATAATAGATAGCTATCCATTACCGATTATTGAGGATATTATGATATACTTATCGGGAGCCAAATATTTTGCAGATTTAGATCTAAATTCAGGTTATTGGCAAAATAGATTGTGTGAAGAAGATAAGCATAAAACTGCATTTATTACTTCTTCAGGTTTATATGAATTCAATGTTTTACCTTTTGGACTTAAAACAAGTCAAGCTGTTTTCCAAAGAGTCATGGACAAAGTACTGGCTGGAATAAAATATAAAAAGGCCATTTGTTATGTGGATAATATTTTGGTTTGGGGAAATAGTTTTGATGAATTTATTGAATCGTTAGAAGAGATTATGTTACGTTTAAAGAAAGCAAATCTTACCTTAAAACCAAGCAAGTGTAGTTTTGGGTATAGTAAAATTTCAGTCTTGGGACATGAGATCTCAGGAGAGGGAGTCAGACCCGATAATAAGAAATTACAATCTTTAAAAACACCAAAAAACGCAAAGCAAGTTAAATCCGTCTTAGGGTTGTTTTCATACTATAGCAAGTTTATTAGTGATTTTGCACAGATTGTATTACCACTAACAAAGTTTTGAAAAAAAAATAAAGCGTTTGTTTGGGGTAGTAAGGAAGAAGAAGCATTTCGAAAGATTATAAAGATTATGGAATCACCGCCTATTCTGCATTTTTATTCAACTGATAAAAACATGGTCACTAGGTTATATGTAGATGCCAGTGATGAAGCAGTTGGTTGTTGTCTCATGCAAGGTGAAGAGGTAATGTTTCCTATATCATATGCGTCAAGGAAGCTAAGCGATGGGGGGGAAAAATATTCGGTTCGAGAATTGATAGTGATCCCAAGTTGTTTGCTGAAGGAGATATTAAGGGAATTGCATGATGATCCATGGTCAGGTGGTCACTTAGGTCTAGCCAAGACATTAGGTAAATTTCAAGCAGGATATTACATATGCTGAGAGGGAGATAGATAAATATGTGAGGAGTTGTCGGTTATGCCAGGAGCGCAAAAAATGTAACAAGTTGGCACAGTTACAGCCAGTCCAGGTAAACAATTTGATGGAGGAAGTAGGCATTGATGTTCTAGGGCCTTTTAGGAAGTCGATGAAAGGTAATCGGTATATTATCGTTAGTGTAGAATATGCTACAAGATATGCAGTCTGCAAGGCGGTTCCTAGAGCAACGGCACAAAGAATTAGTGAGTTCCTGATTGAAGAAATCTTCTGTAGGTATGGTGGTGTAAAAGAAATAGTGTCGGATAGGGGGTCGGTTTTTACGTCACACTTGGTGAAGGACACTGTTGAATTCTTCACCACAGCCTTTCACCCCGCATCGAACGGTCTCGTCGAACGTTTTAACCAGACTTTAACCCAAATGTTGTCCATGTATGTTGCTACGGATCAGAGAAATTGGTGTAGTTATGTTCCTCTCGTGTGTTTCGCGTATAATACCAGTAAGCAGTCAAGCACCAAGATTTCACCTTACGTATTATTATATGCTAAGGAACCATCGTTTCTTACAGATTTAACGATAAATATTGGGGAACAGCATCAATCATTAGATTTTGTAGGACGTCATAGTCTGAAAACTCAGCTGTCACGTTGTGCCATAGATAACATAAAAAAGGCGCAGGTCCGACAGAAAGCTATTTATGATAAGAAGGCGTTAGGAATTTTGTAGGAAATCAATTGGTAATGGTTTATACTCCTAGGCGACATACAGGTAGAAGCACGAAACTTTGTAGGTTGTATAAAGGACCATACAAAATTGTTAGGCGGGTTTCAGAAGTAAATTATGTGATAAGTAAACCTAACAACAGGAGATTCAGAGATATTGTCCATGTGAATAGGTTGAAACCATTTTACGTTAGAGTTTAAAAAAAAAAACGGATCTATGGTAGGAAAAAGTATGATGTCAAATCAAATGTCAATACTATAATCATTTTATGTTAACCAAACATTATTTTAGTTTGGTATGTTGAATAGTTTATTAATCGGTTTTTCTTTTTCATGTGATGTTGGAATACGGATGATGATAGACTACTTCGATGATGCTGCCGGGTGGAGAAGAGAAGGTCGCGATTAATATCGATATTTAGCTAGGCTGAAGTTATTCCAGTTTTATATTTCTATTAAGGTTTCAGCGTCCACTGTAACGCAATTAAAGGACTCCATGGGCGGTGATACCAACTTTGCATACGGGGCATAGCCTTCGCAAGGGGTATAGCCTTCGCAAGGGGTGGCAAGTTGTCACCATTGGTTGAGCTGTTCGATGGAGGCAAATAGTTTCAATTCATATATTTTTTAACAGATTTTGATTACTGGAGTGAGTTCGATGTTAGGAGTTAATTCTTTTACAGAATAGACCTTCGCTTCTTAACCGTCTGGCTGCCGCGTAGACTAGTTAGGGTAGCTTTCGTGAAGTCAATCCCTTCTGGATAGATGTGAATTTTCGCATCATTTTGTTAACGTCCGGCAATGTGTTGCGGCTTTTAGGCAAGTTTTGTTGCAGCAGGATTTCAGCATGACTGCGTTATTGTCCAGCGCAAATAGCGCATAATAATTTAAAGAATATTGCTTATCGCAGGACATGACTGAAGCTGCTTCTACAGAAGCATATGCCCCCCTGTCAGCAAAGAGTCTTGCCAGAGGTAGGGACTCCTGGTTAGGGATAGGTAGGTGCTTAACTCTTCCAAAGCTTTGAATAGAAGATTACAGGAAGACTTTCCTAGTATCTTCTATTCGTGAGGGCGTAGCTCATGTGATACAACCTCCTTGGATTTCTCACCCTCCGGGGACCTCCGTCAATTTAGTAATAAAAAAAGCTTTAGAAGAATTAGAAATTTAGAATAGGTTCAAATATTGACATACGATGATTGATTTGTTTTTATGACAGTTCTGTAAAAGTGTTTTCTTGAGAGCACCCGCTCAATATAATAATCTCTTAAATCGCTTAAAGTCTTTTTTATTGATATCGATCCCGAGACGTTCCAGAAGCCCAAATCGGAACGTCCACAGTATCATCAGCCAGGGAGTATCGGACCAGGTCTTAGCTGCTATCCACAAGCAGATTATCAGCGAGGCCTGCTCCGCTTTGCAGGACACACCAGAGCCGACCTTCAACGCGAAGCCGCTGTTCGTCGGTGGGGTCCTCAAGCTGCAATGCGGTAAAGACCACACTTTAGCCTGGTTGAAGAAGACAGTCTCCAACCTGGCTCTCCCGGCTAGCACCTCGCTAGTCGTCAAGAGCCAGACGGAGATCCAGAAGCGGGTACGTTGCGGCATTGCCATCCCCGACGACCAGGGAGTTTACGAGGACTCGACCTTTATTGGGCGAGCTCTCTGCTACTAGAATCGCTGGATCGACGTGAAGAGGTGGGTATTGCTGCACGCCGGGAAGTAGAAGGCATGCTGGTTCGTGGTGCTGGATATCCCCGAGGACCAAATTCCGACCCTGATGAGCGCCCAGCGCCGACTCTCAATTGGTTTAGGATCGGTGTACGTGAAGTTCCAGGGTCCGAATGGCAGGTTCGTCGTCGTCCCTCGGGGGTGGGACCCGAACACGAAACAGCCGATGGAAGATGCAGTGGAGACCATTTCCGCACCAAAAAACCCGGAAGCAACTGCGGCTGAACCTGCTATGGCAGCAGTGTCGGCCGCGGGCCGCCCCTGCCGCCACCGTGGGTGCCAACAAGCAAACAGGGTAAGGAAAATACTGGCGCAACAGAACACACTTGAGGTCGCCATGCTCCGGAAATCCGATAATACGTTGACCACGACACCTGAAGAAGCGCAACGCCTCCTAGTAGAAACTCACTTCCAAGGCAGCGTAATCGCGCAGGTAAATGAATGGTATGACGTTATCCAAACACCATCAGAAGATGATTGGCTTTATGCAGAAAAGTGCTACTACATGGTAACCAACACGCATACAGCTCGGGTAACTCGACAGAGTCCGTTCTTCATCTGGTGGTAAGCCAGATTGAAGAAGCAATTCATCAGAAAGGGTCCTGCCTGGGCACTTTCATAGACATCGAAGGAGCCTTCGACAAGACAAACTTTTCCAGCATTAGTGCCGCCCTCTCCAAACACAGTATAGAACAGGTACTAACTGACTGGATTATTAATAACCACCCGTTTGCTTAACATATTATGTTAAGCAAACAGGTGGTTCGCCTTGAAGAAGAGCAGCAGTTGGCCTTGATAGCCAGAGGCTGCCCGCAGGGAGGTGTGCTCTCCCCTCTTCTGTGGAATCTGATGATTAATGACATTTTCACCAAACTCAACGCACATCGTTACTACACAATAGGTTATGCAGACGAACTCGCAATCCTTATGCCAGGGAAGGTGACTGGAACGATCTGCAACCTTACTCAACAAGCACTACGCATGGTGCGAAGAATATGATTTGTCAGTCAACCCCACGAAAACTGAATTAGTCATGTTCACTCAAAAACGAGCACTAGGCCACTACCGACTACCTAAGCTCTTCAACACAGAGCTCCAGCTGTCTTACGAGGTAAAGTATCTAGGCGTCATCCTAGACATTAAGTTGAAAATGGAGTAATCACTTAGACTACAAACTAAACAGGGCCTGCGTTACCTTCTGGCAGTGCTGGAAAATGATAGGGAAGAAGTGAGGCCTATCTCCCAAAATAATACTATGGCTGTACAGCGCAGTAATTCGGCCAATGTTAACCTACGGGGCCGTGGTGTGGTGGCCACGCACAAAGCTAGCTACAGCCGTAAACAAGTTACAATACATGCAAAGGCTAGCCTGCATGGTGACCACTGGCTGCATGAGGACTACTCCAACTGCGGCGCTGGAAGCCATGCTGGGACTCCCTCTGCGACACTGGTTTATACTACAGGAAGCGATGATGGCAGCAGTATGTCTTAAAACACTGGATCTCTGGGGTAAGAGAGAAACATGGCACACCGCTCTGCTCGAGGAGCTCAATAATGAACTCCCCATAACAAAAGCAATCAATGACCCCCATTGATTGCTTTTGTGATCTACCCAAGCAATTTATCTGTGACAAAAATACAAAATCCAATTGCATGAGGATCATCGTTACGAGGGGCTGTGCCCCGCAGAGCTGCGGATCTTCACCGATGGATCAAAAACAGGTACAGGTACTGGTGCGGGAATCTTCTCAGAGGATCTCAACATCCACATAGCCACACCATTAGGGGTCCACAACACAGTGTTCCAAGCTGAATGCATGGGCATTTTTCTGCTGGCATCAGCCATCCTAACCAGGGAAGTTAAGGACCACTCAATACGCATACTCTCGGACAGCATGGCCGTCCTGCAAGCTCTGAACAGCCACACGGTCAACTCTGGGCTGATTCTCGAGTCACCAACGTCTTAATCAGGTTGGTAGACATAATAAAGTAACCATTCAATAGATCCAGGGACACAGCGAATCCCGAGGCAACGATGCAGCGGATGAACTTGCCAGAAGGGGTTCGAGTATGGCAGCGATGGGACCCGAACCCATCGTGCCTCTGCCTTTCGGATACCTACGCAATCTGGTAAGGAAATGCACCGGAGATAAACATCACAAACTATGGGTTGACCATGGTGAGTGTAGGCAGGCCAAAGAGGCACTTCCCTCTTTAGATGGCCGATTTACAAAACAAGCCCTAAGACTGACTAAACAACAGTTGCGTACAGTCACAGCCTAACAATTTGCCATGGGTCTTTTAATAAACACCTCTATGCTATAGGAGTCACTGACAGTCCGCTATGCAGAGCCTGCATGGAGGAGAATGAGACAGCAGCACACCTGCTTCTAAGCTGCCTGGTAGTCGCGGATTACAGGGCCAAGTACTTCGGTAACACAGGTACCCTCAGTGAGAGCTGGGGTGGATGGGGCAGGTGCATTTGTCCCACCTGCACGCAAAATAAGCGCTTAGTCGTGGAGTTGCGGAAACCATCCCGATTTACATACATACATACATCGCTTGGTCCCATAATCCACACGAGTCTAAAAGAACTCGCAAGACCCTAAAAATTCGACCATCTCTAATTTATCTTACCTTAGTAGTCTTCATAATATCGGGTTCCTCACAAATTACGCCTTCGCTACGCTTATGCCAAAACAAACAACGTTCCGTGTTAACATGCTCCTAGTGATTAATTGTGTGCGAATAATGTGATTTAACCAAAATAAATTAGCTTTCTCGATGACCGGAATATGCCTTGACCCAAATTCTTGTTCTTTTGCTCACTAACCTACTAGTATATACTTTTTATACGGTTGTCAAAAGCCCCTTGGAATGATTTTTTTTTCACTTCGAATGATTATTTGTAGAATGTAGTTTTGGTGAATAGGAGGCAATTATTATGTATGTTGAGGTATGGAGGTGTGAAATGTGTATGTATATGTTTATGGACGGGCCATGGAATGTTTTTTACTCAGTCGAATTCGGTGAATAGTTTTTTGCTTGGGTGTTGGGAGTACCTAACGGCTACAATGATAAGTTTTTTTTATAAATTTAATGTTCTTTTAGTATTTAAGATACCAGTTTGACCAGAATTACATCTGATGGTAGGTGATGATGTAGTCGACGTTAGAGCACGCTTGCCTAGAAGTTACCTATTCACTCTTGACTTAAAGACTCCCAGGTTGCAGTAATAATGACTTAATTTTTAAGCAGACCTAAACAAACCAAACACCAAAAGGTACGTCCATGTACTCAACACATTAAACTTTGTTGACAGGTAACACTTTTCATAACTTAAGACTACTGACAAAAGAAAATAACGCCATTCATTTCGAATTTTCATAATTCTGTCGGCATTTCCATTTAATGAAAATTTTAATAATAAATCAAAGTGAAATAAAGTGCATGTTTATTTAAATAACAGCCGCAGACCACAACGCTGTCATTAGATATAATTTATCACTGAACATTTAAAATTCATGCAATATTGTAATTGATGTTGGTGGTGAAATTTAAATAAACTATTTATTTAAATTTATGCTTTCAATTTCAACAAGTAATTTGTTTGTTAATTCAAAACATTAGTAGGTAGTATAAAAAATAACTTTTTACAAAAAAATAAAACCGACTTCCAAACAAAAGACTACAAAGAATAAAATAGCCTTAATTTCGGAAGTCGGTGTTTTTGGTTTTGTTTCTTTGTTTTTTAACACAGACTTCCGAAATTAAGGTTATTTTATTCTTTGTAGTGTTTTGTAGCAAATGGCAAGTATACTGCATCGAACTAAAAAAGAATCACGGAAATCGGATCAGAAACCTCGGAGTAATCGGTGTACAGACACAAAAAAATACCCACCGAATTGAGAACCTCCTCCTTAATTGGAAATGAAAATCGGGCTTTGATTACCGACATCAAATCTTGTACGATGACACAACAAAGGCAAAAATGGCTTTCAAAGTACACGTGAAAACTAATTTAAAATCATTAGTGGTTGAAAACATTCCATTTCTTTTTTAAGTTTTGCTTTCCGCTGTCGGTAAATAAAATCATTTCTCTCTTTTGTAACTAATATTTTTGCACAACTCTCGCTTACAAATGTCGTACAATAAGAAATATCGCATAAAACATTTCTTTGTTTAAGTTAACTATCTATTCCATTTTTCCTTTATCAATCAAACGATAGTAAAGTAAATTAATGATATACCAGGGCATCGTGAGATGAAAGAGTTCAAGGCCTAATTGAATCATCATCATCATCATCATAACAGCCGAAAGACGTCCACTGCTGGACAAAGGCCTCCCCCAAAAGGGGGGTTGGCCATAATCGCCACGCTTGGCAGGCGGGTTGGCGATCGCAGTGTATGGTGTTGCGTTTTACAGAGAACGCTGCTGCCCATTCTCTGGTGAGTCCCTTAGTCGCCTCTTACGACACCCACGGGAAGTGATGGGATGGTATTATTCTTTTACGGCACCACACGGCACCGGCCGACACCATACGGCTAATTTAATATCTATCCGTAATAATAAATGTATGTTCCTCATACGATCCGATCCTCCTACACATAAAGTCTACATATCACATAATATAATTAACATTCGGGTTCAAGAAGGTTTTGACTGGGGAGTTAATTAGCCCAACTTTGTCCGACTAATGACGGACGAAACAATTTAAAACCTTGCCCTTTCAGTCCTGTTAATTCCTGTCCTTTGTTTGTTTTTCTTTTCTTTTGATCATAGCTGTAATTATTTCTTGTGAGATGTGATGTTTGGGTGGATTTAATTTAGGTTACGTTGAACTTTAAAATCCTGGAATGCAATTTGTAGTAATTTTCTTGACTTCGTCTAAATCATATTGAATTATTGTGTTTTTGTAATCGACTTTGCACGAGTTCAAATTATGGGTTTTCGACCAAAATGACTTAGAGTGTAGGTGTAAGTCTCGTAGAGAGTTAAGTTAAAACTGTGCTAAGGGCCCTGTGTGCTAAGGGATTTGGTTCTAAGATGACAGCGCATTTGCGGCGTGTCTAGACATGAAAATGACTACATATTATATGTGTAAAGCGGTGATTCAACAAAAGAAAAAAAAATCAGATTCAGCTACCAAGCTGTGTCCTTGACAAGAATTGAGAGTTTTACTGTCACTGTCCAGTCTGTATTACGAGATTTTTAAAACAGAAGTCTGTTTTAAAAACTGGCCAAGTGCGAGTCGGTTTCGCGTGCAAAGGGTTCCGAACGAATTTTTTTTTAACATATTGTCTTAACACTATAGATTTTTTATTATCTCCATTTTTTTCAAAATTTTAGGCTCAGCAGTTTCGGAGATAAGCGGGGGAATGGTCATTTTTCGTCTAATTTCTTGAATAACTTCAAGACCATTTAATTTAAAATTATGAAAAAATATAATTAAAACCCTCACAATAAGTCCTTTCTTTTATTTCATTTCATCACACGATATTGCGGAATTTTTTTTTTTTTTTGAAATTTTCTAGTTTGACCCCCAAAAGTGACCCCCATACTAAAAAAATCATATTTTACGTAACGTGTCCGTATTTGGGTCACAGAAATTCATATGTGTACCAAATCTCAACAGAATCGGTTCAGTGGATCCGGAGAAAACTGGCTTGACAGACGTACAGACAGACAGACACCCGATTGATCCTATAAGGGTTCCGTTTTTTGTTCGGAACCCTAAAAACTCGTAATACAGACTGGTAAACAAATGTAGAAGAAATCGATAAAACGTCTTTTGCGTTCCTTATCTATGTTTTTCATAATTACCTACACAATGTTTCGAACCAAAATTAAAACAAAAAAGGCAACGGGTCGACCGTATGATTATAATTTCAAAGGACAAAGAATGTAAAAAGGATATAATTAAGGACAGGCAGGATATTAATATAACCTATGGCATTTTTGGAATAACTTCGAGACGGTACCGAGGTATACCGACCTACATGTGACAGGATTGGAATTTATTTTTGGCTCTTCCCACGCCAGTAGACTGATTGGTTAGATTTGATTTATCTTCTTATGAATATTAACCAATATCATAAAGAGGTAAAGAAAAAGGAAAACTTTAGTATTGAAGTGTATAATGAAGTTCTTTTTCCTCTCATCTGCAATAAAAAATGTCCACCTACAACAAATGACGTTTTTCAACACACTGCCTTGAAGAAACCTATTCACTAGGCACGAATTCTCGCATACTCAGAGCTAGCACTAGAAAAAGTGTTAAAGAATAGAGGAAAAGAGAGCTCGGTAGAGCAAACTAAAACTGTTTTGCACAAACGTAGTTTTGTAGTTGTCATTGCCACTGACGACATTCACAAATTGGAAAACCGTGGCTTACCCAAACGAGACACAGAGATGAAACATACATGAATCTCGCTCAAATCTATGGAGCTTTAAGCTTTTTTAGTCTAACTGTGTTTTGTAAAGCGATCCCCGAAACTAGGTCGAAAGTAAAAGCCTGTCAGTCTGACAATTTTTTTGATACCTGTCTTTTTTCGTTGAGTTGTTTAAAAGGTTGGATCTAGTTACACCACAGAGTACGGAGTCGCTTAGAAGGATGCGAAGGCTTTAAGCGTGTTGGTGAGTGTCAACCATTGATATATAGAAACTAGCAATGATCACTATATAGGATGTGACAGAGTCAGCGCAGAACTTTAAAAGACCAACCCTGAAATCGTGAAAAAAACAACAACTTTTTTCGCGATTTCTTAGATCTTCAGTAGATACGAATATTATTAGCAAAGGCGTCATCCTTTGCGGTATACTTAAACTATCCTAAAATGATGTTTTTGAGGGCGGTTCAAGTGCAGGGCAAGTAAAGGTCAAAGTTGTTTAACCGTACGGGCTTGCTAGGGCTGGTGCCTGCCAGGGTTGAGAAGGGAACACGGGTGGCTTTTAGTCAGTAAGGGTTTGACACTAAGGACGAAAGAAGTCATTTATTTATTTATTAAAACTTTATGCACTAGTGAAAACACTGTACAAAGGTGGACCTAATGCCGTAGGCATTTCTACCACTCGACCTTAGGGTGGTGCAGAGACAGCATGGTAGGTGCAACATAAAGAAAAGAAGAACAGAGAGAAAAAAATACAATCTATAGTAAATACATAGATACATACTTATAAACAAAATTAACAACGTGATTAAGAATCCAACGAATTAGCGCTGTAATGATTCTTCCAACTTCTGGCGAATATGCTCACGAACCTTCACCTTAAAGGACAACCGACTTGTTGCAGTCCTGATGTTCAGAAGGAGCGCATTCCAAAGGAAGATCGTCGGGACAAAAAGAGAGGAGTGGATTTTTCATCTCAAAAAAGGTGCAGTTGCACAATCATAAAGCATTTCTTACACTAAATTAATATTTTGTGTGCCCATTTTTGTGACAAGTTAACTAATGCTTGGCACCTCATCAACTATTTCACTTTTTTAGAATCTTGATCTGAATGTCAATTCTCGGACTTAAAAACGCATGGATGGCACCATCAGTTCAGTGACAATCAATTTCTAAAAACTTCTCAAAATGTGGGAAACTTTGTAGTACTTACCTAATTCGTTGTGACACAGATAAAAATTGCAAACGATATTAAAAAAAAAACGGTCAAGAGCGAGTAGGACTCGCGTTCAAAGGGTTCTTTTTAACATGTTATTTTAACACTACAGACTTTTTATACACTCAACCGGACAACGATCAAAAAAAGATCGCGTCAAATTTGACTAATACGAACGCTCGACTATTAGAGTCGACGGGCTCCCGCGCTTTATTTTCAACGTTTATTTTGCTACAAAGCTATGCCTAAGCTTAACAAACTGTCGTTAGTAGCAATACTACGTTAATTAACAACGTTTCTATTGCATTTAATTTAAGTAATACCATCAGAAACTTTAAATTTAATTAAAACAAAACACGGCACCCAATAACGACTTATAAAGTGCGTGGGACGTACAAGGAAATTTGACGTTTCATCTGTCATTTGTGGATTTTACGCGGATAATGCATGGATAGATAAGGCATTTGTGTTTAACTGACTTCAAAAAGGAGGAGGTTATAAAATCTGTTTGGGTGTAAAATAATAAAAAAAATTGAAAAAAAAAACTACAAACAAAGGCATTTTTGTTTGTAGTGTTTTTTATTTTTTTTTAATATTTTATTTTTTTCTACAAATGGGACCACACGGGTGGTCGAGTTATTTTTTATATTTCATTTTTTTCTTTTTTTTTCAAAAAATCTCGTCTAATGCAATGTTTCATTTTGTCAGTTTTCTTTTGGAGTCGTTTGGAGTCGTTTTTTTCATAATTCAAGTTCAGATGCGACAAAAGTGCCGTATCTATTTTTTGTTAGCTCTATGTTGTGTTTTTATTATTTTTTATCACGAAATTGTTCACTTTGCTGGTTGATTTTTGGAATGTTTTTGATAGACAACATGCCCTTGTGTTGTATTTTCCCACTAGTAAATATCATCATCATGTGGATTGTAAAAAAAGATTTCAAAGAAATGCAACAGTATTTGCTCTGTGATACTAATAATGAAAGGGTCTTTTTTATCGCTCTTTTTCTAGTGTTTGCATTGTGACTTATTGTTTGTAAACTAAACAATTCTAACAGCTCAAACTTTTTCTGCGATAAGATTGTATACCAAACTATGTAATAAGATACTATTCTAAGCCACTGGGCTTACAGAGTTCTTGGAACTGAAGTGTAAACACACCCAATTTTTTTGTCGGCGGCCGGGTCAGCTGTCTGAGGCATGTTTTTGTAAAGCTTGTGGTATGAAAAAAATGTATGGGGAGGTGTATGTTTTTAATAGATTATTGTGAAAAAAAGTGTATTTATGTAAATTATATAAATACTTGATGAAATAATGGTTCACTTTTTGATATTTATCTACTTTTGTACAAAAAACTGGGAAAATTTCGCTCACGCTGATTTCAAAGTAGAATTAACAATATATTTCAAGAAATTACTGGACTAATTCATTTTAAATCTGATAGGTCATTAACGATTCCAACAACACAACTTTCATGTAGGGTTCCCATACAAAACTTTAGAGATATCGGCGTTTTAATCACACGCGCCGAAAGCGCCTGACGTCATCAGCTGACCCCTGTACAGATAAGGCTTTTCTGAAAAAATGGCCGTACTGTTGAGTGGTTATAGGTTTTCCTGTAATCTATAGGTAAAAATCTATTATCTCCATTTTTTTTTCCAAATTTTAGGCTCGGTAGTTTCGGAGATAAAGGGGGGGGGGGAAAGTTCATTTTTCGTCTAATTTCTTGAATAACTTCAAAGCCATTTATTTTAAAATTATGAAAAAAAAAATTGTTAAAACTCTCACAGTAAGTCCTTTCATTTGATATATCACACGACATTTTTAAAAAACTTTTTTTTAAATTTTCTAGTTTGACCCCAAAAGTGACCCCCATACTAAAAATTTAGTAATTTACGTAACACGACCGTGTTTGGGTCCCAGAAGTCCATATGTGCACCAAATTTCAACAGAATCGGTCAAGTGGATTCGGAGAAAACTGGCCGTGACAAACGGACAAACAGACACCCGAGTGATTCTATAATGGTTCCGTTTTTTGTTCGGAACCCTAAAAATAACACAATCGCCCTACTGTTAAAGGAGTCAGTATGACAACGCATTCCTTTTCCTGCAAGAATCTAATGGCGCGTTTACATTAAGTCGGTCACCTAATACCTACCGTGACCTTATTCGTTTAAGTTGTTGGTTTACCGGGTACGCTAGTCGGTGCCGACGAATACGGATTACAACCGAATCGGTCAAAATGGACTAATGTAAATGAGCCATTATAAACCGACTTCCAAAAAAGGAGGAGGTTCTCAATTCGGTGGGTATTTTTTTTAATGTATGTACACCGATTACTCCGAGATTATGATGATTTTGATTTTGAATTGATGAGATCAGAAACTGATCCGATTTCTGTGATTATTTTTTAGTTCGATGCGGTATACTTGCCATTTGGTCGCGTAAAATTTGATTCAGTTTGGTTCAGTAGTTTTTATTTTATGAGCATTATTGCTTATTTCAATTTCTGCGTAGACGTAGATGTCGTCCAAGTATCACCACTTAAAAGTGATAAATAAAAAACTTTTTACAAAAAAAAAACATAACCTACTTCCAAACAAAACACTACAAAGTATAAAATAACCTTAATTTCGGAAGTCGGTGTTTAAAAACAAAGAAACAAAAACACCGACTTCCAAAATTAAGGTTATTTTACACTTTATTTGTAGTGTTTTGTTCGGAAGTCAGTTCTATTTTTTTTGGCTCATATGAATAACACCTAGGCATTCCTGAACACAGCCTTCGAAAATCTAATCCATATAAGGCATACTAACGCCATTTCACGTGAACCAATCAATACAGACCTACATAACACCTGTTACCTCTTTCTCTATGGACTCTTATGAATAATGCTTCGCTTCATTGACTTGACGTAGACAAATCTTTGAGTCAGAGTTCATTACGGCAGTGAGAACTTTTGTGCCATATTTTGGAGGTCATAATTTGATTTGCAGTGAATGATGAATCGGGTAAAAGGTTAATGGATTGGGTTGTGGTTATGTATTATAGATGTCTTTGTTTATTATTATTTATCTGTGAGCATGTCCGAGACATATTAGGCTGATCAAAAAGTAGTGAAAACGGTTATTTTTCGTTTTGCTCGGCACCTATAAGTCGCAGCGTGATGTTAAATAACCTATAGCCTTCCTCAAGAATGGGACTACCAAATACAAAAGACTTTTTCAAATCCGACTAGTAATTCCAGAGATTAGCCCGTTGAAACATAAAAAAAAATAAAAATATTATTAGTATAGAAAATATGAACCAATCTGCTGATTCAAATGTAATGATAATCATTATATTTGGATCAGCCTGATACATAAATACCTACGTTGATATTAGATAAGACGGCTCAAAGAAAGCAGCTAGTAATATGGACGGTCGGTGGCTCAGATATTGATGATGAATTTATTCATACAAACGTTTACAACCTGCGTTTGAGCCCCGTGTTCGATTGTGGTTTAAGCAATATCGAATGTCAAACATTCTAAAATGTTTGGGATTGATAGACCGAAATGGCGCATAGTCAGTGCCACACATTTATGATTTGTGACAAAAGTTTTCGCTACGAGAATTTCATACATTTAAAAATCATAAATTGTAATTTCTGACTTCGAAAGTTACAGTAACAATGGTTGCATATTAGAAAATCGAAACTTTTCTGAGCAAATTTCAAAAGAACAACGTACAAATCAACAAAGTTTAAAATAATGATGGTCATTTGATCAAAAGTTCAGCTGACCAAAGTCTGGAATATCAATGTTTATATTATTTATTACACTATTGACCAAATCGTATTATGACAACACCCCGACTCTGAATACCCCGACTCGGATAGGTTAGGTTACAAGGCTAAGGCGAGAGCGAAGCGGAGCGGTTATTTTTTTTTATGTAAGTACTTCAAATATAAGTATACCTACATTTAAATTAATAATTCTTAATAAGAAATCATTTGTGATTATAAAATTTGATTAGTTATGTTTTGATATTTTAAATTACATCAAGCATTGATCAGTCGTTCATTTGATGTCACATACATTGGAATTCTAAATTTTTTCTAAATAAAACATTTGGTCATTTAAATTTTGTTATTTCGTTTATTGTTCTTTTGAAATTTGCTCGAGAAAGTTTTGATTGTTTAATATGCAACCGCAACAATAGATCTTGACTGAAATATTATTATTAAGTAGTTGGAGGGTAGACTGCTCATTGTGCACTACACGTATATATTTAAGTGATTCGCATTAAATACTATTAATACGCTTTTAAAAATACTTGCCATAGGTTTCTTCGTAACATTAATAATTCTTGCTTTCAAGTTTCCTTTATAAACGATTGGAATTTCCAGTCGTTTATTCATGGGAACGTACACACACATACTGCGAATCGGCGTAAAGCTTGATTGCACTTATTGTAGACTAGCTGTGCCTGACCACGGATTTGCTTACGTGAAGTTTGTATTATGTATCTCAAAGCTTACAGGAACGTGAAGTCAAACTATATTTTTCAAAAATGTATGTACAGTCTGTTGAATTTGATAACTTACACTAAAAATCAACCTTAAAAGAAAAAACAATGTAACAATAAATTGAAGAAAACACGCTCAATACTTATAATTTTCAATTTTGCTCATCCCTTATAGCATGAAGAATAATTTATACCTTTCATGTTAGCCAGACCTACAAAATACAACAAACACACGGACAAAAATTGGTTTTGTCGGAAACATTTATAAAAACGGCTCGTCTACAGATATACATATTAAATGTACAGATTTATAAATGTGGCGTTCGTTGAGAACCAAAACATACTACGTGACTGTAGCAGATATGGGATTAATTTTCCGAGTGCACGGGATTTAATTCTGTTAATTAATTTAACCTGTATTTCTGGTGCCGGTGACCCAGGAGTTGTGTGAGTCGCGTGGAAATGTTGTGTGATGTCGTTTTGTAATGTAGAGGAATGAGAAACATGAAACTAGGTTTGAGTCTGAATATTTAAGGTTAAAGGAGTAAGGAAAGGTTGTGGATTGAGAATTTTATGAAGTTTAGTACTTGCTGGACTCTTCTTAAGCATAAAAACCTATAAAACATTAGAATTAAAGCACAGTTTTATTTTCGAATTGAACATAAAATATAAACTACCAATCAATCAATTCTATCCCAGTCAACAGCTCGACATAAGCCTATCTCAAGTTGCACTACAAATCCCGATTCCGCATCCAATTTCTCCCAGTTATCGGAGTCGGCCGAAAAGTAACTTGCTTATTATTATTAAAAATCGTACATAATCTGGCGAATAAACGGGTCTTCTTCTTCTTATCGTGTGGGCCGCCTCAAGGGCCTCTGACATGGTTTATTTGACGAACGCCATATTGCGGCCGGGACCACCGGATTATACGTGCCTTCCGAACCACGGAATCATCTTTTTATCAGGCAATCAGGTGATTCAAGCCTGCAATGTCCTTGTCAAACTGGCAAACAATATACAAAGTATGTTTCTTCCCGTGGGAATTGAACCCACGGCCACCGCGTCACAAGGCAAACGCCTAAGCCACTCGACCACGGAGGCAGTTGAATAAACGGGTAATCTTTTGAATTGAGATTTTAAATGAGTTCCCTTATATTTTGGCATTTTGACCATTGTCTTCGCTAATGGAATGGTTTTTTCTCTAAAACCTCAGTATGTCCCATCCACATTTTAAAAGGAGTCGGTCTAAAAGTGGCTTGTTTATTATTTTAAAATTTTAATGATAATAGTCTGGCTATTAAATTTGTAATCCTGCGAATGTTTTAAATAAATTCCGGGGAACTTACTTTTAACATCAAACACGTTTTAATCAATATTGGTAAACAGGATTATCTCCGGGTTTGTGGACTGTAAACAATTTAAGGGTGCGCGTAATTTATTTCACTAGGTAGGTGACATTAATTTTGCACCAAAGCAGTGCCGGTGGCGTGTTGAATTACAAATTCTGTAGGAGACGATGACATAGATAGCGGATATTGTAAACTCCATAAGATTATAAAAGTCTTGATAGCCTTGAAAGTATTGATAACTCACGAAAAATTGTGAAATGAACATTTCTTCTGTAATATGTACCTACTTTAAATTCAATTTACAACAATCATGAAAGAACTTTCATAACTGTTTTAAATGTAATTTCTACTAAAATATTATGAGAGAGAACTACAAATAACATTTAAGACAAGTGTTTCCGCGACCACAAACACACAATAAATAAAAGACACTTTACAAACATTTGCATAAAATAATAAGAGAACTCTCAACTAATTATTATTGTGTCCATTTTCTCTGATACCGCTACTTTGTACCGAGGCACAGTTCTAAAGCGATTATTTTGTTTGCCTGCCATACTAAAGCATGAAATACAACATTTTAGCGCTCTTTTGTACGCTCCAAATGCGGTTTGCAGCATTTTAGCGATCGTGTTCTGGAGTTTCAATTTTAATTTGAGTTTACAGTGGAAAATGTAAAATTTACAGTACTTTGCGTGGTTTTGCTTGTATTTTTATTTTTATTATAACTGTGTATCCAACTGTTACTGCATTTACATCTTGATCTTGATTCAAAAGATTATATTTAAAAATAATAATCTGAAATTACATGGCAAGTAGGTACAGCTTTCTACGTAAACTAACACAAAATCGTTATTTTCATTTGCCAATATTAAGCTTGTGTGTAATATTGGCATACGTTTTCGCGTCGGACGTTAAAAAGGAAATCCAGCGGAACCTTATTTCGAAGCTTCCGTTGCCGGTCACACGAACCGTAATAGGCACACAGTTGAAATTGTGTTTTCAACAAATCATCATCATCATATACATAATATGTTTTTGTCTTTTTGTAATGTAATTTTAAGCGTTCCGTTCCACAAAAGGACACACCGGAACCCTTATAGTATCACTTTGTTATCTGTCCGTCTGTCTGTCAACACCCTCTATCTCGAGAACGCGTGGAGGTGTCGAATTATAATTAAAACCATATACTCACGTGTACAGCCCCTTGAAGCTATGAAAAAATCAAACTCCTAACTTAACGTAAAAAGAAATACGGCCGTTTATGCCGCAAAAAAGTTTATTTCAACACTCTCAAGGGAATCAAAATGTATAGGGTATTTCCCGTTGACCTAGAACTATGTTAACTAAGTTATACCGTTTTATACTACAAATGTAGGGAAATCTATACATTTGTAATTAAATTATGAAAAAATATAGTTTTTATTTAAAGTAATATGTACCTACAAATTTGTACAGAACCCTCGGTGGGCGAGTGCGACTCGTACTTGTCCGGTTTTTTCAATTTCAATTTCAATTCACAATATCGCCAATAATAAAATTGTAGTAGAAAACACTGCTAAGCCGCATACTGTGTACAATTTAATTATAATGCCGAATCCTGGGACTGTACTTCCTTATACAGGTTATTCTATAACCTAGCGGGAAATGCAGCACTTTACCACCATTTCAATTGTAGTGTTAGTATAGTAGTATTAACAGTTCTATTCTATTTTGTTGTGTTCTGTTCTATTATGTTCTGTTCTCTTCTCTTCTCTCTACTCTACTCTACTCTATTCCATTCTACTCTACTCTACTCTTCTCTATTCCATTCTACTCTATTCCATTCTACTCTACTCTATTCCATTCTGCTCTACTCTATTCTATTCTACTCTATTCTAGTTTAGCCGAATGACGTCTACTGTTGGACATAGGCCCCTCTAAAGTATCGCCACAACAACCGGCCCACAAATAATTTAAAAAATAAAATAAACTTGGTCGATTTGTCAGATACTATAATTCAGCTGATAAAATAATCCTACGCTAGAATATTCATGAGAAACCCATTTTTCCAACCCTTTAACTACTGTTATTAAATTTAAAATCCCAACTACATACAAATAATATTCTTATTTAACGACTACACTCCTGAATTTATTTGCGACCGTTTTTCGTATACCAAAGAGAAATAGCACTAAGTTTTGGACTTCAAATCACGTAGCGGGACTTTATATTCGTCCCGAGCGTTTATATAATTTAGTTATACAAGTAAAATTGTTTAGTTTGCAGTCGTAATAATATTCTCAAAATGGACCTGCACGTTATCTTTGTAAAGAAATAATATTTGTGCGGTGACGATGTTTGTAAATTTTATTTTTGAGGTTTTGGGTTACATTAATTATTCAGATTATTCAGTTTCTAGACGCATACGATGGATTAAAAAAAAGTCTGCATTTGTGGGTTCCGTACCAAAAAGGTAATACAGGTCAACAAAAATTGAAAAAATAATGGTGCAGAGATAGAGTTACTGGTTTTTTATTAAGTGGCCATTGGTAACTCTTAATGATTTTTTCTTTTCTTTTCCTTCGTGTAGTTTTGGGTTTACCATCAGTTTAAAATGTGAATTATGGCAGTAGTCAGCCCTTTCATGAGTACGGTTGGCTTACTTATCGGTACATTTCTAGAAATACATTGATTTTTATACATGCCTAACGTACCTACTCTCTTAGGTTCAATTAACAATTTTGAACTACCTGCCTGGATTTTGCTTGTTAAGGTTACTAAAAACTTACCCGGCAATCACAAGTCAAATAACTACTCTAACATTGTAAATGACATACTAGAGGCTTAAAGCATTTCGAGGTAGTATGACCATCAAAGTGTACTACTTCCACAGTCATATGCCAATCCTATCGGCTTTGTCTATCGTTTTTAGGTCCTGGTGAATCCGGTCCCCTTGTTCTTTGCTATGGGATTCAAGATACTCTGAGAATTGATCAAGATGACTGTGGGAGTGGTGCACAGTGATGGACATACTACATCCTAAGTTCTTAAAGTTCTTTAGCATGTCTTTTACCATGTTAGAGTAGTTATTTGACTCGTGTTTTCCGAGTAAGTTTTTAGTGACCTTAACAAACAAAATCCACGCAGCTAGTTCCAATTTTATCATTAAACTTAAGAAATTAGTATGTTAGACAGTTATTAAAATCATTTTTTTTTATAGAAATGTACTGATACGTAAGCAAACCGAATATATGAAAGTACTGATTGTTGCCAAAATTCACACATTAAACTGAGGGTAAATCCAAAACTACACGTAGGAAGTCAAAACTTTTGGTATGAATGTTATCAGTATACGGTCCTAACTTAAAAAAAAAACAGTTTCTTGGCACCAAAACTAGTGTTGACTAGTGTAACCAACGCAATCTCTAACAAACAAACTAGCTATTACTAAGCCTTCGCTGTCCGTCCGTCCACAGATTGCGTATTTCCATTGCCACTAATACAGCAAATAATAAAATTAAGGCTTATGGTACGAAACCCTTCGTGTGCGAGTCCGACTCACACTTGGCCGGTTTTTTTAGTTAATATTCATCCAGATTCGTTCAGCCTTTCTGGCGTGATTGAGTAACAAGCATCTGTATATCAAGCCAAACTTTCGCATTAACAATAGTAAAACGAAGTAAGCCGAGTTCATTCCGGATTACTCCTACCTTTTGTTCAGTTTCCGAAACGAGAACTAGAAATCTTTAGTACTAAGAACTACAAAACTAAGTTGTATATAAAGTGAATTTTCTTATCTAGAAGTGAGTTTTAATTCAACGGTCCAAGTTGGCGGAATCGATTCGATCGCAAAGAGCAAAGTTTCCGAGATAACACTTAGAAGTGAACGATTGTTTGTAACTTTGTTTGAAGTTGGGGTAAGTGAACGGGTATTTCGGTTGATTAGCTATTCAGTTAATTTATTAGGGTGGGAATTGAAAATTATGTTATTTTGCACAAATGGTATGTTTTTTATCAAGATAAATAACACAGTCAATTAAAATGCAGTTTGTCAGTTAATGCATTACTCGAGAATGACTGCAAGGATTTGGCATATTTTTTAAAATGTTCGTAATGGTCCAAATATGATTAAACTAGTGGACGTCACGCGGTTTCACCCGCGTAGTTCCCGTTTCCGTGGGAATACGGGGATAATATATAGCCTATGTTACTCCCTGATAATGTAGCTATCCAAGGCTAAAAGAATTTTTCAAATCGGTCCAGTAGTTTCGGAGCCTATTCAATTCAAACAAACATACAAACAAACAAACAAATCTTTCCTCTTTATAATATTAGTGTAGATTAAGGGAAGTGAAACTATTTTTTTTTCGGTTATCAAAAAAACAATTAAAATTAATTTAATTAAAAATAGCCATGAATTATTTTCGATTGGCAAGCTATCATAGGCGTGTTTTTAAATTTAAAAAAAAATGGTAAAAATATGTCTCATCTGGTTATCACGTGAATGAAGGTCGATGTTCCACCGTCACCGTACCACAGTTTTCGGAATACAAAATAGTCTGCATTTTTCAGCTTTTTATGAGTGAAACGAATTTTGTAATAGGGTCAATGTTCCAACACTTAAACATAAAAACAAACATACAATGTCAGTTTTTAAGGTTCCGTACCCGAAGGATAACCAACGGAACCCTATTATTGAGCCTCCGTCCGTTCGTCCGTTTGTTTGTCAGCGGGCTATAGAACCGTAATAGGTAGACCGTTGAAATTTTCATATTGTATTTCTATTGCCGCTGTAACAACAAATAATAGAATAGAATATTAAAAATATTTATTTATTTGCTCAGAATGTAGGTATTTACAATAAGATGGTTACAATAATATTAAAGAGTCCTTGTACATTCTACCATTTTGGCATGCAAACGTTGATGCAATTCATCATCAAACATAAATACACAACTAAAATTTATCAGTTAGAAAATCCGATACAGAGTAATAACATTTATTTAATAGTAATTCTGTTAATTTCTTTTTGAAAGTTAACAAAAATTAATAAAAATTAATTTCAGTTAAAAATTAAGAGGGGCTCCTATACAAGAAACGTGTTTTTCCCGGCTTGACTCGCACTTGGCCGGTTTTTTACTTTATTGGTAGTAAATATGATTTCATTCGTAAAGTTATTATAACTAATTGATATTCTAGTAGTAAAAAGACCAACTCACTTATTCCTCGAAACCAACATTTTCACAAGACTAAGGTATGCCAGGCTCAAGTTCGGGCTCTGTGCTTCGCAGCAATGATTCAGCCTGGCTTACAGTTCCCACTCGAGATTGTTTAGTGCGCGCACTACGAGTAATAGTGGGCGCAGTCTCTGAACTAACATCTTTATTGTTTATAGGCTAGTTTGAGAGAATATTGCATTTATTGAAGGCTGGGCAGGACATGTCTGCCGCATGCAAAGTTGTGGACCCGTGAAACACAGGATTGGTGCCCTGAAACAGCAATTACGGGGCCGTGGGAGACTACGAACACGATTTAGAGACGACCTCGATGTCTTCCTTAAATTGGAGGGGAGAGGCGCAAAATTGGGACCGTTGGAAGGAAATGTGGGAGGCCTTGGACGGCAGTGCGACAGTGCGGGTTAGAAATATTAATAATTATTATTGAATTACATTTTCAGGATTTTCTTTATTATTTTGTCAGCGTACAACAATACTGGCTGCCTGCAATTTTGGCTGGATATGATAATACATGAAAATGCATGAACATTACAAGGACTATCTATGAAATTATAATAAAATTGACATCTAATGGATATTCTACGACTTGTGTCTAACTCAAAATTGTAACGAATTTTTTTTTCTTTGTGGCCCAAAAAATGCAAAAAAAAATTAAAGTGTTAAATAGTGTGAACATTTATTCACCAATACACGATACACTATCCATTTTGTCCTATCAAAATGCCTTAAGCTCAGTGTCAAACCTAATTCGTGGGTAGTATTCGAACTTAGAACAACTGTCGGCTAAAAGGACCAAGTGTTAGGACCTTTCTTGTTTACTTGGGACACAAATGCCGGGATTAGGACCAGACAGTGCCAATTAGTGCTATTGTTTTGTCTGGCAAGTCTTAGTAGAGGAAAATGGCACGTTTTGTCTGTAACTCTACGAGGCTGTCTGGGAGAGATTGCCTAAACCAATAAGACCGCCTATTGTATTATTTTCTTTTCTGACTGTGCCAACTTTGTGGTCTTTTTTTTGTTGTCCAACCACCAAGAGAAGCTCTGAAAAACAAATATTCAGTAAAACTATCAACACTTAGCAGAGTGTACATTAATAAATTTACGCTTTAAAATAAAAAAATAAAATCTACTCAATTGGTCGGGTACCGTAATTTAATTTTAAACTTCCTTTGGTTTTGACATATCGAGTAAAAACATGGGACTGATACTTCGTTGTCAAAAAAAAAAAACTTACTTTGGATATTTTATGAAAAGTAATGAATGTTTATACTTACATAATATGTATGAGAATAGGTAGAAACAAACAAAAAAGTGAGATCTCGTTACGAATATTAAACATTGTTATACCAACATCCCTAGAGAGAGGCGCATTTCATTTAATGCAGAAGTCGCGTCAAAAAATTCTCGTCAGCCAGGAAATATTTTAAGCAAACTTTATACTAATCACATCTACAGACGAGGCCCGACCGGTAAGGTTGGAAGCAACTGTGTGCAGCAACCGCATAGAAGAAAGGTATGAGCGTTTCTAAATACGACAGTCAGAACTTTGTTGTTTTCGTGAAAACTTGTGTTTTTACACAACACCAAAATTCATTTCAAATTGGTTCAGTTTTGCAAGCTATACTGAACCAATTTGAAATTAATTTTGGCGTTGAGTTCGCTGACCCGAGGTGGCCCGCAGAGGCGGGCCGGCACCAGCCGGGGATTACGGAAGTCGTAAGTCCCCGCGATCTCCGGCGTAGGTGAGAGATGGAACACCGAGGTGGTTTTAGTCAGTAAGAGTCTGACAGACCCTTCCGCCCGCCCCAGGGCGGAGGACATCCAAGAGTATTTCCCCCCGTTAAAAAAAAAAGACTGAACCTTGGAGAAGGATATCTACACTAATATTATAATGAGGAAAGATTTGTTTGAAATGAATAAGCTCCGCAACTAATGGACCGATTTGAAAAATTCTTTCAACATTAGAATTCTACATTACCCCTGATGAACATAGGTTATAGAATATTTTCAAAAAAGTTAGGGATCCGTATGAAAACTTCGATAATGTAACCCAAGGTGAGAATCCTAAAAAAATGCGGACACTGTTGACAATAGAGCAAAGTGATGTACTGCAGTTTTATAGAAAACATCAATATCTACAAAAAAGTCCGCGAGGGAATATATATCTAACTATCATGGTTAAGTCACAATGGCCGCTTTTTATTTAAATTATTCAATCAAAACCCGGGTGGAACAGAATCGTGGTGATTTTGGTATCATGATATTAATCCTTATCAATTTAAATTGTTTGATAATTAAGGTTGGTAATGTACATGTAAATTACACTTTAAATTATTCAAATCGGACCTTTCGTTTAAAAGTTACTACGGGTATAAAAATACTCTAAGTAAGAATAACGTTGCAGTTTGAGCGAACTGCCCTTCGTTTAGTCTATTAATAAGTAATTTACACATTACCCTATGAAGGGGGTAGAGGAGAGATGAAGTTCGTGGAGTGCCAACTAAATTCGCGCGAACGAAGTTGCGGGCGAAGCGCTAGTAATATTATATTTTGGAAATACGTTCGCTTGAGATAACTTCTGGCTTTCATAAGGCCGGAGCTGCTGTTGAAAGCTGTAAATGTGAGAGAGACTATGCGATCGTGTGGCCTGCTCTGATTGTCTGTATCACCCAGGATTTTACCACTAGCAGCACTGTATTTGAGAGATAAGAGGGACTTTTTGCCGGGGAGGGATTTACGTGCCCTATCTATGCATTCATGAATAGTAAGAAAGAGACAGGTGAAATAGCTTTGTATTTCTACAGAGTACTCAATTTTGTGTAAATAATGCTCAGTCTATTCCTCTATGTCCATGTTGCAGGCAAAAAAAAACTCGTGTTCCTTTTTCAAATATTTGTCCCATTTACATTCCATTAGCCGAGACGCGGGTGGCAAGACCGAATAATTTCACTCGCATCCTACCAGATGTACAAAGTTGACGTTATTTAAAAAAAAAAACTTGTTTCCACTATTGGCTCATTACCTGGGAGCGTGGTAAAAGAAGTGCATGTACAATAATGTTATATGGAAATAGTTGCGACTTTATTAGGAGCTGCAAATAAAAAGTCGCGTCGACTAAATACACGTTAGGTTTTTTTATTCGAATTATGTGCGCCAACAGCGTAAACATAAGCGTTTTACATTACACATTATATCTAAACATGCAAAATCCAAGCCTTTTAAAATTGAATATAGGTTTACGCGATGTCCTTATTCTACCGAAAGGTGCGTTATGATAAATGTAGCCTTAAGAGTAATTTGTCATTTACTGTTTTCCTCCTCCGTGCATCGTAATCCTCAGTGCTGAGTATCGTGCATCACTTTCACACGGATTATGTTTCTCCGTCTGTTTCTGTCCCTGGCGGTGTGGAGGGCGTTGTAAACGGTAGAGTCAAGGGCGGTAGGAATCTGGTTAGACCAACGTATTGGACTGCGTCCACGAGGTCTTTTTCCATCTACCTTGCCGGTCACGATGAGCTTCTCAAGGTTGTCACCTATTTTCCTTACAATGTGACCGAAGTATTCTAGGACTCTGCGTAGACACTCGGATGACCGCCGCGAGGAGATTTTCAGCTCTCGCAATACGGATACGTTAGTCCAAAACGCCTTCCAAGAATAAGTTATGCTATCAAGATGCGTTTTGCGTGTTTGCATTAATTAGTGGTAGAAAAACCAATCTGTTATCCAGCTGACAGTCTTTTGTTATTCTGGGCATATCATAATGCCCTAACCGCATCACTAGTTACAGATGAGGTGCCTGTAGAAACACGTGTTGCCTATCCATCTGTAAGACTGCCTTTCCGATAGAGATGAGCGAGATAGCTAACCGGT
The DNA here is from genome assembly GCA_947578705.1 of Lacanobia wlatinum. Taxonomy (NCBI): domain Eukaryota; kingdom Metazoa; phylum Arthropoda; class Insecta; order Lepidoptera; family Noctuidae; genus Lacanobia; species Lacanobia wlatinum. The sequence continues at coordinate 12,670,216 of OX388043.1, read as the reverse complement.
AAAGTTTAGCTACGATAAGTGTATCTTTTGCTTGTAAGACGTGTAGCAGAGCGAGTAAGTTTACATTTTACGAACATCCATCCATTATCTGTACTTATCCATATACTAATATTATGAATCTGAAGAATTTGTTTGAATGCGTTGATCTCTGGAACTAGCAGTCGGATTTGAAAAAATATTTTTGTATATGATAGCCATATTATTTGGAAAGGCTATACGGGAACGAGAAAATCAGAATATGCGCGTACGAAGTCACGGGCAATAACTAGTGATATTATAATATAATGCCAAGATAACTCAGTATGTAATATGTATGTCTGTTACCATATGTATACGATTCCGTGGTCTGTTTTTGATACCACACACATCCATCGCTCCTACGTGACATATGTCATTGCTTGTCATACATGACAGTGTTACGACAAAGAAGATAAAGAAGTTTGGATTAGGGTCGATTGAGGTTCACTGTTTTTAGATAGCGGGACTTCAAAGATTGGTGACGGTATTACATTTTAAAATATCTATCATCAAAGTACTAGGTACTAAGTAGTAGGGCAGAGATGAAAACATCTGTAACTCGTTGGCTGGGGAGGCTAACGTACGATCAAACTGAGGATTTACTGACTATCTTAAAGTAGTGATATGGTATTGTGGCAGAATTTGTGATCGGATTTGTATAATTATGCACTCTATCATTTTTTCTACATGAATCTAATAGCAAAATATTCGGAAAACTCTCTCACACACCCTCTTACACACACACACACACACTCATACCTTTCATCTTACACACCCAGAGGATAATAACCTTACTTTAAAAGTATTAAGTATATAAGCATGTAAACCTTGTTAATTTTAGTTTAGTACATATTTTAATGTTTACTTTTGTTTGTGAGCTCATACTTGCATATTACTTTGAGGGCTTGAGGCGCTGCGTACTGAAACACAGGCTATAAACCTAGTTCGGTAGCAGATGCTAAAAATAGACACAATTATGTAATTATAATTTAAAGATTATTTTAGAAGCTTGTTAACAAATTGTGTGAACATAATATGTATACCTTTCTAGTCTAATAAAGATTATTATTTTTATTATTACTACTAATGCCAAAGCTATGGAATTTTAGTGCATATTTGTATGATTTGAATGCATGTGAGTTCTGTGAGGATAAGTACTTTTGCTTCCTTTTTTATTTTTATTTGAGATGGGTTTGCTCTTGACTATAGTCTAAGTCAGAGGTGACACAGACAAAGTCGACGATGGAGTGAGATTACCCAGAAGAAGCCTGTTCACTGTAACTTTCAAGAAATTAGGGTTGAATGCATTCGGAAACACAGATGCAGGTAGAAAGTTTCACTCCTTTGCTGTGCGCATAATAAAAGACGTTTGGAAACACTTAGTGCGAATTGGTGAAATAGCAATAAGGTCTAGGATGGTAACTTGCAGAGCGTCTAGATGTCCAATGGTAGAGGGAGCCGGTGGGATGAGGTCGTGGAGTTCTTGGGCACACTCACCGAAGTACAATCTGTAGAAGACCGACAAGCAGGCAACCTTGCGGCGCTGAGCCAGGCTATGAAGCTTGCCATCCATCGGTTTCACGTCGCTAATCCGCCTCTTAGCTCTGCATTCCGCTGCTGAGATATCCCAAAGGTGGCTGCAATTTTCTATTCTTCTGTCTATATCAAAAAGATAGAACAGGGGTCCAAAGGTGAAGTATATATATACAGGGAAATTGAAAAAAGACTCAAAACCTCTTATCATGCCTCTGAACAACATTTATTCTACGACTTTGACCTCAGCTAAACAATGTAGCCAAAAACAATTTGCTTTCATTTATTTGAAGTCTATAAAATTCGCGTATACTACGCGCGCGTGCACCCAGGCCCGCGCCGCCGGCAGGGTAGCGGCCTTTCATCAGCCGCCTCATAAAGAATATGCAAAATTTAGACTATGTTTATATCTTTTGTATGAAAAAAAAAGTTTCAAATATTGAAAAGTCGTAGAACAAATGTTGTTGAGGGTCATGATAGGAAGTCAGGATTAAGAGGTTTGGGTATTTTTCCAATTTTTCTGTATATATTGCCTCATTCAAAGTTATAAAATCCACCAATTAGACCAAAACAGTATAAAAAGTTAACCATCGAAACTAAAACAAGAAGAAAATAATACTGACATTAATATTTGAATCAAAAACGTATCCAAAGAGTTAATTTGGAACATGAGTCAACAGTCTTCTTTGTCGTCAAAAAACTCATAAGCATCGACTTGGAGCTCTTATTCAAACATCTTCACAAATTCAATGCTACGTGTAAAACTTTTACTGTAATACCTTAAAAGATCTGAAACATTCTTCACAAGATATTACTCGTCTGAATGTTCCTCATCTATAAGTTTTAACCTATCACTTCAAACACTTGTACAGTCATGTGCAAAAATCAGATAGCTAACGTAAAATTACATATTTTTCTAAAAATTTCGAATACCTAGAGTTTGTGGAATAATTAAATGTAGTTTCAAATATTAAAAAACCTGTTTAAAGATTTAGTAATTAGGGGTGCTAAAATCTATATTCTCTATACACGGTGCCATTTTAGTCGCATTACAAAGGCGACCCACTTAGTGTACCCGATATGAACTACCTCTAGGTCCGACTTTTTTTTAATAATTCATTAAAATAATTGGTACAAAAATAAAATGACATTAGAATTATGAAACACCATGTTAATAATGTTTACGTATCAAAACAACGTAGCTGTTCCATTCCGCGCCGTCCTTGGAACACTGTGCTCGCTCCTGGATGTTTGAAACTACGTCATACTCATACGTGATGATAATCCTACTAATATTATAAACTAGCGCTCATTATTCTAGCCCTGAAAAGACTTCGACATGTTTCTCTAGTTGTTTAAAGAATTAAACCGACTTTCTAAATTAAAGTTATTTCATACTTTGTAGTGTTTTTTATTTGGAAGTCGCTTTTTTTCGTAAAATGGTTTTTTAAATTACGCTTTTTAGTAGGTACTATAAAATTTTCGGTAATTCGTAACTACCACTGAAACCTTACAGGAAAGCAAAATAATCGGTACGTAAATGACAGAGTTGTCAGGTAACAATCATAAAAAAATAAAAGCAAATTGAGAACCTCCTCCTTTTTGTAAAGTCAGTTAAAAAGTAGTAGGACCGCATGGAAGCTTTAGCCAAGCAGCAGGAAAATAATATTAATATAATGGTTACATTTTGCTCTACTCTGTACATGTCCCACTATCCGACTAATGTTGGTGCATCCCACAATTTCCTACTGAAAAATGCAAGAGCTCGGAATGAAGAGGAATTTGTAGATTAAACTTTAAAATTTGGTTTTATAGCTTAGAAAATGAAAACGTTTAGCGAGTGTTATGAGATTCGCTTCGGAAATAAAATTCATGGCTTTTCTTTTATGTTCAAAATATTTTAGTGACCCAAGAAAATGAATGATGTGAAAGATTTTGAAGAAAGACCTGAAACGTAGATGACTGCTTGGAAACTTATTTGACATGACTAACGCCAAACTAATTGAGATATAATGGTACCAAAATATTAAATGTTTCATTCTTCTCATACGAATCGTGGACTTCTAGTATCGGTCTAGGGCTGACATGGGTCTAGCTCGTAAGTTCTAAACCGGACAGGCATGAGGCATCACAAATTTTATTGTGTTATCACAACTGCTCTCAGTGATGGAAAACTTCACGAGACACCGCCATGCCAGTTTGTTACACTTGCTATGTCAAATCGATATTTATGTAAAAGTCAATAACAAAACATACGTTACTTAAGACAAGAGTGAATAGGTTGCTTCTAGGAAAACGTGCTCCATCTTCGACCGCATCATCGCTTACCATCAGGTGAGATTGTGGTCAAACGTATGCCTATATATAGTAAAAAAATAATATAAACTAGCTTATACTGAACCAAATTACGTACATATTTATAAATAAAAAAAAACTGGCTTGGAATATCGCCGTCACGACTTAGATGGACTGAAACTTCGGAAATATGTGACACCAAGTAATACACCCTGGACCAAACATTTTTTCCCAACGTTGAGAAAATTTAAGCTAATTGACGTTAACACGTCACAATTCTCAGTTTTTGAGCGGTTCTCTATTCAGTTTTATGTTTTGACTCTCTTTATCATTTCAAACATCCAAATAGCTCCACATAATTTTGAGCAACATTGCACACATTAATACCAGAGCTAAAGCGTAGTATTTTGAAAGGTTAATCAATAATTAGGAGAATGACGTCACGAGTCGAGGCCCGTGTAAGCAATAATACCGGTTGGGTGAGCATTCATTGATTTTAAAGATGTATTAATTACGTCCGGTCCCTTGAAAGGTAAACAAGGGAATAAAGCGTTGATAGAAACTGTTTTAAACAGTTCGCTTGTTGTTTATAATTTGCATATAACGCTTTTAGGTATATGTCTTTTTAAATTCCTGTTATCGTTATTTTCGTGTCGCTTGACTCAAATTAAAGGAGTTAGTCTTTTTTCTAGCATTACGCCATTTTGTAGTAACCCCCCAACCTAACTTTTTTCTGTTTTTTTTTTTCGAAATTTCAGCGCAAGATTTAATATGCATGTATGGATAGGGGACACTTAAATAAACAAAAAATGATAGCAACCTGGTGCTAAATTGTCACACTGCCGAGATATTTGAAGATAGAGTCGCCATGTGAGAACAATGAAAATCAAAATGGCGGGGCTATGCTACAATGGTTCTGTGCCCTATAGTTCGACAAGAATTTACTAACATGCACAGCTATTTCACTAACCTCGTTTAAATCCCGATGGTGCAGGTGGTTGTGCACGACGGGAATTAAAGAGGTGACGCATGTCCTGTGAAGAGGCTCCACACCTGCACTGCATCTGGGGTCGGTGGAGGATACCCATTTCAACCATTAAAATCATTAACAATCTTTTAAGAAGTGAAATTACTAAGCAATTCGAATAACTTTCAATATGTGATTAATTCTGAAACCATCACCTACCTAGTCTTAGTGATGTTATGCTGGCACTTCACTTGGCGTATTTGTCAAAACATTCGCGTCACTGTACAAAACAACATATTCCGATTTTCGAAATAAGGTTAAATTTATATTGCACCAGTGACGCAAATATTTTAAACTAGCTGACCCGCGCGGCTTCGCTCCCGTCAACTGGCTACTCTACCTACCGACCCTAACCTACCTACCTACTTACCTACCATAGCTACCCTACCTACCTACCCTACCTACCTACCCTACTCACCTACCCTACCTACCTACCCTACCTACCTACCCTACCTACCTACCTACCTACCCTTCCTACCAACATACTCATTTTTTTTGTATTTTAATTCTTATTATGCTATTCCGGACTAACCCAAAAACACAAAAACTATGAAAATCGCTCAAGTTAGTTAGAAAAATGTTCGAACAAACCCGACTTTGTTTTACATATTAAGAAGAAAAAAAAAAAAATATTCTACTCCGTATCACCTAACCACTGAGAACTAATGATAACACGAATTGACAGTTACTGTGAAATCGTGTTGTCATTCATTCTTAGTTCGGGTTCGGGACTAATCGTAAGTCTGTAGGTGATACGGAGTAGAATACGCCCGTCCGCAACTAAGCCCGAAACTACGGACTTCGGACTTAGAGAGTAGCCCCCCAAAATCGATCGTTCCCGTCACCGGGACCACCTTTGGTACGGTACCTTATTATTATTAGCAAATCGAACCGTTCGTTGCTGCGCTCTAAACGGAATCAATCGCGGAGGCTTAGCAGTAGGGTCCCGTCAGCACAGCACCTGTGGTACGGGCTACAGGCCTGATCCGCAAGTCGAACCGTCCAGTACATCGCAAAACTACGATAAATGCACTTTAAACGAAACCAGCACAACTCGGAGATTTAAGCAATTTTGGTCCCTAACAGTTTAAAACCTTTCAGAGACCAAACCGAAATTCCTACGAACACGACTGTGTTCAAAAATCGTGAGAGGTCATTCTCCAGCGGAAAATCTTAACACCGCAGTTCAGAAAAACGCGTCATCAGTGCAACGCCATCTATCAACCTTGCAAACTGACAAAATATTTGGCAGCGGAAGACGTTAAAAAAGAAGTGTAACGATAAATAACGATAAGGTATTAAAATATTTACTTTTATTTTGCTACGTCTACGTATTAAAAGTTTCACAAATAACTCAATCAATGTGTTTTGGTGTAACATTCATGCTTTCATGCATTTTTTGGTTCCTCAATAGATGGCGCTCTGACTGATCAGAATACATTAGGAAGTTTCTTACTAAACTAAAAATTCAACATATTTTGATTTTGTGGATCGATTGTAACGATAAATAACGAAAAGGTATAAAAATGATCACTATTATTTTGCCACGTATTAAAAGTTTCACATAACTCAACAATAACTCAACAATTTTGAATGCTTTCATGGATTTTATTTTTTTGTCAATAGATGGCGCTCTGACTCATCAGAATACATAAGGAAGTTTCTTCCTAAACTTAAAAATTCAATATCTTTTGATTTTGTGGGTTGATTTTGATGAAATAAACGCTAAGTTTTACTCGGAGTATCACTAAATATTTTTAAGTACTTATATTTGCAATCCAATCTGTGGTTTATGCGTGATGCTCCCACAAACGCACAGACAAACAGATAAACAGACAAAAATTTCAAAAATTGCATTTTTGTGTTTTATACCTTTTTCCTGAGTTTTTTGTGTAATTTTCATGCAAAAATATTCAATGTACAGACACGGTTAGTCTACGATTTTATTATATGTATAGATTATGCTATTCCGGACGAAGACTAATCCAAAAACACAAAAACTATGAAAATCGGTCGAGCCGTTCTCGAGTTAGTTAGAAAAGTGTTCGAAAAAGCCCGACTTTGTTTTATATATTAAGAATTTTGCTATATTGTGAAAGATTCGACCTTTTTCTATAAGACATTTTTTATATTAGCGAGACATGAAAGAGAATAAAACGCATAAACTGAAGGAAGACGGACAGCTGTGGCTTATTAATAAATAGGGTTCCGTTAGCAAACTTGGTACGGAACCCTAAAAATCGACTTGGTTCGCACGAAACAAAATCGTACGCGAAGGCTTAAATAATAGGGTCCCATTAGCAACTTTGGCACAGAACCCTATAATTTGCTTTTGCTCGCAAATCGAACCGTCTGATACTTAGCACGAATTAAAAACTTAGTTGCGGGCAACCTGGGAGTCTTTAAGGCAAAAGTGAATAGGTTGCTTCTGGGCAAACATGCTCCATCTTCGACCGCATCATCGCTTACCATTAGGTGAGATAGTGGCATCATCGCTTACCATCAGGTGAGATAGTGGTCAAATGTATGCCTATCTATTGTAAAAAAAAAAAAATATTCTACTCCGTATCACCTAACCAATGAGAACTAATGATAACACGATTTGACAGTTACTGTGAAATCGTGTTGTCATTCATTCTTAGTTCTGGTTCGGGACTAATCGTAAGTCTGTAGGTGATACGGAGTAGAATACGTCCGCAACTAAGCCCGAAACTACGGACTTCGGACTTAGAGAGTAGCCTCCCAAAATCGATCGCTCCCGTCACCGTTACCACCTTTGGTACGGTACCTTATTATAAAAAACCTAACTACTAACTTAAACTAAACCTAACTACTAACCAAAAAATGGACTCTGTCTGAAATATAAGATTAAGAGAATTTTATTTATTTATTATTATTAGCCTTGTTTCGCCAATCGAACCGTTCGTTGCTTCGCTCTAAACGGAATCAATCGCGGAGGCTTAGCAGTAGGGTCCCGTCAGCACAGCACCTTTGTTACGTAATCCTACAGGCCTGATCCGCAAGTCGAACCGTCCAGAACTTCGCAACACTAATTCAGTTTAAGACTACGATAAATGCACTTTAAACGATACCACCACAACTCAGAGATTTAACCAATTATAGTCCCCAACAGTTTAAGATCTTTTAGAGACCGAACCGAAATTCTTTCGAAATACGACTGTGTTTAGAAATCGCGTGAGGTCATTCTCCAGCGGAAAATCTTAACGCGTTTTTCTGAATTGCGGATTCAGAAAAACGCGTCATCAGTGCAACGCCATCTATCGACCATGTTAACTGACAAAATATTTGGCAGCGGAAGACGTTAAATAAGAAGCCCGTATGTAACGGTAAATAACGATAAGGTATTAAAATGTTAACTTTTATTTTGCTACGTCTACGTATTAAAAGTTTCACAAATAACTCAACAATTTTGAATGCTTTCATGCATTTTATTTTTTTGTCAATAGATGGCGCTCTGACTCATCAGAATACATAAGGAAGTTTCTTCCTAAACTTAAAAATTCAATATCTTTTGATTTTGTGGGTCGATTTTGATGAAATAAACGCTAAATGTTACTCGGGTTATCACTTAATATTTTTAAGTACTTAGATTTGCAATCCAATCTGTGGTTTATGCGTGATGCTCCCACAAACGCACAGACAAACAGACAAACAGACAAAAATTTCAAAAATTGCATTTTTATGTTTTATACCTTTTTCCTGAGTTTTCTGTGTAATTTTGATGCAAAAATATTCAATGTACAGACACGGTCAGTCTACGATTTTATTATATGTATAGATAATACGCCAAATGAAGTGGCAGCATTAGGGTCTGACCATATGAACTCCTAAGCCCAGTTAATGCGTTGTGGATGAAATAGACTAAAAACAAATTGCAAATGAATTAAGTAAGCCCATGTTATACAGCATTGTTAAAAAATTGATTAAGGAATGGGTAATTATCGAGTTTCATGCTCTCTCACCTCCGTTAAGAATTTACGTTTCGGGATAAAGGCAGGAAGATGATGAAAAAGCAAAGTTTCTAACTTCAAAACTCTGATTTGGCAACTGACCGACAGTTTAATATGGTAAGACAAAACTTTTGAATTTGAGTTTACAAGATACGAAAAACCTGCTTTAGAAAATATGATATAAGCCATCATTAATCTGCCGAGCCTTTTCCCAACTACATGGGGGTTGGCTTCCAGTCTAATCGGTTGGAACTGAGTAGATAATAGTATTTCACATGAAGCTACTGTCTACCTGACCTCAAGAATAGTGTCACTTTTATTGGCTTCTGTCTACTGACTGTCAAAAATTTAAAAATAGGACAGCTTAACGTGATTTCCGAGATACGATCGTCCCGTGTGGTTGTTATTAATTAGCCAATCGTTTCTATAACGGCAAACACGGCACGGCACAGCGGCACGGTCGCCGTGCCTTGTGAAGGCTCTCATTGTAGCTCAAACATTTCTACTTTACACGGCACGCGGACCGTGCCGTGACCATGTGAAAAGGGCCTATGGCGTTCCGTTTTCGATAAAAAAGTTTGCTGTTAATTTCAACATTCAGATACTAACAACCTACCACACGATAGCTAATCCGTCTGGCAAGCGTAGAGAATAAACTCGCAAATACAACTACAAATCAGTTTTTCAAAGAGAAAGCCCACGATAAGCCTTGGAAATGTTACGAGACTTGTCTAACTGTAAGCTGCAAAATAAACTTATTATTTTGGCATTACAGAAGAAATAAAAACTAAAAAATACAGGGCGTTAGTTTTCATATATTTCTAAAATATTTTAGCTCGTTTTTAGTTTGTAGACACGCAAATTTAAACTTGAAACCCTTTTCAACGTCTGACACTAAGACCTGGTCACAGGTGTGAAATATTGACTATTAGAAGAGTTTTTGGGCTCTAGATTTGACATGTTTTAATTAATTAAGACAGATCGTCACGAAACAAGTAAAAATGTACTTACTTTTAAGTGTTTCTTTCTGTAAAATTTTGAATAAATCTTTAATTCAATAGTTAATGTTTTGTTTTGCTTTGGACAGTCGTTCCATGTAAAATAATATGCAATGTAGCATGGTATTCAACTGCAACAAAATATGTAGTTGGGAAAGTCAACAGATATGGCGATAAAACTCTAAAATCTCTTGTTCGTGCTAACTAAAAATCGCTCATATCTGACTGTCGATTGTACACCAAACGCACCTTTCAATTTCACTCGTATAATATAGACTATACGAGTGAAATTGAAAGGAAATCATGCCACTAAATGCACTAAACCAAAAAAATTCTGTGTGTCGATTTTCTTTGGCTACGTGATAGGACTGAACTGAAAGGTCGATGGGGCCGGAACGTTCTGGAGTGGCGACCGCGTAACGGGAGACGTAGCGTTGGAAGGCCTCCCACAAGGTGGACCGATGACCTGGTGAGGGTTTTAAGTAGCCGATGAATACGAGATGCACAGGACCGGTGGTTGCGGCGACACTTTGGGTAAGCCTTTGTCTGATATGATGATGATGATGGCAAAGTAAAACCAAGAACCTAATGGAACTATAGTGCATCGCACCGTGTCCAAGAATAGGTATAGAATACAAGCTACCAGAGATTAATCTAGCAGAGATTTCAAAAGACTGCATGAAGCCATAGTTAGAAGGATCTTGTTACATCCCATACGGAGTAAATGGCTCTCAGGACGCTTTATTTGAAATTAGTTTCTCCTGGACGAGGCTTATGTGCCTCAGAGCAATTACTGTTAAGGAATACGTATAAAAAGTACAAAAGCGATGCTAATAATCTCCACTAGTTTAGGAAAGGTTCGGACAACACCTCATGTAGAACAGAATAGAAAACAATTATTCAGCATAGACACAAACGTAGAGCAACAAAGACAAGAACTAAATAGTAGGTACATATAGTGCTGAGCGTGCCCATACCGAAAGAACAACCATTAGTCCAATCAACGGGGCATATGTAACCCGAAAAATTCCTCTGCCAGTGAGACTTGGTATTATGATAAAGTAAGGTAGGCAGATTACAGATGTACGATAATCCAACAAATTTTGTTACGAGAAGTTAGGTATTTTTACCTAAATATGAAAATTGCTTATAACTCACTGGGAAAAAATCCTCTGACTGAAATACCTTCTGTATACGTTCGAATGTATTAGTTAGAACAATTATGTAAAGTTATCCAACATTTTTTCGATTTCGGAGATACCTCAAATTTGACTTTTAACATTTTACACTATAACTACCGCTGAAAAATTGCTCTGTCATTTTTTATTTTTTAATATGTTTTTATATCCTTAAATACATAGCTTTGTTAAGTTATCCAAAAGATTTTCCTATTTAAACTATGTTTTTTTATTTTTGCTTAATTACGTTATGTGAAAAATTTCTCCGTCCATTTTCATACCTTTATTAGTCATATGATTTTATATTGAAACAGATTTATCAATAATCCAACAAATTTTCGAACGTTCATTATATTTTTTAGGATAGTTCGCTGATTTCATTTTGCTCAGGTTCTTTTAATACGTTTATTAGTATGAGTCACTGTGTTTTAATAGATTTTCCAATAAGCCAATGGAAATTCGGCCTAATACCAAAGTTTTTACAATCTCAATAATTCTTAAGTACAAGCATTGCCGTCGCTTAGCAACGATCGGTCGTCAACGCGGGCGTCTTGATTGTCTCGCTCGAAGTACGAAACGGAGTAGTTGTGTTGTTGTGTACCTATCTACCTGTGCAAGGAACGTTTGCTTAAAACAAAACACTACAAAGCATAAAATAACCTTAATTTCGGAAGTCGGTGTTTTTGGTTTTGTTTCTTTATTTTTTAACACCGACTTCGGAAATTAAAGTTATTTTATACTTTGTATTGTTTTGTTTGAAAGTCGGTTATATTTTTTGTAAAAAGTTTTTAATTTTTCACTTTTAAGTGGTGATACTTGTACGACGTCTTCGTCTACGCACAAATTGAAATAAGCAAATATGCTCATAAAATAAAAACTACTGAACCCAACTGAAAAAAAAATAATGTGATTATACCTAGTCGATTATCTATGTTAGTTACCTACTGCAGCCTGCCTAACTGTAAAAGTAATTTAAAATGATTGTAGGCACGTGTTGTTATATTTAAAAATTGTAAACTAAATAAAAGTAATGTGATTATACCTAGTCGATTATCAATATTAGTTACCTACTGCACTCTGTCTAACTGTATAAGTAATTTAAAATGATTGGGGGCCGAGTCACCCGCATCCGTAGGAGAATACTTAATGTTAGACCCTACACGTGGTCCCTGGGTGGTGCTAATCAGATGACACTAACTGGTGGTAGGCTTCGGCCGATGGCTTGTGACCACCCACTGGGCAAAGACGTACCGCCAAGCGGCCTAGCTGTGTTCCGGTATGATGCCCAGTGTAGCCAATTCAGAGGAGTTGGGTCGAAATAGTTGTTCCAATGCAGGCAGACAAACCAGGCTTGCTGACATGGGCGTATCGGGAGACTAGTCGCGGAGGGTAACGGGATCCGAAGCACGGTGCGCCGCTGGCCGACCGCAGGTAGTTGGGGGCCCAAGTAGTGTGTTAGCCACACATGAAAGGCTGCCCCGTCAACTGTCGAAAAATCCCGGAATGCACCATCGCGCTGGTTGGCGACCAAACGAGAGGGCCCGCTGGACATTCCCGGGGGGACTCGGGCATCTCCGCAGTCTCCAGTTAGGTAGTCCACGTTAGCTTGCTTCGAAGCAAGCTAACGTGCAGCCCGTGCCCAAGAAGGGCAGTCGATCTGACCCGTCGAATTACAGACCCATCTCGGTAACGTCCATACTCTGTAAGAGTATGGACACGTGCTGAATCGTATTATTAGTAAGCTTCCTTCCTTCGGTCTGCCCGCCGGATTGTGTGATTGGATCGCGGATTTCCTGAGGGATCGGTCTATTCGAATGGTCATAGATGGGTGCTCATCTGGACTGCTTGATATTAATGCCGGCGTTCCTCAGGGGTCGGTGCTTTCGGCAACACTGTTCTTGCTGCATATTAATGATCTGCTTAAACCCGGTACCTTTGGGTATGCATACGACAATACTGTTGCTGAGAGATACGTGTCCGACGCACGAGCTGGTGGGTCGCAGATCCGGTCTCTCCGGGAAGCTATGGTTGAGCGCTTGAATGTGTCCTTACTGGCTGTCTCTGAATGGGGCGATGCCAAACTGGTCAAGTTCAATGCTGCTAAGATCCAAGCGTGTCTATTTTCCGCCAAAAGGAGCCAATTGGGACGGATCTGCCAGATACCAGCTTGATGCCCTTGAGTCAATTGAGAAACGAGCCAAGAGGATCATCGGCAATGAGAGGCTCGTCGCGACGAAGCTCCAAAGTCTTGAGCATCGACGACGACTCGCTGGCCTGTCGGTTTTCTACCGGTTGCATTTTGAGGAATGTGCGACGGAATTGCATAATTTAATTCCGCCAAGCCCGTTCCATCATCGGACCACAAGACGAACGGCGGCGGCGATGCGCAACCGGTACATGGTGGACATCCCACCCATGCGCACAAAACGTTTTGGGAACACATTCATAGTGCGTACAGCTAAGGAGTGGAATTCCCTGACGGAGTTTGTGTTTCCTGATAACTACAACCTGGGAGTCTTTAAATCGAGAGTGAATAGGTTACTTCTAGGCAAGCGTGCTCCATCTTCGACCACATCGTCGATTACCATCAGGTGAGATACAGTTAAAAAAAAGAAAACGATTATAGGCATGTGTTGTTTTAGTCAAAATATGTAAACCCAATAAAAATAATGTTTATACCTATTCGATTATCCATGTATACAGCCCGCCCTTGTTATTTATTTAACCAAATATTGTCTGATATTGATTTCTTGACTGACTTTTTTATTCTTAACTCGATATCTCTTCAACAGGTGTCCTTCTGAACATATGTAGGTACTTTTTAAGCAGATTTTTGGCATAGTTTACAAAGTCCTCAAGGAGGTATCAAACGTTTATTTTAGATCCATATAGGTAATAAATATTTTTTACAAATATAGATTACGTCGTAGTAAAGTCAACACCACATCTAGTTATACAATACTGTCAAATTAATCTAAATGATTTTAAACCTGAAAATGTTGATGGTTAAGTTCAAAATCGAATTATACAATTTAACAGTCTGTGCTGCTGTGATAATAACAATAGCAACTAAACTAGCTTACACTACTCCAAAAGTAGTGCGTGGCAAAGCAGCTCCGAGCGGTCAAGTGAAGTTCAACACTTACGCTCTAGCATAATAAATCAGCAAACTATTCTAAAAAATATAATGAACGGTCGAAAATTTGTTGGATTATTGATAAATCTGTTTCAATATAAAATTATATGATTAACAAAGGCATGAAAATGGACGGAGAAATTTTTCACATTACGTAATTGAGCAAAAATAAAAAAAAATAAGTTTGAAAAGGAAAATCTTTTGGATAACTTAACAAAGCTATGTATTTAAGCATATAAAAATACATTAAAAAATAAAAATTGGCAGAGCAACTTTTCAGCAGAAGTTATAGAGCAGAATGTTAAAAGTCAAATTTGAGGTATCTCCGAAATCGAAAAACTGTTGGATACCTTTACATAATTATTCTAACTAATACATTCGTACGTATACAGAAAGTATTTCAGTCAGAGGATTTTTTCCCAAAGAGTTATAAGCAATTTTCATGTTTAGGTAAAAATACCTAACTTCTCCTAACAAAATTTGTTGGATTATTGTACATCTGTAATCTGTATTACCTAATTTCATCTCATGCTATATTTCATAGACGGGAGAATTTTTCGGAAGTCTCCATACAACAAATGTCCTCGTTGACTGGACTACATATCGACATTTGCTGGGCGTCAGACACCTAGCGCTGGGTATTATTGGTGGGCATTGCTGGGTATTGGTTGGTTGTTAGACTATTCCTTTTTTAGGGTTCCGAACAAAAAACGGAATCCTTATAGGATCACTCGGGTGTCTGTCTGTCAGTCCGTCTGTCACAGCCAGTTTTCTCCAGATCCACTGGACCGATTCTTTTGAAATTTGGTACACATATGAACTTCTCTGACCCAAATTATTAAATTTTTAGTATGGAGGTCACTTTTGGGGGTCAAACTAGAAAATCTAAAAAAAAAAAGTTTTTTGAACAATATCGTGTGAAATATATAATCAAAGGGCTTACTATGTATGTATATGTATGAGAATTTTAATTATATTTTTTAAATAATTTCAAAATAAATAGTTTTGAAGTTATTCAAGAAATTAGACGAAAAATTACCCTTATCTCCGAAACTACGGAGCCTAAAATTTTGAAAAAAACGGAGATTATATATCTTTACCTATAGATTAGGAAAACCTATAGGAAGTTTATAGTGTTAAATAAACATGTTAAAAAAAATAACATTCGTTCGGAACCCTTTGCACGCGAGTCCGACTCGCATTTGGCCAGTTTTTTTAAGTATCATTTTTGTAACCAATATGACCAGTTAGCCGAAAAAAGTCAACTGCTGCTACAACATTTTAGCGTCCCAAGTACACATATGACTTTTTTGCAAGCATTTATTTACTTTTAATGTTTTTGGTTTGTTTAGGTCTAATCTTGCAAGCTGGATTTAAAATTTTACTTGTTGATTCAATCGAGATGACAATTAACATAATTTGTGATAAATATTACCTGATTTTCCATCTGGGTTTGGCTCTAGACAAAGTAAATATCTCCTCAACGGTTGATAGCACAGACATGTTATTTTGCATAAGTCTTCATTTTTAATAGCCTGTGCCAAAGTTTGTTTATTTTTCTGGACACACTCTTCTCCTCTTCTTTTATTCCATCCGTAGTTATCTCCACAATGCTGAAGTCTCTACAAAAGTATTACCGGTCTTGGAACAATCTGTCTAACCTTTTATTAACAGAAAGCCACAGTTTTAATAAAAACCCGACTACCGTTAAATAGTAAAGTAAACATACTTTACCTAATGGAAAAATAAGCAACGAAAACGTCAAAAAAACTCTCCATTTTGCACCACTCTTCCGCGGGCACTTTAATAAATATCCCTCCTTCACTCAGGTATGCCTCACCGTAATACGCCTTTAGAAATAATAACTTAGGTTCTTGCAATAGTAAACAGGACGTAATAAAAGCGATTAGGTTTGCTAGACTAGCGCAATGGAATAATTTACGACCTAAAGTGGTAGAAAATGGTTATGCAAAGGCATTATGTATGAAATGTACTGCGATATGGGCACTTAGTTTAAGGCGTTTGGTGTTGGACAGACTTTTCGAGTCCATATTTTATTTATACTGGTTCTTGATGGCGAACGCGACTTTATCTATTACATCATCATCATTTCAGCCAGAAGACGTCGACTGCTGGACGTAGGCCTTCCACAAGCGGCGCAACATTGACTGGTCCTGTAGTTTTTGCAGCCGCACTAGATAATGTCACTCTCTGTTCTTTATTTCTTTTTAAAGAACGGCTATGCAAAAGAAGTCTGTCAATGAACTAAAATCAATGCCACCTACTGCATCAGACTGCTTGAAGAGTGACTTGTTCAGAACTTCTTAGTCGTGTTTTACGGTCGGAGTTTTTGATACAGCTTTTAAATTAGCTGATAGGGACCGATGCAGTTTTCAAAACTAGACATCACATTTTTTTTAGTACCGGGATACCGCACTTGGTCGATATCCCAACTAGACGTACTCAGCGCTTCTCTTCAACGTTTATTATTCGCACAGCCAAAGTGTGGAACTCTCTGCCAGCGTCTGTTTTCACTTCCATATAATTATAAACTTATTATTGCCTTCAAAGCAAGAGTGAACAGGCATCTTCTGGGCACGCTCGTTCCATCATAGACCATCCATCGCTTTCCATCAGGCGTCATCAAGGTCAAGAGTAAACCTATACCTAAATAAAAAAAAACATCATATTTATAAAAATAAATGCATTTTAGTGTGTGGGATGGAACCTCCATGGTAAAATAATTTCATCTACTTGACATCAAATAAGCCCTACCTAAAGAACACAAAAATGAAAGTCGATTTTCTACTAAAACAATAAGAACGGTTCCTTATTGTAGTCCCACGCTTCGAAGTTGTCATAAACTTAAGATTTTGGTGTGAGTAGCACAGTCTGTTTACAGCCTACAGTGTAAAGAACCTACGACAAAGTAAGTAGCTAAGGTTCAAACCATAGAGTATGGAATCGATTAGAAACCACTTGATTATAGAGGTTTGGTTTTAGCAAAGGAATAATGGCTAATATGTATATTTTCGTAAGAACCCGTACTCTTGAATAAACCTTTCCTTCGGCCAACGAATCAGCATTGCCATTCAACGTGGCGATTCTGACAGTATTCTGGGCACTTTCCCCGTTGGCAGCGATCTGGAAAATTTTTTGGAAGCCCTGTGAGTTCTTTCCTTACCCTTTTGTATCCCGCTTGTATATTTATATATATTTTTATTTTTTTTGACTATTTAAAAAATATTTAACACCTTAGTAAGTTTTCATGAATAAACAATGTTTAGATACTTGAATTTGTATTTAGAAATAATTTAAATCTATCACCGTCAACTCGAATATCGACTGTAGAGTTGTGAAATTAAATTGGTATTTAAGTGGTAAAATCTATAAACCAGACCCTTAATAGGTATGGGTTGGATTGGAATTAGGAAATTAAAAGTTCCTAAGACCGGCCATATCAAATACTGTATGCCGTCTTGTATCGGCAACCGAGACATCTCCTTACTCTGTGGTCCAGACTTTTTGTTCGGCAAACCGCGAATGTATGAGCGGTAATATGCTGAAACGCTTATAGCGAAAAACGCTTGCTACCATTTTTGCCTTATTTCCATACTAAGCTAGAATTTTAAATATGTAATGGGTTAATAACCTAGTGGAGTTTTTATGAGCTTAGTTTCTTTTTCTTAATAATGTATTCTGTTGATATCTTATTTGAAAAAGAAGATTTATTGCTGTGCTTGTTTTATTGATATTCACAGAAATCATGTTTTGACTGATTACTAAAAATTCAATTTGAATAAATTGAATAAAATTCGTAACAATTGTAGATAATAATCAGTTCGCATGATTGGCTGTACTAGAAAGCATCATGATTTATTTTTATTTCGATTTCGAGAGTTCATATTGTGTAGTTTTTATTTTTTGAAAAAATAAATATAATTTATTTGTTTTGACGTTTGTTGTTTTGGCATTCTTTTATTTAATGATTGTAGCCAGTGCTTTCTAGGAATTCTTCTACGTATAGGTTGTTTCAATAAAGTAGCAAAATAATTTAAAACCGTCAATAGGTTAAGATATTTTTTAATATATTAATTTAATGTGTTTTTTAAAGAAATATTTAGAAATGTAATTTATATGTAAGAAAATGAATAAAACGAAATAATAATAATGCAATTACACAAAAACCAATTTAAAACCATCAATAGATTAAGATTTTTTTATAATACTAATTTAATGTGTTTTTGAAGAAATATTTAGAAATCCTTACTTCCTTACTTAATATTATAAATGCGAAAGTCTGTCTGTCTGTCGCACTTTCACGCCTAAACTACTGAACCGATTTAAATGAAATTTGGTACACAGATAGTCTAGAGCCTGAGAAAGGACATAGGCTACTTTTTATCCCGAAAATATTTACGGTTCCCGTGGGATAGATTTATTATTGTTATTCAGAGAGCAAAGGATTACTATGATTTTTTGTATAGTAGTTGTTTAGGGGTCAAAAAATGACATAGGCTTATTTTTACATCTCGGAAAAAAGTACAGTTCCCGTGGGATAAATTTGTTTTACTTTTTATAGAGGAAGGGTTTGAATTTTTGAAAATTTTTGCATAGTGGTAATTTTGAGGAGGGCACGACGAGAGCTACTTTTTATCCCGGAAGAATGCACGGTTCCCGTTGGATAATCTGTTTTTGTCTTTAAGGGGCAAGGTATTGGTGGTTTTTGCATAGTGGTAGTTTTGGTGTCTGAGAAACGCATGGTTCCTATACATAACAATTGTATCCAACAGGAACCCTGTACTTATTGAAAATCTTTTTCACAAAACAAAACAAAACAGAACGGAACGGAACGAAACGAAACGAAACGAAACGGAACGGAACGGAACGTAACGTAACGTAACGAAACGAAACGAAACGAAACGAAACGAAACGAAATGAAACGAAACGAAACGAAACGAAACGAAACGAAACGAAACGAAACGAAACGAAACGAAACGAAACGAAACGAAAAGAAACGAAACCAAACGAAACGAAATGAAACGAAACAAACCGAAACGAAACGAAAAGAAACGAAAACAAAACAAATCAAAGCAAAATGCAAAACGCAAAATAACGCGAACGCGGTTGTTTTATTAAAAATAACGACGCAAAACGGCGCATAACGACGCCCCCCTCCAGCTTTAGGATGAATACAAGGACGCTTTATCAGAAGACCAGATCATTCATGCTTTGGTATTGATTGAGGATAAAATGGCTGGATGGTAAATGGATGGATGGCGCATATCTGGAAAATGACAGCGAAGAGAGGAATTGTCAAGCGATGTTGTAATGGAGTTAAACTACTATACCGCGGTTTTAGAAGTGCATGTCAATGAAATGGCACCACAATTACTTCTCGAGCTGCGTCAAGTCTACGAAACGATTCTGCGCCGAGTAAATAGTGGAAAGGGGGGATTGTTCCTTCTTGGCGTAAACTCCGCAAGGGCTGCAATATAGCTCTGGCTGTGGCTTCCTCGGGCATTGCTGCAACTTTGCTTAGCGGTGGTCGGACTGCACATTACGTTTTTAAGTTGCTGCTTAATCTTGTAAGCAAGGATAACCCAACATGCAATATTATCAAAAACAGCGGCCGGAGAGTCTTTTTGCAGCAGTGCAAAACGACGACGACGACGTGTCGCCAAAGAACGAGTGGGTAGCCTTAACGCCGTTTAATTTTGTTTAGGAATTCTACCGCCCAAATTACAGCACCCAAAAGAACACCTTTTATAGTCATCACCACAATGATCACATTTTGATCATGCGGTCCGTTTTTACACATTACACATTCAAAATTTCCACGCGAACGAAGTCGCGGGCAACAGCTAGTGTAATTTATAAATAAGAAAATTAATAAACGAAATAATAATAATGCAATTACACTAAAACCTATAAAATATTTGACGTAAATAATACTTTCCTTCAGAAATTTTCTTCCTCTAAACCAACTTATATTCCTTTTCAAATATCGGACGGAACGTATAAACTTCATTTACACGTAAACGTTAGAAATTCGAAGTGAGCTGGACATTTTTATTAAGTTTTCACTTCTTCCAAGCTTCTTTCAAAAAGTTTTCAAAAACTGGAATGTTGGAGTCCGAGTTGCTCCTCGGATATTCTTTAAGCCTTTGCCTGATAGATTTTTCTTTAACAGTATAAAAGTTGGTGAAGAAAGACAGTCATAAGTTCTTGTGATTTTTATTACGTATGTCCCGTATTATGAACTGACAAAAGTTCAAACCTCAGAGGATATTGTCATAAAACTTGCTTGCTTGATATTCAACGGGTAAGAAAATAAATATAAAAATATTTATTGTTACTCAGACGTGCATATAACTTCATCATCATCATATCAGACAAAAGACGTCCACGTCCATATAACTTACACAGTAGGAAATGATATAGTATGTACTTTAATTGGGGATAACTAGCTTCTGCGAGCGTCTTAGCCTGCGTGAATTTAAAAAAATCGGCGAAGTGCGAGTCGAACTCTCACACTAAGGGTTCCGTACCACAAACCTTAATTTTTATTTGTTGTTATAGTGGCAATAGAAATACACTATCAATGAAAATTTCAACAGTTTACCTATTACGGTTCTTGAGATACAGCCCGCTGACAGACGGTCGAACGGACGGACAGCGGTGGCTTAGTAATTGGGTTCCGTTGGTTACCCTTTGGGTACGGAATCTTAAAAATTAACCCACAGAGACATAATCCCGAGTGTAAAGTAGCGTATATGCTATTCCAGACTATAATCTATCTCTATGCCAGATTTCATACAGACTTTTTAGTGTTCTGGCATGATTGAGTTAATAAATAAAGTAAAAAAAGAAGTAAAGTAAAGTAGTTGGTTTAATTAATTAAATTGAATTTCGTATTTTTATCATAATTATTTTTTTGTGAATATGGATCTTGTATGGTCTACAATAAAGATTTATATTAGTACTAGTGGACGTCACGCGGTTTCACCCGCGTAGTTCCCGTTCCCGTGGGAGTACGGGGATAAAATATAGCCTATGTTACTCCCTGATAATGTAGCTATCATTATGTAGCTTGCAATATGTTGCATAATGTAGCTTGCATTATTATTATTTCGTTTATTAATTTTATTAATTTTCTTATGTATCCAGTGCTGAAAGAATTTTTCTAATCGGTCCAGTAGTTTTGTAGCCTATTCATTTCAAACAAACAAACAAATCTTTCCTCTTTTTAATATTAGCGTAGATTAGTGTAGATATATATATAGTATACATATATGCAAAAGCATATAAAGCATGCTTTACTATATATTTATAGTAAAGTAGTAAGAAGCTGCTGAGCAAAGCTACACAGGACGAATCGCACTATGCCTTTTTCGCAACAGCATGATGATGGCGTAGGCACTTTATAGTATGAGGGCTGATTATGTCTGAATCGAAAAAGAATCTGTAAGAAATTTTCTGAAACCTAAGTAAACTTATCAGACGGTAATGAAGTAGACAATCGAAGCAAATCTTGTTATAGAATTTTAACGTCTCCTTTTAGGTTTAAGTACATATTTTAATTCACTCTGGCAAAAAAAGTTTTGAGGATACTTTCACTGTGCGTACAGCTGAGGAGTGAAATTCCAATAAATCAAGTACCTAGCTATAACTTGCTTTAAATCAAAAGTGAATGAATAGTTTGCTTCTAGGCAAGCGTGCTCTATCGTCGACCATATAATCGCTCACCATCACTGTGAAATAGCCGTAAAACCAATCTTAAAATCGATGTCAAAGATTTGATCTTTTAACCTTATAACGTGGTAAGCCCACACATTTAAACATATTCCCCTCACCTTAATTACCCACAATAATAAGTGAAAATACACAGATATTTATTTAATAAATTGCATCAATTAAGTAGGTAATCGGTGTGCAATGGCTTCGCAAACAGATTCGTTAATAATCGTCGACGGAAACTCGCATTTCTGAAACAGGGCTGTTTACTTGTGCCGAATGCGCTTCACTTTATACAAACGACAGTTTCGTTCAAAATATAGGGTTGGTACTTTCATGTCGTAGTAATGAAATCTTATAATTATATTTATTGCTAGTTCGGGGCAACTTTTGACTTTTTCATTTCAATATTTTGTCAGGCAAAAGTTTTTGGCGTAAGAAAAAATAATAATACGTACGTAAAAATAACTGCATTCATGCACAAGCAAAAATTAAAAGTGGTTCAATACAAGAAACATGTTTTTGGTTACTGGTAGGCACGGAACCCTTCGTGTGAGAATCCGACTCGAACATGGCTGGTTTATTTCTATAACTTCCTTCATTTAGAGTCCGTAGATATCATGGCAAAAATTATTCGAAGTGAGAACTTTTGTTCCCTGAAAAAATGTGAAATGAATTAAACGTTACCCTTTGTATTCAAACCGAGACAGATTTAAAATAGAATTTAGAGTAAGCCCGTTATATCCCACACTTCATTCATTGTTTTCCATCAGGCGAGTTCGAAGTCAAGAGCAAGCCTTTCAGTAATAAAAATAAAACACTAAAAGGTGGCAGAAAATACTTTCCCAGAGGCCAGATAAGAGATTGCTGATCACTATGGTCAGCAATCTTTTATGTGTTCCTTTTCCTCTTTTATTTATTGGTGACAAAAAATAATTTTCTTACAATACACAACAAAATTTTGGATAGAAAGCATTTTGGGCCTAAATAAACAGAAGGTGAGTTTTTACGTGAACGTGACCGTACACTAATATTTAAGAATCTGTTTTGTAACGTATTTCAAATGGATCATGAAGATGGCTGGTTTAAACGAAAAATATATTATTTTTTTGCGTTTATACATTAAAATAATTTACGTCTATACAACACTAGTGGCGACACATGCTTGAAGTTTCGTTGCGTGATCGAATCAGGAATGATGATATCCGCAAGAGAACCAAGGATATCGATATAGTCCGATGGATCACCAAACGAAAAGAACACATGGTCGATAGGGGTAGAAAGTTCTGGAGTGGTGATCGCGTTCCGGAAGTTGCAGCGTTGGAAAGCGTCTCCCAAGGTGGACCGATGACCTGGTGAGGGTCACGGGTAGCCGATGGATGCGAGACGACAGGACTGGTTATAGTGGCGACACTTGGGGGAGGCCTATATCCAGCAGTGGATGTCATTTGGCTGATACGATGATGACGACACTAGTTAGACTAAAGTTATCTTTAAGAAGTATTGAAACTAAAAAAAAACCGTATTTACAAAATATTTTTTTACTTATATTACATGGTCGGTTTTTCTATACTCAAATAGCTTGCAACTAACGATGCGGCAAGCAATGAAATTGAAAATGGCAAAGTTTAGCAATAAAGGTACTACACTACTTGGATACTTGGTCCCCAGTCGCTGTTCAATAAATTCTTGTTACAATAGCATTCTCGTCCAACGTGACGCATCGACCCATCTATTGTGGTTTCGGGACAAATGCTAACGTTAACTATCATTGAATCCCGGCACGTTAGCCTCTCTACATATACAGGGTGTAGTGGGAAGGTACATCCATATTCGCTAAACCTACTGCAATAGCATTATTATAAATCAAATTAATCCATCCATAGTCCAGGTTAATATTATAAAAGTAATTATGTTTGTTTGTTAACTGTTACGTCTTGGATTTGTACATGGGATACTTTACATGTCGGGAAACATTAAGTTTAAAAACTGTATTCTTCATCAACACGCTGCAGGAAAGACGCCGCGCCGGGAGTATGTTTCCTTAGGTTATTTTATCGATCGAATTGAAAATATGGCTCATTCTGGGTAAGCTCGCTCCATCGCAGACTTTGTCTCTGTCATTTCTGACCTAGACTAGAGTCAAGAGCAAACCCAAAAAAAAAAAAATAATAAAATAACTACACCTTGCCGTTACACCCAGTATAATTTACAATCTATTTCATACATTGGCTAGATCGAGCGAGGACACTTCACGAAATTTAGTTATTTATAAGATGGAGATAGCAGTTGCTATACCTAAGTAATGTAAGAAGAATGCACCTTGATCGCGTTATTCAATTTTATTATGTCAGTTTAGGTTAGCATCTGAATGTAAATTTGAAATTTTAATTCATAAAAAAATCTCAACGTTAAGGTGGTGATGAATTCATTTCAATAGGATTACTTTAATTTTCTTTTGAAACACTTTGGTATTTGGCTTTTATAAACCCGGCTACTGGAAATAAATTATCGACTGTTCAGAAACTAAACGCAAGTCAAGTAATACGTTTGGGTGTTGATAATTCATATAATCTAGCACAGGAGCCAACACACGCGTTTGACAATTTTTTTATCTCATTTCTTTTTAAGCCAACCCCAATATAGTTGGGAAAAGTTTGTTTTTTTTCTACTTTTATAAGTAGAATTTTATCGACGGGAAAATTATAAAGACTCACACTGTATATTAGCTGACCCGTGCGGCTTCGTCTGCGTAACTTTTTTCAATAATGCCCCGCTCCTGTTGGTCATAGCTTGATGTTATATAGCCTAGTCTTCCTCGAAAATATTTTGGTGTTGGATAGCCCATATGGGGCTATCCAACACTAAATATTTTTGCAGTTCGAACCAGTAGTTCCTGAGTGCGTTCGACCAGCTTTCTAATTACAGCATAGACATAATTTTTTGCTAGTTCCACTATGGTTATTCTCTCCAAAATCAGTTTACCTACCGAATATTTATCTACAGCAAAAAAAAACCTACGGCTAATTTGCGTAATTTAAAGTACTAGGCAGCCCTAGTACTTAAAGCGATGTGAAAATAACCCAAAAGCTATGTAATATGAAACTGAGACTAAATGGTCGGTTCTCATTCCGTTTTAATACGAAACTTGTATTTTGCTCACAGTTTTAAACGACATGCCGCCTACAACGGACCAATTAAAAATTTTTTGAACAAATTTTTGCCAGTTAACGTGATACGCAGAGTTTTGCACGGTTTTAATTAATACGAGACAGTTTATTTTTGCTAAAATGGTCTTCTGAGTCTAAAAATTATGATAAAATAACTATAAATAACGACGTTATCTACCAGTGCCAAATATGTAGTACCTAAATGTGGCTGGATTAGGGCTTTTCTCGGCAATTAGTGGAGTACTTTGCTCTGCTCTTACTATGATAAGTTAAGCTCATTGTAACTGATACCTAACAGAGGTACCTACACTGAATATTTAAACATATAAGTTCCGAAACTTTGTATGGAAAAACGGAAACCGTCATGTGTCGTGTGTCTGTCTGTCCATCTGTCTGTCACAGCTGATTTTTCTCCGAACCAACTGGACCCATTAAGTTGAATTTTGGTACACGTATGAACTGCTGTGACCCAAACACGAACGTGTTACGAAAATAAATACATTTTGAAATACACTTTTCGTGGCACAAATTAGAAAATAATTAAAAAATGACGTTTTTTTAACTGCTACCGTGTGACATAAATGAAATGAATGGGTTCATGATAAAATATTTTTTTTTTTTTTAAATAGGTTAGGCTTAGGGTGCCTGTTCATTACAGCGAAACGAGGCAGCAGAGCGGAGAAACGGAGAAATATTAACCAATCATGTCAGTCATAATGTCAGTGACTCACGTGGTGCGGAGATTTTATGCAATTCCATTGGTTAAAATTTCTCCGTTTCTTCGTTCCGCTGTCTCGCTTCGCTGTAATGGATAGGCACCTTTAACCTATGGATTGCAGAAATACCGATAAGAACTCTATGGATTTAAAATAATATTTAAAAAAAATCGTTCGGATACACGCGAGTCCGAGTCGCACTTGGCAGGTTTTTTTAATACTGCATTACCAGAAAAACCTCGAGTGAGTTTGATGTTTAGTGTTTTCCTGATAACTTTATCCTGTGGTCTCTCTAAGAGTCAAGACTGAAAAAGTTTTTTTTAAGCAATCATGCTACATCACCGACCACAACCATCGCATTAAACGATAGTCTCGCTATTTTAAAAAATCCTGAAAAGAAAATAGCACACGTGCAAAAAGATTATCTACTGAAACCAAAATGTTCAATTCAAGCCAACGGACAGAGCAAGTCACGTAGAAAAGAGGCAATCTGTGGCAGTACAGTGTTTTATATTGTTCCACTTACATCACAGCAACCCACCGCAGGTACAGAACATATTGAAATTCTTGAAATTATATACAAGAATTCCTTTGTGCATGTAAAAAGGTTCACTTGAGACATAATGTATTGTAATAAAGGAATTTGTGAAAGTATTTAATCGTAAGATCGATTGTAAAGGCGAGTGACATAATTTTACTAGACTTTAGTTAGGGCCGTTATTGACCAGATAGAGCCTATCTAACGATTGAAAAATGCAATATTTTGCTATATGTCTAATAAGTGCTATCTAACTGTTACCCTGAGGATTGAATAATCGGCCCTAAGAACTACTCTCAGTGTCGTTCATGCATGTGTATAAGACACAGTGTGCATGTCTTTCACACAATAAAATTGTATTCTCTGCAAGTTCTTTTCGTGCAGGTGTGTTTTAAGCAGGTTTTGTGGTTGTGCACAAATGTCTCTCGCACAAATATAAATAGTCAGTGTTTGTAGCGCAAAACTAAATGTGTTTAAATGCCTTTTATGATAGTGTGTTTCGAGCAAGTGTCTTTCACACCTTTCGTGCAAATGTCTTTTATGCAAGTGTGTTTGGAGCAACTGACTTTCGCGCATGTGGGTTTCTCGCATGTGTCTTTTGCGCAAGTGTATTTCACGCTGGTTTCTTTCGCGCAACTATCTTTTGCACAATTGTTGCTTAGAACGAATGTTCTTTCGCGTAAGCGAACTTGAAAAACCGTTGCCAATGACCTGAATTACAGATACATAAAAAAATGTTTCTGGTATGCACAGTCTTAGCAAAGCCATCTAAAATTAAAATATTTTATGCAAAACTTACCCGTTTATTTAAAACAGACTAACACAATTCCAAAACTAATTGGAGATGACGAACGAATACCCAAGTGGTCTAACTTAGGACAAAGTATTCTAGTCCGTGAAACTGCGAAGTAAAACAGCTAAATATAGTTTCTAGGGAGCTTATGATGACGCCCTGGGGAGGGATTTATCAATTGAGAGCTAGCCTGCGATGGAGCTGGGTATAATGGATAATACTGTGTGAAAGATTTGAGTATGTAGCTTAGTATATAGGTCAGGAAGATTTGGTATATGGGTGTTCTGGTTTATAATTAAGTTGTGAGTGTAGAATTTTTGACATTGCGACAATCTTTATTGATGACAAAATGTCACTTTTTTGATAGTCTTGACTCATATGAAAAGATAAAATAATTTAGTTATTATGCTTCCAGTCTCTAACATATTACGGTGTAGGTCTATGGGTATAAATTATGCTCCTCGTAGCAATCCTAATCGATCTTACAGTGGGAATCTCAATCGATGTTATATCTAATGTACAGGATTAAAGACCGCAAAGAGGGTCTAGCATTGGCCTACTAAAATATAGTGAGCATAGAACGTAAATAAATGTTCTCAGCTTGATACTCTTATGTATCCGAATAACATTAGAGTATCTAGCTGAGAACATTTGTTTTCGTTTCTAAAATCGGTTTCAGATATCGAATTTTTAACCTCATATAAATTTTGTACTTCCATAGCTGTTCCAAGTGGTGCTCGTGGTTATATAATAACAACCGCACGTTAGATGACGTTCGCTGCGGTCGTTCCGTAGAGCGGAGACCATTTATTGCATACCTGGAAATCTCGGAATCGGAAAGTACGTAAGGCCATTGGTCCCGGCCTTCATTTGAAGATATTTCATATCCGTCGTTACGAATAGACAAAAGCCTGGAATCTGATACCAGTCTTGAAAGAGTGTGTCGTGTTCACTCAGTTACTGGGTTGTGGAGTTGGAGTTCAGACAGGCAGTCACTCTACGTAACTCGTCTGCATACGGTTGAACTGAAAGCCGACCCCTATATGGTTGGGAAAAGGCTAGGCAGGCATAGCTGTTACTATTGTCAAGTAGCGCTCTTTGTGGGGTTTAAGCAATAACTAGGTAACAAGGTTGCAAGGACAAGTGAAATTTTTCCCTTGTTCGCTTTAAGATAGATTCGCTTTACGACAGATTCGCTTTATGGCAGGTTTACTTTACTGTACTTCTGTCGTTAAGCGAATCTGTCGTAAAACGAATCTGTTTTAAAGTCAATCTGTCCTAAAGCGAACAAGGATTTTTTTTCAGATTTGGCTCTAGAAGCTTCAAGCAATGTCCCTGCTATGATTCTGGTTTTACAAATAGCTTAACTAGCGCTGACTTCTAACCATCTGGTGGCCTCACTAATAATGTGCTTTACAGTAAAAAAAAACCTCAAAAATCATTGAAACATTACTTATTGACACAAATGTTCCGTGTAACATCGTTTTGCTACACTTGAAAGTTCTAAAGAACCAATTGGGAACAGCTAGTAAGTAGAGACTGTGCGGTGCACATCTGTAACAAGTAATTACGGAGCGTGACTGGTCAGTTGCAAGGAGTCTTGTTCTACTAGCCAAGATTGTGAAGAAGGTTCATAGCAATAGTTGGTATACCTTCATAGCTTCAGTGAACATGAAAGACTATAAACCAGAAAAAAAAGTTTAATTTCCTCTTTAATTTTCAATTTAATGTAATTTTTAGGGTTCCAAACAAAAAAACGGAACCCTTATAGGATCACTCGAGTCTGTCTGTCCGACTGTGACAGCCAGTGATCTCTCCGGATCCACTGGACCGATTCTGTTGAAATTTGGTACACATATGGACTTTTGTAACTCTAACACGGACGTGTTATGTAAATTATTAAATTTTTAGTATAGGGGTCACTTTTGGGGGTCAAACTAGAAAATTAAAAAAAAGTTTTTTGAACAATGTCGTGTGGCATATCAAAATGAAAGAACTTACTGTGAGTGTTTTAATAATATTTTATTCGTTACCTATACTAATATATAAAGCTGAAGAGTTTGTTTGTTCGTTTGTTTGCTTGAACGCGCTAATCTCAGGAACTACTGGTCCGATTTGAAAAATTCTTTCACTGTTAGCTAGCCCATTTATCGAGGAAGGCTATACGCTATATATCATCACGCTAAAACCAATAGGAGCGGAGCAGTTATGAAAATTGTGACGCAGACGACGTTGCGCGGGTCAACTAGTTTAAAATAAATGGTTTTGAAGTCATTCAAGAAATAAGACGTAAATGACCATTCCCCCCTTATCTCCGAAACTACTAAGCCTAAAATTTAAAAAAATGGATATAATAAATCATTACCAATAGATTATAGAAAAACCTATGGGAAGTCTATAGTGTCAAAATAAGATTTAAAAAAAAAAAAATTCGGTCGGAACCCTTTGCACGCGAGTCCGACTCGCTCTTAACCGTCATAGGCAATAGCCGTCATAGGCGTGCCTGCCTATGACGGCTATTGCCACAACTGTTCAAATAACTAACGAACAACGAATAACTGCCTACCTATTACGGTTTTAAGACACAGCCCGCTGACAGATAGATAGACGGGCGGACGGACAGCGGAGGCTTAATAATAGCATTCCTTTGGTTACCCTTCGGGTGCGGAACCCTAAAAAAGCCAGTGTAAATTTTAACCTTCTGGTTTCTCTTCTCTCGAGCTTGTACGGTTTGTCGAAGACAAATTGAAAAGTGGTATCCGTTGTAGTGATTAATTTGTCCCTTGTACCGTACTTGGAAAGACTCGCTTTCTCTCTTAAAGTATTAAAGGATTTAAACCACACAAACATAGTTTATGGGGTAGAAGCTTTTTCTCGCGGCGTTGTTTCCATGGCTTATTTTATTAGAACCGTGCATTTTCCGCAATAAATGTATCCTAAGAAACAAAGACATACTGTTTGTGTGTTTTGGTCAGTGCAATGTGCGTAATCAGATCTGGGGGTCTAAAACGCTACTTTAGCAGAATCATAATATTAACCACACAACAATCTGTCAAACTTCATTTTCATCTTTATCGCTAACGAATTAGGTTCAAGGTTGATTGGGAAAATTTTACAGTGACGTGGTAGCGTGATATGCTTTCTGATTCTGCTAAAGTGGCTTTTTAGACCTGCTGTACTTCCAAAGAATTCTCCTTTATGCGGGCTACACACGCTCCAGTAATTTGATCAAACGGGCTGGTTCAAACAGTTGGATCAAATAGAAAAACGAAATTTCATATTTCTTCGTGCCATTTGACAACTCACTTTTGATCAAATTTTCTCACAGACATAGATGCCAGTTTGATAAAACTATTTGAACCAGCCTATTTGATCAAATTATTGAAACATGTATGGCCCGCAATATACACACATGAACAAGCACACAAACAAATAATCTATCTGTTTATAATCCATGCTTCAGATGTTCGTTTTGTATTAAAAAAATAGATCTTTTGAAAACCTGTTTACGCATTTTACTTTACCACTAAGTATTTCATATTTTGTGGTCAGAATACGAGATTTGATAAGAGCTCTAAAAATAAAATATTTTATTAAAATGTGTTACACATTTTACTTATATAAATCTTCTGAAAGACATTTTCTCAAGTTAAGTAGCACTTAAGAAACCGTAAAAATATATTTAGGTTGACAGAGGTTATTTCTTTTACTTTAATTAAAGCAATACATTAATAAATGTACTTACCTACGTAGAATAACAATTTAGAGAACAATTACGAAAGGCCGATTCAAACCAATAATGATACTGTACTCGTATTGCTGGGACAGGAGTCGCCTATTTATTTATTACTAGCTTTTGCCCGCGACTTCATGCGCGCATATCCCGTGTTTTTCTCGTTCCCGTAGGAATTTTCCCATTCCCGTATAGCCTATAGCCTTCCTCGATAAATGGGCTATCCAACACTGAAAGAATTTTTCAAATTGGACCAGTAGTTCCTGAGATTAGCGCGTTCAAGCAAACAAACAAACAAACAAACTCTTCAGCTTTATATATTAGTATAGATTGAGTACATAAACACTGTCATCTTAATAAAAAAGGACGCATCGACACAAAACGACCAAACCGATTTCCGACCTTAAAGTATTATCTTAATGTCGGAAATTGGTTATTTCGTTTTTTGATGGCAGAACAGCAGTACATTACACGAGCTATTTGTAGGAAAGAATACTGGAATATTAGTGTTTGTATACAGGTATATATGGCTTACACCATAAGTACATAAGTGATCCATCTTCTTTGTGAGAGGGAGTTGACCGTAATCCACCACACGGGCACTGTGCGGATATAAATCCGCACTGTAGACAAGACATACGGCATCTATAAAGATGTCGTATGTCTTCAAATTTCTAGCCCTAGGTCTAGCTAGAACATGCCGGTTTCCTCACAATTTTTTGTGCGAGGAGAAGTAGAAGGAGGAATAATGATTCATCACCACTTCTTCTACTTCTCCTACTTCGCAAACGGTAACAGAAAACGTCAAACCATTGTTCGAACCCACGGCTTTCAATTTGTAAGTCGCGGCCATCGCACCGTCGTTACAAAAAAAAACAGGCCAAGTGTTAGTCGGACTCTCACACGAAAGGTTCCGTGCCATAAACCGAAAAAACACGTTTCTTATATAGAAGCCCCGCTTAGTTTTTAATTTAATTGTTATTTTTAGGGTTCCGAAAAAAAAAGGAACCCTTATAGGATCACTCGGGTGTCTGTCTGTCTGTCTGTCTGTCTGTCCGTCTGTCACAGCCAGTTTTCTCCGGATCCACTGGACCGATTCTGTTGAAATTTTGTACACATATGAACTTCTATGACCCAAACACGGATGCGTTACGAAAATTATTAAATTTTTAGTATGGGGGTCACTTTTGGGGGTCAAACAAGAAAATTAAAAAAAAAAGTTTTTTGAACAATATCGTGTGACATATCAAATGAAAGGGCTTACTGTGAGGATTTTAATTATATTTTTTTCATAATTTTAAAATAAACGATTTAGAAGTTATTCAAGAAATTAGACGAAAAATGACCATTCCTCCCCCCTTATCTCCGAAACTACTGAGCCTAAAATTTTGAAAAAAATGGAGATAATAGATCTTTACCCAAAGATTACAGGAAAACCTATTAGAAGTCTGTGGTGTCAATATAACATGTTAAAAAAATTAAATTCGTTCGGAACCCTTTGCACGCGAGTCCGACTCGCACTTGGCCAGTTTTTTTATTGTTATAGCGGCAATAGAAATGCACACTCTGTGAAAATTTCAACTGTCTTCCTAAAACGGTTCTTGTGATACAGTCCGCTGACAGACGGACCGACGGATGAACGTACAGTAGGACGGATAGACAAACGAACAGCGGAGGCTTAGTAATAGGGTTCCGTTTGTAACCCTAAAAAGTGAATTAATTATCTCCCAAACTTTAGAAACACTGTATATTGCATATTAATGTATATATTACATATAAACTTAATTAAACAGTAATCAAATCTATTAAATACACTCAAACCGATTAACAGCCTATCAAATAAATATCTAAACCAGAAGTTAGAATAAGTTTTGTTAGCGGTTTTAACCAAAATACGTCTGTTTTCCAACTTCCATTGGTCCCCAAAGACAAACTTTATTTTGTAACTCCTTTCCTCAAAATACATCATTTGACCAAACTTTTTGTTTTACTCTTCCGGTTCTTAAGGAATTCTGTATTACTTTTTGATAGATAAAATTTTGTGGCTTCATACGAGAAGATACGTAAAAAGTTGGCCCTTTATGAGAATGGCCCTTATTGTTAGTATAGGTAGGTACTTGACGCTGTAAGGCTGCGGACACGAAGCCAGCGGGCGCGGAGTGGCGCGGCGGCGTGGCAACGCAGGCCCGGTCTCGAAGTCAGCGGACAGATTGCGCGGCGCTAGAACGGCGTAGTGTTGTGTTAAGAGAAATTAGTGTTGTTGTTCGCGAATGAAATGTCTAAACAGTGACGACAACATCTACGCATTGAAATTGCTCACCGTGCCGCCGCCGCTGCCGTCCCGCTCGTTGACTTTGTGTCCGTAGCCTTAGAGTAGAGAGTTAAGAATAAATTTTTTGATGATTATTTTTATTACTTTATGATTCAATTATTCGTTTCTAATTCACATTGTAGGGTTCTTAATGCCCACATGAAAAAACTGAAAAAGCATGTATTATAAAAATATCACTGGTGTGTCTGTTTGTTTGTCCGTCTGTCACAGATAATTTAAAAACATTTGAACTACCTCGTTCCAATACCACAGTACACATATTATGTCCTTTGTGCCCTAAACACGGACTCAGAAGCCACGTTGTCACCGCGTATTTAGATGCCGTGTAGTCACCACATAGCATAAAACAAATTACCAATAGCAAAGTTCTTTTGCTACGTGTTTTATTTTTTTTATTAATGAAAGTATAATACAGAGGTTTGACTTAATTCTAAACTTGCCAAACTAATCTACTGTTCTTAAGACATGATGTAATAAAATGCTCTGTTGAGAGCTCTCTTTACATAAAAATTGTCATAATATCTAAATATTCTAAGCATCATCATAATCAAATTGACAAAGTGGTAATAACATAGTCAAGCTAAATTATTATGTTCATTTTAAAATGTTGGCAGTTTTCCAAATGAAAGTGATTTTTTATAATTTATTAAAGTATCCTCTAAATACGACTATAGATCACGGTGTAAATGTTTAGTGTTGAGCATTTATCAACATTGAACATTAACGCGGTGATAAGATAAGAAAATAACACCTCTCTTAACAGCAGTAAGTACACCTCTTGGTTTTATTAAAACCTCAGAATGGGTCCAGTACCTAGATATGGAGAAAATTGACTGTGACAAACGGACAGACACACAGACCCGAGAGATCCTATAAGGGTTTCGATTTTCTCGGATCTTCTGAACCTTAAAACTGTAGCAAAGGGATTTATATCGTCCCCGCCATTGTTACTTTAATTAGTGATAAAACTTTGTTTTCTCTTTAATTAACTTTCATTTTGTTTTGATTTAGTTTGAATGCGCTCGTAGTTTTTATTGGAATTATTATCTTAATAAGCATGGTATTTTCGTATTTTTTTTTGTTTGTTGAACCCGTTGGGGATTCTTTAGAGCTTGTCTCGGCTATGCGCGTTTTATGACTTGGAAAGATTATTGGATGAAGCTTATTCAGGTTTTCATTAAAAATCGTCTTTGTTCAATTTCTTTATAAAATTAGTTCAAATTAAATTGGATGAGTAATGCATTGGGATTTACTCATTGCACTCCAAGCTGAACATGATTATAATGTGTTTTTAAAAAGTTTGGTGACATTTTGATGTCACCAAACTTTAATGAATAATATAAGATTTTGATAAAATGGATATACCATCATCATCAATCAGCCAAAAGACGTTCACTGCTTGACATAGGCCTCCGCCAAGTGTCGCTACAACTAGGTACCGGTCCTGTCCGTCTCGCTTCATTCGGCCAACCGCGACTCTCACCAGGTCATCGGTCCACCTTGTAGGAGCCCAACGCTGCGTCTTCCGGTCAGTTCCGGTACCCGGTCGCCACTCCAAAAAATTTCGGCTAGCAATGTGCCTGCTCACTGCCACGTCAGTTTGGCGATCCTTCAGGATCTTAAAATGGGTAATGGATCTATTGTGTTATCCAAACCTAGATTTTACTGCACTTTTTTGTCTGTACTTCCTTGCACATCACATATAGATCTGCATCAAATTCTGTGTATAAATAGAATACTCTCAATTATGCACTTAGAGGAAGAAAACATTACATGGACGGGACAGGCAATCGCCTGTCTGACCAACCCAGTGACTAGGCAAGTCTCACCCACCTGTCTTTTGAACGCCACATGTGTGCAAATTATTTAAGATGATAGTACAGGTACTATCATCTTAAATAATTTACATTATCACGTTAAAGCAATACACACTACAGAAGTTAAAACTTGCATCTTCACCAAAATTCACCAAAACACGTCATAGTAATAATTCAAAACTTCCATCATTACGTTTGCACGCTCACACAGTTAATATTTGCAAAGTACTTTGCTACCATTAAATAATTTAAGTTTATATACATTTTAGTGGCATTATGCGCTGTTAAATACATAATGGGCTCACACGTTTCGCTGAATTTTTTTTTTTTTTTTTTTTTTTTTTTTTTTTATTTATTTATTTATTTATTTATTTATTTGCAAACAAGTATCACTGTTACATAAAAGCTCTGCCTCCTGAACTAGGTAGTTAACCTGTATCTCAGGAGACAGTTCCCCTCCTAATTACATTATACATTTTGTTTACATACTAGGTACAAGTCTAATAAAACATAAAAAAAAAAATCTATGAGACGTATGATATTAAAAAAAAAAGATTAGATAAAATATGATTAAAACAAAAAAAAAAAACAAAATAATAATAATAATATGATTGCCCATGTGGTGTGGTGTGGTGTGTGGTGCATGTTGGTGTGTTTTTGTATGTATTCGTAAGAATTACGGTGTGTGTGGTTGTGTCGGTAGTGTAGTCCTTTTATTTGTTTGGGTTACATTTGACTAGATTTTCTGTTTGTTCATAGTCTAATTTGCTGAGCCAGTTTAGTACACTCTTTCCGAAATTGTGATTATTCAAATTTTGTGCATTTTTAATAGTGAGTTTGTTGTATATACGTGGTGCGGTGAAGTTGTAGTGTCGTTTCGCAAAAGTCGATTTCACTGAAGGTGCTGGACATATAAAGCGTCTCTTGGTAAAAGATAGCAGCTGGGGAATTGCGTTGCGGTGGAATCTGCGAAGTACTCGACTTACGTAGAGTTTGCGGACCGATAGGACTCCAGTGCGATTGTATAAATCCGTTGTGGGGTGCCGGTACGGCAGGGACATTAGCACTTTAAGTAGTACACGCTGAGCACGTTCCAGTTCAATTATTACTGTTTTGGACGCGCCACCCCAGGAGCAAATGCAATAGTTGAGTACACATTCGCCTAGTGCTTTATACGTTGATAGCAGAAGCTTTGTAGGTGCAACATTTCTTAGTTGTTTGAATATATAAATTAATTTTCGTAGTCGGGCACTTAGACTCGAAATATGGTGATGCCAGTTTAAGTTCTCATCAACTATAACGCCTAAGTACTTTATAACATTTGATCTCGTCAAAACATCACAGGTACATTGGGCATTCCGGCGCGGGTTTCGGTTACATGGGAAAGCGTGGATTTGTACACTAAATTGCGGGTCCGGGCGAGAGATAGCAGTCTTTGTAAAACATAAATATTTTGTCTTGGATGTATTCAACGACAGCAGGTTATCCTCAAGCCACTTCGTGACAATCGCAAGACCGCTTTCTGTTACCGTCCGCACCTGCTCCCATGTTTGGCCATGGAACAAGATAACAGTGTCGTCTGCGAACATAATGGTTTCAGCGTTGGGAATGTCAATCTCCGCAAGTCTGTTAATATAAGTCAAAAAGAGAGCCGGGCCTGTCGTACTTCCCTGGGGAATGCCAAACGTGCAAGTCGCAGCATCACTTAAGTGTTTATCTACCCTGACGCGCTGCTCTCTACCCGCCAGATAGTCCTGGAACCACTGTAGAACGTGTCCCCTTACACCCATACTGCATAGTTTTGTTAGAAGTAGAGGTATTGATACAGTATCAAATGCTTTTTTTAGGTCGAGGAAAACACCAATTACTTTCTCTCCTGCATCAACATGCTTTGTTATTACAGATGTCAGCTTTAAAAGGCCATCATTTGTGGATTTTCCTTTTCGGAATCCAAACTGACGATCGGTTAGTAACTTGTTTTTTTCCAAGTAGCTGACGAGTTTTTTTGTCACTAGTTTCTCAAGAACCTTCGATAAACACGATAACAGTGAGATGGGTCTATAATTTGAAGGTCTTTGCTTATCATCAGCCTTGTATATAGGTGAAACTATTGCCTTTTTAAAAATCTTAGGAAAAGTGCCGAGTCCCAAGCTTAGATTGCAAAGGTGGCTGATAGGTTCTGCCAGCACGTCTTTGGCTAACCTAATTAACCTACTAGAGATATTATCGGGGCCAGGTGCACTATTCACCTTAAGAGACGCAATAATGCTGTCTATTTCTGTTGCGTCTGTAGGCGTAAAGGACATGGTGGTTGGCGCTGGGTTTGTAGCTGATGTGCTGGTTAATTCGGCTTCAGTTTTATTTAATTTACGGAGAGTGGCATCGGCTAGCTCACTACCAATAGTAGTAAAGTACGTGTTTACTATATTCAACGACTGAGTTGGTGTGCTGTCAATATGCAGTAATTCTTTTGGTATGTCATGATTTTTTTTCATATTACAGATATCCTTTATGATACTCCAGGTTTTTTTAAGATTATTACTATTAGTTTCTAGTTCCGCACGGTAGTATTGTGATTTTAATGATTTAATAATTTTGTTACATAAATTTCTATAGTTAATGTATATTTGGCGCATTTGCTCGTTTTTGGGTTGTTTTCTTGATTTTTGATGAAGCCTGTCTCTTTTACGGATCGATCGAACAACGCCCACGGTAATCCATGGCTTCAGTGGGGCTTTTCTTTTAGGTTTGCATGAAATACTTGTGCAATTAGTTATAATACCCTGGATTGTCTTTACTAAAAATTCCGCGGCGAGGTTCACATCATCTATTAAATAAAAGTTAGACCAGTCCACTTCCTTAAGCTTTAGGTGTGCGGTAGCATAGTCTAGTTTTGTATTTACATACATAGGTTTACTTTTAGGTAACCCTGCGTGCTTGACACACAGTAGAATAGGACTATGGTCTGTTAGCTCTGGAAAAATTATTGTTTGCCATCGTTCCTTTGTTCTTATCATAAAATGGTCTAAGCAAGTGTTTACTCTAGTTGGGTATAAAATGCCCTGTTGTAAGCCGTGCGATGCCATGATACATAAGTATTCATTTGCATAACTCTTATTTATATCACATGACATCGTGTTGATATTGATGTCCCCAGTAAAGACGACGTCCTTATTACGAATCTTTTTTAGAATCTCGTCAAGTGATGTTAGGTAGACTTGGGGGTTTTTGTAACTAGGAGGACGATAGGAACAAATTATACTGTGACGCACCGTGTCTAGCTGC
Organism: Lacanobia wlatinum; assembly: GCA_947578705.1. Taxonomy (NCBI): domain Eukaryota; kingdom Metazoa; phylum Arthropoda; class Insecta; order Lepidoptera; family Noctuidae; genus Lacanobia; species Lacanobia wlatinum. The sequence continues at coordinate 12,631,939 of OX388043.1, read as the reverse complement.
AAACAATTACCCTCCATTATGCCTGGTTCAGAGGCAACAACACTGATTTCTGTTCGAACATATGCTACTATACCATCATTCTGGTTTAAGGTGTTCTTAGTGTAGTACACGTTATAATTATTCAAGTTGGGAGGTGCAACTCCCTTTTTTGTCCAACACTCAGTTAGAACTATGACATCTATTGTTATATTGATGGTCGCTATAAAAGAAAGCAGCAAATCAAAATTACAGTATATGCTGCGAATGTTCAAACAAAGAATACAAAGGGGGTTCGAACCAGTGGTATTATTTAAAACAAGAGAACATTGAGCTGAATCAGTGAGCTTCGTGCAGTCAGCATTACCCGTAGTATCAAGGTCATTAATTATACTCAAGTTGGAAGTATCGAATTTTGTTATGAGAGAACCAGAAGTACCAGCTATATGGCCGTTTGAAATTATGTGTTTGCAATAGAGCTAACAATACAGATGCGGTTTCAATTTGATAGTAAGGAGTGACTATTAAAAGCATGAATTTAAACTTTTCATTGTATGCGGTTATGTGCTTGTTATTCAATTGTGTCAACTGTGAGATTGTGTTTCGACTGTAATGAAAGTGTGAGCAATCATTTGCGCCGCAATGTGTTCCTGGTTTAATGTATCTAAACAAAATGTCCAGGCGCTGTTGGCAAACTGTTGTAAAAATAAACATAGAAGGTAAACACAAAATTTTAAAAGTTAAAACTAGAAAAGATAAAGTAAGGCTTTGCATGCACTTAAGTTTAACAATTACAGTAAATAGTCATTGTCTTTTAAGGTTACTGAGATCAGATTCACTATCCACTCGAATTTGCTTCTGCCCTTCAGCTTTCCGTAGGAAAATCCGTCCATGCGTTACCCAGCAGAACGAGTAATTGTGTTCCTTAGCAAATTCTCTGCACAAATAAAAAAGCTTCTTCGCGTTTGCCGTTAGGGTTTCTGCTACATATATTGGAGTTTGCGGTCCTTTTAATTGTATGTGGGTAGTGTTTAATTTGCTGTTCTTATTTACGTGGTTGAACTTTTTCACGGCAGCTATGATATTCTCCTTTGCAAGCTTGCTGGTAAATTCGACGATTACAGGTTGATAACTGTCAGTTTTGGTGTTAACTCGGAAAATGTCTCGTATTCCTGTTGTTTCAATGTCTATGTTGACAGTTTTTCCCAATTTTTTTACTGTGTTGATCAGATCGTCGGTGGTTTCTTTTTGTTCGCTCTTAGGGATGTTACGTATCTCGATAGTTGAGCATTTTAAACTTCTCTCCATGTGTTCCAATTTAATTTCGAGTGATTGAATATATTTTTGTTGATCGCGTCGTTCATTCTCCAGTTTGGATATGTTTGCAATTATTTCATCGAACTTGCCGGAGTTAAACTCAACTGATTTCCGCAGCTCACGATATTCCTCCCGTATCTCGCTTACGCTACTAAGTAATTGGTCAAATTTATTATTTTGAGTGTCAGACCAAGTTTTCAATGTACTCATGATTTCGGTTTTGAAAGATTGCCACTCCACTTTATATTCATAGTCAAATTTACGTTTCGATGGACGCATGCATACATTTCTAGAAAGTTCGCCAAGATCTTCTCCATCAAAATCGCAGGTGGGAATACTTGGTTCTGAGCCACCCTGGTATGGGGAGAGCAAAGGTTCCGAGGAGGTCGCAGTTTGTGGAGGAGTTCGTCGAAGCGGCATATTTACTTTAACTTGAACGCGAGCGCCTGCTTCTTGGCAACAGCTACGTTCCCAGTGCACACGCACTATCGGCTGGTAGGCGTGACCGTAGCGTCGCGTACGTGCAATAAGCGTGTAGGTGATTAGCGTCGAGGGTGTGGTTTTGAACGTATTGGCTAATTAGCTAATACTCACGCAGTTGATGCGTAGAGAACTAGAGACAGCTGATGTAGGTGGCACTCGTCCCACGCTGCTTTGCTTCGTACTGTTTATGTGCGCCTGGTACTCGCGGGAATTTTTACTATTTGATTTTAATTATTTAAATTAAATATCCACACAAAAAAAAAAAAAAAAAAAAAGTTGACTTAAAACGCGTCTGCACCACACAGAGGTCCGGGCGGAAGGGGAATTGCCTACAAATAACAAAATGTTTTAATAAATATATATCACTTTTATTTACGTTTATGGCGTGTCATTAAAATATTCCCATGGGGAAATTAATAAGAGATTCAAAACAAACTCTTTACATGTAGTCATTGGTAGTAGAATGCGATTATACTTTCTAAGTTCTCGGCTCCTAGTACTATCTCAACATCAAGAATTACGAGCACGAAGAAAGGAAACATGTTGCACAGATCCCAAACAAATGTGCATAGCATAGCATAGTCGGGCCTTATAATGTTCCCACTGTTGGGACTCAGGCCTCCTCTCTAGGAGAAGGAATAGGCCGTAATCCACCACGCGGGCCCAATGCGGGTTGGTGAATGTCACATGTCTTCGAATTTTTGGTTCTAGGACATGCCGGTTTCCTCACGATGTTTTTCTTCACCGTTTTGAGAGCAGTGGTGATGAAATAAATTACACAAAGTAATGTGCCTGTCTGGGTTTGAACCCGCGACCTACAACTCGTAAGTCGGAGCCGTTACCACTCGGCCACCACTGCTCTAGTCGGAGACGTTAAATGTGCATAAGAGTCAGAAATGAATGACGAATTTAGTGTCAGAGACAACCATGCATTTTTTTAGGGTGGGAAGTCATCAAATGGCTCTTTCCGCAACCCTAATTACTGACCTCATCATCATATATCAGCCGAAAGACGCCCACTGCTGGACACAGGCCTCCCCCAAGATTGGGGGGGGGGGGGGGGTTTTGCCATAATCGCCACGCTTGGCAGGCGGGTTGGCGATCGCAGTGAATGGTGTTGCGTTTTACAGAGAACGCCGCTGCCCGTTCTCTGGTGAGTCCCTTAGTCGCCTCTTACGAAACCCGCGGGAAGTGATGGGATGGTATTATTCTTTTAAGGCATCATTCGGCACCGGCCGACACCATGCGGCCAGTTACCTTCAAGTGTATTAAATGATAAGAAAAGAAATGAATATGTTAGAATTGTTACACGCAGTTTTCCGTAGTGTCTACCTGAAGGTTACATCTTTAGATCGTTCCCCCTTTTTTTAAGGATGGGAAATCATCAAATGACGCCTTCCGCTCTAGGCGGAACAGAAGAGAATGTCAGACTCTTACTGACTAATACCCATCCGTGTTCCTCTTAATGCACTTTGTGTTCCAGGGCCGCGATGACTCTTTCGTACAAATTCCGCAACCCTGGCAGTTACATCGTTCCCCTGTATACTGAATCACATTATTTTGGTGTACCAACTAAAGTTCCTCGTAAATGCAGTGCTTACACTAAATTCCTAAGTGTTACACTTTGTCACGTACTGTGAAACTGTATTTATATACATGGGTAATATAATACGCTGTCTATTCATATACGAGGCTTTCCGAATTGTGTTTCAAGGAATAAGCTTGGAGGATGATAAGTTTCTTCTTAATAAAATAAACGAATTCTTATAATTTCTATATCGTAAAGGTGAAAGGCTTTGTTTTAGTTCTACACCAATAGTAAAATTGTTATTTAGTACTCTAGAACTATTCATCCAACCAATCCTTATTTCCTTACTAATATTATAAATGCGAAAGTAACTCTGTCTGTGTGATTTAAATGAAATTTTGTACACAGATAGAGAGCCTGAGAAAGGACTAGGCTACTTTAAATCCCGGGGGTATGTTCCCAAGGGACCACGTGGGCGAAGCCGCTGGCATAAGCTAGTTATCTACATAGTAATCCAGTCCTCCACAATTCAGTTACCGAAAAAAAAAAACAATACCTCTTGGCAAGACGGGTTAGACATCAATTCAATAAAATTATAACTTTCGTGAAAAATAAAAATAACTTTGTTAAATACCTTTTCAAGCACTAACAATACAGCAACACTACACAAAACACAACATAAAAATAGTGCACAAAAAGTGGCGTTTCAAACAGTAGAATAAATTAATTAGGGGCTTGCACTATATCGGAGCTGAGTTTAATGAGGCGGCCTCGTGTTTACTCAATGAGCTTACTTTGTTCGACTTTATTACTAGAGGCTAGTTTATTTATTTAGAACTAACTTTAACGAAGTGATTTGTGATCACTGAGCGTACTCGTAAAAATCACAAAATCAAACTATTTCAATAAAGCTGAAACATTAATTTAATTCTACAATCTGCAGATCCCAACGAATATGCAGGCTAGTTCGAAAGAAAAGCAATTGCGGAAAGTTTGGAGTAACAAACGCCTCGCTGAAATCAATTTATATTGGGAGACGGAGATAAGAAATATTATTGCAATATGGTTCCTGAAGAAAATGGATTGATGTGTTTTTTGTTAGTAGGCCGAGAAATTGATTTATACAGATGTGTTTTTATATGCTAAGAGTTGTTTACTTGAAACATATTTAGTCAGAAGACTGCTAGATTTAAGTGAGATATGGCGGGCCACGTTAGGCACATGCACTGTGACCGTTGGGTAAAAGTCTCCACACAATGGGTGCCCGGAGACGGACGGCGCCGCCAAGACCGGCCCAGAAAGCGATTGGCGAGTATTTGTAGGTGATGATGGTACAGGGTGTCATCAGGAATCTCCAAAGAAAATACTGCTTGCGATCTCGATGTTTGTATTTCTTGGTGTTGCTCGTAGGAGATCTGGAGACTGAATGTGCTCTGAACCAGATCGTCATGCCTTCCTGGCCATACGCGTAGTCGCTCCATCTGGACTTCACTCCTGGACGCGTACTGTGAACGCTGGTATGAGGTGGCGCGTGAATAGAATACTTGGAAGGACTTGGGGGACCTTTACCCGGCAGTGGGACAGTACAGGCTAACTCCGAGTAAAAAAGATCGAACTCCGAGTCTTGTTCATTTCAAATTATTCAACATCAGTCCCTCTATCTATCACCAGGATATTTACGATAGTATAAAAGTGCTAAAAACAAAATGCAATTTCAAATAAATTCAAACTGAAAACAATCAATCCAAAGAAAAACAGTTGAAATCACAAACTAAATACAAAAACAGGTGCCGTTTGAATGACAGTAATTCGATTGTACGTGCAAAACGCATTCAACTGGTGATTAAAATGAAACTAACAAACTATCCCCTTGATTTTAAACAAACAGAGTGATAGTATAAGATAAACACGAAACAGTGGTCGAAAACGCGAGAATTTTCGGAGAGAAGTTTCGGATCCTTAAATACTTTGTAGACTCTCAACTTCTAAAGCTGTGTGTACACTGTCGTATACGTAAATTAACTTTTGTGTTAATTTACGTATACACGTATCACGCTTGTATTCCCCGTAGGTTTAGGCAGCGATATACTATATTTCGTTAGATATTTTTAACTCCCATGTAATAGGAGTTCTTGTCATGAATTGTGAAAAAACACGGACTCCGGCAGTATGATTGAATATATACACAAATATTACGGTTGAAATAATAAAATAATAATTCTTTCATTTTGTGTATTTTCGGCATTCATTGTGTATTTTACTTTGCTGAGCAGATTTTTTAAATATATGAAGCAATGGATCTCAAATTCGTTTTGATTGTGAACAATAAACGACTATTAGCCATTAGAATTGTAACACATATTCTTTGAAACACTTTATATGAAAAGTATGAGTCATGAAATTAAGGTGCAAATGACTATTGAAAAAGTTAAGGCTTAGAACCCAATGTCACTTAGCCCGACTGAGAAATCGGACCCTGGACCTCATGTTCAGCAGTAGCCTTTGCGACCAACAATCCAAATATTAGGAATCGATATTCCGTGGTTGAGTAACCTTTCGACCGTCCGAATGTACTTCAGAAAGTACATTAAAACGCCTATCGAAGTTGTCATAAGAATGTTATCATAAATTATTACTGGCAATTTGAAAGTCTATAAGTTTGATTTATTGGACTAATTTTATATTATTTGTGCCCACAATCTTCTCTTCGAGTCGATGGTTAACTCCCTAGATCGTTTGGACCCAGTAGGTGGCTACGTTAATTGCAGCATCAGTGGCATTTTCTAAATCCCTCAATGTACAGGTGTGGTGTGTACTTACTTAAATTCTAACATGTGGCTCATGTTTTGAACAGGGCCACCGCAAATGACAGATTTTTTATGTCAATATTTTGTTGCATCTCTTGATTGAATGCCGACGTTTGTTTGTAAGTTAATTATGTCTTTTTGGATAAATAAAAAAAAAAAAATGGAGCTCAGGACCGGTCGTTATGTCGACGCTTGGGGGAGGCCTATGTCCAGCAGTGGACATCTTTCGGCTGATATGATGATGATGATGATGATGAACCGAGCCCACTGTACATGGAAAAAAAAATGATAACGTTACCATTGAAATTTTCCGCTTGTTCTTTAATAACCTGCCAAGTGCGAGTCGGACTTTCACACGAAGGGTTTCGTACCAAAAACCTTCTTCTTCTTTTCGTGTGGGCAGTAAGGTCTAACGACCCCACACATCCTAGTGTCAGAGTTTCTAAACCGCCTCAAGGGCCTCTGACATGGTTTATTTGACGACCGCCATTTGGCGGCCGGGACCACCGGCTTATACGTGCCTTCCGAAGCACGGAATCATCTTTTTATCAGAAAATCAGGTGATTCAAGCCTGCAATATCCTAGCCAAACTGGAAACAACTTTACAAAGAATGCTTCCCGTGGAAATCGAACCCACGACCACCGGGTCACAAGGCAAACGCCTAAATCAATCGACCACGGAGGCAGTTGAAATTTTCCGCTTGTTCTTTGATAAACAAGAAAAAAACTTGCTAACACAACCGGCCAAGTGCGAGTCGAGTTCTCACACGAAGGGTTTCGTACCAAAAACCGAAAAAACACGTTTCTTGTATGGGAGTCCCTTTAAATTTTTCATTTAATAAAAGTTTTATTATTTTTTGCTATAGCGGCAATAGAAATACACATTTTGAAAATTTCAATTGTCTACTTACCTATAACGGTTCTTGAGATACAGACGGACGAACGGACAGATGTACGGACGAACTGCAGAGACTTAGTGACTTATTGGGTTCCGTTGGTTGTTACCCTATGGGTACGGAAACCTAAAATTCACACAAATATAGACCGTAGTGGGAGTTCAATTAAAATTAAAGACAACGACTTTAACAAAAAAAACTGGCCAAGTGCGAGTCAGACTCGCCTGTCAAGGGTTCCGAACGAGATTCATTTTTTTAACATGTTATTTTAACACTACAGACTTCTTATAGGTGTTCCTGTAATCTTAGTTAAAGATCTATAACCTCCATTTTTTTTTCAAAATGGTAATTTTTCGTCTAATTTCTTGAATAACTTCAGAATTATTTATTTTAAAATTATGAAAAAAATATAATTAAAACCTTCACAGTAAGTCCTTTCATTTGATATGACACACGATATTGTTCAAAAACCTTTTTTTTTAATTTTCTAGTTTGACCCTCAAAAGTGACCCCCATACCGAAAATTTAATGATTTACGTAACGCGTCCATGTTTGGGTCACAAAAGTCAATATTTGTACTAAATTACAACAGATTCGGTTTAGTGGATCCGGAGAAAACTGGCTGTGACAGACGGACAGACAGACAGACACCCGAGTGATCCTATAAGGGTTTCGGTTTTTGTTCGGAACTCTAAAAATTGTTTCTTTTTGGTCTATTCCAAAAGCTGAATGTATAAGTAGAAGAAAAGACAAAAATGTAAAATATACACAGTCCAAAAGTGCGAACACAACTTAAGGACGTTCCACATTAAATTAAATAATGTTTCAAAAGAAGTTGATGCAGCCTAGATCCGACGGAATTCATTTAATACTTCATCAGTGAACTCAGTTTGTAGAGCGCCAAGACTCCGGCTCTTCTACATTGCATTTTCTCTCGTAATTTCACTATATTTTAAGTCTGCATTTCGTGTGGTACAAGTTAAATCTGTAGTTTTATTTTTTCTGATTTACTTGTAACTCATTAAAGTTCTTAACCCGGGTATAAGAGTGCCTGTCCATTACAACGAAGTTACCCTTAGGGTGCATGCCCATTACAGCAGAGCGAGGCAGCGGAGCGGAGAAACGGAGAAATTTTAACCAATCATGTTAGTCAAAATGTCAATGACTCACGTGGTACTGAGATTTTATGCAGTTCCATTGATCAAAATTTCTCCGTTTCTTTTCTCTTTCTTTCATCGCTCCGCTGTAATGGACAGACACCCTTATGTGTTGGTATGTTTGAGAAGAATAATAGCGTTTGTTTTAAAACTTAAAACAATAAAATTATTCGTAAGATGCCTGCCTCTTTGGTCTAGTATTTGAAGCATGCAGCTCTCGGCTCAATTCCCAGGTCAAAGTGTAAAGTGTTAAAGCGTAGTTACAGTAAAATGATATTGATTCTAATTAGAACATTCCACTTACGTTAATTAAATGTGTGAAGCAGAAACTACATACACTACGCTAAGCGTCAATCGTAATCGGCAATCTAATTGCGTGATTGGCAAATATTGGGCTTCACGCTACACCAGCTTTCACGCCCATAGGAATTTGCTAATTAGCTAAAAGTACATAAATTAAATCTAATTATCTTGTACTAAATACACACGGAGGATCAATTTTGGTTTATTGCCCTCTGCCCTACTAGGTTAATTACATGTTGGTATTATGGACAAAGATGCTAATATTATTGATCCATCAAGCACCCATTGGGAGTGCGGTTTAGTTCAGACTGTATCCTATTTGTCCATTCATCTGCATCCTACATGAATTAAAGAACGCCTGAAATGCTAAAGTAAACTACTGGTCGAAGAAAGCTGACATTTATAAGGCATATAGGTTCCTTGGGGAGTGTAGGACTAAGAGCCTGAGACTGAGAGCACTAAGAGAGATTTTCCCGAAATTCTAACGGAAACGCGAAAAAACGGAATATGCGCGTACGAAGTCGTGGGCAAAAGTTAGTTTTTTTTTTATTTGTGATGGGTTTGCTCTTGACTTTTTTATTTATAGGCTCGCGTTTGACCACTATCTCACCTGATGGTAAGCGATGATGTCGTCGAAGATGGAGCACGCTTGCCTAGAAGTAACTTATTCACTCTTGACTTAAATACTCCCAGGTTATAGCTATCAGGAAACACAGACTCCGGCAGGGAATTCCACTCCTTAGCTGCACGCACTATGAATGTGTTCCCAAAACGTTTTAAGTCTAGGTCAGAGATGATAGACAGTCTACGATGGAGCGAGCTTACCCAGAAGGAGCTTGTTCACTCTAATTTTGAAGAGATTAGGGTTGTAAGCATTTGGAAACACAGACGCAAGCAGAGAGTTCCACTCCTTCGCTGTGCGCATTATAAAAGACATTTGGAAACGCTTAGTGCGAATTGGTGGAATAGCAACAAGGTAGGGATGGTAAGATGCAGTGCGTCTGGATGTCCGATGGTAGAAGGGGGCCGGTGGGATGAGGTCGTGGAGTTCTTAGACATCTCACCGAAGTACAATCTGTAGAAGACCGACAAGCAGGCAACCTTACGGCGATGAGCCAAGCTATGTATCTTGGCATCCACCAGTTTTACGTCACCGATCAGCCTTATAGCTCTGCGTTCCACCGAGTCAAGCGCGGCAAACTGATTCTTAGCTGAGCCATACCAAAGGTGGCTACAATATTCCATGCAGGAACGGACTTGCGCTTTGTATAGGGTTCAAAGCTGTCCAGGCCTGAAGTATCGCTTCACCCTATTTAGAATGCCCAGCTTTTTGGCCGTGGTTTCTAATATAAAAGGTTTGTCCATTTGCATTGCATTTGCATTTAAAATCATTGAAAATAATGACTTCTTCAATGCAAAATGTCGATATATTTGAAGGATAATTACTCATATAGCTAAATACAATATGCTACTATCCTGTCTATCCTTTTACCCAAATCACGCCCAAATTAATGAACCTAAATATAAAATCACGGCCATACACTTTAAAATTCCGTATCAACATAATTCAATCAGTCTGTCAGTATCCCAATTTTGTCGCTAATGAGATTCATTAAGTGCCATGCACCTAATTACGGCAGCATCGTGTTTCGTGATGTCGTTGCTGTATATTGCCAAAATGGATAGGAACAGAAGGTCGGTTTCACAGGGCACCGAAAAGCCGTCGCAGCCACTGCAAGATTTTTAATATTGTCCATACAAACCATGCGAGCGTCATCACCATCATCCACAACCTGACTTCGTCCCAAGCTCCTGTGCCAGCCTCATACAGGTTCCAACCGCGATGCCAACAATGTCGTCAGCCTGTCTTCTGCCGGAAGACCATTAAGTGTAATTGTTCAGACATTGACAGGTCGTGACAATTCAGACTCCGGCTATGACAGCGAAAACGAATGGTCAGGGCACATTGTACGAGCGTATATTTTAGTAATGGCATCTCTAGTCACTACTACTACTAGTTCGGCGATTTTATCGGCAGCTTCATTCAATGAGCAAAAGTACACGCACTTATAGTCGACGTTCACGTGCAGCGAGTGCAGGCGCCACTGACATATGTGTTTTATATCGCCGTACATAAGTATCTTAAGTGTGCGTTTGCTGTTTCCGCTCAACGTATGCAGCCGACCTTCTGGTGGAGGAGCTCGTGGATATCTAAATAACAGCCTCACAGGTCAATCTTCAAGATCGCTCTTTGGATGAGCGTTTTCCGTGCCTCGAAAAACACGATAAGCCTATGGTCCGGCAGTGGCAGTGGCAGTGGCAGTCGGGAGCTACAAAATCTGACACTAGTCTTGCCAAAGGACATCGCTTTATCCAGCTACTGGGATCTAGACACGAATCTGAACGTGAGATCAAAGCTATATGTATTCAGCTGCATTCGGTTAGACTGTAGCTTAATCCATTATAGTTGGGAAAAGTCTAGGCAGGCTTGATTAATTTTATTGATAACTTTTCTGGTTTAACTATACGTATGCGTATAAAAATTACGCCTTTCTCACTTGTTGTATAGATCCGACCTTCTACGATTCCGTGCGTATTGGCTCTCTCGACAGCCTATCTATCTGCTGATTGTTTGTATCAATGGAGCGGTGTTTGTACGGGAAATGGCGTTTTAATTGGGTTCTATGCGGAGGATACGTCGCTGTTAAAGCCTGGGATTATAGTGTGTTAGTAGATTAATTTGCGAGATTGCTAAGTCAGCTCTGGGTATAATGATTCAAATTCTATTAGGATCCCCCGCACAAACAGACATTGCATATAGTTACTACTATTTGTCTCTTCATGACCCACAGGTTGACTTTTGTGATAATTCGCTTTTGTAGATTGGCATTTGTGTGTAAATAAATAATAAAAATTTACATCAGGCAGAGTTTGTTGCCATTGAATCAGATGATATTATTGGCTTAACTTCAACTTTTTTCAGCAGTCTCGGAAAAATATGAATGAGGTGTCATTCGATTCGAAATAGCATGCAGATGTTTTATGAAAAGAATAACGCAAGAACGCTTCTGCTATTCCCGTCCCTCAGATGCGCCTTGCAGGTCGCATCTTAGAAACCTCCTTAAGTCCCCTTCCCACTCTACTGAGTTTTACTCCTATTCCTTTTGTGTGCACGCGGTTAGTTTGTGGAATTTACTACTACCTGATATTAGGAACTGCAAAACTCTTACAGTTTTTAAAAGAAGAGTGAAAGAACACTACTTTTCTGAACCGTTATAGTTGCATATAAGTATGTATTATTATTTATCTTAAAATATTATTTAGTATGTATTAGCGTTATATTTATTTTAGTGATATTTATGTATTGTATATTATTTTTAAAGTTCATTGTTTTATTTTTAAGCACCTATAACTTTTACACACGGTGTCTACATCTCTGCTGTTCGGCTCTCCTTTCGCAGGTATGCTGGAAAAGATTTCTTTAGAAATAAACATCACCTTTGTACCTATTTTCCTGTTTTCTTCTTTTTATCTATCTGTTTAATGTATATATATATATATATATATATATATATATATATATATATATATATATAAATAAACCGCTCGAAAAATTTAGGAACAAGTATTAAGAATTAATAAATTAAAAAAATATTTTTTTCAGTAAATTGTTTATAACTTTGGAAGTAAACAAAGCAAAATCACTTGTTGACTAGACTATACAGGGTGTAACAAAAACATGCAAAGGGGTCATTGTACTCACCAAAACGAACTACTTTTAATATGGGAGCAAACCAGCAATCACGAAAAAAGAAATCAGCTGATCCATATAATTTGTCAAGTTATGTAAACATACATTTATGGGGCAGTTGATTTTTATTTTGCAACATAATATCCGTTTTCACAGTTGATCTGTGAGGGTATATGGTATATGTATAGACTATAAAACGAAAAATCCTTTTCAATCGCTTATCTGTCATCACTTAGGCCGTCCTTAGGAAACAGAACTCGCTAAAGTCCTGAACTACAGATAATATAAACAGATTATGTAATAAAGTCAGGTGTTGTTTCACTAGGTATTCCGAAAGAACTCCAAATGTACGACTGATTTCCTCTTCCCCCTGGACCGCGAAAGCGTTTAGACGTGTGCTCTTTGTTTTATTCTATTTAATTATATAAATTATTTTAATATATTCCGCAAAAAATACGGAAAAATAAATTCACAAAGTACTAGGCGCGCATAGAACAGTGGTGAACGTCGAGTCTGTGTGAGAAAAGGATACCATCACCTGAGACGGATATATTCGCCTGAGCTACGTTGCTTCCACGCATGATAACGTCATCGCAGCGCTGACGCGCAACCGTGCCAGGGCTTGCCACAATTTTATAAGCGGTAGCGGACAACAAGGAGTGGTCCAAGTGGAAAAGAAAATCGTTTATTTATTGTAACGGATAAATTTGAAGCTGTTTTCTGGCTAACCTTAGAAACGCAATCAACGAGCTGCCACATCTATACATGACGTCGACGTCCCTCACTGGAAGCGCTCCTGTGTGGCTTTGATTCGGTGCGTATAGTTGGGTTTACTAAGTATAAACAACACTAATCTACCTGAGCATTACGATGCCACTGAAAAGAACACCCCCATATACTTCGAAGGACAATCTGAAGATGGATGCAAACCAGAGTTCCGCACCAGCCACGGACACCGACAACGAGAGTTCGAGTAATACAAACTCCATCAGAGCTCGTCCGCGCAAGCGTCCCTTTGACGACGAAATGTCTGCTGTCATGTCCGAAATGAAAAAATCCCTTGAAGCTTTCAAATTGCAACAGAACCTTATACAGGAAAGTATAATTGGCATTCAGAAGCAAAACAGTGAAATTGAAAAATCTGTGAAGTTTATGGAAAAACACTATGAGGAAATGAAAGACAAACTAATTTCAATGGAAACTGAAAGACGTACACACTTGGCCTACATACAAACGCTAGAGTCGAAGGTAGAAAACCTCGAGAGATCTCAAAAACAAGCCAGTATTGAGATAAGGAATATTCCCTTGCAAAAAAGGGAATCAAAAGAGGATTTACTGAAGATAGTGTCAAAAGTAGGATTAGCGACTAAAACTGCAGTTCCTGAAACTCAAATTAGAGACGTTTTTCGCCTGAATGCCGACAAAGGAGGACACAGACCCATCATAGTAGATTTTTCTTCAGTTGTATTGAAAGAAAGAATTTTATCTTCGGTAAAAAACTACAATCAGGCAAATCAAAGCAATAAACTTAACACCTCTCACTTAGAACTTGACGGTCATCCGCAACCTATATATATTGCTGAATGCCTTACCCAAAAAGCAAGGAAATTGTTTTATCTGGCTCGGGAGTTTGCTAGGAAAAACAGCTACCAGTTCTGCTGGACCGCCCATGGCAAGGTTTTCCTTCGCAAGAAAGTGGGCGCAGCGTCACATCGAATAGACAAGGAAAGTGATTTGGACAAGCTGCACTCTCGAACTAAACTCTGACTAGGAAATGTTGTATGGCTTTTATATTATCTTGTTTACTGCATGTTATCAATTATTTTTTCTTTAAATTATACATATAACCTTATTCTTATATTTAAAAACTATATGCATGTTGTACCACAATCAAAAGTACCCCACACACTAAATCAGTTAACTTCTCACACAAAACAAATTCCAGAAACACTATCACAAGTTGTGAAATCACAGGTGAAGAGATGCTCACGGAGAAAACATACAAAGTTTTCTTCTATGAGTACTTTAATACAAACCAATGTTAAAACTCATGTAATTATGAAGAGTAATTATTTGCAACTCTTGCAAGACGTTGAGATACGCATTTTAGATTTTTTGCGTTACAGTGTTGGATTTGGATAACATTTCGGACGATATTGATGCAGTTCTAGTGTCGGATTCTAAGATCTGCTCCCCCGAAAGCTTAGTAAATCATATTGATTTGTCCCGAACCGCTTTATCTGTAATGCACACAAACATTCGTAGCGTAGCGTGCAATTTTGATAACCTAGTCGTTCTGCTTGAAAAAATTTGTATAAAGTGCGACATTGTCATATTAACAGAATGCTGGTTGAGTAAATCTCCGATTCCGCCTGAAATTGCTGGTTACACGTCATACTCCTCAGACTTTTTAAATCAGAATGACGGTGTCTTAATATACATAAAATCTGATATAAGACACAAAGTAACTAAACCGTCAGTGTTAGATGCCAACTGCCTTGTTTTGCAATATGGAAATGAGTATGCTATTGTGGCTGTGTATCGCTCACCATCATATCGAAATATAAATAGGTTTTGCGACAGCCTAGATCTGTGTCTTGGGTCACTGAAGTCCGTGAAAACAGTAGTTATGATAGGAGACATTAATATAAATATCGCTCCAAATAGTAATGACCCCAACAGCAGTAATTATTTAGACCAGATGGCTTATCACGGTTTTCTTCCTGCCCATGTCTATCCTACTCGTAATACTAGCTGTATTGATCACGTCATGCTAAGATCAGATAGAATCACAGCTACATATGTACTAGACTCATATATAACGGACCACGCGCCACTAGTTTTTTGTCTTGATTGCAAAATAAAAAGGCACACCCCCAAAACTTCTTTTATTAAGATTGATTACCCCTCTTTAGTCCTGGCACTTGCAGATACAGACTTTAGTTCTGTTTATACTTCTACAGATGCCAATGTTTCCGCTACCAACTTAATAAACATAATTTCGTCGGCTATTCTGGCACACTCAATACCTATTTCTATCTCTCACCGTCAGCGTACAATCAAACCATGGTTAACTCCGGGCTTGGTACGGTGTATCAGGCATAGGGACAATTTACACAAGAAAGCCAAATTAAACCAGGACAATGCAATTACGCAAGTCACATACACAAGATACCGCAATTTTTGCAACAATCTTTTAAAAAAATTAAAAATCAGTTACGAAAAAGCTGAATTCCACAAGAATAAAAATAATCCAAAGGGTATGTGGAATACTATCAATAAAATAGCCAACCTCAAGCAAACTTCAACTCCCCCCTGTGATTTACTAACTCTCACTACAGATCCATATGAGTCAATTAATTCAGTAAATAACTATTTTGCAGGAATCGGGGAAAAACTAGCCAAAGCAATATTAAATAAACAGGATGTTACTGGAAAACGGCCAAACACATCAAATATTTGCTGTTTGTCTCAGTCTCCTAGAGATTCCATGGTTCTGTTTCAAACAGACTGTGAGGAGATAGAATCCTTCATTGTCAACCTAAAAAGTGGTTCTGCAACTGGCACTGACAACATTCCAACACAACTTATTAAAACTTCGAAGAGTAGTCTGATTCCTCCCCTTACACATATGTGTAACTTATGCTTAAATACTGGTGTTTTCCCGGATATTTTAAAGAGAGCTTTAGTCCATCCTATCCATAAAAGTGGTGACAGAGACATTGTCGGAAACTATAGACCAATATCGGTGCTAACCGTTATTTCCAAAATCCTAGAAAAACTTTTAAACTGTAGACTAACGAAATTCTTACAACACAACAATATTATTGCAGAAAATCAATTTGGCTTTATGAAAGGGAAATCAACGGAAGATGCAACTTTATTACTAACTGAGATTATAACCCGTAATCTTGATACTAAAGAGAAAGTGATAGGTGTTTTTCTTGATATGTCTAAGGCTTTCGACACTGTTTCTGTTCCAATATTACTCTCAAAAATGGAATCCATTGGCGTTCGTGGAATTGCATTGGAAATTTTTCGATCCTATCTGTCAAACAGAACTCAGTGTGTTAGGATAGGTAACTATACAAGTTCACAAGCGATTCTCTGTTTTGGTGTACCACAGGGCAGCGTTCTTGGACCCACACTCTTCCTTTTGTACATCAATACATTGTGTTTGAAGTCAATACCAAACTGTAATATAATTACGTACGCTGATGACACTGCGTTGATTGTGCATGGAAAGGATTGGAAAGAGGCTCAGTGCTACGCAGAGCGAGCGCTGAGAGATATAATGACTTGGCTTGATGACAATCTACTAACGCTGAATGTCGATAAGACGAAGTATATGACCTTCTCTCACCGCACTAACACACAGCCCCCACCAGATTTTTCAGTTATTGCACATACTTGTGACCTTTCAGAAAATTGTAGTTGCCCTAAATTAACTCGCACTACTAATATAAAATATCTGGGTCTCATTATAGACAACACACTAAAATGGTCAGCACATATAAATCAGTTAACGGCACGTATTAGAAAATTAATACCAACGTTCAGAAAACTCAGGAATTCTGCTGATAGGGAAACTTTGCTGTGTGTTTATTTCGCTCTTGCTCAGAGCTTACTTCACTACTGTGTTATTGTTTGGGGCGGGATCGGCAAGTCCATCTTACTTCCCCTAGAGCGAGCACAAAGGGCTGTTTTGAAGGTCATGCTTGGTTTACCCCGAAGGTACAGCACTAATCTTTTATATAGAGAGTGTGGTGTGGTTACTGTCAGACAGCTTTTTATATTGTCTACCATACTCCGCAAGCATAAAACGATTGTATATAAACCGATCCTAAAGCGTGATAAGTATAGAGTTTGCTCATCGACGCCTCATAGAACAGCGCTTGCTAGACGCCAGTATTATGTTATAAGTAACCACATTTATAACATAGCGAATCGAGCTAATAACATCTTTCCTCTTCCCATCAACAAGTGCAAGGACATAATACGTGGCTGGCTTTTACGATTGGACTATTCCGAAACAGAGGAAATTGTAAGCGGTTGATCTTCATAGTCTATATAATTTATATAATTCATAATCTATATCTATACTCTATACTATAGTATTATAATATAATAATAATAATATATATATATATATAATATCATAAAGAAGAAAGATTTGTTTGTTTGAATTGAATAGGCTCCGGAACTGCTGGACCGATTTGGAAAATTCTTTTAGCATTGGATGGCTGCATTGTGAGGGAGTGGCATAGGCTATACTATATATTGTCCCCGTACTCCTACGGGAACGGGAACTACGCGGGTGAAACCGCGTGACGTCCACTAGTCTATTATAATTATTCACAATTTCACCAACTTATCAGACTACACACCACACTACACACACAGGTACTTGTATTAACGTACAAATTTTCAAATTTTTGAGGTTATGTTTTATATTTTCGTTTGTTTATTTTCACAATTTTGAAAAGCCTAAAAATAGTTCAACAAATTATTACTTTTACTTTTATTTTTTCTATTAAAACAATGAATCATGCTATCTATGTACACAGGGAGGAAGACGCTGTCGACTGTGACACAGTTTATACTAGTACAGTCGTCAACGTAGTCTCTTAAGCATTAGTTGTTAGAAATTGCCATTGTTTACCTGATATAGATTAAGAGAAATTTGTTAAATTTTATGTGATAAATAAATAAACTAAATAAACTAAAACTAAAAATTTATTTTTAGTTTCAACTCACTATGCTTTTTATGTTAATTTCGCCAGAATTCCGGGTCGCATTATTCATCACTGCTCCTGTAGTAATTCCATAGCATAACATGTTTTAGTCTGAATTCAAAGTTGAATAACGAGACGGAAAAGTACTTCGCAGAATAATATTTTTTTTTTAACTTTTTCTTGTTCTACAAATGAATAAATAATAGTCGTTTTCGCTCACCACTAATAAAAATAATGTCTTTTTCATAGTTTGTGAACATATTACATATCTATGTAAACATTATTTTTATAAATTAAATATAGATGTTAACACTGAATTTGGGAATGTTTTTTATAGAAAATCCCATAAACGGGCAATGGCAATAAAGGCTTTTTGTATATCGTCCGGCATAAACCAATTAATATTGTCAGGTAGGATTACAACAGTGCTACGGCGTAGCAGCGCTACGATATCAGTGCTACGCCAGCGTTACGTTTTTGTAGCCGATAACCGTATTGACGTTTTGACCTTTTTTGTGTATCGAAGCTGTGGAAATTATTGTTATGGGTTTTAATTTTTGCACTATTGTGGGATAGGAAAAAGGATCAGTTAAAAAAAAAAAAAAAAAACGCTGGTAAGACTATAGTAGTTTTTTCTTCTAGTGCTGTCATAATCACGGCAAGTTCAAAATAAACATTTGAACATACGAGTTACCCGAGTTCTGAATTACCCGACTTAAATGCCAAATATTGACAGGTTTTGTAGAGGCATACGTAGAGTTTGTAAAATACTCAAATCCAAATGCTTAATTCGGAAATAGGGAATACACGATACCTACCTCTGAAAACAGTCTGAAGTGACAATGTAGTTGTCCAGAACTTATAAAAATATAACTTACTTAAGTTCCTGTGTCCCCTAGATGGGGCAGAGGGCGTCCACAGTGCGCCGCCATCCCGAACGGTCTTGAGCTTCGCGCTTCATTTCGCTCCAGGTCTTTCCCAATTGCTTCGCTTCTGCAATGTTCGTCCGGCGCCAGGTCTGCTTGGGGCGACCACGTTTACGCTTTCCTTGGGATTCCAGTCTAGGGCTTGCCTCGATATGTGTTCAGGATCCCTTCGGAGCGTGTGGCCGATTCAGTTCCACTTGAGGCGTTTGATCTGCTGGTCGATAGGAGTCTCACCGCAGCGTTCCAACAGATCTTGGAAAAAGCCTTCGATAAAAATATAAACCCACAATTTATTTATTTATACAGTTTACTTCTTAAAATATAGGAATGACTCCACTGGTAACTATCTAAAAAAGGTCAATTTAATTATTTGTGAAAATAAACGGAATTTTAACCGACTACAAAAAAGGAGGATGTTATCAATTCGGATGTTTATATTTTTTTTTTCAATTTTTCTTTGTCAAAAAGTTTTCCGTCTTACTGTACCACAAAATGGACTTTAAAAATGACTCTTTTTGTTATGTCATTTCACTTCAAATTAAGTGAGCATTGCAGAGATGTTAGGAAAAAGTATGTCGCATGTCGGTCGTTTTTCTCACTGAAATATTCCTTTGACATAAAATACGGGTGCTAAAACTCCTGAATTTAACACCTTCAAATTGTTTTTTGTTTTTAATTTGCTGACTAATGGACTACAAACATTTTTAAAAACTCTGTTACTGAGAGGGACGGGTAAAGGAGATTCATATTTAATTTAATATCTTATAAATAACATACATATAAACATGTCATATATCATAAAAACCGGTCAAGAGTGAGTCGGACTCGCACACCGAGGGCTCCGTACAAATTTGTAGGTACATATTATAAATAGTTCAGGAATCAAGTCTCACACTTTTTCCGAGCTTTTTCGAGCTAAGAATCTATCACGGAGGCTTCATATAGTAAGGTCCCGTCAGCACCTTTGATACGGAACTCTACAAGCCTGGGGGGCTACTCTCTAACGAAATTCGTAGTTTCGGGCTTAGTTGCGGGCGGGCGTATTCTACTCCGTATCACCTACAGACTTACGATTAGTCCCGAACCCGAACTGAGAATGAATGACAACACGATTTCACAGTAACTGTCAAATCGTGTTATCATTAGTTCTCAGTGGTGAGGTGATACGGAGTAGAAAATGCCCGCCCGCAATTAAGCCCGAAACTACGGATTTCGTTAGAGAGTAGCCCCCCTGATCCGCAAGTCGAACCGTCCAGTACTTCGCAAGTACCAAATAAGTTCAAGACAGTTCTACGATAAATGCATTAATGCACAATTCAATTAACTAACCCAGAACAATTCAGGGATTTATACGAATTTGGACCCTAGCAGAGACTTTTCAACACTGAACCTTAACCCCTAACGAACAACATCGCTGTTAAAAAAACTGGCCAAGTGCGAGTCGGACTCGCGTGCACAGGGTTCCGAACGAATTTATTTTTTTTAATATATTATTTTAATACTACAGACTTCTAATAGGTTTTCCTGTAATCTTTAGGTAAAGATCTATTATCTCCATTTTTTTTCAAAATTTTAGGCTCAGTAGTTCCGTAGATAAGGGGGGGAATGGTCATTTTTCGTCTAATTTCTTGACCATAACCATTTATTTTAAAATTATGAAAAAAATATAATTAAAACCCTCACAGTAAGCCTTTTCATTTGATATGTCACACAATATTGTTCAAAAAACTTTTTTTTAATTTTCTACTTTGACCCCCAAAAGTGACCCCCTTTCTAAAAAAATAATGATTTACGTAACGCATCCGTGTTTGGGTCATAGAAGTCCAAATATGTACCAAATTTCAACAGAATTGATCCAGTAGATCCGGAGAAAACTGGCTGTGACAGACGGACAGACAGACAGACATACAGACCGACAGACACCCGAGTGATCCTATAAGGGTTCCGTTTTTTATTTCGGTACCCTTAAAATCGTGTGAAGATTCTCCATTGGATAATGACCCCATTATCCAATGGAAAATTCTAACACCACGATTCAGAAAAACGCGTCATCAGTGCAACGCCATCTATCGACCATGTCGTACATTGACAAAATATTTGGCAGCGGAGGACGTTAAATAAGAACGTATGTAATGATAAATAACGATAAGGTATTAAAATGTTTACTATTATTTTGTATGTTTTAAAAGTTTCACAAGTAACTCAACAGTTTGTTATGGTGTTATTTTCATGCTTTTGTGCATTTTATTTTTTTCTCAATAGATGGCGCTCTGACTGATCAAAACACATTAGGAAGTTTCTTCCTAAACTTAAAAATTCAATATCTTTTGATTTTGTGGATCGATTTTACTCGGGATAACTTAACATTTATAAGTACCTAGATTTTTAATCCAATCAGTGGTTTATTACGACCTCGCATGCCGTTGCTTAATCCCGGTGATTGATTACGTACTTCAAATAAAGACTATATTTTTTATGATTTAATTACAAATGTATAGTTTTTAGACTTTTCCCCATACTTGTAGTATAAGACGGTATTACTTGTCAAATTTCATAGTTTTAGGTCAACTATACATTTTGATTCCCTTGAGAGTGTCGAAATATACGTATTTTGCTATATAAACGGCCGTATCTTTTTTTTACGTTACTTAGAATTTTTATTTTTTCACAGCTTCAATGGACCGTAGACTTGAGTATTTGGTTTTAACTGGATACCTCCACGCATTCCCGAGACAAAGGGTCTTGACAGAAAGACGGACGGATAACAAAGTGATCCTATATCAGATCCGGTCCAGTTTTTTCCTTTTGAGGTACGGAACCCTAAAAATAAAAAATATGAATTCACGTTTCACTTCGCCGAAATACATAAATTAATATAGTTTAGATAGTGTAGTACCACGCCAGATTCAACTAGTGAAAGAATCGTACGTAGCCTGTCCAGTATTCCCAAGATGACGAGTGGGGAGTCGAATGACGAGGATGATGATGAGGATGACGGATGAGGAGTGGTTGGGTCTCGGCATAAACTACTGCTAAGAGTAATAGCTCAATTGATTTAGTAATCGCTATTGCTGTATTTGCAGTGCTTTTTAGTTTAATATATTATTGTTTTAAACTGAGTTTTTAAATAAAAAGATTAGAAAGACGCGTCAGGATTGTTTGCCTTTGTCCGGCTGCCTGAACCTTTCTAGTACCGCTAAATATAAATTGTTACATCATATGATACACATTTTTTTGTAACTTTTGTTATGTATTTGAGCCAGATGTATTAAGACGAGCGCTAATCCTGCCGACAAACTGCCACGCAGTTTGGTGGGTGTACATGAAATGTTTAAGTATTTGGTCCAAAATAAATCATTTATTATTATTATTATTATTATTACTTAATATTATCGTTATAATTTTTTCATTATTACTTTATTAGTTAGTAGTTAACGCACTAGTCTATAACCATAAAATCTGTCTGAAAATTATCAGTTATAGGCGTACAAATAGAAATACGAATGACCTCATAAGGGTTCCGTTTCTTCATAAGTACGTTTATACCCTTTGTAATAAACAAAGCGATACCTTCTGTTCCTGAAATATCCATAGATTTTACCTCTACAGAAGTACAATGATGCATTTTTCTCTTTAACACAAAGATCTGCACTAATTACAAAACAGCTTCATCTCTGCTCCCCCGAGAACAATTACATCTTTTGTCCGTTGACAATTAGCGAGGAATAAGAAAAAAATGCGGATTTTTCCTTTGAGCCGCCATTTTGCATTCTAGTCCAGGCACTTTTAAATCACTGTTGCTTTATTATAGCGGTTAATAGACTAGATTACGGAGAATTTTAAGGGATTTTAACTGCAAGTTATAAGTACACTCGCATTACATCAGTTATATTTAAGGCTTATATGGCTTATATGGTGTACATAATTAAGAGTATTCTATTCTATTCTATTCCACATAAGACCCATAATATAAAACGAGGCGGGTATATTGCTTATCCAGACTCCAGGCCGTTACTTGGAAATTCTATACGCAAAAAATCAAATCCAAGACCATACTCAGCAGTTATAGCATTTTCGACTTTCAGACCAAAGAGTCACGAACGTGCGAGGGGAGAGAAATAAGAACTCCTTACTTCGGCTTCTTCGTGTTGCTGGCACAACAAGAAAATTATAATTGTTTGAACCTAAACATGGCCACTTTCACAGCATTTTTGGTGGCAGTGGATAGGTCCCTTTGAAGCACAGAAGGTGGTGCATCCTGGTTCCACATCCTCACCATACTGTTGATCCGCCCAGGTAGCCCCATTTGTGAGGTTGTAGTTACACCTTCCTATATGAGTTCAAAGGCATTTTAAAGACTTCCATAAGGACACGGAGTTAGACTCAGCGAAAAGACACTCGCTTAAGAAAAAATAGTAGGAATGGGAACAGACGAAGAGTTGCTGGAGATCGAGCCAAATGGCGTGCACTAGAAGAGGCCTATGTACAGCAGTGGAATGTTATAGGCTATTGATGATGATGAGGGGAACAGTGTCACGCCTGAGTTTGCAGCAGGCGTCGTCCAGATTTCCTGAGACTGTAACTACTACTGCTGATTTTTAAAAGGTACGTCTGCTTCTCAGTGTTTGCGTTGGTAGTTGATCTCTAAAAGGTGTGTAGTAATAAACTCCTGCTTTTGCATAGGTTATATCACATAGGATTTGAATATAACTGGTAGTATGTGTACTAAAATTTACAGGTGAACCGCAGTGGGTTGTTATGATGAGTTATTTTTATTTTTTTTCAGCTTACGATGCGGAGTGAAAGCTTGTGGCGCGTTGTCGTCAAGATAAAATATTGACTTAGAGGATTTGCATTTCGTATATAACTAAGACGTTGTTTAAAGTCACAATTTCGAGATTTTTTTTTCAATTTCGAGAGATTATGTTTTGATTATTTGAGTAGATTTGAGGAGAGTTTCTTACCGAAAATTATGGCAAAGAAAATATGAGTGTGGTGGGTAGCCTACTTAGCCTATTCTTTACAATGCTGGGTTCTGCTTACAGTATAGCTAAAAGAAGCTGAATATCAGTATTTTACACGACGCAACTGCATATCAGACCTCCAGAACCCAAAAACTGAGTAAGAGGATCCCACTTGGCTGTCAGATTTTCGGGATCCTTTCTGCAGTTACTGTCAAAGGTCCGCCGGATCCACGAATGACAATCGGAACAATCCGCACTGGCTTATCATGCTTTCCGAGGCACGGAGTGAGCTCGATACATTATGGGTGATCAGCCACGCACCAGCACACAGCAAACACGTACCAATTTCGGTATGCGCAGCTAAAAAACTGGCCATGTACGAGTCGGACTCGTACTCGAAGGGTTCCGTACCATAACCTAGAAACACGTTTCTTGTATGGGAGCCCTCTTTAATTTTTAATTTCATATTCATTATTTGTTTTTATAGTGGCAATTGAAATACATAATCTTTGGAGATTTCAACTGTCTTTATATTACGGTTCTTGAGATGCCCGCTGACAAACAAACGGACGGACAGCGGACGCTTAGCAGTAGTGTTCCGTTGGATACCCTTCAGGGGGGCTACTCTCTAAGCCCGAAGTCCGTAGTTTCGGGCTTAGTTACGGGCGTATTCTACTACGTATCACCTAACCGCTAAGAATTAATGACAATACGATTTGATAGTTACTGTCATATCGTGATGTTATTCATTCTTAGTTCGGGTTTGGGACTAATCGTAAGTCCGTGGGTGATACGGAGTAGAATACGCCCGCAACTAAGCCCGAAACTACGGACTTCGGGCTTAGAGAGTAGCCCGCCTGATACGGAACCTCAAAAATGAAGATCGATCCGTGTTGTTGTTATTATTTAACCATCTAAAAACAATAAAAATAGATGAAATAGCAATTTTACTTCAGTTCGAAAGAAGAAAACAAGTTTCTATTCCATATAGTTCACCGTTTCTATAAGAACTTATGTTACTGTAGTATCTAATTTAATTTGGGCGTCTTCCAAGTCGTGTTGTAAACTTGTGAGCTCGCCAATGGCCGCCAGATGGCAGCACAAGACACACAATATTGCGTTATATTAGTTGCAGATGGATCTTCTTAGAGAGGGAGCAAGTTTTCTTGCTTCTGTAGATTTTATGAAGTTTTAATGGTACTTACTTCTCTTGTTGATTTTCTTATAGTTCTTTTGAGCAAAAACTTTTTTCTTGACATTTTATGATGTCACGCAAATGTATATAATAAGAAATAAGTACTTATATCGTGGGAAGACTGAAAGGAAATTGGTTGTCATGTTATGGTCATGTCATCATCTCGCTCACAATGGGCCTTAAAGCCACCCAAAGGGCAATGGAGAGGGCAATGCTTGAGGTTTCTTTGTGTGATAGAATCAGGAATGATGATATCCGCAAGAGAACCAAAGTTCCTGAAAAAACCTGAAGGATCGCTAAACTGAATTGACAGTGGGCAGGGCATATTGCTTTAGAGTGGAATCGCGGAAGCTGCAGCGTTCGAAGGCCTCTCACCGATGATCTTATGAAGGTCGCTCGTAGCCGATGGATGCGAGACAAACAGGACCGGTTTTTGTGGCAACACTTGGGGGAGGCCTATGTCCAGCAGTGGACTTCTTTCGGCTGATATGATGATGACGGCACGGTTGGCGCAGTGGTTGAGCGATTGACTGCTGCGCTGCGTATCGTGGGTTCGATTCCCGCACGGAACAAATATTTGTATGGCCTACAGATAGTTGTTCCGGGTCTGGCTGTTTGTGTATGTGTGATTATATGTATGTAAACGCAACCACGAGACAAGAGAAATTCCTAGTGTGGGGCCAAGTTTAAAAAAAAAGGTGAATGGATTATACGAACGACTTTATGGCTAGAAAGCAGGTGATTGCAAATAGAAATTTACAGTAGAACGGCTCCTGCGGCAACCCAAAATAAATTAGTATAAGAGAAGAACAGGATCTGATTTTTCTTATCATTTAATTTTTACGACTGACAGCTGGTCCTATCCCCAGAAATGATGGATAGAGATTGCTGACAAGCAAATTAACTTTATTGGTACCTACAAAAAACATCCAACACACGACTGAAAATTACACGATTTTTTGTCCAGTTTAAAAGCTAATACACATATTTATAAAAACCATAATTAACTGAGCCAGTTGCTATACACTGTCAAACTAAACAAACTCACGCAATTTCGCAAAAGACGACCAAAATAGACTTTTGAACAATCGAGTGTTCTGCTTAGCATAACTTGCAAAACAGCAGCATTATTGGCAGTAATGGCGTTTAATTAGTTTTTATAATAATGTACATTTTTTTTTCTTTTCAACAAAAAAATTATATAAAAAGGTAAAATAGTTTGATGAGAAACAGCTCCATTTATGAAAGCCCCCGACCATGCTCAGTCAAAATACCAATCAGCAAACTCTCTGCTCAAATTTTTCATAAAGAATTTGAGTACGTACTCGTACATACTTTGCTTGCCGCGTCGCTCCACTATTGCTTTTTCGTGTAAAAATCTTCTAAGTGACGATGAATTTTAAGTGGATAAAACCACTCTGTGGCTAGTCACAGCCCATTTAACGTGGGTGTCCGGGCTTTTTAGTGCAAGCCTTTTAAAAATCCTTGTAATAATATGAAAATTTTGTTCCAAACCATGATTCGTTTAAATCAACCATCAACTGGTCGGATTTTACAGTTTCGCCAAACTTTTTTGTAGCCATACGTTTTAGGTGTACAAATATTCGTGCAAAATCACTGGTATCAGTGAGCAAACACAAATAGTTTGTTTTAATTGGAATATCGGCTATGCTTACTGTGTATAGTTTATTTTTATTTGTTATTTTCTAGCCGAGTATTTTATTACAAAAGTCCTTGTGTATAACGGTATTTCATTTTCATTCCTAACTAATGGTCATCTAGTAGATATTTATAACTAAAAGGGCTGCTTCAAACTCTTTCGCTACATGTAGTTTTAAAAAAAGAAGAAGAAAAATGTTTATTTGGGACTCATAAAAGTAAAATAAGTTCAAGAGCCTCTATCTTCATAACCTTTCCCTATATTTAAGCTATCACCTAACTATACTAATATTATACAGCTGAAGAGTTTATTTGTTTAGTTAAACGTGCTAATCTCAGGAACTACCGGTTCGAATTGAAAAAACGGAATTTGATAAAAGTAGTAAAACTTATATATCAGAACAACATACGGGCTATCCTAATGAGATTCTTACGTTACTGATAAGTGACTGACAGACAACGCACCGCCGAAATTACTGGTCGCAGAAAACTGAAATTTGGCATATAGGTTCCTTGGGGAGTGTTCTTACACTCCTCAACGATGCCGAATTGTTGTTCCCCTGAGCACTAAGAGAGGATTTCCCTAAATTCTTACGGGAACGGGATATGCACGTACGAAATCGTGGGCAAAAGCTAGTAATTTATAAAGGGCAAGTACCAATTAATCGCATGGTGCAGCAGGCACCAATCAGTAAGATAATACATAAGTCGGAGCTACATGGCGATTGTTTAACACTTATTACACTCGTATTCAGCTTGGTTCATCGCCGCAAGGTTGCCTACTTGTCGGCCCTACCTTGTTGCTATTCCACCAATTCGCACTGAGCCTTACCAAACGTCCTTATAATGCGCACAGCAAAAGAGTGTAACTCTCTGCCTACGTCTGTGGTTCCGAACGCTTAAAACCCTCACCTCTTTAAAGTCAGAGTGAACAGGCCCCTTCTGGGTAAGCTAGCTCCATCGTAGACTTTGTTTCTGTCATCTCTGACCTAGACTAGAGTCGAGAGCAAACTCACCTCAAATAAAAAAAATAGTATAAAATAGTGTAGTAATGATAATATTTACAGAGGAACTCTAACCTACACAAACTCATATGACTACCTAGTTAGTTTTAAGTAAGTAGGTATTTGACGAAAATTGCCTTCTTACTTTAAGATAAAATTTAAAGTAAGAAGGCAATTTTCGTCAAATACCTACTTACTTAAAACTAACTAGGTAGTCATATGAGTTTAATATTACTTATTCAGTAATGTCTTCGTATTACAAAGTCGGTCGTGAAGTCGGGATCGAAATATCATGTTTTGTGAAAAAACAAGTACATGAAACTTTCTCGAACGGGTTTTTTCCACGCAGGTAGTCAAATTGATAACACTGATTATTGGGTACCAGTTTCACTTTTAGGTTTCAATTTTTTCTTAGTTGAATTACAAACTTTTCGTAGATCTTGTTGCGGAATTTGTTTGAAAGAATCACCGCGGCACTGGAACACAAAGAGCATTACCTAGAAGGAACACTAATGGGTTTTAGTCAGTAAGAGTCTGACACCCCCTTCTGCTCCGACCAGAGCAGAACTTATTTGATGATTTCCAATGTTTGAAATAAAATTGTAGATCTTAGTACTTGCCTTGCCAGAATTTATGATAGAATTGTGGCTTTGTAGAAAACGCTTTCTGCGTTGAAACTTCATGCACTTGTACTTCATGTAGTTCAATATTGTGTGCCTATAGCATTACCAGCGCATAAAGTTAACAATGTGAAGCACAGGCCAATTCCTTGAGAAAGGGAATGAGCACTAACCCACAACGTGGGCTATTGAGGGTTGGTGGATGTCATTGTGTCAAATTCATATTTCTTTTTTAATCACAGGAGCAGAAGAAGACACGGTTCGAAGTAATAGTTTCCTATGAAGAAAAACCAGTAAAAACTTTACGGTTACTCTTTCGAAGCGTCATCCTTGGATAAAGGCCCGTTTTTATATTCGTGTTCCTAACAAAAACACAACATCAATCCTATTGAGCCCAAAGGGATAATTATTTTTAAATTTAAACATTCAGTGGGTAGAGTTTCTAAAACAGATTCCAGTTTAGGAAAGTAATTGGCTAGATAAATATCAACTTTGGAAGCCCGAGAAAGGGTGTAGACATAATGTGAATACTATAATATTTAAATTTGAACAAATATGTTAGGGATTTTTGGGTATTGAAGTTGAAAATTGTAAAACTGGTCGGTTTTACGCTATTTTCAACTTGAGTCAGTATTAAACTATATTTGTTTAACCTTTGTGCGTGTATACATTTCTGTACGGTCTCTGTGTTTATTTTTTACTAACACTTCGCTCGCGATTTCGTCTGCGTCGCTATTTCCTTAAGGATTCCTACTTGTGTTTTTAGAAATGAATGTAGCCTATGTTACTTAGCGATAATGTAACTTAACAACGGCAAAAGAATTTTTAAAATCGGTCCAGTGGTTTTTAAGTTTATTCGTAACATATAAAAATACAAATCATTCATCAATCATACCTCCTTACAATATTAGTGTAAATAAACCTCCCTACGTGTCCTGATATTGCGAGACTGACCGCTAAAGACCAAACAAGAGATAGCGGGATGAAGACTTGCAAGTCATCCCACCATCTATCAGATGTTAAGAATTGGCTAGAAATGGTGTAGAACCGAGAACAATAGCAGGAATGCAGGGAGGCCTTACTCCTCCGCTGATTCTGAACTGATTAATTTTATTATGGGATCCAATACAGTTGAATCATTTATCTTAAATCATTGAGCTTCATTGACTCAGCGTTTTTTTGGTGGTGTTGATTCTGGTTTTCAGGAGTTGCAGTGGTTTGGAATAGTGGAGCGGGCTGGTCCCAATTATCATGTATATTTTGTTACATTAGTGGCAGTGGGCAGGGCACATTGCTCACAGAACAGGTGGTCAATGGAGCCAAAATGTTATGGAGTGACGAACGCAGACCGGAAAACGCAGCGTTGGAAGGCCTCCCACAAGGTGGACCGATGACCGGTGAGGGTCGCGGGTAGACGATGGATGCTGGACGCACAAGACCAGTTGTTGTGGCGACACTTGGAGGATCTACGTCCAGCAGTGGACGTCCTTCGACTGGGTGAGGCAACACAGACCAAACCTAGTTATTTATAAAATTAAACCAAAACATCTTCTTAAACACACCGAGAATATTTCGTACAAAAATAAAGAGTAATTATGACGAAGTATGGAGTAAATAACAAAAATTCATTCTGTGATTCAATATTTGTGGAGCTACCTCGATACAAGTGTTTGTACAACTGCCTCAGTGGAACGATGTCTTTAGATTACATCTCAAAAGACATCTCACAGAAAAAAAACGTTGAAGAACTGTCAAGTTTGTTTATTTACAGTATGGTTTTGGTACTTTTGTAGATGGATATAGATACGTAGTTGAAGATATTGTAATAAAATAGTCTTGAAATAAAGTTGACTGTTAGGGTTCTGTATCCGAAGGATAACCAACGGAACTCTATTACTAAGCTTCTGCTGTCCGTCCGTCTGTCGGTCAGCGGGCTCTATCTTGAGAACCGTAACAGGTATACAGTTGAAATTTTCAAGTATGTATTTCTATTGCCGCCAAAAATAATAAAAATTAAATCAAATGGGGCTCTTATACAACAATCGAGTTTTTTCGGTTAATGGTACGGCACCCTTCGTGTTTGAGAGTACAACTCGCACTTGGCCAGTTTTTAGGGTTACGTACCAAAATGGTAAAAAGGAACCCTTATGGTGTGACTAAGTCTGTCCGTCTGTCACAGCTGAATGTATCAAGAACTGCTAATGCTGTCAACACGAAATTTGGAACGATTTAAGATGACGTTTCTTCAATTATTTTGCAAATAAGAAAGAAATAAAAAAAAACTTTTTTTTTATAGGCCGCGTGGTTTTCGACTTTTGACAAAAAATGTTAAAAATTTGACCATTCTCCGATTTTTCTCTCAGAAAAATCTGAAGTTATTCTATGTGATAGAAGTGTATGTACGGATTACAGAAAAATAAAACGATGTCTCCAAATAGCACACATTTTCAGAAATCATCAACAACAATAACGTTAGTTCCACTATCGGTCAAGAGATGGCGCTGATCTAAAACTGCAATATACACCTCAGTGTTAAAATTCTCGGACGAATATAGGCCTTGTCGATGAAAACTTAAAAACATTTCACGTTTTACATGATGGTACGGAACCCTTGCTCTTGACCGGTTGTTTTTCTCTGAAATGACGAAAACTGTTCAGTCAAAAATGTTACAAAATATTGTTGGTATGTAGTTGCCACACCAGTAATTTTTTTTCTTAAATTACCTCCCGATAAACAAGTAATTAATATATCTTAAAGTATAAGTTTAGATGCGAAGAAGAACTCAACGTTTAAATGCATATGATACCTAACTATAATAGATATTACTTTAAAGCGGTTTTGTGGTTGCATACTCTTTATTAATTTCTGAATTCTTGATTCAGTGCTCCTCATCCAACCGATGTTAGTGATTGTTTTTAAAATAATCAAAAGTGCTTAAATATAGAATTTAAAGATGTCTTCGCGGACCACCTGTTAAGAACCAGTGCTCTCGAAACAACTTTTAAAGCGAACAAGTTTTAGCTGAAAGTTTAATTAAATGGATTTATAAAGAATAACTGTCTGAATAATTTTTTCAATGGTTTTTGTTTCTTTTGCTATAATATTGCGTTCGTTAGCGGTATTAGGTTCGTATACGCCTTGAATGTTGCTTGAGGTTTGATACAATATTGTACCCATGTAAGCTAAGGGCAAGGTATGTCAATACAATATTAAATCTTTACCTGCCTATTTGATTTATTTCAATGTGTTCCAAGTTTGATAATAAAAAAGGTTCGAACTAAAACATTTCATGTTACAGCATGAAATATTATTTCAGTTTTCGACAGACATAAAACATAATAGTTTGTATAAAATGTTTGCATGTATTCGTAAGTTTATTGTGAAACAAAAAATTTTATTATATCTGGGAAATATTTAATAAAAAAATATTGCTTCGCAAAGTTTCACCTATGCGGTGTTTTATTTAAGAATTTTACTGATTTACATTAATTGCATTATTACCTTTAAAAAGTGGTACATGGCAAAACAGTTTGTGAAATGATCCATAATGACTAAAAAGTGCCACTGCCACTGCTTTAGAAATGACAGGCGATAGTGAAAGAAGAGAGTATAAAATTATTTTAAAGTTTATGTATTTTTTTCGTGACATACCTGCCACACTATTCACAACCATTGTAACTACCGAGAGTCAGAATCAACATTTGATTTCAAAATCGGCCCAGTTCGAGTCGGACTCTGACACGAAGGGTTCCGTACCACAAACCGAAAAAAACATTGCACACAACAAGTATTAGCGGCAATAGAAATACACACTCTGTGAAAATTTCGACTGTCTACTTTTTACGGTTCTCGAGTTGCAGCCCGCTGACAGACGGACGGACGGACGGATGGACAGCGGAGGCTTAGAATAGGATTCCGTTGATTTCCTTTTGGGTTCGGAACCCTAACAATAGGTATGGCAAAATTGTTTCATCGATTGGAGTATATGCAGTAATCCTATTCTGTAACAACATTTTCTCGTCTCGACAGCGCAATCCGAGGTGAGTATCAAATTCGTATAAACATAAGAACTTTATGTTGTGTGTGTAATAAAGCTCACTTTGTGAGTTTTGTCACTCAGGTGAAGCTCGATATCGAAATAGTTATTTACAGAATAGACTAGCTGGTATACACATTACTCATATGCCTACCCTTTACAGAAATACAATCATGATGTTTTGTTCCAGTGTCAACAGTGAGCTCGCCAACGAGTTTTAGAAGCGTCCGTACATTTTCAGCGTGTTTGACGAACGTTTGAATATTAATAATAATACACGTAACACGATGTCTGCCAAACTCTTCAAACTTCGCGTCTGTTCGGTTCTGTTCGTCTCTCTTCGTGTATTTTCGACTTGAGTGCTGTTATTCACGAGGCATTCGTTTGATGCAACCACTTGTACTAAGAAACCGCAATCCGATTAAACTGAAAGGTTTGATGAAGGTTTAGTGCAATTTTGTGTTACAACTGTAAGTAAAAAGAATGAGACTACCTTATTCTGTTCACTTGAAGATCGATATCACTCTGATGAGCGTTTTCGCAGCCTGGGAGTCTTTAAGACAAGAGGTTGCTTCTAGGCAAACGTGCTCCATCTTCGACTGCATCATCGCTTACCATCAGGTGAGATAGTGGTCAAACGTATGCCTATCTATAGTAAAAAAAAGCTATGCTATGCTATGCTATGCTGGGTTCGAATTTCAGTCTAACAAGGTGCAGCTGTCTACCAATCATCATAATAATATTTAAAATTCTTCCGTTACTGAGTGAGTGAGTGACTGACAGAAAACTCAAGGCCGAAACTACTGGTCGCAGAAAGATGAAATTTGGCATGTAAGTTCCTTAGGGAGTGTAGGGGAGTACTAAGAGATTTCCCGAAATTCTTGCGGGAACGTGGAAAAACGGGATATGAGCGTGCAAAGTCGCGGGCAAAAGTTAGTCAATATGAATAAAATTATTCCGTTTCTGGCTGACTGAGTGACTGATAGACAACGCACAGCCGAAACTACTGGTCGTACACAGCTGAATTGTAGGTTCCATGGGAAGTGTAAGGGAGTACTAAGGAGCGTCGCTCACACGATTAAAAGTCGAGGTGCAGTTGAAGCGCGGGCGCATAAGTGGCACGCTGCAAAAAGGTTTTCTTTACAAATGAATGGCAGTGCGCTCATAAACAAGAGTTGCGGCGCGGGCGAGGTGAAGGCGGGGCGGAGGCGAGGTGCAGGCGCAGGAGGGGCGCTCAAGTGTGCCCAAGCCACGACTCCACCGCTATTTTATCATTTGGTTTCGTGCGTAGCTGCGTTTAGACGTTTTAAATATGCGCAAAAAACTTACCTTAGAGTAATCAATAACCTTTCTTCAGGGCAAATTGATTTCCTCCAGTTAGTATCCTTCTTCTGTAAACTATTCTTCGTTTTTTCCAACAGTAAATGGAATGTTTCTGGTGACATCCCATTAAACTTTTTGAACTTGTCGGGATAACTTTTTATGTCACGTGTAGCTCTGAATGAACCTCTTTTGTCACACTGTCGCAACATATATGGATGCACCCAAAATCTTCTTCCATTTAAATTAAGAACTTGTATCAGTGCGAGTACGTCTTCGTCTTCTGACGACGACATGGTGAATGAATTACGTAAAATGTGAAGGAAGCATAGCCGCCTGCGCCTCGACTCTACGCAGAGACCTATCCTCGCTCGTGCTGCGACGCCGCACCGCCGCTGACGCGACGTCGCCTCGACTTATCAGTGAGCGACACGCCTAAGAGAATATTTCCCGAAATTCTTACAGGAACTGTAAAAAATGGGATATGGGCGTACGAAGTGCCCAGTGTTTTATATGAAGCGATTGCCTATTTGACTTCTGTAACGAAACTGGAGAACCCTTTTGGCAGGATTGTTATAAAATTATCCGGCTTCCGACTACCCATATCAATTGTCAAAGATCTGCAAGGTGTAGTAAGGACCAACGGCTTAACGTGCTTTATATGTTCCTTCCGTGGGTGGGGACCTGGTGATCTGAAATACAGGCATTTTCATGCCTACCTCAGACACCAGCTTCTCACATATTCTAGACTATCAAGATATTTGTGTTTAAATAGATATAAGTAACATTGTTAGTATGTAAAGTCTGTTTTTTGTGAGGAGAAATAAATAAACTTATTATTATTATTATGATACAACTGAAGGATTTTTCTCTATAATAATTATAAATCTATGAATACCACAGTCAGACAGAGGCTTTTAACCGGTTTACAGTCCCATGTAGGGTCTGTGACCAACATTATCTACCCACTTGACTATTAGCATTGATATATAAAAAACCCAAGAAACACACTCAGCATCTCAAAAATGTCCGCAAAAAACAAGGGCACAATGTATAATTGTGCGCAAATTTCAAACAGTCTTGCATCGCTCGCCATACTGCACTGCTTTGTAAAAACAACTTTAAGCGATCCGTGTAAGGTCGCATTCGCAAAAAAAAAAAAAATTATAGTATCATCATATATCAGCCCAAAGACAGCCCACTGCTGGACACAGGCCTCCCCCAAGATTTGAGGGGGGGTTTGCCATAATCGCCACGCTTGGCAGGCGGGTTGGCGATCACAGTGTATGGTGTTGAGTTTTACAGAGAACGCTGCTGCCCATTCTCTGGCAAGTCCCTTAGTCGCCTCTTACGACACCCACGGGAAGTGATGGGATGGTATTATTCTTTTACGGCACCATACGGCACCGGCCGACACCATACGGTAATTTCGGTTTATAGTATAACTACACACAATTCACACATGACATTTGATACATGTCAGTTTTTGACGACAGTTTCGAGTGTTGCTTTTGTTCGAGACTGTGCATCTTGGGTTTTTATGTATCAATGACTATTAGCGAATAATAGTCAGGTGGGTTAGGTAATGTTGGTCACAGACTGTACCATGTGGTCTGCGCTATTGTGTCTGCTGTGAGGACAGTAAACCTGTTACAGATATAACACAAAAATAATATTATAAGTTATAATTAATCTCAGTTAAACCGCAGCTTTAATTTTGTCAAGATTTTAATTTAAAAATGAAGTTAACTTCATTTGAGTCTACAAACTCGTAAATTGCACATTAATTCTCTACCATTTGCTTTGTTTTAAAACGTTCTGAAATATAACTTTAAAATAAAGTGGGAAGGTACTCTTAATACCGACGCTTTCAAATGGCGTGCCAAATAAACGCGTACACTTTTCACGGCGCGCACTGTTAAGCCAAGTGTTCTGTGACATGGCCCATTTTGGGTACACTGGGGTGGCGCACCTTGGGTGGTGCAAGTTAGATACTTGAGTATACATTAATATCGATTAATAAGTCCCTTTTCAGTGATCGGTTAGTCGACTAATTACGTGGCAAGAAGGCTGATCTTTTCTTCCACACTCAAATCAATTACGTACGCTGTATGTGAGATTTGTGCACATATAAGCACAAACAAACAAAAAAGAAATGGATTCTATTGCTTTAATAAAGACACAAGTTTTTCTCAAATATCTTCCATATGCAGACAGCGATCGTTTATAGTTTTATTATATGTTTAGATAGATATATAGATAGATTAGTTCTATCGTTTGCTGCATATTTAAAAAATCAACTACCTAAAGTAGCTACTAAGATAGATAATGATTGTCACAAAACCTATTTCTAAACAAACTGTGATTTATATGTTTCAGGGTTTTTGCATACCGTAACTTCAAAAGTCCTTCACGATACTTAGGTCCCGTAAAATAAAAATAACTGATGTAAATTTAATTTGTTTTAATTTAATTTGTAGATTTTAATTTATTTAATGAATTAATTTTAACTACATATTATATTTTACTGACTGACATTATTTTAATAATATTATTCCTGTTTTGTTTTTTACTGTTTGATTTAATGTTTTTTATAGTTGTGCATTGGGTGTAAATTAACTGAATAAATTAATCTATCAATAAAACGCTGTTTCCCATAACTTGTACCACACACCAAACGTCACACGTCCACATAACCGTTCAATTTGGCGCCGCGCCGCGAGCTGACACTGAGACGTGATACAGTAACGTTATGACGAATTTAAACTCAAACTTCAGCCAACTTGTAACATATTAGATACGAGTAGGTGCTCAAGCAATACGTGTGCTTTCACCGACGCAAGCAACGAAAACTTATGTAAAAAAAAAACTTACTGAGGTAAAGTATGTCTCTACTCTGTCGTCACACTCTTGGCAGAGTGGTCGTGGTCGTTATGACAGGGGTGGTGAAGAGCTTCACAATTCGTCGCCATTCCTCTCGTACTGTTGCTTGCCTCGTGCATTCGTGGAGAGGACCATTTAGTGCAGTTTTGATTCGGTCGGTCCAGCGCATTGGTGATCTACCGCGCGCCCTCGTGCCCTGCATTTTGCCCTAAACCACGAGTCGCTCCACAGACGTGTCCTCTCGACGTGTAATATGTCCAAAGAAAAAGGTAAAGTATGTAGTTGAATAATAAATAAACTTAAAGGAAATTTTCTTTGGTTTCTAGTTATAGGCAAAGTCACAAATATAATTATTTAGGTACATTTTTAGGGTTCCGCATCTCCGTATGGCAAAACAGAACTGTTATAGCGTTACTCATGTGCCTGTGTGTCTATCACAGTCAATTTCCTCCGAATCATCATCATCATATAATTGTCGTCCACTGCTGAACGTAAGCCTGCCCCAAAAAGCGCCAACCAGTAGTGCTATTCTGTAACAACATTTTCGTTTCTCGACAATCGAATCCGAGGTGAGTTTCAAATTAAGACCTTTATGTTGTGTGCAATAAAGCTCATTTTGTGAGTTTTGTCACTCAGGTGAAGCTCGATATCGAAATAGTTGTTTACAGAATAGACTAGCAGGTCTTGAGCAGTCCGCAACCATCCGCTGCCAGACCTTATTTAAATCATCCTTCAAATATACTAGAGCAATTCCAGTTTGTTATTTGTATTAACTTTGTGTCACCCAAAAAATGCTGGCTACAATAATATTTTCTTGAGCTAAGTAATTCATCTTTTTTTTTCAGGCTCAGACTCAGAGTCTAACTAACTAAAACCCATCCGTGTTCCTCCTAGTGCCCTTTGTGTTCCAGGGCCGCGGTGACTCTTTCGATCAAATTCCGTAAACCTGTTTCCAATGTTTCCTTTGAAGTATCAGAATTGCGTCCCAAAAATGAAACCATACTCAAATTGATTATTTCCTATACACGACAGGGTTGGCTTCACTAAAATTCAAAGTGTGTACCAAAATTCAACTTAACCGGTACACAGATTCATCAGATTCGGAGAAATTCGGCTGTGATGGACGGACACAGACAGACGAGTGAGGATCCCATAAGAGTTCCAATTTTATATACGGACGTTCGGAACCCTAGAAACTGTAGCGAAAAGATTACTCAGTCGGTTGGTATACTACCCAGATACACATTTGAATACAGTTAGCCATAAAACAACTCAAATTAGGTAAGTGAAGGAAACAAAAACCAACATGTGTAAGAAAGAAAGATTTTCCATCAAGGATATAGTGATTACAAATTGGCTAAAGCAGCCAGGATAATTCTGCTTCCATTCTATAATATATATATTCTGCCTTAGTTTGTAGAACTACCCGTTCTACAAACTAAGGCAGAATTCGAGTCTGATTTCGGCCCGACATTTTTTATACATTCTGGCGGCGGAATTCAGTCTAATAACTAGAGTACAGTGTCTTATGAGCTTCTGTGAGCTTATCCTAAAGAGAACAGTCAAAATATTTAATATTTTTTTTAATTTATGGCCATTTAAAAAAATCGAACTACAGGAAATTGAGAGTGTCACCAGGCAGCTGAGGAAAACAACAAAAATCATTGAGATCAAACATTTATAAGGTTATTTACAGAATAAACTAATATGGAACTATACAAAGCAATTCTCAAGCGAATTAATTGAATTGTGGCGTGGTTGTTCCTTCACATTACACTCGCTCGTTCCAGTACATAGTTTTCATACCGACTTTGCATACGGCCGTTGTACCCACCTGCTCAGTAAGTACCTACATAAACGTATGTAGTCAAAGAAAGATCTGCAAGCCTTTGAAGACGGATTCAATATAAGTTGGAAACCTATTTCCTGGCCTCCTACTGCTACTCAATTTATTTTACATTGAATGGAAAACCTTTGATTTCTTTCGTACCATATTCTTTGTTGAGAGATATCAATTTTTATTCCAAACACGATTTTATTTTCCATCGTAACCGATTGAAGAAAATTACGAAACAATTTTCACTTCGAGTTAGAAATAAATGAAATATTGATATGATTATTAAAGTCATTATTTTTCTTTGTGAAAATATTGGTTTTTGATCACGGATTAAATGGGATTGACGTTAAGAATAAATGAGATATAGATTAATAATTATTGTTTATTCTTGTAACAGATGTTTGTAATTAAAGAATAAGCAGTTAGATCTTGCTAAGACTAAAATAATAAATTCGTTTTTAAACAAAACCAAAGTATGATTGTGAGAATGGAGAACATTTGGCACAAAGTGATATTATAATATCACTTTGTGCCAAATGACGACGACAACAATTTTTAAAAGGGGTTGAGGACACTTAAATAAACAAAAAATGTTAGAAACATGAAGCCCTAAAGTATCACGTTGCCGAGATATTTGACGGTCGCCTTGTTTTCATGTGGTCTTATTTTTACTTTCTTCCAATAATGGTTAAATCAAGCTGGGAACTAATGTTTTAATTTAATCTAATGAATATAAGCATATAATTAAGTTATTTTTAATGATAGTCATTATTGTCACATGATGAATTTATCTCGAAATGTCTCGGCAACGTAACACCTTAGGGAACCATGTTCTTACCATTTTTGGTTTGCTGAAGTGTCCTCTACCAATATATGCACACTAGATCGTCCACCACAACTTAAAAAAAAAAACAAGATTGGCTATGCGACAAAGTTTCTATCCCATATATTGCTATGTCATGATTGGTGTTATTTCAGTTAATTTTGTTTCAATTATGGCCATAATTATTGCCATATTACGGTAGTGTAGCCGTAGCATATGGTACATACACTACTGAAATATCACGTGATCAATCTTAAACGTTTTAGACTCTTGACATTAGGTTTTGTTGACAGACTGTCAATTTCTCTGGTCTCCTTGGTTCTTTAGAAATTTTATTTTTATGAAAAGACAATACTCATGATTTAAATGTTTAACAATCTTCTCCGTAACAAAATTTTGTCAAATTCTTTAGCATTACTATATTTTATTTGGATAAAAGCTTGTCTTAATATTTTGGACAAGCTTGTCTTTGAATAAAGAACAAGACAAAGCGAGATAAATCATAACTCATCTTTAAAGTAAAAAATATCGATGTATTACTTCATATTACCATTTTTAGAACCTAATTAGAACCTAAAAATAAATTTTATTACGTGGATAGAGCTAAATGTCATGAACCGTCTCATCTCTGTACTAGCTACAATTTATTAAAGTTTTTAATATAATATTTACATAGATGTAGCTTTTATTTGTACATCATACGTGTGAAAGTGATAGAGAAGGGAGGTCACGACCCTCAGCACTGAGGAATACGACGCAAGGAGGAGGAGGAGCTGTTATTTGTAGATGGTTAGGTTTAATCACATGGAACATTTGTAAGCAGGTGACACAAACTGGCTGAATAATTTGACCTTTCTATGTGCATCATTTGTTTTTGGCGCAGATTAGTCCAGTCGAATTAGCGTTTCACCTCGGAATGAGAGATAATAAGCTGGATACTCGTATACATCTTCATTCTGGCGTTCTAAATTTTGTGTCAAAAGTCTCATAAAATCCGTGTCTGTTTCGTAAGCTATTGAAGGTCACAAACATCGGTTTTTCGCGATTATCTCGGTTTCTATAGCTCCAATGATGTAAAACGACGGTTGAGCGCATGAAAAATGTTCGTCTCAAAAATTGTTGCAAATTTTACACATTTTGATCATAGGTGATGATGAAAGTTATTATTATCATCACCTATGATCAAAATTTTAGTGTCTAATGATGTTAACACATCATTCATCATCAGTCATATAATTTTTTATGGTTATTGACTGCTTAGCTCCTATAAGCACAGCGTGATGATGAAAATATCTGTTCACAGTCTTTGTTTGTACCTTTGTTAATTTTCAGGGTTCCGAACAAAAAACGGAAATCTTATAGGATCACTCGGGTGTCTGTCTGTCTGTCCGTCTGTCACAGCCAGTTTTCTCCATATCCACTGGACCGATTTTATTGAAATTTGGTACGTGTAAGGACTACTGTGGTTCAAACACGTACGTGTTACGTAAATTATTATTTTTTTAGTATGGGGGTCACTTTTAGGGGGTCAAACTAGAAAAAAAAAAAAAACATATTGTGTAACACATCAAATGAAATGACAAAATGGCTTACTGTGAGGGTTTTAATGATATTTTTTCGATAATTTTAAAATTTTTATTCAAGAAATTAGACGAAAAATAACCATTCCCCTCCCTTATCTCCGAAACTACTGAGGCTAAAATTATAGACTATAGATTACAGGAAAAGCTACAAGAAGTCTATAGTGTTAAAATATAATATTTAAAAAAAAATCGTTTGGGACCCTTTGCACGCGAGTTCGACTCGCTCTTGGCCGGTTTTTTAAACTTAATTACCAAAAAAATGGTGAAAAATACATGTCGAAAATCGTCATTGGTAAAATCTTTAAATAGCCATAACTTTTTTCCCGACCACCAATTTTAATATACAGACACAAAGGTTCCTACTGTTTTATTATTGTATAGATTGTAGTCTCGTTGGCGTAATCGCTACGTCTGAGCATGAGAATGATCCTTGTTTGATTCCCTGGTCAGACAAAATGATATTGATATTTTCCATTAGGAATTTCTGTTTTTTTTTTTTAATGATTGGAAATTATCAATTGACTCCGTAAAGAAGGGAGTGTCAGACTCTTATTGACTAAAATCCATCCTCATGTTCCTCTAATGTCCTCTGCGTTCCAGAGCTGCGGTTACTCTTTCGAACAAATACCGCAACTCTGGTTCTCAATAGTCTAGATTTGTGCCAGAATGGCTAGCTCGCTGCAAACCTGCATTAATCAAGGATCAAATAGAAAGAAACAAAAACATTCCTTCTTTTTTTATCAAAAATAAATCAACCAGCGTAGATTATAATGAAGTAAGGGTTAAGAGAGCTAGATTTCGCCGGTTCATGAATTAATTAAGCGTACTAGTAAATGCTTACCTCAGTACTAATAATACAAACCCTACTTCAACTAGTTTTCAACTAAATAATTTTCTAACTAACACAGCTAAACATTCTAAAATATAATTCGTTAGATCCAGGAACAGTTTCAGACTAATTTGCATCGATAGCGGGGACTGTACGACAAAGGGAGTTCTGTTCAGTAGCAGTTTGTAGTTATCTAGTGTCGCCTTTGAGTTGCGGCTTCATTCGAAGACTTGATATTTGTAAATTAGGTGTGCTGAAGGTATTCCTAGTTGGTACTCTTGAATATAACTCGGTATCAAGTCCAGTGGACTAAGATCCCAGAGCTGCCAGACCTGTCTTATTTTCTTAATAATAAAATGTATGGTATAGAGTAATTTTAGTATGTTCTTTTAACATACGCAACATACCTGGTAGCTTGGGCCGACGGCGATTTTTCTAATGTGTTGTATCAAAGGTATTTCAGTAGTACTTAAGAGGGGACTTTAGTCACGAGGAATTTGAAAAATAGGTATTTGAAGAAACTATATTGCCGATGCCGTTGCGCTGCGCTCTATTTACTAAAATGCGAAAGCGACAGCTGCAGCGGAGGCCTATAAAAACCTTGACTGATTTCTTCAAAACATAGTCGTCTGAACATGGCGGTAAAAACGGGTTTTTGAATTGTTATAATTCTTTAAGTAATTATGTTTTGCCAAAAAATGTTTGAGGCACGTATAAGTTCAATCTAGATTCTTTAGAAAAAAGTTATTGCTCTAGCAGCATTATCCACGAAGAAAACAGCGGAATGCGTTTGTATGGAGACAGGCCCAAGAGTTACCGAATAGAGTCCCCTCTATATAATTCTACTAAAGTGGCCTTTTTAGACCCGCTGGTCATTACTCCACCTTGTGGGAGGTCTACCGACGCTGCGCTCTTTGGTGGTTCCTACTCTAAAACTCTCTTCGGGCCCAAAGCTATCTGTAGTGCTATTCTGTAACAACTTTTTGCGTATCTCGACAGCGGAATCCGAAGTTAGTTTTAAATTGAAACCTTTATGTTGTTTGCAATACAGCTCACTTTGTGAGTTTTGTCACTCAGGTGAAGCTCGATATCGAAATATTTATTTACAGAATAGACTAGCTGCTCATCGAGTAATGTCCCCTCCACGGGTTACCTTGGATAAGACTAAACTTAGTCACAGTTTACCTGTGTCTATTTCTCTTTAATCATACAATGAATTATGATATAAATAATATGCACCAATAGAAAGAACGATAAATGAAAGGTTTGTGTGTATAATTTGCATTAGTGCAAGCCAGGGCGGTCCACTAGCCGTAAAGCATGATAAATGATAAGCATCAGAGCAAGATTGTGCTATTTGCTCAGCTTATTAATTTTTATATTCACTACAGCATGAGATGTTTGACATTTTAGTATTACTTGAGTCAGTGACTAAACACGTAATAGTACCTCTCGTTCATCTAATATGCTAATCCTATCACCTAAGTTCCTCTGTTGTTACTAAAATCAACCAAATCTAGACTTCAAAATTCTGTAACATTTGAATAATTTTCAAAGGAGGAGCTCGTGGCTAAATAATAACAGCCACAAGGTTCCATCTTCGAGGTTAAGCAGCACTTGTCAAGGTCGGGCCTTAGATAGGTGACCATTCATTAGTAATTAATCACTACATACTAATACTCCTCATTGTCTAGGAAATCAAGTTAAGCAATTGGTCTCGGCTGTCATTTGTAGATCTCAGACAGTAGTTACGGATACTCAGAATGCAGAAAATCTGATACCAGTGTTACCGGATACCGGATTAAACAGTTATTTGGTTGTGGACGTCGGAAAGGCAGTCAGGCAGGTAGACAACATAGACCCCAAATATATGTATTCATTAAATTTATATTTTTATTTTTTTGTATATCTGGCTATGTAGGTCAATTCGTTTTTTTTATATACTTTTCTATTAGTATCACTATCATATTGTGCTAGCTAACAAGTGATCAATAATATGTATTTTATTTTAATATAGATTCAAGTTATTAAAACGTAACAGACAGATGTGTTGTTGGGAAGTTTGTTGGCCACTTCTTCTCCACAGCTAAAACGCTACGAAGTGGTGA
The DNA here is from genome assembly GCA_947578705.1 of Lacanobia wlatinum. NCBI lineage: Eukaryota > Metazoa > Arthropoda > Insecta > Lepidoptera > Noctuidae > Lacanobia > Lacanobia wlatinum. The sequence continues at coordinate 12,588,198 of OX388043.1, read as the reverse complement.
CGGACGAGCGTTTTGGGGGACTGTGTTTTGTAAAACTTGACGTTCGTGCTGGCTCTCTCCCTAATTTGAATAAACGACTTTTGATTTTGATTTTGTATTTGGCAAAAAACTAGGCTACTATGCCAAAAATACTTCGCAATAATATTAATTCAACTCAATAAATTTGTTACTACTCATTATAATAAATTCCAAACTGCTTTACACACAAAAAAGGTGTAAGCGGATTTTTTTCACACCCCGGAATCCACTTACTACTCTTGTTCACCTCGAGAATTTGCACCTTCCCGACTGCGGGGATAGAATACATGAGCAGTCGATTTGCATACCCCAAAACTCTCACGTACAAACCCTTTAGTAGTTGTTAACTTCGTACCACACACCTGCTTATTGATACTGGTGACATAAAGTCGCTTGTAAATAGTGTAGTGGGTAGTGGTTTTCCATAATTATATGTGTGTCCAACATTTTCGAGTATGGCGCTGCAATACTGACTACAATTCGTATGGGAGAAAAAGTATGACTGGGTGTTATGATGCCGGTTTGCCAGTGGTTTTAATACTTTTAGTAGATACGAACAGCGGGAGGGCCTTCCAAAAATCACTAAAATCAAAAAACGCTTGGTTCTGATTTCTTTTACAGTCGGCGTCGGTACATGGTGAGTCGCGCTGAAGAACTGACTACCTATCCTAAATTTGAAACGCACTGAATAAGTGGAATAAGTGGAAATAGAGTGGAATAAGTGGAAATAGAGTGGAATAAGTGGAAATAGAGTGGAATAAGTGGAAATAGAGTGGAATAAGTGGAAATAGAGTGGAATAAGTGGAAATAGAGTGGAATAAGTGGAAATAGAGTGGAATAAGTGGAAATAGAGTCTAGTAAGTGCCTTTTTGGGTTAAAAAGTTAGACTATAAACCTTTTATAGATTGGCTTGACAAAACCATTGTGACGTCATCGTGCCGTTTGTGATTTCAGCTTTGGTAGAGTTGTTAAGTTTAGCTGATGAATATTCGTGGTAGTAGTTTTAATCGTTATAAATGTTTTTTGTTATCCAAATAAACAATCCCTAGCACCAAGTAGTATTTTAGATTACCAACAGGTGCAAAAATGATTCTCGACTTTTTAAAGTGTTGCAGGAATACAACTCACTAGAATAATGGGTATGGGTAATGTGTATTGTGTGTGATGTGGTGAATGATGATGTGATGTAGACTGATATTGAGGATTCCTGCTATATTTCGGCGACAAAACGGCCCGTTTAGAATTGCCTTAACACAAGTTTAGCATAACATAGTACTCAAAACTGAGCTCATTGCATCAGACAGAGTGATGATTTAGCTCAATTCAGTATAGCTCTAGCTTCAAATTAACGAGCTAACTTTTCAACAGTAACAAGATCATTACCCTGTCGTTGCTATTGAGAAGGTTAGGGCTGACAAGAAAGGAGGTACAGTACTTTAGTGGGATGCGGAACAGAGAGTAAAGTCCTGCACACCTCCATTGTAAAGGGAGGATCCTTCGACCAGACGATTGTGGTATCTGGCGGGCAACTGTCCGATAGCTGATATTCGGGCTGATGTATATGTTCAAATCGCACGGTAAACTCTGCTTGCCCGATGCAGGATTCTGAGTAGTTCGCTGCTAGTTGGATAGTTGACGTAGCGGTTCTTTTTGTTGCGATGTAGATTTTACTCCATTGGTTTATTCTTGTGGCGGCATTGATGCCGCTACAGTACAACTATTTTATCAATGTCCCTCGGCAATCATCGCATTTCCGAATACAAACAAATTTCCTCCCATTTTTTAATAAATTACATTAAGTTAAAAGAATATTAACAACTCTATATATACTTTCAAGTTGACAGAGCGTCCGGTCTGCATCAAGTGCAAAGAGCAACTGATAGAAATCCGACGACTTATGAAACACGAAGTTTGCCGAGGGACATTAAGAAAATAGTTGTACTGTAGGTACACAGTCGTGCACAGTACTCGCGTGGAATACAGGCCACTATCTTCCACAGAGGGGGCCTATTTCCCGGTGGTGGGAACATTGGTTGCTAATCATACTAAGTCAGGAAGTACATAAATGAAGATGAATGTTATTTTCCATACACTATTTTTAGGAGACATTATTACCCTTAGTAAGCAATGGTGTGTTCAACGAAAGAGCACGTTTGCTTAGTCGATTTCACTTTTGACTCGAATTCCCCCGAGTTATAGTTATCAAGAAACAAAAACTCCGACAAGAGAGATTCCACTCCCAAACCTTTTTAATACGGTCAACTGTTGTGTTAGATCGAGTTGCCATAAAAAAAATAGACAATCGAAATAGACCACCACAAAATGCAAAGAAACTGGCAACCCTAGACAGCGATGAACTCATAAAAAGGTAGTATGCTTCACCCTAATAAATTGTAACGTCATCAAGATTTCAACACTATCCAATTTAGTTGGAACAAACTTAGGATTTACGTCCAGCCGTTCACACTGAATGGATTTTAGAACTATCCCCGTTTGAGTGGTAACTTGTGTATTCAATAAAATATTGATAAGTTTTCCATATTTGAGACTTTAACTCCTGTTAGGCTGCACATCCATTGGACCGGACCTAGTAAACGAAAAAAAAACAGTGAATAATGTAGGTAGTGGAGTGAAAAAAGTCTTGACATAAAGCTGGTAATTTAAACATTCTGATATTTTTTCGGCGCTTTTTATTCGTATTTTAATTTTCTTAAAAAGTCTCCTATTGAAAAGCTCGAACAAATGTCTCTATAGTAGGTTTAAAAAACACGGACTTGTCCATAAAAACTAGGACGGATGGTAATCCTGTATGGAGTTTCCCCATCCACTGAACCTAAAGGCAGAGCAGTGTAAAGCTATAGCGATAATACTATCGAAGCGGAGGATTTGCTCACATTCTCCAATTCACGAGATTCAGCAAACTCTGCAAATCTGGCAAAGCTGCATACATCTAGTAAAGGTATTAAACCAATATCTCCTCCTGAAACTATGCTGAAAACAGGGTACTCGTAGAATGTTGAAATTTAAATTTTATCAGTAAATGGTTTCCAGGAATGGAGCAAAATTTAGGCGTATTTCGAAATTGATATTTTTTTATTTCACTATCTATAGGCACGCGTTTGACCACTATCTCACCTGATGGTAAGCGATGATGTGGTCGAAGATGGAGCACGCTTGCCTAGAAGTAACCTATTCACTCTTGACTTAATGACTCCCAGGTTGTAGCTATCAGGAAACACAGACTCCGGCAGGGAATTCCAATCCTTAGCTGTACGCACTATGAATGTGTTCCCAAAACGTTTTGGATATTATAAAGAGAGCATTATTTGTTTGTACAAGGCTGATAAAAAGCTACTATATTACCGGTATGTAAGTTTGCGGATGGTTCTTATGGGTTTACCACCGTGCACCGGTGAGAAACCTTAGTAAAAAGCTAGTATGATTCATTTTTGCAATTTTCCTTTGCCCGTACTTGTAAGTTTAATTGGATCTATCGTAGTAACCTAATGTTTGCAGATAAACAAACGCCCTTTAAAAAAACAAATTTCAAGTAAATAAATGCATACTGTAGCGAAATAAAAGTAGGGGTCTTCGCTAGTCATACGTATTTAATTTTTAAATAAAAACAAAACCTAATAGTGAATATAATAAAGATATAAAAAACAAACAAATTAAAAAAAAAAAGTTTAAAAATCTGTCGATGAGTCAGTGAATTTTTAAGTTGGTTATTTAGTTGGTAATAAACATTGATATATAAAAAGTAATAAATGATTAAAAACGCAAAAAAGACAGGCACGTTTTCCAAATTTGTTAATGACGCCTTAGAACAAACGTGCTTCTAAACCAGATAGTGATTGCAATCAATAAAACACGGTCTAGGAGCGTCTCCAACAGCTAAATTGCATGAAAGATGCGGCTCTAAGTGGTTTTCGCAACTCCTAGACAATATCTGTTTGAACAGAAAAATAAGGAAACTAACTACTAGCTCAGAAGGAGCAGCACGTTATGCTAACAACATGAAACAATTTAAAAAGTCTATGATTAAATATTTAGATCCATAAACTGCACAAATCCTGGGAGTCGGCGGCTACGACGATCACACGATCACGCTTCGCGATCGCGCTTAAGTACACCAATCGAAAGATTAAATAAGTATGCTCACGGATACAATCTAGCCTTCGCAGGTAGGTGGCCCGTGGACCGATACCGTCGTCCGATCGATATCGGTATTTTAGAACAATAAGCTAGCTGCCTTTGGATTACATTATTATATTTCACATTTAACACATAGGCTTGCATACTTGATGGATTTATAATTTCTTCCAAATTATTTGTATTAATTCATATTAACTGACTTTTATCATAATTCACCAGACACTGACCATATTTTCTTGAAATTTGTCAAGTTTCATTTCGATGGAATCTCAATTTAAAATATGATCAGGAAAAGAAAATTGTCTGCCTTAACGAAAGAGGTTAAATTTGAAAAAAAAAGATTTCATTGCCAAACCTTATAATGCTGAACACAATGCTGCAATACTTAATATATAAATATAATGAGGCAAATCTAAGGTAATCTCTGAAAGTACTGATTCCATTACAAAAATAATTTAATTGAAACCTAAACTATCGCTAAATGTCATTACGTAGTCTATTTTATTCCAACATCAACATGATTCCCATACGACAAGCCACGGGAGCGAGCCCGCGGAATAATACTCGTTTAATTGGTTATACTCTAATATTATAAGTTTTTATTTATATTTCTTTTTTTTTTTTTTTATTTCTGTTTCTGTATACTTTTTTTATTAGATTCCCAACCCTTCAAAGAGGTCCGAATGAAAGAAGATTTATACAGTATTGTCCGCCCATACAAACACACAGCTTTACAACGTATTCAATTTCATCTGTTACCCATACTCGTGAGTTTTATTTGGTCAGTCACAGTTACCATGTTTGCACTCCGGTCCGAAAACAAAGGCCTCAATTTATTTATCTGTCATATTGGTCAAAACCCTTTTACAAAAAGTTGTGAGTGAGTTTTTGTACATGTTGCTGATTAATTGGAAAAAGTCCAGGATTTTCGCAAAAAAACTGTGTCACTGTTGTTGAATATGAACGTTTTTTTTAATGGATGGGAAATCCTCAAATCCTCCACCAACTCCTTCCGCTCTGGGCGGAGCGGAGGGGAGTGTCAGACTCTTACTGACTAAAACCCATCCATGTTCCTCCTAATGCCCTTTGCGTTCCAGGACCGCGGTGACTCTTTCGATCAAATTCCGCAAAGAATATGAACGCTGATTGGTACATATTCGCATTACACTGAGTGATGGACTTATTGGTTTATAGCTACATTTGAGCCATGTTAGATAAGGCTGCCAGCATTTAAATTTCCATTGCCTTAACAGTTTAGGGAAATATAACATTGAAATTAATTCTCACCCTAAAGGTTGATCCACAAATTTCCGGGCCATTATCAGGCCGTGGTCCGTCCGGAGCGTAAAAGTATACACGTACATTCTATATGAATTCAAGGACACTCATCCGTCAGATCACGCTGTGACGGCCCGCGTATGTGGGGATCAACTTTTAGTTATTTCATTCGTTAGACTCACTAAAATAGACACTAGTAGCTCCATATTAATTATTGTCATTAAATTAGTGATTTTATTTACGTCACTACTGATTCGATTGGAAGTACGGTGGTATTATAGCATCAGATCGGTACAGTTGCAGCAAAAATAAATATCTTCTGTAGATTGCAGTCTTTCAGTAAACCTTCTCCACCAATCCCAGCAACAGAAGTGTACCACCCGGTACAAGACCTTTCCAATTATCCTAGGACATAAAACCATGCCTATTGTAAACAGTACACACTTCGTTTTTTCATTTAGATTAAAAAACTGATTAACTTCTAAATAGACCCATTTATCTATTGTCATGTCAGTCGTAAATCTCAGTAACGCAAATACAAACGTTAATGCCGACACGTTAATTCTCAGAGACAAGATAAATCGTTATTTATGATCAAATTTCATGTATTGCTGCCATATTTCATTCTATAAGTTTTTGTTTTAAGGAGAATCATAATATTTACGGGCATTCACCTTTAGTTACACCTACAGGTGAAAGTAATATTGTGTTTTAAACTTTACGGGTGTGTTTCTGGATGTCTGTCTGTCACGGCCATTTTGTTTCGAATTTACTGAACCGTTTCACTAGTTTGGTACCCATAAAATATGAATGATCTTTTTGTGAGCAAAAAATGGATGCGCTACGTAATGAAATGTTTTAAATAAGGGGCACTATAAAATGTTAAAAAAAAATGATGAGTGAAATAATATATATATATATATGTCGACGCAAGGCGTCGTAACGTAAACTTTAAAATAAACTTTTACTTAAAGTTTAACAGTTAAATATTGCAGGATAGGTTTAAATTAGTTTAGATTTAATTATTGTAGTCAGTTTGCTACCTTTCAATGTAAAAAGCCGTGTTATGACTTGCTGTTACTATAACAGCAAACCATAACTGTAGGTTTATTAAAACTTAGGTTTAAAAACCTTTTAATGATTGATAAATTCATTCATTAATTAATAAGCGATTGGCGTTGGCTTAAAAATGACTTTTGATTGGTTTTTGTTTAATAAACAGTTGATTGAATTACTATTGGTCACGTGATAAAGATGGCGCACGTTTAATGTTTATGCAAAGTTTTAAGTAATGCTAGAATTGTTTCAATGTTAAAATCTAGTGCTAAAAATAGTTAAACGAATTAACAAATCGTAGTTTGTTACTTAAATCAATATTACCTGCAACTTGTGTGTAAAAATGAGTGTAATGACTTCGCAACGACGACGCCATGTTTGATATTGAAAAGGCGAGCCGTTGCGAGGCCACTTTGGTGCAGAACTTGGTGACGAGAGGTCGTGTAACATCTTGTGAGTACGATTCCTGTTTTTATTTAAATTTTAAGGTTTTATTGTTGTGCAAAATTATTAATAGGAATAAAACGTGAGTAATTAAATTGTGTATTCATTATTTGCAATGAGTGAGCCCGTTGGTGGAGATGGTGACGTCAGCTCGGCTGACGTCACTATTTCTAAAAACCCGAATGGTCCCGATGCTCCGTTATCAGGCGTGGGATTGAACCCCAATTTTGCCCATCCAACTGACTCAAATAATGAAAAATTAACCACTTCTGTTCGCGGGGTACCGACGGAGTTTTTCACTCAGATGTTGCAAGTGATGAAGCACATGTCCGATCGCATCACGACACAAGATACACCCAAAGTCAGAATAAATGAGGTGTTTTTGCCGTCATACGATCCGGACACCAATATTGGGGTTAGAGAGTGGTGCCAACATGTGACCACAGCCATGGAAACTTATGACCTGAGCGATTATGAAGTGAGAATGAAGGCTGGTAGTTTGCTCAAAGGTCGCGCGAGGTTATGGGTTGACCATTGGCTTGTGTCTACCACCACGTGGCATGAATTGCGCGATGTTCTAATAACGACTTTTGAACCTGAGAATAGATATTCCCGAGACATTGTACGCTTTAAGGAACATAATTATGATAATTCCAAAGACATTGCGCAGTTCTTGTCACAAGCTTGGGTGTTATGGAGGCGTATAACAAAGGATAAGTTATCGAATGATGACGCAGTTGAGGCAGTTATTGGTTGCATTGGAGATGAGCGGTTGAGAATTGAGTTATTGAATGCCAGGGCCACATCCGTACCTGAACTTATTTCTGTTGCATCTTCTATACGAAGCGTTAAGCGCCCTCAACCGGGTACATCGGGTGCCCATCCGGGTCCCGCTAAGCGATCACGTTTTGACAAACCTTCGTTGTTTTGTCAAATCTGCAAAAAGCCCGGTAATGATACACGTGATTGTCGTTACCGTGACAAAAATGATAATTCTCAACCGCGTCAACAAGAAAGTAAAACCCCATCTCAAAATGTAGGAAAACCTACGTGCACGTTCTGTTCAAGGACAGGTTACACTTATGAGACATGTTATAAGCGAGAACGCGCAGTGGTTTCCAACGTCAACTGCGTAGGTACTTCTAAATTAAATTCGATGCCAGTAGTCGCGGGAAACTTAAAAATACTCGCGATTTTCGACAGTGGGGCCGAATGTTCAGTGATACGCGAGTCGATAGCTGCTAAACTACCCGGAAAGCGAGTCTATCAAGTAAGCTACTTGAAGGGATTAGGTCAGTTTACGGTAGTATCTCTTTTGTCATTAACGTTAAATTTGTATCATTGATAGTTTACGGATAGAACTTGAACTTCACGTGGTGCCGGACTACGAAGTCTGCTCAGACATTCTGATCGGTATGAATCTTGTCGAGAAAAACAACTTAAGCGTGCTAGTGAACTCTCAGGGTGCAACTCTGGTTCGTCAACCGGTTGTTTACCATGTGCGATCTCAAAGTGAAAAGTTTGATAAACTAGATTGTGACTTGACTAATGACGAACAAATCAATGAATTGAAAATTTTGTTAAACAAATTCGAACACTTATTTATTCGCGGTTACCCTCATACACGCGTTAATACTGGTGAGCTCGAAATACGCTTAAAAGATGATAGTAAGTGTGTCGAACGCAGACCTTACCGATTGAGCCCAGTCGAACGCGAAAAAGTTCGGGAAATAGTAAATGAATTACTCGAGCATAAAATTATCCGCGAAAGTAAATCGCCTTTTTCAGCCCAATAATATTAGTGAAAAAGAAAAATGGAAAGGACCGCATGTGCGTGGACTACCGCGAACTAAACAGGAATACTCTGAGAGACCACTATCCACTACCGATCATTTCAGATCAAATAGATCAACTGGCGGGGGGTTACTATTTCTCGACATTAGACATGGCAGCCGGTTTCCACCAAATATCTATTTCAGAGGGCTCGATTGAGAAAACAGCCTTTGTTACGCCGGACGGTCTATATGAGTATTTGACCATGCCGTTCGGACTCAGTAACGCGGTGTCAGTTTATCAGCGCAGTATAAACAGGGCTTTAGCTCACCTCTTGAGCTCGGTGGACCAGGTTTGTCAGGTTTATGTCGATGATATTTTATCAAAATGTAGGGTATTCGATGAGGGCCTAGCCCATATCGAACGCATTTTGATTGCCCTCCAAAAGGCTGGTTTTTCAATTAATGTCGATAAAACTGCCTTCTTTAAACGCTCCATCGAGTATTTGGGCAATATCATTGCAGATGGGCAAGTCAGTCCCAGTCCAAGAAAGGTGGAAGCTTTAACGAAGGCACCAATCCCGAAGACTGTCAAACAAGTTAGGCAGTTTAACGGATTGGCTGGATACTTTAGACGCTTCATTCCCAATTTCCCGCGTGTGATGGTTCCCCTCTATGAGCTCACCAAGAACAATGCGAAGTGGGAATGGAACGAAAGGCATGATGAGGCTCGAAACTATATCATACAACACTTGTCTACTGCGCCTACTCTTATGCTATTTCAGGAGGACGCAACAATCGAGCTCTTCACAGACGCCAGCAGCATCGGCTACGGGGCGGTACTCGTGCAGACCGTTGGTGGTCGCCAGCATCCAGTCGCGTACATGAGCCAGCGCACCACCGACGCCGAGAGCCGCTACCACTCGTACGAGCTCGAGACCTTAGCGGTAGTAAGGGCAGTCAAGCATTTTCGGCATTACATATACGGCCGAAAATTCAAGGTAATAACAGATTGTAACGCCTTGAAAGCGTCCAAGAACAAAAAGGATCTCCTTCCTCGAATCCATAGGAGGTGGGCCTTCCTGCAGAATTATGAGTTCGAGGTCGAGTATAGAAAAGGTGAGCGGTTACAGCACGCGGATTTTTTCAGTAGAAATCCTTCCACTGAAAGATCAGTCAACTTCATGACAAGAGACTCTGAGTGGCTGCAGATCGAGCAGCGCCGCGACGACGTGCTGCGCCCGCTTATAGACACTATGAGCGGCGACAGTCCGGCCGAAGGCTACGTCTTGGAAGAAGGCGTGCTTAAGAAGACTCTCACAGATTCTATACTCGGTATACATAAACCAATTGTAGTCCCTAGGTCATTTCAATGGAGTCTGATAAACTCCTTCCATGTCGCTCTGCAACACCCTGGATGGGAGAAAACCTTACAGAAGCTGAGGGAAACGTACTGGTTCCCCAAAGTGAACACAATCGTCAGAAGGTTTGTAGACAATTGTGTTGTATGTAAGACCTCGAAAGGGCCGTCGGGCGCTATCCAAGCCCAGCTACACCCGATTCAGAAGCCCACTGCAGCATTCCAGGTCGTCCACATGGATATTACTGGTAAGCTGGGTACGAGAAGCGCTGAGGGACGAGATGAGTATGTAATTGTTACAATTGACGCATACACCAAATACGTCTTGCTCAGCTACTCGAATGACAAGAGCCCAAGCAGCAGTCTAGCAGCTTTGAAACGTGTCGTGCACCTGTTCGGAACTCCAGTGCAAGTCGTGGTGGATGGAGGTCGAGAGTTCCTTGGGGAATTTAAAGTCTACTCGGACCGTTTCGGAATCGACATACACTCCATTGCGCCAGGAGTAAGCCGAGCAAACGGACAGGTCGAACGAATCATGGGAACGCTGAAAAACGCATTAACCATGATCAAAAACTACGACACTGAAGAATGGCAGACGGCGCTAGAAGCTTTACAGCTCGCATTCAACTGCACTCCACATAGAGTAACGGGGGTCGCACCGCTTACACTACTGACCCGCCGCCAACACAGTGTACCCCCAGAACTACTAAGGTTGGTAAATATTAATAATGAATGCATAGACTTCGACTTACTTGAGCAACACGTGCAAGATAAAATGACAGCTGCGGGACAATATGACAAGCAGCGATTCGACAGGAGCAAGGCAAAATTGCGTCCGTTTCAGCGAGGAGATTACGTACTCGTCAAGAACAATCCCCGAAACCAGACGTCTCTGGACTTGAAATTCAGCGAGCCATACGAGATATACAGGATCCTGGACAACGATCGATACATAGTGAAACGTGTGACCGGCAGAGGGCGTCCACGTAAGGTCGCTCACGACCAGCTGCGCCGAGCACCACAACCAGGCGAGCAGGAAACCGTGTCGACTTATAACGAGGATGACCCTCAGCAAGTGGCTACCCGGCTGGCTGATGACTCATCGACGAACTTGGTCGATGTCACACTACAAGAAACTACATCTCAGATGATCAGTACGCCGCCATCGAAAGAGCCACAGCCGTCTACCTCCCAGATGCTGGACCCTTAAACAAAGTGAGTTTCTCCCTTCTTACTGTTATCTTGATAGCAATTGTGAATTTGAGTTACAAGACAACAGTGAGGAAATCCGTTATTGATCTGTCTTTGTTGACGGACTGATACCTAACTAAAATAGTGTACAATCCGTATACCCCGCTTCCCTCCTACACTCTTTTCAGAACCTCTGTGGACCACGGTTAAAACGATAAAACCTAGGCCACAGCATCGTCCTTTCCCAATCCTTTAGAACCCCTGTGGACCACGGCGTACAGGACCGCTCAGCGCCACAGCATCATTCCTGTGAGTTATTTTCATCCATAAAGTTGCTATATAAGTTTTCAGAGCCCCTGTGGACCACGGTCAAAGTAAGGCCTAGGCCACAGCATCGTCCTTCCCAAGTCCTTTAGAGCCTCTGTGGACCACGGCGTACGAGACCGCTCAGCACCACAGCATCAAATCCAAACAAGCTGTATAAACAGCCACGTAAGAACTTTACTTCTATTTTGTTTTTTTTTAGAGCCTCTGGGGACCACGGTCATAAATATAAGGCCTAGGCCCCAGCACCACCCTAGTTCCCTTTCCTTTAGAGCCTCTCTGGACCACGGCGTACAAGACCGCTCAGCACCACAGCATCATCCCTGTCTACGAGAAATCAAATCATGCATGTATGCGTGGAGCATTTGCATTGACATAATTTAATGAACGTGTGAGTAAGCGCGTAGCGTTACAACACTTCAACATCTTCACTCACTTCCCTATGTACAGAAAATCCTATTTATTTACTACTCATGTAAACTTTATTATTTCCATATAAACTTCAATATCTATAACTAAGAATAACTAACTACATAACCTTATATAAAAGTAATGGCTGATAACTTGGATTGTTGGAATCGGTTACCTACTATTGAAAAGTTCAGGCTATAATAGCCTAGCTAAGGTACAAAACTTTTTGAAATCATTTTGAATCAACAGCAGCTCCGACCACAGACAAGTTGTCAGGCTAGTGTACTAGTGAATGGATACCTAGCTCAGAAAAAGTAATTTTCATTTTCAGATCCGCGACTGGTGCAGGGCACGCACACCGTCTCGCAGAATGGCCGTGTCGACGCAAGGCGTCGTAACGTAAACTTTAAAATAAACTTTTACTTAAAGTTTAACAGTTAAATATTGCAGGATAGGTTTAAATTAGTTTAGATTTAATTATTGTAGTCAGTTTGCTACCTTTCAATGTAAAAAGCCGTGTTATGACTTGCTGTTACTATAACAGCAAACCATAACTGTAGGTTTATTAAAACTTAGGTTTAAAAACCTTTTAATGATTGATAAATTCATTCATTAATTAATAAGCGATTGGCGTTGGCTTAAAAATGACTTTTGATTGGTTTTTGTTTAATAAACAGTTGATTGAATTACTATTGGTCACGTGATAAAGATGGCGCACGTTTAATGTTTATGCAAAGTTTTAAGTAATGCTAGAATTGTTTCAATGTTAAAATCTAGTGCTAAAAATAGTTAAACGAATTAACAAATCGTAGTTTGTTACTTAAATCAATATTACCTGCAACTTGTGTGTAAAAATGAGTGTAATGACTTCGCAACGACGACGCCATGTTTGATATTGAAAAGGCGAGCCGTTGCGAGGCCACTTTGGTGCAGAACTTGGTGACGAGAGGTCGTGTAACATCTTGTGAGTACGATTCCTGTTTTTATTTAAATTTTAAGGTTTTATTGTTGTGCAAAATTATTAATAGGAATAAAACGTGAGTAATTAAATTGTGTATTCATTATTTGCAATGAGTGAGCCCGTTGGTGGAGATGGTGACGTCAGCTCGGCTGACGTCACTATTTCTAAAAACCCGAATGGTCCCGATGCTCCGTTATATATATATTTTTAATTTTGTTTTGAGTATTAGTTACTTAGTTACGATAAATACACACTTAAAATGCAAAATAAAAAATTCTCACAAAATATGATGTGAAAAAATTCCTCAAAAAATCTCTTTCAGTCGACAGTAATACGCTGCCGACTGAAAGTAACCTTGTTATTGAAAAAAAAATTTTTTTAGGCAAACTCCACGCAGAATATTAAAAACGTTTGTGAACAACTTGTTGAAGGTCGGAAGCAAGAAGTATCTCAGGCACGTCAAAAAGTTTGCGATCACTTTGAAAAAATCGAAATCTTTTTTGTTACGGAAGATGATATCATGATTTCTTCTTCTTTTTAGATTCTTTATTTAAAAATATAGAATTAGAATATAAAAAATACAATAGTTCAATTGTTTTTCCATATAAAAAGGCTTTCACGCTCATTCTGAATTCTGATTCACTTGTCACGGAAAGTTGTAATTAAAAAAATGCCAAGAGGATTATCAGAAGTTTTACGAGCAAGAAAAGTCACTTTGAGGGAAAAAGGATACACTACGAGAGACATAGCACGCAGAGTTGCTATATGTCAATCCAGTGTCGTGACCACATTGCAGAGGTAACACGGGATGGGTTATTTAGCTGACTGACCCCGCAGTGGTCGCCCAACTGTTTGGACTGCTGCTCAAATGCGCTGTATTAGATTGCTGGCAGCCCGTGGCCCAACAATCAACGCTACTATAACAAAAGCAGAAGTTCGGGCCGCTTCTGGGCTTGAAATTAGCACTCAGACCATTCGGAATTGCTTGCACCAGGCTGGATTACGAGCACGGAGGTCTTGGCGAGCGCCTCTGAATTCCCGGCAACGTCAACGACGGAGATTGAAGCTGGCTAGGCTTCGGCAAAATGAAGAAAATGAAGATGAAAACATTTGGCAAAAATGTCTCTTCGTTGAAGAATCGCGAATCAGTACTCATCTAGATAACCGACGTGTCCATGTCTGGAAAAGACCAGGAGACCGTGAAAGGCAAAAAACTGCCACTGGAACAGTTCAGCAAGGCGGGAAATCCTATTGGGGTGGTATTACGATTGGAGCTAGAACGCCTTTGATCCCGTATCGAGGCTTCATGACAGCAAACATGTATAAAGCAGTTGCTATTGACAGAATTGTCAGACCATTCCGAGTAAACTATGGGTACCAATTTGTACTGGTCGATGGTAATGGGCCCGCACATCGAGCTCAACGAGTCAATGCTTCTTTCCAAGAATACGAAATCACAAGGTAAGACTGGCCTGCCGGCACGCCTGGCTTAAACCCAATAGAGCACGCGTGAGATGCTCTTAAGCGAGCTATTTGGAACCGTCAGCCACGTCCCCAGACAGTCCAAGAGCTCAGGGAAGCCGCTATTCAAGAATGGGACAGGTTACCCCAAGAAATGCTGGTTAACTTGATCCTCAGCATATCCAGGAGGATCTCCGCATGTGTTCGAGATAGGGGAGGAGTTATATTATATTGAATATAAACTTTTTATTAGTTTTTATTAGTTTGGTCAAACAGTCTTTTTCTTTCTATCAAATTTCTGTTACAATTACATTCTGATTAATTGCTAAATTTTCGTTAATAAAAAAAAAGTTTTATTTTATAATTTCACACAGGGTTTTTCAATTTAAATAAAACGCAACAAAGATTTTTTCTTGATAAAGTTAAATTTAAAAAATCACAAACTTTTTTTGATGTGTGTATTTGTGAATATAAATTAAATTCTGTAGTAAATACTCAATTTTTTATCCTCATTGGCTCTATTTGTACAATTCAACCATACATTCTCCTTCAAATTTTTATTCTTTTGTATTGACGTAACCTTAAAAATCGTTAAAATCGGTGTATGCAAAATGCATTATCTGAAAATACCTATACCTACTTGAATACAAAGAGAACTACTCGTATAAATGTCAACGGTCACGACATTTATAACGGTGGCTTCCTTTCGCGATCGAGCCTTTGTTATCTCGACCTGTCTTTTAAATCTTTGATATCCGCGACATTTAGACCCTCCCAATTCTATTAACTTAGACGATCTCAACCGACATTTTTCCACTTTGCCTACTATGGATCGTCTCACCAAAAAACAAACTCTAACTCTGATCTCTGGTGTAATGCGTCCTCAAATTGATCCTTTTTGTTTCGTTCCAGTCGAGCCGGGGGAGATCAGAAAAATCTTACTCTCTATCAAATCCAATGCAATGGGATGTGATAATATCACTCGTGGTATGATCATAGCTATTCTGGATCACCTCTTACCTGCTATCACTCATATTGTCAATTTTTCATTGTACTCCGGAGAATTCGAATCCTTGTGGCGTAAAGCCTATGTTCGTCCCCTACCTAAAGTTCTCAATCCCACTCTTCCAACCCACTTTCGCCCTATTTCTATACTTCCCTTCCTCTCCAAAGTGCTTGAGGCCTGTGTCCACAAGCAATTCTCAAAGTTTGTCCAGTGCAATTCACTGATTAGCCCCTTACAATCTGGGTTCAGGCCTGGGCACAGCACTGTTTCCGCCCTCCTTAAAGTGACTGGCGATATAAGGGCAGGACTGGAAGACACCAAAGTCACTGTGCTAGTGTTGGTCGATTTCTCGAATGCCTTCAATACCGTCAGTCATGACATCCTATTAGCGATTTTGTCCTCTGTGATGGTCTCTCCGGCTGCACTGGAGTGGTTCGCTTCCTACCTTCAGGAACCTCAGCAGTCGGTTCACGTTGGGGATTTAGCCTCTAACTGGTGTGATTTAGAAACTGGCGTTCCTCAAGGCGGCATTCTTTCTCCTCTTTTGTTTTCTATCTTTATTAATCTCATTATTTCTGAACTTCAGTGTGCGTGTCATCTGTATGCAGATGACCTGCAGTTGTACTGTCAAGGGAAAATTGATGAAATACCAGACATTGTTGATAAAATTAATAGGGACTTAATGGCCATTGAAACCTGGTCCGGAAAATTCGGTGTTGCAGTTAACCCTAACAAGTGTCAGGCGATCATTGTTGGGAGTCCGCGAAGCATCGCTAAACTGAATTTTGCAACTTTGCCACCGGTTTTGTTTGATAGTTCGATCGTTCCATTCAGCACTGACGTAAAGGACTTAGGCTTGCGTATTGATAGCACCCTAAACTGGCGTGCGCAAATCGCTAGCGTCAGTCAGACGGTTACGGGAACGCTGCGGGCTCTGTATCGCTTGAAAAATTTATTGCCGTCGACCACAAAAACAATGCTTGTGCAGACCTTAATTTTCCCCATCATCGATTATGGTGACGTGTGTTATTATGACCTGAATGCAGATCTCCTCAACAAACTTGACCGCCTTCTAAATTACTGCATTCGATTTGTTTTCAATCTACGCAAATATGATCATGTCTCTGCGCACCGCTCGCTTCTAAAGTGGTTGCCCATACGTCAGCGCAGAGAGCAGAGGGCTCTAACTACCTTGTTCTCATTTCTTTACTCTCCTAATTCCCCAAGTTATCTAGCCCCTCATTTCCAATACATTTGCGCCAACCACAATAGAAATCTACGCTCATCCCATAATCTTCTTCTTCACTGTCCATCTCACCGTACTGATTTCATTCACAATCCTTTTTTTTATACAATCCATTTCTTTGTGGAATGCGCTTCCCCAGGAAATCAGGATGGCAACCAACCGATTAACTTTCAAAGTTAAGGTTCGAGAGCACATTCGTAAGAAGTTGGCAGTAGTATCGTCACAGCGCTAATTTTCTTTTTAAATTTTTTTTCTCTCATTATTTGTTTGCATAAACTGTTTAAGTATATTTGTGTATTAGTTTATTAATTTGAGTATATATTACATTGTATGTATAGTTTATATATATTTTATCTTTGTATTTATCTTTGTATTAATTTTAATCGCGTTTCTGGTTTTTTTTTATCCACATTGCACCTACCACTATTATTCTCTTCATCACCCAAAGGTTGACTGGTAGAAAATGCCTAAGGCATTTAGTCCGCCTCTATACATCTATGTGCGTAAAGTATTAAATAAATAAATATCCCGCAATCCGTATCACAGACTGATAATGACTGTAAGCATTATACATTACAGTAGATACGTAACAGCTTAAAAGGGGACTCTAGTCCCGAGGAATTTGAAAAATAGGTATTTGAAGAAGCTACATATTGCCGATGCCGTCGCGCTGCGCTCTGTCGATTAAAGTGCGAAAGCGACAACTGCAGCAGAGACTGATTCTACCTATAAGATCCTTGACCAAAAGACGTTTTGTGTGTTTCCTTCTTCAAAACTTGACTGATCTGTAAAAAATTATATTTCAAAATTTAGAGGAAGACTATATTTATGCTGCTATTTTTCTATTTTGTTAAAAACTTATCAAATTTGTCTGATAGTCGTCTGAACATAGCGGACTGTTTTTTCGGGTTTTTGGATTGTCATAATTCTTTAAGTAATTATGTTTTGGAAAAAAGAAAATGATAGAGGCACGTATTAATTCCATCTAGATTTTTGGAAAAAAATCATTGCTCTAGCAGCATTATCCACGAAGAAAACAGCGGAATGCGTATGTATGAAGAAAGGCTCAAGAGTTACCGACTAGAGTCCCCTCTTAAATGTGGCGCTTAATTTGGTTTGCGCTCTTTGGGGGAGGCTTACGTTCAGCAGTGGACGGATATTGGCTGAATGATGATGATGATGAACAGCTTAAAACATCTGTTTACCTAAATGAACTATTAGAAATGTTTACTTTATTTTTTCTCATCATATCAGCCGAAAGACGTCCACTGCTGGATATAGGCTTTCCCCAATTGTCTCGCATCCATCGGTTACCCGCGACCCTCACCGGGTCCCAGAAGTTTAAATATTGAAAAAACAAAACCCAGTTTATCGTTTTCTATTATTCAACTAACTCTTTCATAGCTAAAACAAATCTGACGTCCGTAGTCTGCGGGCGAGTATAAAACCATGTATATCATCATTATAATGTATATCACCTATTTTTGAAACCTCGCACGACTCTTCAAAATCAGCCAGAAGAGTATTGTTCGAACTTGGATGGTTCGTTACCGCATGCAACATATGCACTAGCTGACCCGCGCAACTTCATCTGCGCCATATTTTTCATGAATGCTCCGCTCCTACTGATCGTAGCGTTATTTTATATAGCTAGCCTTCTTCGAAGTGGGATATCCATCACTAAAATATTTTTTCTTTTTGAACCAGCAGTTTTTGAGATTAGCGCGTTCAACCAAACAAAGAAAACTCTTCAGCCATTAATATTAATAAAGATAATAGTTAAGTAGTCGTCAGGTAGTCTGTGATTCATATACGAGCTTTCTTTTTGATAATATTCAGTTGTTTTGTATTGAAAAAGTTGATTTTACCACGAAACGTTATGCGTTTACGCAAGCATAGGGATTAGTAAGTTTTTAAACATGTCATTTGGTCCATAAAAGGTATTGTTTCTAAGTTTTAGAAGGCTGTTAAATGCAGCTGCTAACTCGCAGTATATCAAACATAAAATAGATGATAAGTAAGATAGTATGTGGCTATTGAAGTCGGGGCCCGCTAGGGCCTGCCAGCGTTGTGGAATTTCTTCGAAAGAGTCACCGCGGCAATGGAACTCAAAGGTCATTAGGAGGAACGCGGATGGGTTTAGTCAGTAGGTGTCACAGACACCCACTCCTACTCCTTTTTTTTAAAGATGTGAATTCATAAACTCTTCAAAGAGTTGATGAATTCCCATCTTAAAAAAAATGAGGTTAGTGGTACGAGTTAGTGAAATTATAAACGGAGACAGTCACCTAATTACATAAAATCTCTAAATCGATTAGCACCTGTTAATCAACTCCCTCTGGATTTTTCTATATGGAAGTTTAAATGTTTGTATCACACACGATACAGCAGAAAATCCTTCAATGAGACTTTTTTATGTTTGGCTCACACAAAAAAATATTAATCTCAAGCAACCCGGAAATCGAACAATCAGTATTTACTAAACCGAACGAACCCAATATCATTCGAAACATTAAATCGATATGCGTCGCAGATTAAATGTCAAGTGCGAACTCGAGTCGAGAATCAAGAACTCCACCTAAGAACACTTGAGCGGTTGCGAGCGACAATCTAATACCGACAGTCGTCGCCGAGTTGGGTCTATTCAAATAGTTTTGATACTTGACGTCAGACGCAGGCGCTATGATTTAAACAAGGTTTATAGTTAGTTTGATTAGTTTCAGTTCTCGAGATTTCGGGCGGTATTTGCGATGTCGCGTGTGAGTTTTTAACCGACATCCAAAAAAGGAGGAGGTTCTCAATTCGACGGGTACATTTTTTTATGTATGTACACAGATTACTCCGAGGTTTCTGATCCGATTTGTGTGATTTTTTTTTAGTTCGATGCGACTTTTACACTTGCCATTTGGTCCCGTAAAAAATATTTCAGTTTGGCTTAGCAGTTTTCATTTTATGAGCATTTTTGCTTATTTCAATTTCTGCGTAGACGAAGACGTCGTTCCAGTATCACCAATTAAAAGTGAAAAATAAAAGACTGTTTTTACAAAAAATATAACCAACTTTCAAACAAAACACTACAAAGTATAAAATAATCTCAATTTAAGAAGTCGGTGTTTATGGTGGTATATTGGAAAGTCGGTTGTATTTTGTATTGTAAAAGAGTTTTTATATTGTAAAAGAGTTTTTTAGAATGTGTGTTGAGCCGTTTCTAAATTGGAGATTTGAAGTTGAGTGCTCGTATTGTTAAACTGTTCTGTTATGTATTTTTTTGATATCTACTCTAATATTATGAAGAGGAAAGATTTTTATTTTTGTATGTTTTCTTACGAATAAACACAAAAACTGCTAGACTTTTTTCAAAAATTCTGTCACCATTAGAATGCTACATTATCCTTGAGTAAAATTATGCAATAATTCGTTTTCGAAAAAAGTAGAGTTCCCTACGAAAATTGCAATACTAAACCCGCGCAAACGAAGTCGCGAGCGAAGTGCTTGTAATTAATAATTATCTTTACTTGCTAAAGTAGATATTGTCAATATTTTGATTACGAATTGGCAGTTCAAAAATCCCGGTTGATGTCAATAATACATTTCTGAGGAATAGACTAATGTACAATCACATGTTTTATTTAAATACTACCTACCAAATACCCATAACATTAGAATGGATAATTTTCTATTTAAACCAATCACATGGTTAGATATTTTAGTAAGCCTGTGTGTCATAAAAATGCTTGTAGTGGCATCAATGCCGCCACAAAAAAAAACCAACGGAGCAAATCGACATCGCAACTAAAAGAACCGCGATGTACCACCCGTATATCCAACTAGCAGCGAACTACTACGTCGAAATCCTGCATCGCGTAAGCAGAGTTTGCCATGCGATTTGAACATATACATCAGCCCGAATATCAACTATCGGTTAGTTGCTCACACCAGGCACAACAATTGCCTGGTCGGAGGATCCTCCCTTTTCAATAGAGGTTTGCGGGACTTTACTCTTTTTTTTTTTAAACGTTGCCCCACTCTAGGAATTTCTCCTGTATCGTGGGTGCGTTTACAAATATACAATTCCAACTACACAAACAGCCAGACCCGGATCAACTATCTGTAGGCCATACAAATATTTGTTCCGTGCGGGAATCGAACCCGCGACACGCCGCGCAGCAGTCGATCGCTCCACCACTGCGCCAACCGTGTCGTCATCTGCTACTCTCTATACTGCATACCTTCTAAATGCTTACAAAGAAAATAGAAGAATGATATATCTGCCTGGTGCAAGCATTTTGTAAGGTTTGTTTCACACGTACCACAATCACACCTCAACCACAACCACAACACGTGGGCGGGCACTAAATTGGGTGAAAATTAATTGTTAAATTCACACGGACCAAATTTTGCCGTCATTATCGACCGCGTGGGTGATACCGACCACGGCCACGTAGCAACCACAACGCAACCACCGCGAACTAGCGGTCGGCGACATCGCAAACACATCCACATTAGGTACCACAACGCAACCGCAAATAGCCGCAACGACACTGTTTACACGTAACCACAGCTTGACCAAATTTTGTCGCGATGGTGTGGTGTGGCTGTGGTGGTGTGAGCTTTAGGCAATTCAAATGAAATTGTATTGCTACAAATCCAATGGTGATGAGCAATCATTGAGAAATTGTCAAAAAACACATCAATCTTGAAGTTTAAAAAAGGAGCAAAAATCTCATTTAAGCCCGACGATCATAATGAAAACCACGAATTTAATTTGTTTCAATTAGAATCCATTCAATCAATCATTTCTTTGGAATGCTTAATGTGTTTTCTTTTCATTTTAGCCTATTCATTTCATAGACATACAATATTCAGTATTCTTCTGGCTCATCACGTCAAAATGTTCAAAAAGTAATTGAGGGCAAATTAAAGCCTGCGGAGAGACAGGCAGACAATAGTTGTAATTGAATAAAACCACAACCCAGGTATCTAATTTGACTGGAATCAACTAAAAACTTCTTTTGTAACATTGTTGGATAGATCCCATTCATTTCAAACTTGAAATTCAATTATCTTAGCAAATAATTCCTTTACTGCTATCAAACTGTCTAAATCAATCTGTTTCGAAGAACAAAACACTAAGAAAAAAAAATATAAAAGGGTAAAAAGAATCTTCAGGGAAATCAAGAACAGCAAAGTAAATAGACCTGATTGAAAAGTTTTCAGTAAAATAATGATTCAAGTTCTCGAAGTTACAGCCATGAATTTTAAAATACCTGAAGAAAGAAAATGTTTTGTAAAAAATTATAACAATATACTCGTTCTTTTTCCGGTTTTAGAAAACTGTCAAAGATAAAGTCAATTCATTTATTTCAATTAGACCGTTTATAGGACATTTTTGAATGTAACATTTGCAGTTAGCAAAAAATTAAGTAAATCTAGTTATAGATTCGCAAATATAAATTCTTACAGAAAATATATTAAGAACAAGTTTACAGACATAGTAAGCACAATATAAGTCTAAAAGCACCAAGATATAATCGAAAAAAAAAAAAACTTTGGAGTGCAATTGAGTAACCCTAGACCCCACACTAGGATATCCTGTGTCGTGGGATCAAATAAGTTAACATACAAGCAAAGGTAACGAAATTAAATATAAATTCAAACTTAACTTACAAGATTACGTTCCTGAAAGTTGTGTGTGTGGTGTGATAGTATTGTGTGTGTGTGTGTGTGTGTGTGTGTGTGTGTGTGTGTGTGTGGGTGTGTGTGCGTGTGTGTATGTATGTGTATGTGTGTGTGTGTGAGAGAGATATGAGTTAGTATGTGATATACTGTATGTGATGTGAGTGAATGTAAAGTGATGTGTATTTGTGTCTAAGGGTGTGCTTGTGTACATTTATGTGTGGGACATGTGTGTGGATGAGTTAGCGCAGATGATTTACATCAGGGGAATCAGGAGAGCTTCGGTTTTTCCATTGTCCTGAGCTGATAGCCACTTCGTAATTTTAGTCTTACAATTGTGCTTGGAGCAACAAACTAAGTTCAGGATTTTGTTAAGTTTTTGATAGATATACGGACCGAAATATCTAGGGGATCTTTGGGCGAACTTTGTACGAGTTGCGGGTATGACCCATTTAATCAGTCTACAGGATCTTTAGGATTTAATTTGGGTTAGTAGTGCCTGTCGATGAAAGCGCAATGTTACAGACAGCACGAAGAGTTGCCTATCCCTAAGAACATTACATTCTTCGTACAGACTGTCAGTGGGATACCGATGGGGCTTTCCATAAGCAACCTTCAAGATGCTTCTTTGAGCTCGTTCAAGTTTTATTAAGTGGCTTTAGAAGAACGGACGAGGAACTCTATAATGACTCTTTTCAAATAAAAGTTTTACAATATTTGGTAAACATTAATTCATTAAATTTGAGAACGATGCATCTAGAATAATATTTTAAACTAGTGGACGTCACGCGGTTTCACCCGCGTAATTCCCGTTCCCGTGGGACTACGAGGATAAAATATAGCCTATGTTACTCCCTGATAATGTAGCTATCCATTGCTGAAAGAATTTTTCAAATCGGTCCAGTAGTTTCGGAGCCTATTCATTTCAAACAAACAAACAAATCTTTCCTCTTTATAATATTAGTGTAGATAGGTATTAAGTAATACCATCTGAGGTTAATTAATTAATGTCTTCATAGGGACATGGTACTCATTTACATAAAAATATTGTAACCATTGATTAATATTAATAAAAACGCCTAAAGAAAAAAAAGTTAATAAAAAAAAAAATAGAATAAAATAACCTTAATTTCGGAAGTCGGTGTTTTTGGTTTTGTTTCTTTTTTTTTAACACCGACTTCCGAAATTAAGGTTATTTTATTCTTTGTAGTGTTTTGTTTGGAAGTTGGTTATATTTTTTTGTAAAAAGATTTTTATTTTTCACTTTTAAGTGGTGATACTTGGACGACGTCTTCGTCAACGCAGGAATTGAAATAAGCAAAAATGCTCATTAAATAAAAACTACTGAACCAAACCGAATCAAGTTTTTATGGGACCAAATGGCAAGTAAAAAAGAATCACAGAAATCGGATCAGAAACCTCGGAGTAATCGGTGCACAAACATAAAAAAAAATACTCGCCGAATTGAGAACCTCTTCCTTTTTTGGAAGTCGGATAAAAACAGGCAAAAGAAAAGACTAAGAAGATACAATGCGTTAGAAACCAGCGTCACGTCACATCTAATTATACTTTTTACAGAAAAGTGACGTCAAAAGCGTAAAATAATACGTTTTATCGGCGTCAATTTTTTACTGATTTGATAAAACAAAAAATACGTGTCCAATATTTTTCCATAATGTAACTGACGAAGTAAATATATAAATAGTAAATAATATAAGTAAATTTTATTTTTTATATTCAGGAATCATCCCTATTAGGTCTTCATGGAAATTTTATTCATTTCTAGATATGAAAGCTATTAACAACGTTTAGTGTTGTTAATAGCTAATGAAATATTAATACAAACATATTATACTCTGAAACAATGGAAGAATAACAGTTTTGTTTCAGGAATTACGCTGAGAAAATAAACCTACCTTATATTATATTAGTATAGAACCCACAATTTCTCGGAAATAATCTGTTCAAATAGTTTTTGTTTTGCTATACCTATCATTATTTAAAAATACAGGCTGATTTTATTAAGTGTGCCTTCATGGCCAAATCCGAAACATGAAAAATGAGCTCTTTCCTTTAGTTTACCATGTGTTATTACTTCCCAGAATTTGAGCCTTATTAGGTATACTTTCGGATGATGTAATCATACAGGCTGTTTTTTTTTTAAATCAAGCTGTTCGATTCCTGGGTAGGAATAACGATTTTCCAAAAATCCAATGATGCAGTTTAGTTTTCTTCAAAATCGGGCTCAAGACTTATTTTAGTTTTTTTTCGATATTTCTCTTACGGATTTGGCCATGAACGCACACTTAAAAAATCACCCTTTACATTTGAGATATACAGCGTGTTCCAGAAATGCGTGGTCATATTTGATGGTAATCTAGGGTAGCTGATCGTTAAGGAAAAACCGGCCACGTGCGAGTCGGTCTCGCACATGAAGGGTTCCGTACCATAAACCTTAAGAGGAAATGCTGACGGAGAGACTTTGCATGTAAAAAGTCATAATTCGAAGTTTGGCTCTCGACTGTTTTCTCCTCCAATATTGAACCAATTTAAGAAATATTTCACAAACTGAATAAAAAGAATATACACGGTGTCCTTGTGTTTTCCTTTTTTGATTAATAGTTGCCAAATTTGTACACTAGGCCTCTGTTGACAGCAATTTATCGGACAATTTTGAGCATTTTGTGAGGGTTCTAGTGCGTGAAATATCTCTTAAATCGATTTAATATTGGAGGAGAAAACAGTCGAGAGCCAAACCTCAAATTATGACTCTTTACATACAAGGTCTCTCCGCCAGCATTTCCTCTAAATTTTTATTATTTGTTGTAATAGCGGCATTAGAAATACACAATCTGTGAAAATTTCAAGTGTCTACCTAATGCGGTTCTTGAGATACAGCCCGCTGACAGACAGACGGACGAACGGACGGACAGCGGATGCTTAGTAGTAGGGTTCCGTTGGTTACCCTTTAGGTACGGAAACCTAAAAATATCAAAATAAAAAAGTGACTTTTCTTTTTTCAAAAAATTCGACTCCATAAACCGACTCAGTAGTGCTATTCTGTAACAACATTTTCGTGTCTCGACAGCGGAACTCGAGGTGAATATCAAATTTGTATAAACATAAGACCTTTATGTTGTGTGTAATAAAGCTCACTTTGTGAGCTTTGTCACTTTGGTGAACCTCGATATCGAAATAATTATTTACAGAATAGACTAGCAGAAGTACAATAAAAAATCACTTTTCAAGCAGTCTGATGCAGTTGGTGACATCAAATCTGTTATCGAACTAAATGACATATCACCAACTAAAACAAACTGTTTGAAAAGAAATTTTAGTCGGTTTTTTTTTGATATTTTTTCCTTAATGTTGATCAGCTACCCAACATCACCCTTAAATATGACCACGCACTTTTGGAATACCCGCTTTAATGGTTGTCTCACCACCGGCGAGGAAGCGATTTGCTATCGACTATTTGCTCGCTGAGGAAAAGGACAGAAGATATAGATCTCGTGTGAGTAAATGAGACACATAATTGTAGTCGATAGCTGGTTGTTTATTATTTATTTAAACTTTATGCACAATTGTGGTCACAATGCCGGCGAGCCGGCTCTTACCAAGTTGATCGCAGCGACAAGAGCATTAAAGATTGTACTCGCTCAGCGACACTCGCTCGGCGATGCTCGCTTGGTGGTCAGAACTCACCAACCAGCGGTAATTTCTACCTATAATGCGGGCCGGAGCGAGTATTGCGAGTAATCGCCAGTCGCAAAAAAGCACTCGCTGAAAGCCGAGCAACAAAACTATCGAAATTTTTCACTCGCTACTCGCTGATCGCCGGCGGTGAGACAATAAGTGCTTTAGCCATGCTGTCCCACTTACAGAAAGGCTTCCATACTTTTAATAACCGTGGGATAAGTTAGAGTTATGAGAAATACGAAATAACTTATTCATCTTGTCATCTTTGCTTGAATTTTACAAGACATCGTTTTAAAGTATTTTTTCATAAAACATTTTCTAGTCTGACTCCAAATACTTTATTTTAATAAAATAAAGGGGACATTTGAATCATTCGTAAATACTTGCAAATAATGCATCAACTTAAATTCCTCCACTGACTCCAACGAATGAATAAAAACAATTGAACGCAACTAAAATATTATTCGAAACAGAAACATAGAGAATGAACTGCGTTTCCAATCCTAAAACGCAAAGATTACGTTTACGGGGTAAAAAACTGTGCGTGTTTTTTAGAATTCTGATTGCGCAAAGATATAGGGTTGCAGTGTTATCCTCATCTCTAGTTGCGGAACTTGTTCGAAAGAGTCACCGCGGCCCTGGAATGCAAAGGGCATTAGGAGTAACATGGATGGGTTTTAGTCAGTAAGAATTTGGAGCTCCCTTCTGCTCCGCTCAGAGCGGGAGGAGTCATTTGATGGTTTCCCATTCTTAATAATTCATTAAGTCTAATAGAAAAGCTCTAAATCTTAATCCTAGAGCTTGTTCTATGGAATTAGACCATTGTTCGCTTCTTTTTATAAATGTTTGTCATGAAGTACTTTTTATAAAGTAATGAAAATAAATGTTTAGGTTTTGAGCGACCGGGTTCTATAAACTTAGGTAGGCAGCTATGAAATTTCAGAAGCCTGGTGCCAGGCTTTCTATGGAGATGAAAAGGGACCCCAACGGTTGATTTTTAGAATTTAATGTATATTCATCATCATATCAGCCGAAAGACGTCCACCGCTGGACATAGGCTCTACTACTCCCCCAAGTGTCCCCACCACAACATGTCATGTGCGTATTACAGTGTTAAAAATCACTTTGTTTCTTTCTACAGACTATTGAAGATACCTATTTTTCAATCCATTCTCTTAGTTATGATACAAAGCTGCAGCCCAGCTGCATAAAACCATGCTTCATTTTAATATCAATTTAGAATTACAGAAGCCACATTAGCATTTCGGGTGGCGAATGGAAATTGCTCTTTAGGCACATTGAACATGGGCGTCTGTGTGCTTAGCGCTTTGTTGTTATTTAAATAGCAAATCAGTAGTAGCAGGTGCTTTTTAGACAAATATTATTACATTTCTTGGTTTATTTTCACGTAAATATAGACGTCACGTCGCTGGTAAAACTCGTACCATCGTAGTGACGTCACCCGTGTTTTGAACGTCCTCTTTAGTCTTTTTTTTATTTGTTTACGTGAAAGAAGAAAAAATACGAGTCCAATATTTTATAGAAATCTACCTTTTTTTTACTATTGATAGGCACGCGTTTGACCACTATCTCACCTGTTGGTAAGCGATGATGTCGTCGAAGATGGAGCACGTTTGCCTAGAAGAAACCTATTCACTCTTGACTTAAAGACTCCCAGGTTGTAGCTATCAGGAAACACAGACTCCGGCAGGGAATTCCACTCATTAGCTGTACGCACTATGAATGTGTTCCCAAAACGTTTGGTATGTGTGGGTAGGATGTCCACCATGTACCGGTGGCGCATCGCTGTTCGTCTTGTGGTTCGATGATGGAACGGGCTTGGCGGAATTAAATTATGCAATTCCGTCGCACATTCCCCAAAATGCAACCGGTAGAAAACCGACAGGCCAGCAACTCGCCGTCGATGCTCAAGACTTTGGAGCTTCGTCGCGACGAGCCTATCATTGCCGATGATCCTCTTGGCTCGTTTCTCAATTGACTCAAGGACTCAAGCTGGTATCAGGCAGATCCGTCCCAAAGATGAGAGCAGTACTCCAGACACGATCGAACTTGCGCTTGATAGAGTTTGAGCAGCTGTTCTGGCGTAAAGTATCGTCTCACCTTTGCTAAGATCCCCAACTTCTTTGCAGCCACTTGAGCTTTTGACTCTATGAAAGGGCCGAAATTGAGGGTAGATGTTAACGTAACACCAAGAAGCTCAAGTCGGTCGGTTATCGGCACGGTTACACCCCGAAAAGATGGAGTTGGGTGGAATTGGCTCCTTTTAGCGGAAAATAGACACGCTTGGGTCTTAGCAGCATTGAACTAGACCAGATTGGCATCGCCCCATTCAGAGACAGCCTGTAAGGACAAGTTCAAGCGCTCAACCATAGCCTCCCGGAGAGACCGGATCTGCGACCCACCAGCACGTGCGTTGGACACGTATCTCTCAGCAACAGTGCTGTCGTCTGCATACCCATAGGTACCGGGGCTATGTGACGGACTAATTAGATTTTTTAGTGGAATACCCGATTGAGGTTTTTTTGACGGATTGCGAGATGCGAATGCAAACATTACTTAAAAATAGTAGAATTGACCCTCATCTTCAAAACCACAAGAATGTAGTCTAGACATTACATATATTATAATATCACTATACTTAATTTACCAAAGAGCATAGGTACATTACCATTATAGTAGCTACACCAACGCCGTATTAAACAAAGATGCGTCATGCACCAACATCACACCTCTAAAAACAGTGCAAGCACCATCGATATTAATCAGTAGTAGCAAGTAAAATTGCGCTTTCACACACAAAACGGTTGACTCATCGTATTCTGTAGAAATTAGACAGTTGTAATTGCGTTTATTGTAAGGTTTATTATTAAATTATTAAATAAATATTTATTATTTTTTTATTTCTTATGAACTATGATTTATTTCGGTATAAATATTACGAAATAATAATTTACAGTTCATTCTGAGCGTTTTTATTAGTTTTTACGGGTTTGAATGGGATTTTTTTCACGAACATTCCATTCCTATTTAAAATTTCTGAGGCTATGACCGAAACCACTATAAAAGGAATATTATAATATATTTTTTATTTCATTTGGTTAGTACAGTAGTTCAATCCACGAGCTCAAAAAAGTGCCGTCGCGCTTTTCATAAGAAACTTACTGCGGAATTTTGGCTTTTTAGGGTTCCGTACCCGAAGGGTAACCAACGGAACCCTATTAATAAGCCTCCGCTGTCCGTCCGTCCGTCCATCTGTCTGTCAGCGAGCTGTATCACAGGATCCGTAATAGGTAAACAGTTGAAATTTTGACAGATTGTGTATTTCTGTTGTCGCTATAACAACAAATAATAAAAATTAAGGTTTATGGTACGGAACCCTTCGTATGCGAGTCCGACTCGCACTTAGCCGGTTTTTCCAAATAGATGTGAGATAAAAGCGAAGAGCGCCGCTATTTTCAATACTAATAACCATTCTCAAGTAAATCAAAGTTGTCTTAATATTTTATTTTCTAAAATAAGAAAGCAAAAATTGGCCATTTTACTCAAAAAAAAAAAACAGCCAAATAGTATAAACAGTAATAAGCCTCTTAACTTGGCACCTGGTCGAATTACGTTTTGACATTTTAATTTAAATTGAACAATTCGATTTCGAAGAAAATAATATAAACGCAACGGTAACAATGATGCTAACGCGTGTAAATTGTTTTCATAGAAATCGAATTGTCCAATTGAAATTAAAACCTCAAAACGTCATTCAAAATGTGTCGAGCCAGGGGAGCCAGGTGCCAAGTTAACGCGTACGTATACGAAAATGCGCACGAGCCTAGGGTCGCGTTAGTTACCTTCTTGTTATGTTGCCATTTTCAAAGTCAGGCTATGCATCTATATACATGTACGGATATTATATAATTGAGTAACACAAAAATTTCGTCAGTTATATTTGAGCCCAAAACAACGAGCCAATTTTCACTTCATTATTCTAAGCACGTAGGTACCTATAATACTCAACTTATGCCACTGTGTTTATGTCCAAACACATTCTATTTGGTGTGAAAATATTTGTCAGACCAAATAAACAAGTTAGACATTTGCGAATCATATTTCGTGAAAAGGTCCACAATATCGTCCTATCATGAAAACTGCAAGTACATTCAGAAAAGGATAAGGGTTATTTGTATTCAATTCGATATTGACAAATATATTCGGTATGTACACTTTTCTTAGATATTGAAAAAGTGAACCCATTTTTTCGTATTCTTAACTGGTAAATGCTTTTTGTTGTTCGTAATTGTTTGTTCAATTATGCGGACATGAAATGTCCTTCTTACTTGACAGTAATTTCAGAATTGTGTTGTTTGGATTCATGAATATTTTCACTCTTTCAAAAATTGGACTAAAACTCACACTGTAGATTCTTTTTTAACTTATATTGTCCCACTGCTGGAAAAGGTCTCACCCATAGCCTTCCACTAAATGTTAATTATGAAATTAATATTCAACACTAATATTGTACCACCAAAGATATAATTAGTGCCGCCATTGTCCCTTGCACTAATAGACAATATGAGAAACTACACCAATTATGCCCAATAATGATTTACTAATCATTATTGGGCATAATTGGTGTAGTTAGTAGTTAGTTAGTAGTAGTAGGCAACAAACGTTGATTGTATGACGTCAGCGGCATATTGAGCCGTTGATTACCTACATGCATAGATAGACAGATTATTTATATTTTGCAACAAACAAAATTGGTACATTATATAATTTAAATACTAATTTAACTATAAACATATAAAATAATAATAATAACTACCAAATTTTTTTTTAATCAATCCTTTAATCAGTGGGATAAACATTATCCCACTTCTCGCCAAAGGTCTCCTCGTAGTTTCATCCTTCTTTATGTGTGTTTTCCGGCTTATTTACAGCGACTTTGGGGCTTAAGAAAAAATATTATTTAAGCGCGTAACCAAACTGCTGTTCCCATTAACTAAGGCAGATAGACGACATCATCTGGGGGGCTATTCTCTAACGAAATCCGTTGTTTCGGGCTTAGTTGCGGGTGGGCGTATTCTACTCCGTATCACCTACAGACTTACGATTAGTCCCGAACCCGAACTGAGAATGAATGACAACACGATTTCACAGTAACTGTCAAATCATGTTATCATTAGTTCTCAGTGGTTAGGTGATACGAAGTAGAATACGCCCGCCCGCAACTAAGCCCGAAACTACGGATTTCGTTAGAGAGTAGCCCCTCTGTTTCGTCATTGCGAACAGCGGTTTAAATATTTTATAAGCACAAAAAATCCATACCAATATTATGAATATAAAAGTAACTCCATCTGTCTGTTTGTAACCTCTTCACGTCTTAACAACTGAACGGATTTGAGTGAAACTTGGCACACGGGTAGACCATGTTCTGGAATACGACGTTACACAAAAAAAATACGACATAATACAGATATAATACAAAAGGAATACGACATAATACTGGCAGAAGCTCGTTCTATTTAAAACGTGTTGACACATTGTACCTGTCACCAATGTGAATACTTATTCTCTTTTCTGCTTCATCATCTGCCTCTGATCACAATCTATTTATAAACTATTCATTGCGACCATTTAAATGAATACGAAAACGGAAGGGCTGCTGTAAGTAAGTGAGGAGTTGGGTATCTTGCAGATTTCAGGACATGCTTCAGCATCAGGTTAAGGTTACTGATCTAAATATAATCTGTCCATTGAAACCTGCTGACCTCAGGTTATGCTACAGTAACAGGTCAATATTACCATGTTTTTGCAATGTCATTGAAGTAACAGAATACCAAATTTTGAATCGATCTGACCCGTAAAAGCTGGTTAAATGCCTTCATTTTTAAGATAAATAGACAGACGGACAGTGTTGATATTATAAATAATGCCCTAATGCAAGTCCAAAATTGGTTCACGGCGAATAATTTGGTTTTGAATGAAAAGAAAACGAAATGTATAAGATTTGCTTTACCCAATGTCAAAAGCAGTGATTGTGACATAGTATTGAACAGGGAAAAACTAGAATTTGTCGATAAAACGGTTTTCCTGGGAATTACGCTTGACCCAAGGCTACAATGGGGTCCTCATATATCATCTCTTTCTGGACGGCTAAGTTCAGCAGCTTATGCTGTTAGGAAAATCCGCCAATTAACGGATGTCGATACCGCAAGACTGGTCTATTTTAGTTACTTTCACAGTATCATGTCTTACGGTATTTTACTATGGGGAAGGGCTGCAGACATTGAGTCTATTTTTATTCTGCAGAAAAGAGCCATCAAAGCGATATACAATCTCCGCCGGCGCGATTCTCTAAGGGAACGGTTTAAGAATATTAACATCATGACGGTACCTTGTAAATACATTTACGAAAATATCATGTATGTCAGAAAGAATTTACATCTTTTTAGTAAAAGAGGCGACAGACATAATTATGGTACTAGAAATAGGGATCAATTAGTTCAACCAGGTTTCAGACTGGCTAAAGTTGCCTCATCTTTTATGGGGTACTGTTTAAAATGTTATAATAAGATACCTCCCCATTTATTAGAACTAAATGAGACAAAATTTAAATCTTGTATTAAACGCACACTATGCAGGCAAGCATATTATAAGTTGGGGGATTATATTGAAGATAAAAATGCTTGGCTGAATGCTGGTCCTGCTCCACAGCCACTAGGGCGCACAAAATAATCTGTTAGCATTTGGAAACATTGTTGGACCGGCTGAAGATTGTAAAAAACAATATTTGCATTGTATAGACTCAATTTATTTAGCAATGTATAATTTCAACCATTTTAACGGCACATGTGTGAGTTCTGTGTACCTTAAACTTAAGCTATAGCTATCAGTTTTAGGTTTGTTTTTGACTTGAATGTGCCCTGGCGGTTGGGAGTGTCATGCTCACTCAAAAGTCTTGCTGATGGTGGCGTATGCGTTGGATCATTTGGCTCCCTTCAAAATGGTTGAGCCGAATGGTGCTAGCGCATGCGTCATGTTCGTGAACGGACGCTGTCAGTTGGGACTGGTCATTTCTCAGTTGCCATGGTTTATTTTAAATATTTCTTTGAATTGTTCCTTTTTTCCCGGACGCTTTTATCCTGTTCGTCTTTTACATCGTTCTCACATGTTTGTATAATTTTAACTTGATGTAAACAAAACTTTGTAACAATTTATTATTTTTAAAAGAGTGTCCGTGGAGTTTCTTGCACGTTCTTCTCCATAGAGATCTACGCTTTGGAACGTGCAAATAGCTTCATCTTTTTGGACTGACCGACCTTGACAATTCAAAAGTGCCTGTAAATGGTTTATTTGAAATATACGATTTGATTGATTGATTGATTGATTGATTGATTGATCAAATAGAAAAGAGCTGATAATCTTCAAACGGCTCAACCGATTTTGATAAAACTTGTCTAAGAACCATCGCTAGAAAACCTGCTTTCAAATAAAAAAACCGCATCCAAATCGGTTCACCCGTTTAAGAGCTACGGTGCCACAGACAGACACACAGACATACATAGCGGTCAAACTTATAACACCCTTCTCTTTTGATCGGGGGTTAAAATAAAAAAATACCCTACCACCTATTCTCATACCTACCGAATATACACACAAAATTTCATGAAAATCGGTCGAGCCGTTTCGGAGGAGTTCGATAACAAACACCGTGACACGAGATTTTTATATATTAGACAAGCTGACCCGCGCGGCTTCGCTCCCGTCAACTGGCTACTCTACCTACCGACCCTAACCTACCTACCTACTTACCTACCCTACCTACCTACTTACCTACCCTACCTACCTACCATAGCTACCCTACCTTACCTACCCTACCTACCTACGCTACCTACCTGCCTACCTACCTACCCTTCCTACCTACATACTCATTTTTTTAGGGTTTCGAAAAAAAAGGAACCCTTATAGGATCACTCGGGTGTCTGTCTCTCTGTCTGTCCGTCTGTCAAAGCCAGTTTTCTCCGGATCCACTGGACCGATTCTGTTGAAATTTGGTACACATATGGACTTCTATGACCCAAACACGAACGCGTTACGTGAATTATTAAATTTTTAGTATGGGGGTCACTTTTGGGGGTCAAACCAGAAAATTAAAAAAAAAGTTTTTTGAACAATATCGTATGACATATCACATGAAAGGGCTTATAGTGAGGGTTTTAATTATATATTTTTTATAATTTTCAAATAAATGGTTTTGAAGTTATTCAAGAAATTTGACGAAAAATGACCATTCCCCCCCCCCTTATCTCCGAAACTACTGAGCCTAAAATATTGAAAAAAATGGAGAAAACCTATTAGAAGTCTGTAGTATTAAAATAAAATATTAAAAAAAAAATCGTTCGGAACCGTTTGCACGCGAGTCCGACTAGCACTTGGCCAGTTTTTTTGTATTTTAATTCTTATTATGCTATTCTGGACGAAGACTTATCCAGAAACACAAAAGTTATGAAAATCGCTCGAGTTAGTTAGAAAAGGGTTCGAACAAACCCGACTTTGTTTTACTATATACTAAGAAGAAAAAAAAATATTCTACTCCGTATCACCTAACCACTGAGAACTAATGATAACACGAATTGACAGTTACTGTGAAATCGTGTTGTCATTCATTCTTAGTTCGGGTTCGGGACTAATCGTAAGTCTGTAGTGTGATACGGAGTAGAATACGCACGCCCGCAACTAAGCCCGAAACTACGGACTTCGGACTTAGAGAGTAGCCCCCCTCGATCGTTCCCGTCACCGTGACCACCTTTGGTACGGTACCTTATCATTATTAGCCTTGTTTCGCAAATCGAACCGTTCGTTGCTTCGCTCTAAACGGAATCAATCGCGGAGGCCTTAGAAGTAGGGTCCTATCAGCACCTTTGGTACGGAACCCTACAGGCCTGATCCGCAAGTTGAACCATCCAGTACTTCGCAAAACTACGATAAATGCACTTCAAACGAAACCAGCACAACTCGGAGATTTAAGCAATTTTGGTCCCTAATAGTTTAAGACCTTTCAGAGACCAAACCAAAATTCCTACGAACACGACTGTGTTCAAAAATCGTTTGAGGTCATTCTCCAGCGGAAAATCTTAACTCCGCAGTTCAGAAAAACGCGTCATCAGTGCAACGCCATCTATCGACCATGTAAACTGACAAAATATTTGGCAGCGGAAGACGTTAAATAAGAAACCCGTATGTAAGGATAAATAACGATAAGGTATTAAAATGTTTACTTTTATTTTGCTACGTCTACGTATTAAAAGTTTCACAAATAACTCAATCAATGTGTTTTGGTGTAATATTCATGATTTCATGCATTTTTTGGTTCCTCAATAGATGGCGCTCTGTCTGATCAGAATACATTAGGAAGTTTCTTACTAAACTAAAAATTCAATATATTTTGATTTCCGGGATCGATTGTAACGATAAATAACGAAAAGGTATGAAAATGATCACTTTGATTTTGCCACGTATTAAAAGTTTTACAAATATCTCAACAATTTTGAATGCTTTCATGCATTTTATTTTTTCTCAATAGATGGCGCTCTGACTCATTAGAATACATTAGGAAGTTTCTTCCTAAACTTAAAAATTCAATATCTTTTGATTTGTGGGTCAATTTTGATGAAATAAACGCTAAATTTTCCTCGGGATATCGCTTAATATTTTTAAGTACTTAGATTTGCAATCCAATCTGTGGTTTATGCGTGATGCTCCCACAAACACACAGACAAACAGACAAACAGATAAACAGACAAAAATTTCAAAAATTGCATTTTTGTGTTTTATCCCTTTTTCCTGAGTTTTTTGTGTAATTTTCATGCAAAAATATTCAATGTACAGACACGGTTAGTCTACGATTTTATTATATGTATAGATTTTATTATATGTATAGATTTTCCTAATACAAATGAATAATTGTATTTTTTTTGGGCGAAATAAATTTCTTAAGCCGTATCATTTATTAGTTCCCATAGAAAAAGATACCATCTCTTATTCATAAAGGCCACTTACTGAAAATCTTGAGGTACACGATATAAATGGAAGCCGTTTACTTTATGGAGCTACGGTTGGTTCTTACTCACCATAAGCCTATGGGAAGGTACTTTATTTTATGGCCACCATTAGCTTTCTGACTTCTTTCCATACGTTTTCTTTCGTCTGATTTATTTTAGAGCTTTTCTCATTCTTCCGAAATGTAATATACCTATAGGTATTTTCTTACTACAGTTTTATCAATCTTTACTCGCTAGCGACTGTATTTAAAAAAATGTACGAAAACTTTTTAAGAAACTTGACTTACTTTAACTTAAATTCCTGTGTCCCCTAGATGGGGCAGAGGGCGTCCACAGTGCGCCACCATCCCGAACGGTCTTAAAAAAAAAAACAAGTTTCTAATTTATTTGTTTAGTTGTTACCTAACTAACAAACAAGTAAGTTGCAAGTAAAACTTTAATAAATAATTATAAATTTATTCAGTTCAATTACATGTTGTACAATAGTTAGGCAATATTGCGATACATAAGAGCCTTAAGTGTTAGGATTCTTCAAATTCCCTGAATCCCACACTAGGATGCCCTGTGTCGTGGGGTCCAGTCTCTTCCCAAGTAAGGCAACAATATTTTATTTTATTAACAACTAAAGAAATAAATTAGAAACTTATCTTTTTTAAGTTTTCATACATTGATTTAACTACAGTCGCTAGCGAGTATCATCATCCACAGCCTGACTTCGCCCACTGCTGAGCATAGGCCTCTTATTTCTTGTGCCAATCCCCACGCTCCTGTGCCAGCCTCATCCAGGTTCTTCCTGCGATGTCAACAATGTCATCCGTCCATCTCGCCGCTGGTCGACCAACACTTCCAGTCCTTGGACGCCACTCGGTCACTGCCTTACTCCACCGCGCCTTGCCAGGTGTGGGTGTGTTGCTTGTAGGTGTGGCGAATATAGATTGATAAAACTCATAGTAGACGTACAGGACGTAATAGTAAGCGATGATGTGGTCGTCGATGAAGAACGTTTGCTGAGAAATAATCTACTCCTGTTGATTTGAAGCCCCGTAGGTTTCAATTCACTTAGAATTGTTGTTAAAGATGGGCCAAAATTATTTTTTTCTTGATTTTTTATATTTTGGACTGGCTGGTTCCTTGATAACTCAAAAGTAAATGTATTATTTGGATTTTCATTTCCCTTGAGTTTCCCTACTAGTTGCCGCACTCCTATAAACCTCTACAAGACTACTACTACTACTCTACTACGACTAAACCGGGTGATGTTATATTATGATACAAAATATTAATACAGATAGTTGATATTAGCAACATGATATTGATGTAATTATTTCTCTGTTAACAACGAACTGAGACGTACTTACTGACTGTAACCCCATTAATATTTATCGAGACCGCCTAAGCTGTCAGCCGCGTAATAATTAACAACTTTCAACATGGATAATATTGAAAACAGAATTCTGACAGGGGTTGGCAATATTTAAGCAAGCTTTTGTCTATACGTCGTGTTCATTTCATATATTTTGGTAGCTGTACCTACATCGCTTTATGAAATAAACGAAGGCCCGTTTATTTACTCAGAACCGAGTATTTTATTAAACAAAAAACTAAAAGCAGCTTCATAGAATAAAATTCTGTCTGCTCTGTTTCGTTTTGTGTTTGGATCTGCGCAAAAATACATTTTCGTTTCTCCAATTTCTTTCCTTCTCCCATTTCTACCGTATCATTTTACCATCACTATCAACAAAGGCAGTTTATTTACCGAAACAATTATTTCCCCCTTGACCCACCCTTAGGTTGTGTACCCCTGGATCTCAATGATGGCTGCCGTAAGATCCCCCAAATTCCCTTTATTTTCGTTAGTGTTATCTGATCGTTGTGTTTCCAAACCGTCTTGAAATAATGACAATGAAACAAATACTTTTTTCCATGCATGACTCAAATTGTTTGTTCCTTTTAACTTTTTTTTTGTTTCGTTTTATTTACAGATCATTTTGAATTGCGAATTTTGGTTGATCGTCTTTTGTTGGGACCTGCTTTCTTGAATCAAAATAAAACACTATCGTTTTTTGAAAACATTATATCGTTCATTTGCTTGTGACATTACTGATAACTGCAGAAAACGTCCAGACGAAAGTTTTGAGTATGTATTTAATTTAATCTATTGACTAGTATTGTCACCATTGCAAAAAATTGTAAGATTCACTTAACATCAATAAACTATATAAAACTTCCGTTCCTGTGTGACTGACAGACAACGCACAAACGAATATACTGGTCGTAGAAAGCTGATATTTGCCATGTAACTTCCCTACAATCCGTAGAGGAGCACTAAGAAACTTCGAAAAATCTTCTCTTAGAGGATAAGACTTTTGTGAGGATATTATACTTCCAATCGTCTTTCTATAGACGACAATGTACCTACCTAACAGAAATGGTCAACACCAATACATCTAAGCATGAACTACA
This sequence comes from Lacanobia wlatinum, assembly GCA_947578705.1. NCBI lineage: Eukaryota > Metazoa > Arthropoda > Insecta > Lepidoptera > Noctuidae > Lacanobia > Lacanobia wlatinum. Next base: position 12,549,601 of record OX388043.1, on the reverse strand, counting down.
TAATAGAGTTACCAATGTCAGCTTCCCAGATTAGTCGAGTTAGCATTGCAATCCGGGTTCTGGCGATGCAATCTCCAACACAATAGGTCCTAAGCTTAGGCATACATATGGTGTGCTTGCTTGGCATCTGCTAATACACATATGTATTGAATTTGCATGAATAGATTGGACACGTCGGATCGTAATTAAGTGCGTATTGTGACCTTGGAGGGTTTGTGTTTGTCTTTTGGTATGTTAATTATGACTATAAATAATAATGCTTTTAAGTGAATAAGTATGTTATTTAAATATTCTGAATCAGCTGGCCTATTTTCATCAGTGAAGTGAACTGGCAATCGAGGCATTTAATTCATAAAATTGAAACCTAAAAAATTCTTAAACAACGATTTAATAGCACTAAAAACATAGATCTCAAGTTTAATTTACTAAAAGCAAAAACCAGAATCTTTCATTGAACTACCAATACCTGTAAAGATATTTATTTCAACAGATTCAATAGGTTTTACTGAAAGCATTAAAACCTCATTCATAATAATTTCAGTATTTATTACTGTGAATGTCCACGGAGCTAGCCAACCGTCAAAGCTTGGAATGTTACGGTCTAATACACAGGGGCCAAAGCTCTATGTGTTACATACATACAACGTATTCCTTTTAATATTTCATAGCTTTGAGGTTATTTTCTATATTTAAAAGTAATACAAAAAGTATAGATCAAATGTTCAATTCATAGTTTCGAAGAATACTAACACGAGACGCTTAATGTGTTTTCGTATCTTAGTTTTATTGAAAAGTACGATTCATAAATTTAATCTAAGTAAATGCGACGTTGTCATATTTCACGTTTTGCATAAATAACCGTGACTTTGTCGAACTATTTTGTATGAAAAAAAAAACCGGTCAAGAACGAGTCGGTCTCGCGCACCGAGGGTTCCGTACCATCACATAAAACGTGAAATGTTTTTAAATTTTCATCGACGAGGCCTATATTTTTCAGAGAATTTTAATACTGCAGAATATATTGCAGTTTTATATCAGCGCCGTCTCTTGACCGATAGTGGAACTAATGTATTTTTTGTTGATTTCTAAAAAAGTGTGCTATTTAGAGACATCGTATTATTTTTCCTGTAATCTTTACATAAACTTTTATTACATAGAATACTTCCAGATTTTTTTTAATGCATATTTCTGAGAATAAGGGGGCCGAATAGTCAAAATTTTTACATTTTTCTTCGAAAGTCGAAAACTATTCGGCCAAAAAAATAAAGAAAATGTTTGAAAATGTGGAAATAGCGCTCTTTCATATGACACCCGTCGGTAGTGGCCCTACTTCGAATTTTTAAGAACCTATTTCAGTCGCTGTTGCAAAAAAAGTATAAGCATTTTAATTTATTTCTTATTTGCAAAATAGTTGAGCAAACTTCATCTAAAATTATTCCAAACTTCAAGTTGATAGTATAAGTAGGTCTTCAGATATCCAGCTATGACAGACGGACAGACTTAGTCACACTATAAGGGTTCCTTTTTACCATTTTGGTACGGAACCCTAATGAAAACGAAAATTATACAAAGACATAATTCATGTGCCAGGTGATTCTTTAACATGGTCTCATTGATACCCTAGAGTTATGAGATATCAAAAGGAACACTTGTATATTACCTTTTTTATCGCAAATGATACGTTCATGCAAGCCTAAAGCGAGAGACAAACTGGTCCCACTATGCAATAGAAACACACTTATCATATGTTGCGTTGCATACGATAAGTGTGTTTCTATTGCATAGTTTTTCATACAAAATCAAGTGTCCAGGGGGGCTAATCTGCTCGCCGTCTGATCAGAACCAGGCCCGGGTCGACGGCGCGCTGTGTTCCACGCGCGCCTCAAAGAGCTGTCAGCATTAAAGACGGGGCCCGCTAGGGCCAATGCCTGCCGGGGTTGCGGGCTTTATTCGAAAGAGTCACCGCGGCCCTGGAACGCAAAGGGCATCAGGAGGAACACGGATGGGTTTTAGTCTGTAAGAGTCTGACACTCCCTTCTGCTTCACCCAGATTGGGAGGAGTTATTAAAGCTTAAAAAGCTTAAAAAAAAGGGGGGGCTAATTTCTAAGCCTGAAGTCCGTAGTTTCGGGTTTAGTCGCGGGCGTATTCTACTCCGTATCACCTAACCACTACCCACACTACACTACCTTTCTTTACCGTCATAGTTGCATATAAGTATGTGTTATTATTTATCTTTTAATATTATTTAGTATGTATTAGTGTATATTTATTTTAGTAATATTTATGTATTGTATGTTATATTAAAGTTTATTGTTTTATTTGTAAGTACTTATACCTTTTACACACGGTGTCTACTTATCTTTTATACAACTCTCCTTTCGCAGGTATGCTGGAAGAGATTTCTTTTGGAATAAGCATTACCTTTGTACCTATTTTTCTGTTTCCTTCTTTTTATCTTCCTATGTAATGTGTGTACATAAATTGTTAAATAAATAAATAAGAATTAATGGCAACACGATTTGATAGTTACTGTTAAATCGTGTTGTCATTCATTCTTAGTTCGGGTCCAGGACTAATCGTAAGTCCGTAGGTGATACGGAGTAGAAGACGCCCGCAAATAAGCCCAAAACTACGGACTTCGGACTTAGAGAGTAGCCCCCCAGATATCATAATGCGTGACATACATTGCGTACGTACGACCAGTGTGTCTCTCGCTTAATAATCTTACATACGGTGTCAACGTCTGTTTTGTTAACTGCCCTTTCGCTGGAAGAGATCTCTTTTGAATTTGACATCACTTTGGTGCCCCATTTTTGTTCTTTTTTTTATTTGTGATTGGTTTGCTCTTGACTCTAGTCTAGGTCAGAGATGACAGAGACAAAGTCTACGATGGAGCGAACTTACCCAGAAGGAGCCTGTTCACTCAAACTTTGAAGGGAATTAGGGTTGTAAGCGTTTGGAAACACAGACGCAGGCAGAGAGTATCACTCCTTTGCTGTGCGCATTATAAAACACGTTTGGAAACGCTTAGTGCGAATTGGTGGAATAGTAACAAGGTAGGGATGGTAAGATACAGTGCGTCTGGATGTCCGATGGTAGAAGGGGGCCGGTGGGATGAGGTCGTGCAGTTCTTGGGCACACTCACCGAAGTACAATCTATAGAAGACCGACAAGCAGGCAACCTTACGACGATGAGCCAAGCTATGTAGCTTGGCATCCACCAGTTTTACGTCTCCGATGAGCCTCTTAGCTCTGCGTTCCACCGAGTCAAGCGCGGCAAGCTGATACTTAGCTGAGCCATCCCAAAGGTGGCAACAATACTGCTTCTACAATATATTTGTGTATATTGTACTGTTCAATAAAAACCGGCTCAGTGCGAGTCGGACCCACACATGGCGGGTTCCGTACCATAAATCGAAAACATTTACAATTATATTTGTTGTTATAGCGGAAAAAACACATTCGGTGATAATTTTAACTTTCTAGTGTAATCGTCATACAATGTTGAAAAGAAGTAAAATTGTTTGATTGTTTCTAAAAGATTATATTTGATGAATCAATTACGAAAATTCTATATTGTTATTGAATGTCATGGCATACTTTTCAACCCGGGAGTAAAAGCCGCAGGTAAAACAGACTATCATAAAATTATAGTATTAATCGTCAGTAATAACTTATCATAATTTAATTTGTATACAAATATAAGTATGTATTACTGTGCCCACTGAGCTAGCCAAACATTGAGCTTAGAATGTTTGGGTTTAATATCCTTTTATATCGTTTATGCTTTTATCTCATATATCTGTAATGCGATAAATAAAGATTAGTATGCAAGCTTTAAATGTACTAAGTAATGACGAACATGCAGCTTTTCTAATACGAGGCCTAAATAACTTACATTTGAAAATGATTTATTTGAATCCCAATCCCCGTTGGGATTTACCATAAATATATATTTACACTTTAATTTACATCACTAATATATTATAAGAGTAATATTTTGGATATCAATTAGTTTACAATGGGCCTTATAATCGCGTTTAACCTCCGGTCCTGATATTTAAAAATTAGGAGTGCTGACAGTTTATTTTTATTTGTGATGGGTTTGACAAAGTCTACGATGGAGCGAGCTTACCCAGAAGGAGCCTGTTCACTCTAACTTTGAAGAGACTAGGGTTGTAAGCGTTTGGAAACACAGACGTAGGCAGAGAGTTCCACTCCTCGTCCTCGTTCCACGTCTTTTATAATGCGCACAGCAATGTGCGCATTATAAAAGACGTTTGGAAACGCTTAGTGCGAATTGGTGGAACAGTACATTTAACTTATTAACAATCGGGGGCAAGTTGGAGTATCTAATATTTGAAGGGGCGAGTAGATACACTTAGGTAATTAGGGGCAAGATCCAAGGGGCGAGCAGACCCTACTCCGTGACTCTGGAACCTTTCGACCCCATAGTCTATCTGTTCTGTAAACAATGCGCAATGCCCACTGTCACTAAGTGTGTTCCCCGCTTTCTCTTAATATTCAACAGACCAAACATGTACTACAAAGTAACTCCATGTAAAAACATTCAACATGGGTATTATCTGCTTCAAAAATATGACTTTCACTTACTTTAAATGAAGCTCCCACCACAGAAACATTCATAAAAACATGTCATTGCTTCATAACATGTTAAATGCAAACACAAACTCGCTTATAGCCTCGTTTAATTTTTATTCCTCGCAATACTGGCATCGAATACTGGCTAGTAATTTTGTAGCAGGAAATTATACGAAACTAGTGCTAGAATGCTGGCTTTTTAATTACTAGATGCCGTCGCCGAGTAGCTAGTTATTAAAAGAAATAAGTTGGGACGAGGAATGCTATCGACTGGGTTGATTTTAAGAGGCAACGAGTGGCGCTTTATTGTCGCATGTAAAGTGTCTCGGGTAATGACTAAAAAGTCAGGATAACTTGGAGGCAGATTATGAGAATATGATGATGTGAATCAAATATAGAATTCTTTCGTTAAAGAGTGTCTGACAGACAACGCACAGCCGTAACTACTGGTCACAAAAAGCTAAAATTTGGCATTTCCTTGGAGAGTGTAGGGGAGCACTAAGACCGGGGTTGCGGAATTTGTTCGAAAGAGTCACCGCGGCCCTGGAACGCAAAGGGCACTAGGAGGAACACGGATGGGTTTTAGTCAGTAAGAGTCTAACCCTTCCTTCTGCTCCGCCCAGAGCGGAAGGAGTCATTTGATGATTTCCCATCCTTACAATAAAAGGGGAGCACTACTAGAGCATTTCCTGAAATTACCACGTGAACGGGAAAAAAAAACGGGATATGCGCGTACGAAGTCGTGGGCAAAAGCTAGTAAGAATATAAATAACTAACTTCAAATGCGGAAATTATCACAAGGGAACCTATTTCCCTGACTTTGACCTGACATGGTCTGCCTTCCGAAGTTTTATCCAAATTCGTTCAGACTTGGCATGAAAAGGTAACATTTTTGCGTTTATAATATGGATATGGATTCATCAAGCGTAAAAAACTTTAAGTGGACTGAACTATAAACTATGTTTCTGTAGACGGACAGACGGTCGAAGGAGCAAACATGTGTTAGAGTGGAGACCGCGTATGGGCAAACGTAGTGTGGGACGCCCTGCGGCACGATGGATCGATGATTTAAGGAAGGTGGCTGGCAACGGATGGATCCGGACTATTCAAGACCGGAATGGTTGGTGCTCTGTGGGGAAGACCTATGTTCATCCGTGGACGGCAATTGGCTGATGATGATGATGATGAACTAAGAAACAGAATCAACAAAATTTTCAACCCGGATTATCGCATTTCTTAGCAAAAGTCTCTTCCAAAGCTTTACACTTTTCACTGTATTTTGTCTTTGCCTTTTAGTTTTACATAAAGAACATTATAAACTCATTATATTCGAACACCAAAGACACAATAATTACGTTACATTATGCCCCCTTCCTGTTTTCTCGATAATGTTGTTCCACTTTTCTTAAATGATGACAAGGGTCTGACGCTGTTTCGTTAACGCGAAGTTAAAATGTTCACAAAGTAATATTGTTATGTCATCGTCTAATTAGCTCGGCAAAATATAAGATGCGGGGCTGTAAGTCTGTTTGGCCTATTTATTATGAAATAAGCTAGCTGGCTAGGCTGTTTGCGATGATTTCAGAAGAAATCCTTACTTATTATATTTTTGCTGTAAGGTTATTTGAAGACATAATTTCAGTGTACTTCATAACCAAATACTGACGCAGCATTAACTGCGTCAGTATTTGGTTATGAAGACATTACTTGACTCTGAAGATATGTAATCCCACCTCATGTATTTCATGTGCTTAGTCGCGGAATCACAAGGTGGACCGATGACCTGGTGAGGGTTGCGTGTTGCCGATGGATGCGAGACGCACAATTGGGGGAGGCCTATGTCCACTTTGTCCAGCAGTGGACGTTTTTCGGCTGATATATGATGAATCGCGGAATCGAAGTCAGTGAAATTGTTCCTCCGAGACTTTTCGAGTTTTGATGGCTTCAGCGCTGGTGTTCGCTACATTACTATAGATTCTTGCTTTCAGGTTCCAAAATGTAATTATGAATCTCTCCACTAAAAGTCACGGGTGCGCACTAGCCCTAAAGATTATTGAGCGATTGCCCTCTAGCAGTCATTTCGATGCACTTAGCTCAGTTGATTGGAGAGCCATGGCAGAAATAGCTTTTAAAAATTGTTACGAACATTTTAATTTCGTTCTGCGGATATTAAAACTTTAGCTCCCAGTAAAATGCTGTGATTTGGCTTGGTAATATTGAAATTCCATTCAATATTGCAGTGTCTTGGAGGAGATTGTTATTTTTAAAAGAACTGTTTTTTTGCCTCGCGTACCAATATTTTGCATAAAAGAGTATGTCCACTCTACCGTAGTGTACCATTATCGCTTCAGGAGCGTTTCAGGCATGGAAAGAATATAGTGGAACTCTCTGCCTGCGTCTGTGTTTCCAAACGCTTACAACCCTAATCTCTTCAAAGTTAGAGTGAACAGGCTCCTTCTGGGTAAGCTCGCTCCATCGTAGACTTTATCTCTGTCATCTCTGACCTAGACTAGAGTCAAGAGCAAACCCATCACAAATAAAAAAATAAATTAAAAAAAATAGTGATAAAATTATTTGTGAACTCACCTCTGCCCAATCAGTAATACAGGCGTGTTAAAAGTATTATATGGAATAGTTTCAGAATCTCTCGCCTTTGAAGTCACAAATAAAATCTAGTTCTAAATCATCTTCACAATCCCCAATTCCAATTATCCCATGTTACTTGAGGTCGGCTCAACACGTTTTTTTTTCCATTCTGTTCTATCAGCCGTCACTCTGTCACTAACTCCCTTTTCTTTCAAATCGCTCCTCACACAATTCATCCATCTTTTCTTTGGCCTTCCTCCTCCTCCATCCATCCAAATTTATGTTCATAACTCTTCTAGTTACATGCGTTTCATCCCTCCTCTTCACATGACCATACCAAGACAAGTGATTCCCTTTTTAAATTTTCCGTCACTGGGGCTACTATTAAACTACCTCCAATGTACTCATTTCTCACTTTATCCATTCTCGTTACTCCACACATTCATCTCAATATTCTCATTTCCACTAAATGCAATCTATTTTCATCCGTCTTTTTTACAGCTCAACATTTTGATCCATACATTACGACAGGTCTTATTATGGACTTATAGATTTTTCTTTTCAACTTGAGGGGCATCCGAGGGTCACAAGTTGTTCCAGTGACCCGTTGCCATTTCATCCATCCTGAGTCGATCTGGTGCGTTACGTTTCGGTCTATATCGTCTTCCTTTTGGACAAGCGACTCAAGGTACCACAAGTCGGAGCAAATCGGTATAGGCGTTCCGGTGAGAGCTATAGGCATCGGACTGAAGAGACCGCCGAAATCGCAGAACAGGTATTCTGTTTTTGTTCTGCTCAATTTCAGGCCACGACTCTCCAGCCTTTGCCACCACGTCTCCGATTTGCTCTGGATTTCTAGGCCGCTTTCGGCAACCAGCACAATGTCATCAGCAAACAGCATACCCCAGGGAGCCTCTTACTGGATGTCCAACGTCAGAGCGTCCATTATCATCAGGAAGAGATAAGAGCTGAGGGCCGACCCCAACCACGTCCATCCATCTACTGCTATAGATTCGGCAAATGTTTTACAGTCGGCCGCCAGCCTGCCACCAACCCTCCTTGGAAAGGCTGTTGGTTAACCCGCCACCATGCGGGTGACCTAAGGTGCTGGATGAATATGCACGGTTTCAAAATGTCCCTTAGTCGCCTCCTACGACACCCATGGGATAAAATGGAGTGGCAATATTCTTAATCCGAAATTGTCAAATCTCTGTTGTTCCAACTACAAGCTGATATGCGCAGAATAATGTTAATATTAAACGCTAATATTGCGTTTTGTGAGTAATCAGATTCCCCTATTATTTTAACTATATAAACAAAGCCGGGTACGGTTGCTGGCACATATTGATACAATTTATTTGCAATATACCGTTAATCGTAGAGTAGCAATAGGCAAGCAATATGTTCAATATCATCACACCTGAAACTACGCTCGTTTATCGATACGTAATTTAAAATGTTTGATTTAGTTAAACCTTCTGGCCTAGAGTGTTTTGACGTATAGTAACGTTACAGTATCGTTAATGTAAGTGAATTTTGAATGTAAAAATACCGGTCAAGAGCGAGTCGGACTCGCACACCGAGGGTTCCGCACCACCATATAAAACATGAAATGTTTTTTAAATTTTCATCGGCGAGGTGTCTATTCATCAGTAATTTTAACACTGCGGTGTATATTGCAGTTTTAAATCAGTGACATCTCTTGACCGCTAGTGGAACTAATGTACTTTTTGTAGAAGATTTCTGAAAAGTGTGCTATTTAGAGACATCGTTTTATTTTTCCTGTAATCTTTACATAAACTTCTATCACGAAGAATAATTTCTGGTTTTTTTTCTATGCAAACTTCGGAGATAATGGTAAATTTTTTCACATTTTTCGTCAAAAGTCGAAAACTATGCGGCCTGAATATAAAAAAAAAATGTTTTCTGTAAAGTCGGTTTACGGACGATAATTTTACGTGACATCACAAGAAAACAATTGATTTTCTTAACAAACAAGCTGAACGTTTAGGCCAATCGTGTCTCTCTATCGCTTGTTCCGAGCTCTCACGATTATAAGACGTTATCACGTCAAAATAAGTTTAAAAATGTACAAATAGCGCTCTTTCATATATGACACCCCTGACCCCACATGTCCTAGTAGCCGCACTTTGAATGATTAAGAAGCTGTTTCAGTCGCTGTCTCAAAACAAAAAAAAATACGCATTTTTATTTTTTTCTTATTTGCAAAATAGTTGAACAAAGGTCATCTAAATAGCATTACAAGTTCTTGAGATATCAAGCTGTGACAGACGGACAGACCTAGTCATACCATAAGGGTTCCTTTTTACCATTTTGGTACGGAAACCTAAAAACTACAAACCCATGGTATTTTGGTTTAATTTTGTGCGACATGCATAATTTGTATCATAATATAATCCAATTCAAATAATTTATATGCGAAACGAGTATTATTTTACGCTACGTTACTCATCATCATCATCATCATCATATAAGCCGAAAGACGTTCACTGCTGGACATAGGCCTCCCCCAAGCATTACCACAACGACCGGTCCTGGGCGTCTCGCATCCATCGGCTACCCGCGACCTTCACCAGGTCATTGTTACGTCTTCCGGTACGCGGTCGCCACTCCAGAACTTTTCAGCCCCATCGACCATTCGTTCTGCGGACAATGTGCCCTGCCCACTGCTACTTTAGTTTGGCGATCCTTCGGGCTATGTCGGTAACCTTGGTTCTCTTGAGGATATCATCATTCCTGATTCGATCATGCAAGGAAACTCCAAGCATTGCCCTCTCCATTGCCCTTTGAGTGACTTTGAGCCTTCTGATGAGGCCCATTGTAAGCGACCACGTTGTACCACCACACCTCTGCTCCATGCCTGTGGCGTTTTCCCTTCAAGTATGACGGAATCGAACAGTTCCTGAAGGGCCTTAAGGACCGGTCTTCCACCCGCCTTCGGGAGTTCGGCCGTAATTCCGTCCTCACCCGACGCCCTGTTGTTTTTTAGCTGCTTCAGAGCCATCCTAATCTCATACAGGCTGACGTGCGGGATGTCCTCGGTATAGTGCCGGGTCAATCTAGCTCTTGGGTCGTTAACTAGATTCGTATCGGGTTTAGTCATTGACGTGTATAACTGTCCGTAGAACGTCTCGATCTCTCTCAGAAGCTCCGATTTGGCGGATATGGTTCTGCCATCAGCGGTCTTCAGTTTCGTGAGCTGGCTCTGCCCAATAGACAGATCTCTGGCAAAGACCTTGGAGCCCTTATTCCGTTCTATCGCGATACTATACGTTACTATACATCAAAAATATTCGTGTTAGTCCCTCAGATTGATAGTCCGTATCTTTTTCTTTAAGAAATTCAAATAGCTAGCTTATTTTATCCAAAAAATCTCATTACAGTTGCTACTCTCGCGATCAATTTAAAAACTGTGCTAATTAAGAATATGGGATTATGAATCGATAAAATAGTATTCAACGATTTTATTAATGCATTGTAAATAATATATTAGGTAATTACTGTCGATTTTATTTTTTAATGAATTGAATTAAATCAATCAACTTAATTTATTCTTTACCCCATACAAGCTACATAATTATCAATTTTCACTGTGCCAAAATATCGTTATTTCAGACACGTATGGTCAACTTCTTGTGGTTTAGCAACCATCCTTTTCTTTCGACAATGCCTTTATTTCGTCGCAATACAGGTGGCCTTCGTAGTTCAAGTACCCCCACATACGTGCGGTTTACCGTACTATCGGACAGAGGTAAATATTTGCATGTGTATGGAAGGTCCCAATCAGAATTCCTTTGTATGCAAGACGCAACACAAAGAGATGCCGACAGCACTTGTGGGCTGAAGCTTCCTAAAGTGATTGGACCTGGAAGAGACCAGAGTGCCTATGTTGTTATTGAAGCTGGTTGGTTGAGAAGACAATGTAGACAAACTAAAGACTTACCAAAAATCAGCTAATGCATTTAACGCTTAACTTGATTAAAATGCCAATAATTATCTCTCTGCCGTCTTCGAACAATGGACAGCAATACGAACGATGACTAAAATTAATTAAATACATGGATAAGGAGCTCGTGGGATAATAACAGCTTCCAATTTCCGAGCCCTGTCCGTAGATAGGTGATCAACTGATCACGCATTACAAACCGAGACTCTTCCGTGCTTCGGAGCTTTCCGAAGCCGTTGATCCCTGCTGTCATGTAATCATCTCTAACAGTCATTACGGATAGTCTTGATCTGCTTATGTATTCATATAATATTGTTTTTTTTTTATTTATTTATCTGACTATGTAGGTCAATTCGTTGTTTTTTTTATATATATACATTTTATCATTATCAGTATCATATAGCTAGCTAACAAGTTATACATTTCGTGTCATGTATTAATTACTTAGCATACTTTTATATAGATTCAAGTGCTTAAAACGTAACAGACAGATGTGTTGCTGGCCACTTCTTCTCCACAGCTAAAACACTAGGAAGTGGTGACGGGCGGGCGTTTTGGGAGACTGTCTTTTGTAAAACTTGATGTTCAAAAAGTGCTGGCTCTCAGCCTAATTTGAATAAACGACTTTTGATTTTGATTTGATTTCATTTGATTGAATGAAATGAATGCGAACGTTGTTTAAAAGTAGTTGAATTGGCCCGTTAGAGCAAAACCAAGACTAACCGTAATCACTGTCAAAGTTCATTAAAACTAGTAGAATGAAATTTTAAAATGAGTAGAATTGGCACTTTGTTTAAAAACGGAGGTTTTTTTGACAGATTGTGAATGAAATCCGAATGCAATTTTTTTTTAATTTGAATTGGCACCAAGTTTAAAAAATCCAGCAAAATACGCTGTTGTTAATGACAACTGTTTTTCAAATCGTCAATGAAGCAATTTCTAATGTTAGCTTATTTTATTTATTACAGAGAAAAATAAAATAAACTGTTGATTAAACGCAAACACAGTGATGTCACCAGCCAAATATTTGAGCCAATGTTGGCCAATCAGCAGATAAAATGATGTTTGTTTGTCTTTAGATTGACCGTTGAATATTCAATTAATTGACTGGGCTTGATCAAAAACCCTTTAGTTAGTTGAATTGACAAATTATTACAGCGATTTGTTCGTGATTAAACGTTTTGAACTTGAATATTCGTTTTTATTTCTAATATAAATTGGCGAAATGATTGATTTGAATAGGTGTGACTGTGTTTTGATGTGACTGGTTTTTTTAATGTGTTTCTAAAGTGATTTGAGTCAGTTGCGGAATTTGTTTGAAAGAGTCACCACGACCTTGGGAAGCAAAGGGCATTTAGAGAAACACGTATAAGTTTTAGTCAGTAAGAGTCTGACACCACTCCACTTAGAGCGGAAGGAATCATTTGATGATTTTCCATCCTAAAAACAAGCTGATTTTAGACCATAAGTCTAAAGCTGGTTTCTGAATAGGGATGTATCTTGGATAAAAATAAATATTCTATTTATTCCGTCATTTTGAATATCAAAAACGATTGAACACGTTTTTTTGCTATTACCCGCTTAGTTAGAAATATAATTGAAAATTACAAAGATAAATTACACCAAAGCGGGGGAGGGCTTGTTTTACGTACGTCACTATAATAGCACAAAATGAAGCATAAAAATCGTTTTCATTTATTGTTCACGTTTCAAAAAAATAAAATCGTGTCCAATACTTTTTGATATTGTAACTGAAGGACTAAATAGATTTTAGCACAAATGTGCCCTATTGAGCCGGCTAAATGAAGTCATAGTCAACTTAAGCATTAAGTACAAAGCAGAGTTCACAAAATTTTCAACTTAAAATCAATCCTAAAATATATATTTTTTCCGTTAATGAGTGAGTGAGTGAGTGAGTGACTGACTGACAGACAACGCACAGCCGAAACAACTGGTCGTAGAAAGCTGAAATTTGGCATGTAGGTTCCTTGGGGAGTGTAGGGGAGCACTAAGAGAGCATTTCCCGAAATTCATTGGGAACGGGAAAATACAGCATATGCGCGTACAAAGTTGCGAGCTAAACTTAGTTCTACTGTAAAGAAACACGGTACCTTTTACATCGGTTCCTCACAAAGACTCCTCCTAAATAATCCTTAAAATTCATTCGCTATAGATAACAACAACACGCTTTACATTTCCACAATTTTAACTCAACGAAAATCCATTGGAAGTCCCGCAAAACACAAAAAAGCAGCTAAATAAAATTAACTTACGCAGAAGTCAAATCTCCAGTTTTGTTATTCCCTCCTCCCTTATCCACTTAATCTTAAGTGATAATAAACACTGGTCCAAACTGGATTTGAGGGGATTTTCATAATACGACAACGATTTCTGGACGCTCAACAAAATGCACTTATCTCTTTAAGTTCGAGTTGAATTTCTTTAGTCAAGATAATGTAAATGAGTTTGAAAAGCACTTTTCAATTTCTTCAATAGTTTTAAAGGGCATGTCGCTAATACTTTTTGAAGTTTAAGCTTGTGGTGGGTAGTTCAGAAACTGATAACGATGGTTGGAATTAAGATTCTGCATTTAAAATTTATGATGTCAATTGAATGACGATGAAACCACTTCATCAGCCAATTATTTTAAATCACGTATAAAATTTAACGCAAATTTTCACGTATAACGCAAATTTTTCAATGCAGCCGAGACCAGGTGCTCAGGTCGAAAACCAGGGGGTTTTGGAGATTGCTATGATAAGTGCCCAAACATAAATAGAATTTCAAAAAAGGAAATACGGTCCATGACAATTCTAACCAAGGCTGTGACATCCAACATTTATACATCAGTTTGGACCGTTGTAAAATCAATCCCTACGTGTAAGTAACTTAAATAAGAAGGCAAAAGCCAGAAATATGAAAGAAAACTAAGCAAACTTTGTTAGAAAATTTCTCTGTTCACAATGTGCTTTGAAAGTAAGTACAGAAAGAAAAGCCTTTGTGGACTTTAAAATTTTCATGCATTGGTCCCTAAAATACTGTTTGTGAAAACGAAGAATAAAGGCGTTGCAGAAAAGTAAAATTCTACTAGAAAAAAGCTAACGAAATGTAAAATCTTAAAGATAAGCTACTCACAAGGTGTACCGATGAAGGATCATGGAGAAGTACAGGATCGGTTGATGTGGAGACGATTGCTGGATCTCTTTCAGCTGAAATGATGATGATGAAGAATTACTTAGCGTGTAGGAAGGGAATCAGTACCTTTATTTACAATAGGCAACACGGTACGACAATTTAATATCTATATCTGTACTAATATATAAATCTGAAAAGTTTGTTTGTTTGTTTGCTTGAACGCGCTAATCTCAGGAACCACTAGTCCGATTTGAAAAATTCTTTCAGTGTTAGATAGCCCATTTATCGAGGAAGGCTATAGGCTATGTATCATCACGCTAAGACCAAAAGGAGCGGAGCAGTAATGAAAATTGTGACGCAGACGAAGATGCGCGGGTCAGCTAGTAGATCTATAAAAATAATACAAATACAATACAAATTCCTTTATTCCAAATACACCAATTAATAGTATTTTTGAATCATTAGGGTCTGTGAGCCAAATGGGCGCCTTATCTTTGCGAAAAATACGTGTGCAATACTTTTTGAACGCCTAAGGAACGGACTAAAAAGAATCATTATTTTTCAATGTAGAAAAATACCTTATAATAACTATGACGAGAAGACGAACGATTTCGTTGAGCTACTTTTTGCAACCGTTATCTTGTGACGCCAGGCTGTAACAATCCGTAGTGCACCGGCGACCGGACGTACTTAAGTACAGTCACTCGTGCAAGCTAAATGCACCCTTACTATCTATAGATCCAGCTCCATTGCAGGCAACTCCAGACTTTACTAGTAAATCTTACACTAAGGTACACTAGAGGTGTAATGCCCCTAATTGATAGTTGGAGTTCAGAGAGTTCAGGCTGCGACGTCAAAGCGTCGAAGTGTATTGTTAGTGGGAAATAATAGCCGGCATCCGAACGTAGGTACTCAAAGGGAGAGCGTCATGCAAAGAATTGGATTTTCAGAATATTTTTATTCTCGTTGAATATAATGATGTGCCATTTTTAACGGAGTTTGGTAGTTATTGATTTATAGCTATTACGTTTGGGCACATTGCTCGCAGAACAAATGGTCGATGGGGCCGAAAAGTGTTGGAGTGACGACCGTGTACCAGAAGACGCAGCCCGGAGGTGGACCGATGACCTGGTGAGGTTCGCGGGTAGCCGATGGATGCGAAACGTACAGGACCGGTTGTTGTGGCGATAATGTACAAAAGTGGACGTCTTTGGGCTGATATGATGATGGTGTTGTTGATGTTTGGAAAATTTCATGTATATTAACTTAGCAGACTAGGCAATGGAATCGAATGAATTAATTTCTGTATTAATTCCTTACAAAAAGTTGGGTAACAGTACGACATGGTTATTGTATTCGACCTATAAAGAGTAGAAAAACCCATCCACCCCAGTGTAGTTGGTCAGTATCAATTTTATTTACTGTTGTTCTTGTTTTCTGTTAATGTGCGTCTGTTTGGGCGGAATAAACAATTTTTCTTTCATTTTTTTTCTTTGTATGTATGAAAGTGGGATAATTAACGTGTGCAAACTGCGAAAGATTTTCGATCTTGTCTCTGGAGACTAATCAGAACATTTCAATTAAGCTTGTACGTGTAACCCGGAATCACTGGTATGAAAATTCAGAGTTTCCAATTAGTAAAGTGTTCATTGGCTGCTTCGACCGATTTCCAGAATGGATAATTCCATTGTGATCTTTAACGTAAATGTAAAATTCATATTAAAATAAGTATCGCGAAAGTCAGTTCATCCGTTTGTTACCTCTTCACGTCTTAATGGCCTAACGGATATAGTTGAAACTTGGTCCACGGGTAGCCCTGGAATAGGATAAAGATATACGTTTATCCAGGAGTGTTCCTGGGATACAAGTTGTATATCTTTTCTTTGACCATTCGGGGTAATTTCATAAAAGCTAGTTGAGGATAATTTATCTGTAGCGCCACAAGAAAAACCAACGTAGCAAAATCTACATCGCAACAAAAAGAACCGCAACGCCGTCTATCTCACCAGCAGCAAACTACTAACGAAATTCGGCATCGCGGTATTAGAGTTCTCCGTGCGATTCGAACATATACACCAGTCTGAATATCAACTATCGGGCAGTTGCCCAGCGGACACAACAACCGTCCGGTCGGAAGATCCTCCTTTTTCTATGGAGGTTTGCGGGACTTTTCACTCTGTTCCGCATACTCTCTATGGGCGATTAGTACTGAAGCCATACCGGTGCTGGCGGGTGTTCTCCCAGTCGATCTAGAGGTGCAGCGGCGAGCTGCAATGTAAGCTAGAGAGATCACGGACCCAGAGTTTTTATCGCAACGCGACCGTGCTAAGATCTCTAGATTACTAAAACCCTAGACTGACGTCTGGGAGGAACTTTTATCCGAATGGCAATGTAGGTGGGAAAATTCCATTAAAGGCCGTCACCTCCACCAGTTTTTTCCGTCCGTACGTGAGCGGCTGGATAGGACATGGCTGAAGGTGGATCATTATGCTGCCCAATTTCTCACAGGTCATGGCAATTTTAAGAGTAAATTATTTTCCTTTAGGCTTGTGGCCTCGCCTTTATGTCAATGTTCTACAGCCAACCGTGAATACGAACAATCCCCACACCACATCTTATGGGAGTGTATTCTTTGGCAAACTGAACGCAATATTATGTTAGACTAGCTGACCCGCGCGGCTTCGCTCCCGTCAACTGGCTACCCTACCTACCTAACCTACCCTTCTTGCCCTACCCTACCCTACCCTACCCTACCTACCTACTTACCCTACCTACCTACCCTATCTACCTACCCATTTTTTTTTTGCTTGTAAACCTTCCCTGTATTTTGGCGAACCCAACAAAAAAAGAATTATTAAAATCGGTCCAGCCGTTCTCGCGTTTTAGCGAGACTAACGAACAGCAATTCATTTTTATATATATATATAGATATAGATAGTATTCAGGTTACATCTGGAGTAGTTTACTACACGGACCTTGTAGAAACCAGAACACATTTCCGTGCGTTCAAGCGATTTTGCCATACCTATTACTAGAATCAAAAGCAGCTCACAATTTAGGACCCATTAGTTTTTAGTGTTAATATATAATCCGTGGTGCTTTTCAACTGGGCTTAACCCAGTTGTATATGTCCCTTGGTGCCTATTGGCCTAGCTCTATTCTGTCTCCTGCTTGATAAGGAGGGAAGTGGAAAATATATATATTTATATTTGTTATATAACAGATGTCAATTGCCACACGTGACAGTTGATTGACTATTCACAGAACTACTGACTCTATGACAGCTGTTTTCGGTTTGGTTAGTCGACTAAGGTATCTCAAACGCTATTAGATGGCGCTACTAGTACGTAAACAAGCCTTTTACGTCACTTCACCGACATATATATATATAAATATTGAAGAGCAAAATCTATACAAATATTTATTTGAATTAAAATATCTTTTAGGTTTTGATAGTCCATTTATCGAGGAAGGCTATAAGGCTATATGACATCACGCCACGGCCAACAGGAGTGGAGTGGATTTAATGAAAACAGTGACGCAGACGAAATACGCGGGTCAGCTAGTAACACGTAAAACAGGGATCAGAAGAAGATCGTGGAATGAGCTAGACTTATTTTTAGAAGGTAGACGCATCGTAAAACATCGATCGAAAATTGGAATGAGGGACGGGATGCCTTTGCTTTTAGTGGTACGACAGTAAGAAGATTTTTATTTACCTGTAATGTGATTACAAAGAAAACTTCCAACCTTTTTTTTTAAACGTTACGTAAATACAAATAATCTTTAGTAACATCACAAATACATCATCATGAACCACAGTTGCCTACCTACGATTTAAAAAAAGGAAAAAGTCGTTTCTCAAAAAACCGAACACAATATTACGATTATTGACAAAATCGACGTGAAATGGACACTTCCGAAACGTTTGAACGTAAATTACGGCGAATTGTTCACGCTTGCTAATTTCGGGGGTGAGCAACGAAGCATGAAAATATTGCTTATTCCGTAATCCGTATACGTGCTCATTTGAAAACCCTAATAAATACGTTGAACATATGACCGAAATTTATATGCTGTGAATGTTCCACGATTTTGACGTATTTGGGTGCGTTGGGTGATATATTCACATTCAAGTACATAAATCATTGATATTACTTTTGTATTCTGAATAAGAACCGGGTCATTTGCACATTATCACGGAAATAAAAGCGGACTTTACATTGCAGGATGTCGAAATACAGAATAATGATCAAGTGTTAGGGATTTTGTTGCGCCGCTTGTTCTTCTCAGCTTAAACACTAGGAAGTGGTGACGAGCGGGCGTTTTGAGGGACTATATGTAAACGTACCGAATTTCGTTTGAAATATCAAGTATTATTTTCAATAACATAAAAATTATGAAACTTTTTAACCTACATACCTAAGTATGTACTTGAAACCATTAATTATTATGAATTACATAATCAGTAACACAAGATTAAGTAATAATAAATTTTCATTCAAAGGACCGGTATCTGTCTGACCTAATTTCAGTTTTAAACTCTACAGACATTCTCAGAACTTAGTGACGCTGTGTCGAAAACGTATTTTTGTTGAACCCGCTCTGCGGTGGCTGAAACTCACGTAATTAGGTGAATTACGGTCTTTCATTAAACATACGCATTTTGGTATTTGAATTAATACAATTTTTTGGAGCCGCCGAAAGTTTTTTGAAGGAACATTTTGAAATGATTCATTTGTAACATTTTTAAAAAACATTAGCTTTATGATACTACTAGCTGACCCGCGCAACTTCCTTTAGGCTAATCAGCCCTTTATGCAGAGCATGCATGGAGGTGGACGAAACGGTATCGCACGAACTCAAATCAAATCAAATCGTATATTTCAAATAAACCATTTACAGGCACTTTTGAATTGTCAAAGTCGGTCAGTCAAACACATGAAGCTATTTGCACGTTCCAAAGCGTAGATCTCTATGGAGAAGAATGTGCAAGAAACTCCACGGACTCTCTTTTAAACCATGTGATGTATTACAACAATCTTGTTAACATTATCCTTGATTGCTTCTATATGTGAGGACAATGCAAAGAACAAGTAAATATATAAACAATTCAAAATGTAGGTACAGATTAAAATAAGCCAGTGGCAGGTAAAAGATGACCAGTCTTAACTGACGGCGCCCGTTCACAAACACGACGCGTGCATCAGCACCATCTAACTCAACCATTTTGAAAGAAAGAAAAAAAAAAGAAAGAAAGAAAAATATTTATTTGGGACTCGCACAAGACATACATAAAGGGAACCAAATGATCCAAACCACGCGCCACCATCAGCAAAACATTTGTGTGAGCATGCAAAGCTCTCAACTGCCACGCTCGTTCATGTCAAACTAATTTAATAACGAAACCTATAACTAATTACATATGTAAATGGCTCCATAGTGCTCACATTTACAAAAAAAAATAAAAATATGCTTCTACACTATACAAAACTATGATTTTCAAGTAACTAGAAAAGAAAAAAAAGAAGGTTGCTTTATTGTGTATACTTACTTTGCTAATACAATATTGCAAAGAAGTAATAAATAAATTATAGTAAAGTAGAACAAAAAAAGGGTAAGCATTTTTTCCAATTATCAAAAACCTAACTAGTGGACCCATGCTGCTGTGGCTGAGGAGCAGGACCGGTATTTAGCCAAGCATTTTTATTTAGGACATAATCTTTCAGTTCATAATATGCTTTAAAACATTTATAAAACGCACACTATGTAGACATACATAGTGTGCGTTTTATAAATGTTTTAAATTTTCTCTTATTCAGTTCGAGAATATCATGTGGCATTTTATTATAAAATTTAACACAGTACCCCATAAAAGAAGTCTGTACTTTAGCTAATCTGAATCGGGGTCGATCTAATTTGTTCCGATTTCTAGTATTAAAATTATGCCTATCACTAATTTTGCTAAAAAGATGAAGATTTTTCCGAACATACATAATGTTTTCATATATTTATTGACAAGGTACCGTCATGGTGTTAATATCCTTAAATAGTTCCCTTAGGGAATCACGCCGGTGGAGATTGTAAATGGCCCTGATAGCTCTTTTCTGCAGAATAAATATAGACTCGATGTCTGCAGCACGTCCCCGTAATAAGATACCGTAAGACATGATACTATGAAAGTAACTAAAATAGACCAGCCTCGCGGTATCTATATCAGTAAATTGAAGGATTTTTCTGACAGCATATGCTGCTGAACTTAGCCGTCCCGTAAGAGATGTTAAATGAGGACTCTTCCTTGAATGCACAGGCGTTACCGAAATACGGAGTCAAACAATGGGGACACAGAACTCGCTTACAGATGTTTTGAACACACCGGGAAAACTGATCTGTTTCTGGAGGAAGGTTGATTAGTTGGAGTAACGGCCGCCATGGCTCACGCACAATGGTCCAACATCAGGACTAAGTGCGAAAACCAAATCCTAATAGATAGATAGATACTATTTGCGTGGATTATTATGCAAACTGTGATATTTATCTTAAGATTTAATTTATTATTTATAACATATTTTATTTAGTATTGTTAGGCACGCGTTTGACCATCTTATCATGATAGCGATAAAATTTATAAGGTGTTGGTTAACATCGGTCCGACCAAATATTTCCGTCCACTCAGTTTGATCAGTTTAAATTACGCTAGCTAGTCAATTTGACATTTAGCTTAGCATTCATTTTGACTAGTTAGCTTTCTAATAAATCAAGAGGTTGCTACGGTTCCTACACCTAATCATTAATAAGTATGTGCCCGTTTAAGGAGACGCGGGGCGTTGCGCGTCGCGTGTGCCGTCGTCGCGGCCCCTACTAAGTTCAAAGCTGTGGCGTTGTATGAGAGCGTTTACGGAGAAGCGATTTACACACGCGGCGTCACACGCCGAGTGCCCCGCGGCCCTGTAAATGAACACTAATTCCCAATTTTAATATTCAGTAAAAATATATTACTTACTTGCATTTAAATACAACTTTAACGGGCGGAACGTAAAATTACCTGTATTTCAATATCAGCAGTATAACGAAAGGCCTATAATTTCAAGCTCCGGTAGCTTTGTTTGGGGTGTGCAGCCGACGCCATCATGCTTCATTTATTAATCGTTCGGAAGTAGGTCGAACGGATATAAACGTAGTGTCGGGGGAAGTAAGTATTTATTTATTTAATGTAACACAGTTAACAGCTTTGCTCATTTACTTTAAACAGTTTTTAATAAATAAAATAGTGGGACGTAGGGATTACCTGAAACCGTTGTGCATTTCCTATTTATGAAACTGACTGTCGCAGAAGGAGGATAATGTTTCAGGGTTCCGTACCCAAAGGCTAGCTAACAATACCCTATTACTAAGCCTTTAATAGACAGTTGAAATTTTCACAGAGTTTGTTTTTCTATTACCGCTATAACAACAAATAAAAAAAAATAAAAAAAATACATGGGGCTCCTATACAAGAAACGTGTTATTTTCGGCTTATGATACGGAACCCTTCGTGTGAGATTCCGACTTGCACTTGGCTGATATTTTCAGATTGCTTTTTTACCTGACTATCCCAAAACCCGTACCTAATGTTTATGTACTTAATTTGTTAACTTTCAGACTTTCCGGCAATTTCTGAAATAAGTGTTGGTCGAACTTTAACTTATCATAATGTATAAATTAATTTCTAATGTGTGACCAATTTCAAACAATTTCTATTTTATTAATAATATAATGTGAAAACCCTGCTATGGACATTGTGTGAAATAAATGTTTTTTTTTTTTACTTTAGCCTCAAAACCTATCAAACCTTTTTAACCTCCAAATACGAAAGAAACCGGGCATAAATAAAGGTATGGTATCTAGGCAAATGAATATAAAAATAGGCAAACTCATCTTGAGTTCAGCGATATCTAACTACCATATTAAATCTGATACTTGCCCGAACCTTTTTGCGCATGGATGGATGCAATAAATATCATTAGTATTGAATTACTGATAGGATCAAATTGCTTTTACGTGGAATTTGAATCTATGTTGAAGAATTCAATCAAAACAAAATACCTGAAGTTGCAAATAAATTATTTTGATTTTATTTTTAATTTTAAATCAATTAGAATTGTTTATTTGTGGTGGAGTACCAACTGGTCAACCACTCGATTGAAACTAAGTAATCGTATAAGCCTATACAACGTGTTACAGAATAAACACAATACCTCTTAAGGGGTCATTATACTCATCATTATGAACAACTTTTTCTATGGAAACAACCCCGAAGTCGCGAAAAAAAATCAGCTGTTCGTTACATTTTGTCGAGTTACGCGCACATAAAATGATGGGGCAGTCGGATTTCTTTTGCCCTTTCTCAAGGCTGGTGTCACATTTCCTGGGTTCTGATTTTGGTTGGCGCCAGGTAAACATGCAATAATGAACACTGACCTTTCCCTTATATCCCTTCGTATATACTCGAACAATAAAACCGTTTTTCATTTTAAGAAAACGTAAAGGCTCACGATAGAAGACGGTTCAGGATAGCTTTATGTCATTATTTCTGTTTTTGATATTAAGAAACTGAATTTGATGCACGGTAAAACTAATGAGTTTATGTTGGCATCAACATAGATGTATAAAATGTATGTGTGTACCTACTACTGAATAAATAAATAAAATAATTTAAAAATACCTCACCTCGTAGTCATAGTACCTAAAGTAAAAGTACTTTCCTTCACAAATATAGAAGAGGAAGTCTTGCTAGTCAAACATCATCAAAATATGATAACAGTCCATTCTTTATAACATTACGAGGTAACTTTTTGGTTTCCTGAACATCAAAACAAACCATACCGCGATCCTTTTAAAACTTTCGATGGAAAAAAGTTTGGCTTTTAATTTCGGAACTCTTGGATCCATTTCAATGGAATCGAAAGGAAATAAAAGATTTTGAGGCAAAAAAGTATTATAAAGAAGTTTGCGATTTAAAAGTAAATAAAGAACGAGTCGAGGGAAATCACGAATCGAAATAAAGAAGCGTGTTTATTTCTTTATTGAAGTCTCTTAAGAACTGGATTGATAGGGGGAGACCCAGTTCTTTTATGAACGTTTGTCGTTTTATTTCTTGATTTTTAGGGTTCCGTACCCAAATAATAACCAAAGGGTAACTTATGATAGTCATTTTTAACGTAACTGGTGACTGATGTCTTGTTACTTCTCTGTCTTAATATTATTCACTTCAAATTCATTTAGAAACCTAATCGTTACAAGCCAATGGAATTTTCAATCAGTCTTTGACCATTCAACTAAGATGCACAATTTAGATGTTCGGTAACGCATCGTTGACTCTCTTTGGGTTGCAACAGTTCAGTGACATCGTTGTCCTATGAGAAGCAATTGTTCCTCTCATTGGCGACCCACACATTATGCTTAGCACATTAGCTAAACTGGATAGAGCGGTCCTGACCATAGACTTGGAGGTTGGAGGTTCGAGTACGTTATGCGTTTTGAGGACGAGTTTGCGAATTTGAACCAGTTATTATATTTAACTTTGTTTTTGGCTATAAGCAAAGGTATGTACCCTGCTAAAAAGGACCTTATAGGCAGGATGAAATAGTTTGAATTGAATTTGAACAGAAATGAAAATCGAAATCTGGACCAGATTTGGTTTAGGCATGCTAATTTAAAACGTTATTTAATAAAATAGTGTTTACAGAGTAATCCTGCTTTTCCTATGTTTTTGAATACCAATCGAACCGGTCTTGGGTGGTGTCTCAGACAATTTATAGACGCGTTGAAAATAGGTAAATACTTAAGCCCTGCGGGTCTAAAAAGGCCACTTTAGCAGAATCAGAAAGCACATCCGCTACCCGTCACTGTCAAATTTTCCTAATCAAGCTTGAACCTAATTGTTAAAAACTATACATATGAAAATGAAATTTGACAGATTGTTGCGTGAATAATATTATCATTCTAATATGATACTCCTAAAGTGGCCTTTTTAGCCCCCCTGTTCTTGTACTACTACTAGTAACTGTGGAAAGGATAATTTTAGAGATTCTAAAGGAATCAATACATATAATTTTTCTTGACATATTTTTTTTTACCATTATATGATTGCTTATACGCTTCAACACATCTGATGACAAGGAGTTAGACCGGTTCCTTGTCAGCACCGGCTTACGTAGTAGCTACGGACCTCCCTATGTAAAACATATATAAATCTTCCGTTACTATATGATTGAATGACTGATAAACAACGCACAGTCGAAACTACTGGTCTTACAAAGCTGAAATTTGGCAATTAGGTTCCTTGAGAAGTTAGGGGAGCACTTGGAGAAATTGAATTGAGGTTCAGGAGTGAAAACAGGAGTAATTGAATGTTATGCAGTTGAACTCGTTTAACAAAAATTGACTATTAAATGTGTGTACAGGCCACCAAAGTTTAGTAATTTACAAGTTTTTTATGAAAATTTAATTTTAAAATCGTTATGTGCAAACCCTTACAAAAAATTGTTATATGCGGAGACTTCAACATTGACCGGTTAAAGGGAAATAATATTAGTTTGGACTTCGAATACTTTCTCCTGGGCTACAACCTCAATCTAGAACTTAATCAACCAACTCGGCTGTCTCAGCAATAGCTGCATAGATAACATTGCACATAACTCTAAATCTAAATGTAAATGCGACGTGGTTGACTTTGCCTTATCTGATCACACTGAACAAATACTTGAAATAAAAGTTAATAATACTTGTAGACTAAAATCATGGCGTGTAAAAAAACGAGACATTTCATTGGAAAACTTAAATAAATTCAACAATTACCTAAAATTCTTTTCTTTTTCGGAAATGTATGAAACCGAAGATGTTGATGAAGCATATAACATATTAATGGAACATTTCAGTTTGTTATATAATCTTTGCTTCCCCTACAAGTATGTTGTTATAAATACAAATAAAAAAATAAAATGGATTTCTCGGGGTATACGCGTTTGTAGTAGGAGGCAACGACATCTTTTGTGGGAACACAGGCGTAGACCTACAAGGGAAAACAAAATTATATTTAAAAATTACTCCCAGCGTTTTAAAAAAAATGTTAAGTTAACCTAAAAGGCTCAAAATAATTATTTCATCAAAACGTCACTCAATAAGTCAAAGGCATCTTGGCAAGTTATTAATAATAAAACACGTGTTAATGAGCCAATTTTCCGAAATTCCTACGGGAACGGAAAAAACCGGGATCTGCGCGTACGAAGTCGCGGGCAAAAGCTAGTTAGTACTAAACTCTCTGCCAGATAATTTTGACCAGGGATGTGGGAACCAATTTGGGTGTGACAGAGAGAGACGGAGCTAAACAAGAAGCATTACCACTATCCTTTTCACCCAACGGTGCCATGATGGCATTGGCACGTCATAGTAAGGGCCTTGTATATATTTGTGGCGTTGGAAAAATGGGCTCTTATACGATGAGCTTTTAACCTATACGATACGTTTCACCGTATTTCTCAAACTCACCTAATAACAAGATTTTTAGCACAAACACTAAATTATCTGAACGTCAGGAGCACACACGTTTTCAAACCAAAATCAAATTGCTTTATCACCGTCGACAGTTCACCTGAATACACGATGACTGGTTAAACTAAGGACATCATTTTTATTTTGTCTTAAAATAACACGTGATTAAAAATGACCATTTTATTTTACTTCACTTTATCTTCTTATCGTGTGGGCAGTAAGGTCTAACGACCCCACACACCCCAGTGTCAGAGTTTCTAAACCGCTTCAAGGGCCTCTGACATGGTTTATTTGACGACCGCCATTTGGCGGCCGGGGCTTATACGTGCTTTCCGAAGCACGGAATCATCTTTTTATCAGTCAGGTGATTCAAGCCTGCAATGTCCTAGCCAAACTGGAAAACAACGTTACAAAGTATGCTCTTCCCGTGGGGATCGAACCCACGACCACCGGGTCACAAACGCCTAAACCACTTGACCACGGAGGCAGTTAACTTTACTTTATGAAAGCATTTTACTTAGAGCTGTTCCTATTTAACAGTCCACCATTGGTGTGTTAACGTAAAATTCAAAGACATGAGACGTCCACCAAGTTGCTCTCTCATCCGCGAACCCACTCACATATACAACGTGTTTATTTTGATATCCCATAACAGAGTATTAATCAGACCACATAAGAGAATCAAATAACACATTAAATATAAATCGATATAATTTTCTTTTTTTTTGTTCATTTCTCCTACAAAATAATTCGACAAAACTATGCCCTAGTAGCAAAGTACTGACTGAGTAAACCCCTGTATGTCCTTCGTTTAACCGGTCATACTGTACATTGTAAACAGATTGTAACATTTTATCTGACTACCCGCAATGCCAGTCACAAACAAGCTACCTCTTTTGTCCACACACTCGATTAAACATGAAATGAAAACCCGATTTAATTATAACATGATATGGAAACCTTTTCATCGCGTGTTTGCATAAAATCGCTATGGAAGCAGGGACAGAAATTTCCATTTTTTTTTGTTTTACACAAAAAGGTCCTTTATCGTAAATATGTATAAAGTCGTCAATTAAAATTGAATAAGTTACGTTGATACAAGCGCAAAATGTTGTCCATCATTGCTTTTCATGAGAAAAAATATCATCCGGGAACATACATAACTAATTAATAACACCATTCTCACCAGAAAAATTCTATTCCTCTTTAAAAAAAAAAAACGAGCACTAATGAACAAATTGTCTTTATTTTACGTCTATTGGCAAAATAAGTAAAAACTATACGTTACTTTCTCCGTTAAGCAATTTAATAATGTGAGCGTCGTGAGGATCACAATCAACTCAATAGATGAAGTTAGATAATAAGATTTACTTAAACACAACATGTTTTTGCACTAATTGCCTTGTAGCAAAATTGTGCTCGAAAAGCGAATCCGAAATTGAAGACATGACATATTTTGATGTGAATGGTATCTTTTCGTGTTTTTGAATTTCGAAAAAGTGGTCTCCTGGCAGTCTTTTTTGGAGCTTTGATAGTCGCTATGGATAGCTTTTAACGTGGTTGATCCTCAATTTCCAATCAAAATTGAGAATTGATACGGGATGTCTATGCCTATGCCTATGCCTATGCTTATACCTATACCTATATATACGTACATATATATATATATTTATACATGTAACAAAATCGTAGACATACCGTGTCTGTACATTGCATATTTTGCATACAAAAAATTACATAGAAACGTTAGGAAAAAGATTTAAATCACAAAAATGCAATTTTTGTCTGTGCGTTTGTGGGAGCATCACGCATAAACCACTGATCAGATTCAAAATGTAGGTACTTAAAAATATTAAGTGATAATCCGAGTGACATTTAGCGTTTATTTCATCAAAATCGACCCACAAAATCAAAATATATTGAATTTTTATGTTTAAGAAGAAACTTCATCGAGCGCTAAAATAGGTAGGTAGTTTAAATATGACCTCAGCCCATGCTTGGCTAAGAGATGATGTTTTGTTTAGCTGCACTGTTATACTTACATTAGTGGTGTACGGATTTTTGGTATTGTTTTACTATGCTTTATAGTGGCTAAACTATAACAACCGCACGGGTCGATTTTCAAGGTTAAGTAATGCTTACCGAGGTCGGTCTGTGGGTGGATGACCATTTTAACATATCGAGACTCTTCGTTGGAATATAACAGCCACTCGGCTAAAACATAACATTCGCTTGGTTCGATCTTCAAGGTTAAACTATGCTTTCCGAGGTTGGTCTGTGGATGGGTGACCATTTTAACATACCTACGGATCGATTGACCCGTGCGACTTAATGTTTAGCTACGAGCTCCTCACTCGAGTGTACGACTAAACGCCGACAGACACTACGCCGACAGACTGAACACCGACAAGACTTTACTTCGACGGGACTCTTTGCCGACAGGACACTTCGCCGACAGGACTCTTCGCCGACAGGACTCTTCGCCGACAGGACTCTTCGCCGACAGGACTCATCGCCGACAGGACTCTTCGCCGACAGGACTCTTCGCCGACAGGACTCATCAGCGACGCAATAAAAAAAATAATCACGAAGGCTAAGGCTGGAGGTTCGCTCCGCTTCGCTCCCGCCTTAGCCTTCTAACCTAACCTATCCGAGTCGGGGTACTCTGAGTCAGGGTGTTGTCGATCTTCAGTGTGTCGCACAAGCGTGCATTCGAACTATGGTGAGTCGCAGTACAGTTTTGTCGCATAAGCGTTAATCGCACATCCATTTGTCGAGCTCACGTAGTACACTTGATACCGATACATGCAAGATCTTTATTTTTTATGAATATTGTATAATTAAAAGAAAAGCATAATCGATTTCCAAATCTGACTATCGGAGATAAGTTGCGTCGCTGATGAGCGAAGTGTCTTGTCGGTGAAGAGTCCCGTCGAAGCAAAGTCTTGTCGGTGTTCAGTCTGTCGGCGTTTAGTCTTACACTGCCTTATTCAGTACCTACTAAATGTCTGTTAATCGATTATTCTAACACAGTAAATCGATTCTACGAACCTGGTAAAACTGTTTTAATAGGTAATTATAAAATGTACAAATTGAGTACCTAAATTAATCAGTATTCTATAATCTGCAATTAATTTGTTACTGAAAATCGAAGAAAATTTGTTCCTTTTTGGGCAGGGCTGGACAAAACTAAGAATAGAATAGAATATTCTTTATTGTGTACACCATATAAGTTACAGAAAAGAAACAAATGAAAAACAAAAACACAAATGAATGAATCAACTTGATTCATCAGTAGCTTTGTTTTGTAGTTTGAAGACTACCACCATTCGTGCGATAGTCGGTTTTGTTGATTTTGATTCGAGGTAGGTTTGTACAAGAAGATTACCTGAGCTGGTCGGCATTTCAACCGGAAGAGATGATACAGTGTCCTGAATTAGGTACCCTCTTCTTATTTTCTTAATTCTAAAAGAGATCAGGATACGCAAGGTATTAACTGAACGTAGATTTTATCTACGCAACACATCTTTTTCGGACAACCACGCGAACGTAGGCGCTGGCACAGCTAGTAGATAATAAGCCTCACAAATACACCTCAAAGAATCCATTAAGCTTTGACAACAACCAAAATAATGAACCCACAGCTTCCTAAAGCACCTCTCGCGTGGTCGATCTCAAAACTCTTAAACAAAATTCAAGTATCTACTAACGCCATTATTGAATCAGGAATGACGAACATCGTCGGTAATGAGGTGACAAAGTGCGAACACGCTTTTAATGGCTACCCTCATCTCCATAATGTTTTACATTTTAGCCGCATTCAATATCGCGAGCTGTGGACGAATTAATTGGCATTCATTAAATAAATTAATGTTTTCGCGTTTAATTTTTTAAATTATTGTCAGGGAAGAGCAAAAGATTCGTAGAAAATCGGCCAAATACGACCTGACCGAAATATGAAACGGACACCAATGTGTGATACGTCAAAAAATAGAGACTTAAGTGTATTTTAAATTACGGGGCTCAACTTATTTTATTGGAGCCGGTAAAATAATTTAGCTTTGTTAAATCTCATTTCCTTTCTACTTTTTATAGGTTTCGGAACGCATCTAAACCCGTCCCGTTTTTATCTGTGGTACACGTTTCATCTTGGCACAACCATTAAGCACTTACTTTTTAAAATACTAGATTTTATTTAAGAATTTTTATTTATTTTTGTAGTTTATTATCAATCACATCATTTTTAGATAGGGATATGGATTGAGTACTCCGAAATGAGTTGCCAATGATAGGTTGACAGTAATATAGAATGCATAGAGCGGAACGTATTATGACATGAGAACAGTGTCAAAGCGTTTACCGCTTTTTGAGTTTTTGTTGGTCTTGCGTCGTTGGTTTTAGTGTTTTATTTGTGACTTGGCTTTACGGACTTCGACCGTTTTCATTTTGTGGTTTGAGCTGAGGTTATAATCATGGCAGTAGACTTCAGTATTACCTACATCATAACCTCAAAAGTAACGTTCTAAGATCCTCGGCTTTTAAAAAATATTATTTCAATATAGGATTAATGATTGAGCCTAGGGGAACGAATTAATCCATACACTATTTATGTCCACGATATTTCGAAGCCAGGTCACACGATGTGTGGGCCGTGGCCGACATTCTTTATTTTTATGGTGGGGTAAAAATTGTTTTTTTGTAGGAACTGACCTCGGTAGTACTGACCTATTACGAAAAATATATCATAATAAAATCTAGTCACTAGATTCTAGTGAAAAGGTTAACTGAAGAGGCAATGGGCAGGGTGTATTGCTCGCAGAACAGATGGTCGATGGGGCCTAAAGTTCTGGAGTGGCCACCGCGTACTGGAAGACGCAGCGTTTGAAAGTCTCCCAGAAGGTGGACCGATGACCTGGTGAGGGTTGCGGGTAGCCGACGGATGCGAGACGCATACGACCGGTTGTTGTGGTTACACTTGGGGGAGGCCTATGGCCAGCAGTGGACGTCTTTCGTCTGATATGATGATGATGAGTCAAAACTGAAACGTATCGCTCTGTAGTTCTGTCTATTCCTATGAGTACTATTTTAATAACTTTAGTTCAAGACTTCGTCAAAAAATACCAAGGCCCTACCTATAAAATAAAATAAACTTTAGATGCTATAGAATCCAATTTTATCTACAAAGTATCGCATAAACCGACCCAATTTATTCGCCTAAAGGTTACAAAGTCGGCAATAGTAAGCAATTTGTAAAGAATTTCTGAGAAAATAGTAATTTTCGGGAATGTGCGAGAGCTTGTTACATACTTTGAACCATGTAAACGATTTCAGAGTCTTATAAGAGTCATTCGTGAAAGCCGATTACTGAAACGATGTGGGTAGAGTGACCAGTTGTTGTCTGCTATCTTTCGAAAATTATCCCAAGGGAGCTTACTACAAGGATGAAAGGTTTTCTATGTCCTATTTCACGGACATGGTCTACCCGTGTACCAGGTTTTATCCATATCCACTCAGCCGTTAAAACATGAAGAGATAAAGAACAGACAGACTGACAGGCAGGACTATTTTCGCGATTATAATATTAGGTCACTTTTTAGGGTTCCGTACCAAAATTGTAAAAAAGGAACACTTATTGTGTGACTAAGTCTGTCTGTCTGTCACAGCTGGATTTTAGAACTACTAATGCTATGAACTTAAAATTTGAAATAGTTTTAGATGACATTTGTTCAATTATAACACATAAGAAAGAAATAAAAAAAAATGTATTTTTCTTGCAACATGACAGCGACTGAAAGGGATTATTAAAAATTCAAAGTGGGGCTACTAGGGCATGTGGGGTATCATATGAAAGAACGCGGTTTATTTGTTTTAAAAGATTTTTTTTAGGCCGTATGGTTTTCGACTTATGACGAAAATGTTTAAAAATTATAGAAACATAGAGAAAAATCTGAAATAATTCAATGTGATAGAAGTTTATGTAAAGATTACAGTATAAATAAAACGATGTTTCTAAATAGCACACTTTTTCAGAAATCATCAACTTAAATTACATTAGTTCCAGTAGCGGTCAAGAGATGGCGCTGATCTAAAACTGCAATATACACCGCAGTGACGAATTCTCTGACGAACATAGGCCACGCCAATGAAAATTTAAGAACATGTCACGTTTTAAATGATTGTACGGTATCCTCGGTGCGCGAGTCCGATTCGCTCTTGACCGGGTTATTTTTCTTGTCTATTCGTGGTTTACAATTAACTTCAACAATTATAAATTATAAAGTCTTATATTCTTGTAATAATAAACTGTTGTTGTTTGCCTAATTACTAAAGCTTTCAACAAGTCAATTAATTAACCTAATTTACTTGTTGAAAGCTTTATTCAACAAATAAATTAGGTTAATACTGTCTAAATACATCATCTTCCCAAAATACGTCACCCATTTTGTCTTATCCTTAATGAAAATCTTAGGATAAACAACAATAAACACGGACAACAATAGTCGGTCTTACCCTATTTTTGGTACAACAGATATTTGAGTAAAAAAATGCGGAGTAAAGCTGATACGCGTAATTTTCGAATAAAACGTGTTAACGCACGATTTGCGATCGAGTAGAGATAAAAGTTCCTTTTATTGCCAAATTATTGGGCTTTGTAAACCATTAAATGTTCGAGAAGCTATTTTCCTATTACCTGGTTGTATTGTAAGTTATCGGTATCTTTATGCAGTAAAGGGTATTCTTATTTTGCGAAAGTAAGTTAGCTTTGGTATTTCTTTTTAGATTTTTTTGCGTTAGTAGAGGGAATCGTTTCGTGAAAGAACGTGGCTTGTTAACATCGAAAATATTTAAGAGGTTTTTTTAAGAGGCTCGCGTTGGCCACTATCTCACCTGATGGTAAGCGATGATTTGGTCGAAGATGGAGCACGCTTGCCTAGAAGTAACCTATTCACTCTTGACTTAAAGACACCCAGGTTGTAGCCATCAGGAAACACAGACTCTGGCAGGGAATTCCACTCCTTAGCTCACTATATGTAAAATACTGATATTAATTTTTATAAAATAAATAACTTTTGATTATGATTGATTTTTGTCATGAAATGATATTTAAAGTCCCGTACATTTTTTTTAGAGAAAAGCCCAATTACTGTAACTTCTAAAAGCCAGAATCAACAGTGGCGAACATCAGACAAAAGACTAATGAATGAAGCTCGATGAGTCACGGAGAAACGTTTTAACTGTCTTGGATCTCGCAACGAAATGAATCAGACAAGAACAGCTGAGGATTAAGAAAAACACAATTTCCACGTCCCTCCATAACTAACTATAAAATCATGCATGATATAATGTGGACCCCCGGTATGTATAAACGTCACAATGTGGGTCTCCGGTATGCACAAATTAACGTTAAAGCATACTTCGCCGATTACAACTCAAGTGCATTTAGATTAATCGATTGATCGAGTTCAGCATTATGAAATTTTCCCTTCAATGAAAATAAAAATACCTCAAAAAGTACTAGCACTTAGCCTAAATTGAATAAATGACTCGATTTTTTTTATATCCTACATGAAATGGAATTCGGAATCCCGTATAAAGGCTACGCCTCAGCATAATCTGTACGTACCAATTAAATAACTAGGCGTATAAAACGTCATTCATCACACAATGTGGACCCTCGGTATGCACAAACGTCAAAGCATAGTTTGCCGATTACAAGTCAAGTGTATACAGATTAATTGAGTAAACCGAATTGGTTTACCGCACCGGCACAAGGGCATTAGCGTGATTGGCTGGCTTACTGCGTTTGTAGGACGCATCATAATAATTATTATTTGGTATAAATGTTTTACGTTTGCCAATTTCATTAAACAGTTGCTATTTAAGTATAAAAGGAAGCTTTAGGGTGCCTATCTGTTACAGCGGAGCGGAGAAACGGAGACATTTTAATGAAAATGCATAAAATCTCCGCACCACGTGAGTCATCGACATTTTTATTGACATGATTGGTTAAAATTTTTTCGTTTCTCCGCTCCACTGCCTCGCTCGGCTGTAATGGACAGGTACCCTAATTCAGCAAGTAAATTAGGTTGATGTTGTCTAAAAGCGATGGGTGACCATCTTAACTCTTAAATCATTACTCCTTACTAATATAATAAATGCGAAAGTAACTGTGTGTCTGTCTGTCGCGCTTTCACGCCAAAACTACTGAACCGATTTAAATGAAATTTTGTAAACAGATAGTCTAGAGTCTGTGAAAGGACACAGGCTACTTTTTATCCCGAAAATGTTTACGGTTCCCGTGGGATAGATTTATTATTGTTTTTCAGAGAGCAAGGGATTAACATGATTTTTTGTAAAGTAGTTGTTTAGGGGTCAAAAAATGACATAAGCTTATTTTTACATCCCAGGAAATAGTACGGTTCCCGTGCGATAAATCTGTTTTACATTTTACAGAGCAAGGGTTTGAATTGATTTTTTGCATAGTGGTAATTTTGAGGAGGGAACGACGTGAGCTACTTTTAATCCCGGAAGAATGCACGGTTCCCGTTGGATAATTTGTTTTTGTTTTTAAGGGGCAAGGTATTGGCGTGGTTTTTGCATAGTGGTAGTTTTGGGGTCTGAGAATGACATAGACTACTTTTATATCCTAGAAAAATGCGTGGTTCCTATACATAACAATTGTATCCAACAGGAACCGTGTACTTATAAAAAATGTTTTTCACAAAACAAAACAAAACAAAACAAAACGAAACGAAACAAAACAAAAAGGACGGGACGGGACGGGACGGGACGAGACGAGACGAGACGAGACGAGCATGAAGATGCCAGACGTCACCTGTAGACGCATAACCACGCCTGACGAATTCATAACGAAGCATAACGACGCGAAACGGC
Source organism: Lacanobia wlatinum (assembly GCA_947578705.1). NCBI lineage: Eukaryota > Metazoa > Arthropoda > Insecta > Lepidoptera > Noctuidae > Lacanobia > Lacanobia wlatinum. The sequence goes on along the minus strand of OX388043.1, from coordinate 12,514,883 downwards.
GCATAACGTCGCATGACGACGCTAAAGGCTCGATGGCGCTCACAATAACCAGAGCATTAACAATGCTTTGGTTTTGATTGAGGATAATATGATTTCCATATCTACAAAATGGCAGCGAATTAATCAATCGATCGATCTTATTCAGTTTGTGAAATATCTCTTATATCTGTCCAATATTGGAGGAGAAAACAGTCGAGAGCCAAAACCTTGAATTATGACTTTGTATATACAAAGTCTCGCCACCAACATTTCCGCTTAATCTTACAAGCCAAGATACCCCAACATGCAATATTATTAAAAACAGCGGCCGAGGAGTCCTTTTGCAGCAGTGCAAAATGACGACGACGACGTGTCGCCAAAGAACGAGTGGGTGGCCTTAACGCCGTTTAATTTTGTTTAGGAATTCTACCGCCCAAATTACAGCTCCCAAAAGAACACCTTTGTATTCAGATCACATTTTGATCAGGCGGTCCGTTCTTACACATTACACATTAAAACGCGAACCAAGTCCACCACGCGAACTAAGTCGTGGGCAACATCTAGTCTATAATACTTCGGTACTTTATCGATTGCCTAGTTGACAGACTGAGTTGATTAATAATTACTATCACCATAAAAAGCAACAAGCCAGCAACAACAAGCAACAAATTATAAATACAACGAGCCATGCACATGACATGAATGATATACGATAGGAACTTCTACATTACTCAACCTATCGTGAATTCGTGACAGCGGACCGTCATTTGTTTGACAAACGATTGATGCATCGCAGGTCCTGGAATTCAGGAAATAGTATAAAGGTTCGGTAGAATAAACATTTAAACAAAGTACCTACCTATTGTTTGGGGACGAAGTGTTGGGTTCTTAATCTTATTGAACTTTCCCCAACCCGGACTAAGTGACCTTTTACACACCTTTAAGACATTTCGGTTAAGTAGGTTTTCCGTTGTAATATACACAGAATAAAGGCCTACGCACACCGGGACGGAATGGCAGAAGATTTTGCCACCGGACAGCGCACACTAGCCGCTTAGATCCCGAGAAGGAATGCCGCGGTACCGCCCACCGAAATGCTAACTGTGGAATTCCGGTGGCCAGATGTGCAACGGGATCACTTAGCGCGCTCTGCAATGGTCTCAAGAAATCTTTTTCGTTGCCACGGAATCTATTATTTAGAATTATATAACATTGTCATTTATATCGAAGGTATTACTACTAGATAAGTTTGAATGTCCTTTGGTAAAAATACTTTGGCATTCCGTCCCGGTATGCGCAGGTATATACGAATCCAAGATCAGTTTCGGTTCCATAAACTTAACTTGTGTGGACTTATCGATGATGTATCAGCATCTTCTGGAGAAATGTGTCAAGAACCAGACAGATGGGGAGCTACTGTCAAAAAGTTTTGAAATCCTGGCTAATACATGTTAAGTTTTTTTATGAAATGTCCATTGGCCCGTACCTCCACTTTTTTAAATAACTGAATCTGGTGTGCATAACGTTAAATCGAATTGTTAAGCCGGTTGCGTTACAATGGGGCTGACAAGTCCCTAAAAAACGTTCCTCACAAGAAGAAATGTACCATTAACAAAAAAAAAAAACTTGTCAAGTGCGAGTTGGACTCGCGTGCAAAGGGTTCCGAATGAATTTCATTTTTTTTCAACATGTTTTTAACACTACAGACTTCCTGTAATCTATAGGTAAAGATCTATCTCCACTTTTTTCAAAATTTTAGGCTCAGTAGTTTCGGAAGGAGGGGAATGGTCATTTTTTGTCTAATTTCTTGAATAATTTCAAAACCATTTATTTTAAAATTATGAAAAAAATATAAATAAAACCCTTACAGTAAGCCCTTTCATTTGATATGTCACACGATTTTTGATATTTACTAACATAGTTTTAAGACCCCTGTTACTAACACTTATGGACAGTATTAGTCTGAATAATAAACGAATTGAATTGAATTGATATTGTTCAAAAAACGTTTTTTCTGTAATTTTCTAGTTTGACCCCCAAAAGTGACCCCCATATCAAAAATTTAATCATTTACGTAACGCTTCCATGTTGGTCACAGAAGTCCATATGTGTACCAAATTTCAACAGGATCGTGAGTGCATCCGGAGAAAACTAGCTGTGACAGACGGACAGACAGACACCCGAGTGATCCTATAAGGGTTCCGTGTTTTGTTCGGAACCCTAAAAACACGTTTCTTGTATGAGAGCGCCTCTCATTTTAATTTTATTTTTTTTAGTATTTGTTGTTATAGCGCCAATAGAAAGTGCACTGAAAATTTCAAGTGTCTTATAGTATTACGTTTCGTGAAATACAATCCGCTGACAGACAGACGGACGGACAGACGGCAGCGGAGGCTTAGTAATAGGAGTCTAAAAACAAAAACTGAATGGCAATTATTATTTTGCATATTTTTTTGCCTTAGTGCAGTACTTATTAACATAGTCGTAAGTTTTACTTTTTATTTTTTAGTTATGAATACTCGAATAACGGGTTATTCTAGGCTAATTGAAAGTAAGTTCTTCCTCCACTGATTGCTCTGGAACGCAATGTGTTAGGAATTCAAGATAGGTATCAATCCACTGCAGTTATGAATACCTGAAAGAAAAAAGTGTATATTTGGCACACACAGATACACACAATGTAAGTTTCTGAGGTTATTTGTACCTCATAAACTGCCTATAATCGTGTAGCAAAATTGGTTTTCTACTATAACAGCCAACGTAGGTATCACAAGGTCATAAAAAATAAGAGCCAAAAAAAGTAAACCGTAAGCCGGATTTCAATTAAAAAAGTGTAACCTGCTTCCGACATCCGTAATGGAAATGATATTTACATTTTGCACCGCTTTCCCGACCATTAAAAATGTTACTTGATAGCCACCCAAATTGCCTTTCTACGCATTTTAAAACATCCCTCTCTACGTAGCGAATTAAATTGAAAAATCGACCAAGTGCGAGTCGGACTCTCACACAAAGGGTTCCTTATCAAAACCGAAAAAAAAACACAGCGCACAAACGGACATATTCACGGAAGCCTAGTATAAAGCTGCCAGTCCACTGTCGCGGAGCGAGGCAGCGGAGCAGAGAAACGGAGGAATTTGAACCAATGGAATTGCTTAAAATCTCCGCACCACGTGAGTCACTGATATTTTATACAATTCCATTGGTTAAAATTTCTCCGTTTGTCCGCTCCGCTGCCTCGCTCCGCGAAAATGAAGAGGCAGCCTTAGGGTTCCGGTTTTTATTTCATAGAGCAGTCGTATGCAAGAATATAATAAATAAATATACAGGACCCTAAAAAAACAAGGCCAATTTTAAAACCGGCTCGCTTAAAATTGCAGTAAAAGATTATGTTAGATTTAATCGTAATCCATTAATTAAACTTGACGGATATTACTTCGACGGATTTCTTTCTGAAAAAGATATCATGATTGAAATTCTCTTTTATTTCCTTTAGTAAAGTAAGGCTTAGTATTTCCCTGGCGTATTATTTTCACGTACATTTTTCTCTCTTATTTTAAGTTGACCTAATGGTGACCTTTTCATTTTTAGGACTTTTTATTTTAGACTCGTTGACATGCGACCCAGAGGGTATTCTATGAATAGTAGGAGTATTTTCTGAAATATAATAATAGCACAAGTGTGTTAAACTACTCTCTAAAACGTTTGTCATTTGATTTTCAGTTATTAGTTAACTCATAGAATCTCCGTTACAGTTTAGGTTCAATCATAAAAGTGATATATCTATTGTTAAAGAGACTTGAAACATAATTATTTTAAAAAGACATGGTCATTACAATTATACCGTTGTGCTATAAATGTGATCCCAATTTAAATACAAGACATAATATTTAGTTTCACAATGCCCACTCGGGGTCTTTATAATAAGAGGTCACAATATCTGCTTGTTTACCTTCAACTAGCCTAGTTGTGTTATTTATTTTATTTATTTTTTATTTAACAATTTATGTACACACATTACATAGAAAGATAAAAAGAAGGAAACAGAAAAATAGGTACAAAGGTAATGCTTATTTCAAAAGAAATCTCTTCCAGCATACCTGCGAAAGGAGAGTTGTATAAAAGATATGTAGACACCGTGTGTAAGAGGTATAAGTACTTACAAATAAAACAATAAACTTTAATATAACATACAATACATAAATTTTACTAAAATAAATATGCACTAATACATAGGTACTAAATAATATTATAAGATAAATAATAACACATACTTATATGCAACTACCACGGTAAAGAAAGGTTTCTTTCACTCTTCTTTTAAAAACTGAAAGAGATAAATAAATAAATAGGTTATGTTAAAACATCATCTGCCTAGCCTTTTCATGACTATATTGGGGTCGGCTTCCAGTAAAACCGAATTCAGCTGCATACCAGTATTTTACGTGGAGCGGCCTACCAGACCTCCACAACCCATTGACTGGGTAACACGGTAGTTCTTGGCAAGACTGGAGTCAGATTTTACTGGCTTTTGACAACCCGTAACGACTGTTAAAGATCTACAAATGGCAGCCGGGACCCATTATTTCCGAGGCACGGAGGAAACTCGGTATGTTAAGATGGTCACCCATCCGCAGACCAACCTTGGCAACCGTTGCAAAACCTTGAAGATCAACCCGTGAGGCTGTTATTCTTTAGTCACACGCCTCACTCACTTATATAAAAAACCCATGTGTTTTATTCCAATCTTTAAAAAAAACTACTCCAATTAATGAAATAAATTCCCAGTATTATTTCAATGGGGAAACGCTCACTTAATCCGTCGCCAGACGATTAGCATAGATGAAGCTCTGATTAATATTAATCCGATGAATATTTATGGCGTGCAGGTAGACGGGTGAATTTTCATATTGAGGGATTAAACGCCTTCACGTCCGTTTAATGTACGTCATCTTTTAATTCATTGGATCAACGGATGAATAATAAGCGCCGTGATATAATAAATCACGATGGAAATTTATTCACCTTAAAAGATATGCCTACGCAGAATACTGTGAGATTTTCGATAAATAAATCAGTGTTGGTTGACGTAATGGGGGAGGACATGAAAAAAATTGCTTTTAAGTATATTTGTCTCTACGCTCTGTAATCCAAAGGGAAATATATAAAAATGAAGTTCGTCATCTATGTCTTAAGCCGCAAGAATTAATTTGAAATAATAAACTTGGACAAAGTGGACCGATGACCTGGTGAGGGTCGCGGGTAGCCGATGGATGCGAGACACACAGGACCGGTTGTTGTGGCGACACTTGGTCAGGCCTATGTCTAGCAGTGGTCGTCTTTCGTCTGAAGTGATGATGATGGTGATGAAAAAACTCTGATCATCATCCTCCTGCTTTTATCGTATTTTGTTTAGGTTCGGCGAAGCCTTTGTCTTTATCTGTCAGTCTATTGGCATCTAAATAGTGGCCTCTTTTCTAGTCTTATCTATCATCCTTATCCTTACTACCTTACTCGAAAATAACTCTGTCTGTCTGTCTGTCTCGCTTTCACGCCAAAACTGCTGAACCGATTTAAATGAAATTTGGTACACGGATAGTCTAGAGCCTGAGAAAGGACATAGGCTACTTTTTATCCAGGGAATATGTTCCCTAGGGACCACGCGGGCGAAGCCGCTGGCAGAAGCTAGTTTTTAATAAAGAAAAAAATATTAAATCTTTTATATAATTAAATAAAATAATAAACTTTGCTAATTTTAAAAATTTACAAAGTCAGTTCATAAAAAAATAATCAAGATTAATCACTATTACAAATGAATTAAGGTGAAGCTTATTTAATAACTACGTTATTTTAACTAGAAAATCCACGAAAGATTAACCTCGTCATCGGTAGATTTGAGCGACAACAATCCTTACCGATTTGCCGACAACGCGGCAAAGTTGTGTAAATATAAAAGCGTTTTCAAATTGAATCTATCGGTTAGGTGGCGAACGAATGTGATTCCCGACTGCCGAAACGGAGTGAGCGGACGGAGCAAGCGGAGCGGAGCGAGCTCAAATGTAATTTGCGTCGTTTCGACGATCGGGGCGGCTTTTAAAATTTCTCTTTGAGCGCTGAGAGGGTTATGTGCACATTTGTTAGTTTTTGCAGTTCATAGCTTATACCTAATATAACTATTGAGTTAGAATTTTTTTAAATATGGAAATACTTTTATGAACCAAACCGCGATCGCATCTGGTGCAATACTGAAAAATTTTGACAAATATTTCTTGTAAATTCATTTTTTAAATGTTATTTACTTTAGGTGTGGTTTGGACCGGACAAAAACCTCCCTTTTTCCTCCCAAAAACACAAATGAAGTAAAATATTGCAAGTTCAAAAGTTGCTTAAACCGAACTCAAAAAGTTCTAAAATGATCCCTTTGAAACGAAAATACCCGTAAACTTACAGGAAAAGGGATCAAATAAAGATTAAAGGAAAAAGTTGTGGTTCACAGAAAACAAACTGGTAAAGATTTGTTTACATCACTTTGCTAAAATAAATCGAATAAGAATAATATTGCAGTGTCCATTATTTCATTAAATGGAGGTCTTGTTGGGTACGCAGATGACAGTACGGTTTCAGAGAGATACTTGACCAGCGCACCAGCGGCGATGAAGTTCGTTCCTTAAGAGAGGCCATGGTAGAGCGGACAAATTTGACTTTAAGCCTTGTCTCCCAGTGGGGTGATGACAATCTGGTCACTTTTAACGCCACCAAAACACAGGCGTGTTTTTTTACCGCAAAAAGGAGTCGTTTCGACCAAACTCTTACTTTTCGGGGTAGATACATCTGTTCCTGTGACTGATCGGCTCGAGCTCCTAGGCATGGAGTTGACATCGAGTCTCAACTTCGGCGCCACTATTGAGTACAAAGCCCAAACTGCAACCAAACAGCTGGACATCCTAAATAAAGTGATGCAATACTTTAGGCCTGAACAGCTTTTAACCCTTTACAAAGCACAAGGCCGATCCTGCATGGAGTATTGCAGCCACCATTGGGATTACTCAGCTAAATACCAGCTTGCCGTATTTGACTCGGTGGAGAGCTAAGAAGCTCATTAGCGACGTCAAGAGCAAACCTATATCAAAAAAGCTTAGTAATATCGTAGGATAAGTTGGTCTAAGAGCCCGCATCCGATAAGAGTACGCAATACCCAATAGCCATAAAGTGGATTATGATACGCGGCTTAATTTGGTATTATTTTGAGGTGCAAGCTAGTAAAAAGTGCATTGTGAAAGCAAAAATTGAAACCTACAAAAACATAGAAATTCTGCACCTATGTTAAAGTAATAATGTCTTGTTTTTAAATAATTTTAGCATTATTTATTTATTTATTAATAAGGCACACCAACAACTTATTTACAAAATAAATGTTATAAATTGTCACGTCAAAGGTCCTGTGTAAATAAGCCACTTACAGGCATGCACAGCTTTCACAAAACCAGTTGACATTATTACTATACATAAAAAATACTAGACAAAAAATTGAGCAATAAAAGTAAAAATAACATTAACATTAACATAGCATTTTGGAAGCACGAGTATGTTAGCGATAAAACTACAGCTATTTAGAAAAAACTTGCATGCAATCAATTTATTCGCAGTAAGTGTTGGTACAATTTCGGTCTTGGCGTAAATAATTATTAAATAGATCCATAACACTTAGTCATAATTATGTGACATGCAAACATTTGGGTTAAATACTAATTTACAGTTAGGTATACATCATAATAGTCATAATTTGTAGACAATGACATTTGACAAGCATGACCATTGAGAAATTTATTACATTATTACGTAAATTAAAAAACAAAATAATATATTGATGTCCGATGGAATTATTGTTATTATTAATTATTCACTCTCATGTTAAATATGTCGCTTACTGAGTAGAAATTCTTTTCTAATAGCCATAATTTAAGATGTCTTGAAAATTTATTAACTGGTAAGATTTTGATAGTGTCCGGTATGGCATTAAATATGCGACCACACATTGCATAGCTATTTTTACTATATAGTGCTGTCTTAGGAATTATGGGCAAAACTATTCTATTCTTGTGTCTACTACTTTTTGGATACATTTCATGAGCTTTTTTAAATAGCTCCGGGTGAATTTTGACAAATTTAGCGCATTCAAAGATATACAGACTTGGAAGGGTTAGTATCTTGAACTTTTTGAAAAAGGGTTTGCAAGATTCCCAAGGGCGTATTCCCGCTATGGCGCGGATGCATTTTTTCTGTGCGATGAACACTCTCTGCCTTTCTGTGGAGTAACCCCAGATAATGAGCCCATATCTCAACACAGAGTCAACCTAGCCATAGTATGCCGATAATACTGTTTTTAACGCTGATGTTTTTGAGAGTTCGTATAGAACATACACGAATCTATTTATTTTGTTGCATACTTTATTTACGTGCTGACGTAAATAAAGTATGCAACAAAATAAATAGATTCCAGTTGCTTCCAGTTGCAGTGTCTATCTATCGTGATACCGAGAAATGTCGTTTCGTTTATTTCTTTTAATTTAATTCCTCTATAATTGATGTTCAACGACTTATTTTCTCGTCCATATGTACTAAATTGTATAAAATTAGTTTTTGTTAAGTTTACTCGTAAATTATTTTCGTCAAGCCATGTCATTATCGATTCAATTGTATCATTTATGTCAGTTGTATATTTATTAATGTCAGTATTATTCGATGTCATTATTAACGAAATGTCATCAGCGAACAGAAAGCAGGGGTAATTAGTAACCTCAGGAAGGTCATTTATGTAGAGTATAAACAATAGGGAACTAAGCACCCCCCCTTGGGGCACACCAGACCTGTTATGTTTATAATTTGATCTGTATGATTTTAGTTCTTGTTTACTATTGGTTTTTACAATTTCTACACACTGCATTCTATTATATAAATAACTTTCTATCCATTGAAGTGCTGGGCCCCGAATCCCGTACTTTTAAATTTTTTCTATTAACAATTTGTGTGAGACGAAGTCGAAAGCCTTCGACATGTCAAAAAATATACCTATTGTTTTAAGCCGCTTGTCTAAATTAGTCATGATTGTGTGAACTAGGTTAAAGCACGCTAATGTTGTGGACTTCCCTTTTTGAAAACCGTATTGTTCTTCCCTTAGGATATTATGTTTATTGATGAATTGAGTAAGGCGCTTATGCATGGCAGTTTCGAAGATTTTCGATATAATTGGTATAAGAGTAATTGGTCTGTAGTTATCTAGGTCTTCCTTGTTACCTTTCTTGTGGAGAGGTTTTATAACCGATTGCTTAAGTAGGCTAGGAAAACAACCATATTCAAAAGACAGGTTAATTAAAAATGTTAAGACTGGTGTTAATTCGCCAGAACAACATTTCAGAATTTTTGTTGCTATCTCATCGTAACCTACTGAATTTGTATTGTTCAACGATAGTATAATTCTATGTACCTCTTCATGACCATATGGTTTTAGGAAGATACTCTCACTAACAGATTGATTAAGGCTAACACGATTATTTTTTTGAGTAACGTTTGTTAGATTAATCCAATAGTCATTGAATGTTTCAGCAATTTTGTCCGGGCTTTTAATTACAGTATCATTGGTTCTTATGTTTCCTATGAGTTCCTTGCTCTTAGTACCGACGGACTCTTTTTTTATCAGTTGCCATGCTGCCTTACATTTGTTTTTGGAATTACTAATAAATTGATGATTGGTTGTTTTAATAGACTCATGTATGCAACGCCGTAGGAGTTTAGAGTAGTTTTTAAATTTTGTTTTATTTTCTGCAGTTTTGTTAGCGTAGTATTTGTTTCTTAATGATCTTTTGGTTTTACAGCTTGCTCTAATACCTTTGGATATCCATTTTAGGGGTCGATCCCTGTTTGATATCTTTATTCTTCTAATAGGGAAACATAATTCATAAAATAGACATACAAGCCCATGGAATTTGTCGTAAGCTGAGTTAATATTAGATTCATTAAATACCTCTGAAAACGATAGTTCGGACATACATTCTTTAAATTTATTAATGTGGTATTTGTTATAGTCTCTCTTATAAATTGAATATTCCGTCAAAGCTGTTTCTTTGTTTCTCACCGGTATACTTAATAACTGTGCAGTATTATGATCTGAAAGACCCAAGTGTAGAAGTTTAGCTTTAGCCGATTTTATGTTGCTGATTAGGTGATCCATACAAGAATTTTGTCGTGTTGGTTCTTGAATATGGAGCACTAGACCATAATTTTGAGCAATTTCGCTTAACGCCTTCGATTTATTGTTTAATTTTAGTGTGTTGATGTTCAGGTCACCTGTTATAACAATTTTTTTTTAAATTTACGTGTTATAAATTGAATCACAGTTTCAAATGTTTCGAAAAACTTGGTAATATTAGAACTTGGAGTTCTATACATGCATAAGATAAATAGATTTTGGTTCATTATCTCAATGCCACAACACTCAAAGATATTGTCAATACAGTGCTGGTTTAAGAATGATATTTCTTTAAATGTAGTACCTTTTTTTACAAGGATAGAGACTCCACCACGCTTTTGTTTCTTTGTCCTGCAGTAAGAGGCTGCTAAACTGTAGCCAGAGATTTTTATGAGATTTTCATTACCTCGTTCTATGAATGTTTCCGAGAGACAGATAATATCTGGCCTCATTTTAAGATCCGACAGCTCTGATAAATGTATTTCTATTAAATGAATTTTGCTTAGTACACCGGCGATGTTTTAGTGAACTACTCTTAAAAAGTTAGTCTCGAAAAAACGTCTGTGTACCCGCGACACAAGGGTCATCTGTTTGGGACCCACTTGTATGGTTTTCGTCCGAGGTACGAACGACGTTCTCCTCGACAGATACTACATCATTAGTTTGAGTACTAGAGTCTTTTAGTATAGGTTTAGACACCGTACGACGTCTTTGTGAAAGTAGAATATTAAATGGAGCAGGGAGATATTTTTTAAGATATAGTAACCGCTTTGTATGTTCAGAGTTTTTATAGAAATGTAAAAATTTTGAGTCGTAGTCAACCTGATCTAGAATTGAATTAATCTTGCCGCATAACCCAGAAGCATTAAAAGCGTTAAATTGGTCAGAATAATCCACAAATGTGCAGTCATTCGATTGCTTACTAATCAATCTTAAAGTATTATTTAATTTGTTTTCATTTAAGTGATCAGTTTTAGATACTTTTAACAACAGGCTAGGACATTTTAAACATTTTAAAAATACACATAAATCAGTCATAATTTTGAACGGGTTAGCGTCATGTTCGCCAACACATAGTATAACACGGTCTTCAGAAGATATCTCGAACATTTTTGCGCCATTCAATATTTCCTCTATTTTGGCGTTAGGCTTTATTATAGATATAAATTGGTATCTATTGTGACTGTTGTATTGTCTTGATTCCATCAGATTTTGTGCCAGACCCGTGCATTGTCTACCACCAAAGATAAATGCTCGTTTGGTTGGCACTTGCTTTTTTTTAACCGGCACTGGATGTGGCTGCGAATCATTGGGCGTTTCTGCTTGCGTTTGTGGTGAAACCTGACGTTTGGGCTGAGACAATGGATTTGGTACAGGTTCGGTATTTATTTCTGTTTCTATTACGGGATGAGTGGTATGTCCTATTTCCTCCCTCGTCATTGTGTTTGGTTGTAGTTTTTCTTTATATATCTTCGCCAGAGAGTCGTCGCTTTTTACAAGAATAGACGTCGTAGGACTATTAGACGTGTTGGAAAAACTATCAGTGAGTCGCCGTCTTGCATTTTTTGTAGAACTGGAAGACATTTTTTTCCTTAGTGATGAAATTGGACTAGAACAAAGGTGTTTTAGAATGGCCATTTCTTGAGTCAGGCTATTTATTTGCTTTTTCAAGTCAGAGTTTTCAAGAATAATATTATCCAGCTCGTTTTGTGTGCTTTCTAAACTTGATTTCAGCTGTTTTAACTCTTGTCTCATTTCTTCTGCGCAATAGTTTTGTACATTCGACGACAGGTCTAAACTTCTGCCCAACATGTCTTCAGATAATGTAGAATCGATTGAGTTGTTGTTTAACATGTTCATTGACCTGTGTCTCCGGAGTGTTACATTTCTTTTTGCACTATCCATTGCTATTCTAGTTACCTCTTGATTTTATGCGGAAATAGTGAAGATCCAAAATGTACTAAAAGTGGTTTGTTGATGATGTATTCGGCAGGATCGAACCTGCGACGTCGAGCGTATCATATGCGGCTTGACTAGTTATTATTCACCTAAAGGATGCAGTGAAAGCAATTCCGATCGAATGCTAATAGATGGAATTGCACTTCCATTCCCAGGTGCCAAAGAAATCACCCAAACGGAAAATATAGAAATGTCTACCTCATGGTGAAATGAGGGTTCACCCCCAAAGGAATCCTGGATAAGATGTTCCAAATGCAAGGACTGGTGGCATGAAGCCTGTACGAGCTGTAAAGGTGAAAGTATATTTATTTGTTTCCACTGAAAGTAACGTGGACACGTGAATCTATAAGATAAATTTACCTGCGTACTCTTATTCACTTATATGCGTACTCTTATCCAACAGCCCGTGTAAGACTTTTGTTATTTTTTAATTTTCCAAAGATATGATATATTTTTGTTGTTTCATGCTCGCAGTAAAAAAATTCACGACTTACTCGTAGCATGACTATTTAAACAGGTGAAGGGATTTCGGTGAAATTATTTTTTTTTATGCTTTTCGAAGTATTTTCAACTGAGTCACTTCAGGTGTTTTTCTTTATTTCCTGTAGTATCACACCTGGAACCTCTCTGACAGGAATCGTGCTTTTTTCTGGGTAAAAAGCCACTTGGCAAAAGTGTGGCTTCAAATCGGTGAAGGAATTTTCGTAATCGAATCAGTACTTTCAGAGTTTAACTTTTGTGAATGTATAAATATACAATTTATCTTCATGACCATCATCCACAGCCTCACCATCGCTCACTGCTGAGCATTCGCTTTTATTTTCCTGGCCAATTATCTCCACGCTCCTGTATAACCCTCATTCAGTTTCTAGACGCGATACAGTCATGTCATTTGCTCATATCGCTCCCGGACAACCTTGATTCTCTCCACCAGTCCTTTTTTTAAGAATAGTTAATCATCAAATGACGCGGAAGGCAGTGCCAGACTCTTACTGACTAAAACCCATTTGTGTTCCTCCTAATGCCTTTTGCGTTACAGGACCGCGGTGACTCTTTCGAACAAATTTCGCAACTCCAACACCAGTCCTTGGACGCCAATCCATCACTGCAACTCCAACAAAAAGGCTTACCTCTAAACATTCAATTATTCCGTGGTGTGAAGCCGAACTGGTGTAATACCGACCAAAATCCATTTCAAAGATTTAAAAGTCGTTACAGTAAAATGTAACAGGAAATTCAATCTGTGAGCAAGTCTCCTTCACAGTTTAAGAACAAGAATTTGGTTTAAACTAAAACTTAAAGTTCCTGGAACTTGTAAAACTGTGACTCGAATCGAAAACTAAGCTTTTGCTCAAGAATTCAAGAAGTGATGTAGTAGCACGATAGCCAAGTTAAACTTATAAGCGTAAAAGAATCTCCATTAAAATTATTGTAGACAGTTAAATGTTTCTTTTATCACATATTTTGATATTTGTAACACGGAGAGATCGATGTTTGGGAAGGCATTTACAAACATATGTCAGCGGAAACGCTGGGAGGGAATACCCTTTTTTTAAGAATGGCAAATCATGGAAGGACTCCTTCTGCTCTGGGTGCAGCAGAAGGGAATGTCAGACTCTTACTGACCAAAACCCATCTGTGTTCCTCCTAATGCCCTGTGCGTTATTGGGCCTCGGTGACTCTTTCGAATAAATTCCACCACAAAACCCTTACCTAATCCATTTGCATGAACAAAAGTTGCATGATGACAGTACATTTAAACACCTTAAAGCTATGAATCTTTCTAAAGTCAATAAAACTACAATACCACAGTCAGTACACAATGCTACCCAAAAATATGCAAATAACCAGGACCGAATACGAGTGGCCCCACTAAAACAGGAGAACACAGGAATTTACATACGTTTTCTATCCAAAACGAATAAACCTCGCTGGTATTCCAAGAATTCGCTCTACGTGGCATACATTGGTTGAAATGAGCTACGTTCAAGTAGTTCTTTTTAACCAAATTCTACAAAGGAGGAGCTTATTTTTATAGCAGAAAATAAACGCGGACTATATAATTATGTTTTTATATTTGCATATAATAGTTAAGAACACGTTTGTATTTATTGTACCCAATATAGCTAGGAAAAAGGCTAGTCAGACGATGATTTGCATATAATATTTGCTTGAGGGACGCCCACGTTAGGCAGTGAAGGTCTTCCTAAAATTATGCTGTGAAGCTGTCATCCACCAGTTTTACGTCGCTAATGAGCCTTTTAACTCGCGCGGAAAGTTGTTATGTTTTCGACTATCACAAGAGCAAAGCCGCTGGCAGAAATAAATGTTAGTTTAATTTTAATTATTTATAAATTAATAATAAAATCTTATCCTAGAGGTCCAGATCCGGTAGGTCTTGTATCGATCTCTTCACCATGTTGTGGCATTTTGGAAACTTCAGTGAGTCGCGTTTGTCAAGATTTGCATAGAACATCCTAAACTCATCAACTTGGAGTTTGTACCAGTTCAAGGCTATTAGTATTCCTATTTAGGTACTGTTGAAGGTGTATTAGCGTAGTATTAATCTAAGCTTAATAAGCCCGTTATGTGTAATTTGAATAAATGACTTTTGACTTTTCCCCAGAAGTCCAAATGTTGTTCCTTCCCTGGCAAAACTTCTTCTACCAACCAAATAAACCAAGAATAGACGTAAAACAAATTTTACTATTTCAAGCAACAAAATATGATGACGAACAATTTGTTTATTCACCATTTGTGTTCGTATGTTCCCCACAACAGCTGTTTGATTTCAATCGTCGTCAAGTGGCGTACATTTTCATTAAAGGCGAACTTGAATACGGCATTTTGAATTGCTTGGTGACGAATGGAAATTACTTGGGCGTAAATAATACTTGTGATTAAATGGGAATAGGCGTATGTATGGGATATCTTATTTAATTTGATTTGAATAGGAACATTTTTGTGTGTTTGAAAATACACAATTAATTACGCGTATGTACCACAACACTCAATAGTCCACTTCACGAATGTACAGTATGGAAAGAACGGCGACGGATTGTGAAGCTTGCCACTACTCCTGATCTGTCGACCACGACCACTCTGCCAAGAGTGTAACGACGAAGAAGAAGATGTACCACTATTGTACATAAGGTTTAAATAAATTATGATCAAACTTAGAGAGAATACAAAGTCGGTTAAAGAGAATGTATCTCTTTAACCGACTTCCAAAACATGAGGAGGTTCTCAATTCGTCAGGTATTTCTTTTTTACGTATGTACACCGATTACTCCGAGGTTTCTGATCCGATTTCTGCGTTTCTTTCGATTGAGTTCGATGCAGTATACTTGCCACTTGGTCCCGTAAAAATTTGATTCAGTTTGGTCCCGCAGTTTTTTTTTATGAGCATTTTTGCTTATTTCAATTTCTGCGTTGACAAAGACGTCGTTCAAGTATCACCACTTAAAAGTGAAAAATAGGAAACTTTTTACAAAAAAAAAATATAATCGACTTCGAAACAGAACACTACAAAGAAAAAAATTACCTTAATTTCGGAAGCCGGTGTTTTTGGTTTTGTTTCTTTATTTTATAACACCGACTTCCGAAATTAAGTCGAACTCTCACAAGAAAGGTTGAACCGAAAAAAAAACACGTTTCTTGTATGGGAGCCCCTTTTAATTTTAATTTGATTTGTATTATTTAATGTTATACTGGCAATACAAATACACACTCTGTGAAAATTTCAACTGTCTACCTATTACGGTTCTTAGACAGCCTGCTGATAGACAGTCGGACTTACGGACGGACAGACGGTCGGAAAAGACGGACTAAAAACGATAATAAGAAAAAAAATTGGACCTAAGATTTTTAAAAGTAAAATCATTTTCATAGTTCCTCTTTATAAATTATAGCCTAAGTTATTGTGATGTGCTGTAAAGTTTCACCGAATCGTTCTTGCGTGAAAGAGTAACAAGCATTCATCCACCCATCCTCACAAAATTTTATATTTATAATATTAGTAGGATTACTGGGATGGAATTTTCGGTTAGACTAATTTCAAAATAAGGAGCTTACTGCGTGCACACACAAAAGACCAAAACCTCAAAGCAGATTTAAAGTTCCTTTAAAGTCCATAAATCAGGTGGTACCGTCAGCAAAATAGTTAAGTATGCAGGCAAGAGATTCTTTATAATGTTACTTGTACACAGCTTCTCGCTTGTACCTTCCTCAAGGGTGCTAATTAAATATGTAGTTTTCTTTTCATGTGCTGAGCAATCAGCTGTACCTTCAATTCCGAAACGTGTCAATCAAACTGAATTTACTCAATTCTTTCTTAATTTTTCTTTACAATACCAGTGACTTTTTTATCTCTCTTTAGATCTTTCTGAGACTAAAAATATTACTTTTGAAACGATAAATTACTAAGGACATTATCAAAACAAACAAAAGTATTCGCATCTTCCTAGTAATTAAATCTGTGGAATTACATCATTCGTCTAGCTCCCAGTTTGCAAGTAATTGTAGGGCATATGCAAGACGTTCTTATGATTTTATTTCTAGTTTGTACACCAAATTATTTTGTTGACTGTACATAACTGCGATATTTCAATAGTTTTAAAGTCGGTCGCAGACGCTACCACGTCAGGATTTCCTCGGAATATAGTAAGGCTCAAGTGGAACATGGGGATTTAATAAAAGTTTTTGACATCCAGCATTCTCTGTCATTTTGGCACTGGCTTTTGTGAGCATTTCAATTCATAATTGAATGAGAAATGAGATTGAAGGCTTTTTTATCACGTTAACCCTTTTTGGCCATCGATATGTTATAAGTGATTTAAAAGAGTTGATGAAGTGATTTTATCGTTATTCAATTGACATCATAACTTTTAAATTCAGAATCATAATTCCAACCGTCGTTATCATTTGCTTAAAAATGACTGTGAGATATTTTTTAGGTATTTAGCCAACAACGCATAAGGAAGCTGCTTTCTCGTAACTATGTTTTCCAAACTTTAAAATAAATTATGAAGAGGACCAAGATCACCGATTGGATGAACCAAGGTTACCGATCTAGCCCGAAGGGTCGTCGTACTGAAGTGGCAGTGGGCAGGGCACATTGCTCGCAGAACAGATGATCAATGGGGCTGAAAAGTTCTGGAGTGGCGACCGCGTACCGGAAGACGCAGCGTTGTACGGCTTCCCTCAAGGTGGACCGATGACTTGGTGAGGGTCACAGGTAGCTGATGGATGCGAGACGCACAAAACCGGTTGTTGTGGTAATGCTTGGGCCGGCCTATATCCAGCAGTGAACGTATTTCTGCTGATATGATGATGACGGAAACCGATCACTTCTCCGAGTTTTTTTTTGTTCGAATTTCATATTACCGAAACCTATTGCTATCCGCCGTATGGTGTCGGCCGGTGCCGTATGGTGCCGTAAAAGAATAATACCATCCCATCACTTCCCGTGGGTGTCGTAAGAGGCGACTAAGGGACTCGTCAGAGAATGGGCAGCAGCGTTCTCTGTAAAAAATCGAAACCGTCCATACACTGCGATTGCCAAACCGCCTGCCAAGCGTGGCGATTATGGCAACCCCCCCCCCCCCTTTTGCGGGAGGCCTATGTCCAGCAGGTCTTTGGGCTGATATGATGATGATGATGAAACCTATTGACCAACGTTTGTGCTATAAGCATCATTTGACATATTTTTAACTCATCGAAGTTTCATGTGTCATAGGTATTATTTTACCGAACTATATTTCGCTGATTTACATAATAAATTTTTGCTACTGGCCATATTTTCACGACACCGAAACAACGTTTTACGGAATATCATTTGGTCACAAACATATAGCCGGCCGGGACTTGGTAGCATTTTCAATATTACATAAAATAAAATAGTGACATAATTCAATATGTTGTGCTGCAAAATTTAATGCCAAAAACGAATGGCTGCAAAACCGACTTCACTCAGTCTTGTCTGCCCTACCCCTAGAGTGTCGTATTTAAGCCCGCGTAGGCGCGCTCGGTGGGGCAGCCTGCGAGCTGAGGATCAGGTGGTTTGAAGGCCGGCGAAGCCGGCCAGCAATCCAAAGCTGCGGTGGTGAGCGTTAAAGCAAGTTAGTTTCTTGAAGAATCCTTGTTTGCATGCTTCTTGCTATTACCACTTAAACCACTTGTTAACCACCAACACCACCACAACACCACCATTACACCACTTAAAACAGTGGTATATTGAATGTCCGGAAACATAATACTTCGAACAAATATTACTTTGGTTAAGTGTAGCTTCGGTAAAAAGGTTTTTGACCAAATGAAACGTCAGAGTAATGAAAAAAACCGAATTGATAAAAGGTCAACTGATACAGTGGCAGACGTGACTTCGATGAAGTGATAAACCAGCTGAGACACACAGACAGACTTAGTCACACCATAAGGGTTCCTTTTTACCATTTTTGTACAGAACCCTAAAAACGAAACGATAATAGTTGAAAAGTTTTAGGCGAAATGAAATTCGGTCAAATATTAAAGCCCCAATAATCACTTCAAAAGCAACATTGATCATAAAAGCAAATAGAATATTTTGCGTTTCATTTCACTGCAATGCATTTGAAGCTAGTTCATCTGTGTTGAGAACAATGGATGGATATTATCAATGGAGGCTGAATGACAATGGATACGATTGTCCGCCTCTCCTAGTGGAAATCTTGCTTCTGAAGGCTATATCCGATCTTCGGTCGTAGGCTTGATGCATACATATAAAGTATTTTAATTGGATGTAAGTGCTTACAAGTTAAAGTTCCTAAAATTGTTTGTAATTAACATTAAATTAGAATCTGTAACCTAGAGCCGACATGAATGAACTTCTTGGTGTCATCTGAAGTAATACAAAAATATGTTTTTTTTTTTTATTTTGTTTTGCTTACGCATGAAAGTGTTCTTTTTTATTTTGTTAAGTACTGTATTGTTACTATTTTGTGTTCCTTAATGTTTCCATGGAACATTAACTTTTGAGATTGTTTTGTCTTTTTCACATGTTTTATTGCCATTATGTGACACCACAAACTTGATAACTAACATTAGTATTTTTGAAACAATGTCATTAAGTTTATCCTAACTAATAATTTTGTTTGGTAGGTACCTATTTAACCCTGAAAAAGTTTGCGTACAAAATCAAAGTAAAATACATTTCCTGAAACAAACGACTGGAGCCGATATTTTTAAAAGTACTTTGAGACCAATCCCGGGAGTTTTAGCGACTTAAAACTGAAACCGGAATTCGCGCACACAGAGGGAGGGATTAAGGAAAAGCTCACAAATTTTAACACTGAATATGTCAGGTTCTGCATAAAAGGATTGTCCCAAAATGTACTTTGTAAAATTGAAATTGAAAAATTGTTTTATTTTAAAATTAAAACGAGTTAACGGCGCCAAAAGGAGCGTTGGTTTTTTTTTGTAAGCTCAGAATATTTTTCTTCTTATCGTGTGGGCAGTAAAGTCTAACGACCCCACACACCCTAGTGTCAGAGTTTCTAAACCGCCTCAAGGGTCTCTGACATGGTTTATTTGACGACCGCCATTTGGCGGCCGGGACCACCGGCTTATACGTGCCTTCCGAAGCACGGGATCATCTTTCTAACAGACAATCAGATGATTCAAGCCTGCAATGTCCTTGCCAAACTGGAACTTTACAAAGTATGCTTCCCATGGGAATCGAACCCACGACCACCGGGTCACAATGTCAAACGCCTAAACCACTCGACCACGGAGGCAGTTAGTTAGCGCAGAATGTTGAATTATTTGGACAATAACAGTACCTGCTGTATTTTTAAATGTTTTTGAGTTGGAAAAGCTGCATTTCTTTAGAAAGAAGTGGTTTCTTTGTATTTATATTTGTATGCTTATCTTTTTTATCTATACTTTTTAATATATAAAGCTGAAGAGTTTGTTTGTTTGTTTGTTTGCTTGAACGCGCTAATCTCAGGAACAACTGGTCCGATTTGAAAAATGTTTTCAGTGTTAGATAGCCCATTTATCGAGGAAGGCTATAGGCTATATATCATCACGCTAAGACCAATAGGAGCGGAGCAGTAATGAAAATTGTGACGCAGACGAAGTTGCGCGGGTCAGCTAGTTACCTAATAATAAAATAAACACCTTTTTGTAGCCAACACTGCTTTTCACTATAAGTAGTATAGACGAAACGTATTCATAGCTTGCTATCCTTCTTCTTCTTTTAGAGTCAATGGTTAACTCCTTAGATTTTTGGGCCCAGTAAGTGGTCACGTCAATTGCAGCGTCGGTGGCATTCATCAGATCCCCCAAAATGCAGGTGCACTTGGGGCACTCCAACGTGCGGCTCATGTTCTGAACGGGAGCACCGCACTCACATTAAGTAAGACCACATCTTTATCAGAACTCCAAACGCTTATATGATGACCATAATAATAATAATTTCATTTGTTTTCCATATAACAGAGATCCATTGGGTTGGTCACAATAGTCCTATGCTAATTAATACTTAATTGATAACACCGACAATGTACAGGTGACAAGTGACCTCACCGACGGGCTGTCATGTCTACAGGACATAGCGCCTAGAACGCTGCTGGGGCTACCACGGTGTCTCTTTAGCGGAGAGATCGCTTTCTTACGGCATACAGCATTAAAGCAGCCAGTTTGTGACTCAGTGAACATAGATGACGCGCTAAGGAACCGAGGCAGACGCAACGGCATAGAGGGGACTCGAGTCGGTACCTCTTGGGCCTTTCTCCATACAAATGCATTCCGCTGTTTTCTTCGTGGGTAATGCTACTAAAGCATTGTTTTTTTTTTCCGAAAAGTCATAAGTAATAAGTCATTTATTTCAAAACAACATAAATTGTGTAGAAAATAAAATAAAAACATCGCTAGCAAATAATACAAACAAACAAATAAACAATACAAACACTAAAATACAGTTAATTAATGAATTAATACCAAATAATATAAATAAAAATGGAATGTCAAGATTATACCTACTTAAATGAAAAAAGAAATGTCACAATAAAAATAAACCAAAATGAAAAAAAAAATTACAATAAAAATGGAATGTCAAAATTATACCAACTTAAAATTAAAATTAAAAAAGAATCGTCATAATAAAAATTAACCAAAGAGAAAAAAAAAATAATAATAAGAATAATAATCCACATTCATTGTAATAAATTCAAAATCAACTAATTATATTATCGCATGTCATCTATAAATTCGTGGATGCTATAATAGGCCTTCCTCAATAAATATGTCTTTAATTTATTTTTAAATAGGTTTGAGCTAGTTATGCTTTTAAATTCTAAAGGTAACTTATTGTAGAGAAAGACAGATTGATACCGTGTACTATGATGAACCACGTTCAGTTTTGGTTGGATTAAGTTCGGTAAGTCTTTCCTACGAGTCTTATCTCTAGCTTGTTTTTGTTCATTTGTTTCAATATTGTGCAAATTCTTAACAAGTTTGGTTAGCAATACCAGAATATAGAGGCATGACACAGAAAAATCGAGATCGAATTAACACGTGCCTGTATCATTTTCTTTTTTCCAAAACACAATTACTTAAAGAATTATGACAATCCAAAACCCGAAAAAACAGCCCGTTTTTACCGCCATGTTCAGATGACTATCAGACAAATTTGATAAGTTTTTAACAAAACAGAAAATAATCAGTCCAGTTTTGAAGAAGAAAACAGCGGAATACAAAACGTCTTTTAGTCAAGGTTTTTATAGGTAAAATCAGCCTTAGCTGCAGTTGACGCTTTCGCACTTGATAGAGCACAGTGCGACGCATCGGCAATAGTTTCTTCAAATACCTATTTTTCAAATTCCTCGGGACTAGCGTCTCTTCTTAAACTGGATCTGTAGAGCATTAACACAACATTAACATTAGAGCGTTATTAAGTTGAGACCATAGACAAAGTTAAAAGAAACTCTTCTATTTCAAACTCCTCCATTCTTGCACCAAGATTCTAATATAAAATGTTTGTTCCAGAGTCTATTATCATAGTGAATATTCAAGCAGCGACGGCTGCAAATAATTTATTGCGACAAAAAGCTCGGGTTTATTGGAATGGTTCTCGGAACCCCACGGAACCCTAATAATGAGTTTTGGACGAACAGATGGAAGACGTTTTCATTTAGATACAGTTGCTGCGTCGTTTTTATTTACTTTTTTGATTTACTAGTTTTTATTTGATTATAGGATATGCGGGAAATGAAACAAGATTAAGTGCAAGTTTTCTAATTCATGTTACCAGCTGTTTACAATCAGTGAAATTTGTAACATTTTGTTCACAATAGTTAACATCAAAATTCGTTCACTATTATAACCGAAGTAACAGCTCCTCATATTCAACAACTAATGATCGGGCGTTATAGAAGCTTGGCCATTAAGATGTAATTGCGTACGTACTCCTTACTTGAGCTTCGACTAAGATTAATAAGTGTCTGCAAAATCAATTCATGCACAAGTTATTATGTCTACCTTCTTGTTGCTATTCCACCAATTCGGACTAAGCGGTTTATTTGAGACTCGCACAAGACACATGAAAGTAAAATAAGTAAAACTAACCGTTATAAAAATATGTTTACACAGTTTAGCTACATCCTGAATTTAAATACTACTAAGTTATTCGGTTATATCAGATTTATGTACCTTTATTTAAGTTTGACTGGATTTTGCCTTCGAAAAATCTAAAATCTCCACTTCTGCCAGAAGACCTGGAGATCGAACAACAAACCATGCGGTCTTGGGTTTGCATGTTGGCCACGTAGACCATGGGCTAGCTAGATCAACGAGGAAGTGAAGCATTAAAAAAAATCATTATCATTACTTCAGCTGAAAGACTTCCACTGCAACAAGCCTTCCCCAAGAATATGGGGGATACTCTTGGGGAAGTCTTTCTCTTATACTGTGAATCGTCGTGGACCATCTGTTGAACTTAATAGTAGATTAAGCACCGAGAGGATAAAGCAGTGTCTTATGTCACGGGCGTCACCTTGAATCCCGAACCTAATAAACCGCGCAAAGCGAGGGTGTTTAGAGTTTAACTCACGAGCGAGGCGACGGAGTTAATGCAAGAATCCTGAATGCAGTGAGGGATTCAAGCTAGTCCAAGTCAAAGATACCTTTAACCCTGAGGAGCATACTCAACTTCTCACACTTTTGAGAAAATTGTTCGCAAGTCATGAAGAGAGGTGACTGGCGGCGAGCGGCTCCCGTTGGCCTCCAAGTTGAATTTCAAATTCAAACTACATTATTGACCACCGGCCTATAATATTGTATTGAATTTCATTGTAACCCGCGGGGATGACTTACTTTAAGTTGAATTTGCATGACTTGAAAAGAAACTTACTTAACACAGGCGTCTTCCACACATCGCTACAACGACCAGCTCTGTGTCATAGCTCCACTTTGTGGAAAACCCGCCAACGCCATTACTTCCAGTACACGGTACTACACAACACAGTACTAACAACAAACTTATCTTCGATTAACATTTCGAGTAAATTCATCACAGTAATAATAATTTAAGTCCCACTTGTGTTGCAGCAACTTTGCAGCGCCGGCATAACTTGTCGAGTTGCGGTTACTCACGCTCAGTTAAACTAAAGCAGTTGTTCCCAACCTTTTATCATTTCCAGCCCAAATTTTCGTCTAAAATCATGGAAGGCCTAAAGCACACCGTTCGATTATACCTTTAACGTTAAGAGGAAAAAATCCGGTGGTGGTAACAAAACCACCCTTGGGAATAAGGGGTTAGAGCGAAACTCTAAGGAGAAATGACGTATACAGAATTTGCGCTATGATAATGTCCAGTGACTTCATTAATATCCTAAAATATAAAATTCTTCCGTTACTGAGTGAGTGACTGAGTCAGTGACTGACAGACAACGCACAGCCGAAACTACTGGTCTTAGAAAGCTAAAATTTGGCATGTAGCTCCCCTACACTCCGTCGGGGAGCACTAAGATAGGATTTCCCGAAATTCTTACGGGAACGAGAAAAACGGGATATACGCGTACGAAGTCGCGGGCGAAAGCTAGTTTGGTTATATTCAAGTTACTGCTACGTAAGGGTTGTTGGCATCAAGAAATTTTTGTCTAGTAGGTACCTACCAAAAAAATTATAGGTAAGTAATATTATATTAATTATAAATGCGAAAATGAGTTTTATGTTTTTTTATGCTATCATTTTAATAGTTGGATGGGACTCTGGGTTGGGTTATAGGCTACATTTTCCGAAAATAAATGCACTCGCCTTAATATAGATTTTACTAAAGTAACATATCTATCATAGCACCTAACTATTAATATACTATTTATTTTTCGAGTCGCTGCACCCCCTTGCGTTTCTCTAGGCTCTCCTAGTAAGGTGCGACTCAAAAGTTGGGAAACCCTGAACGAAAGTAACTTTCATAGCGAATGGAAATGTTAGCGAGTTGTCGGATGTTGCCATGTGCTGTCAGTTTTATATAGTTTTACGTCGAAACTTCGCGTTCCGGGTGAGTTTATGATTCTTCGCGATAGCACGTGTAAGAGGAAATGAAATAAGTTTTTTTTAATACTCTATTTAGTAAGGAATTGGCTTGGCATTGATGATAATGTTATATTTGGCAAATAAACTTTTTGTTTTATTTTGGTTGTACCATCATAAAATGCGCCACTAAAAATTTAAATGTAAAGGCATTTTATTTCAATGATCAAATTTGGGCATCGATTATCCGCCCCAAATTTGACCATTGAAATAAAATACATACAAAATCAGTCATACAACATTTGAAGCATGTTTGAAAATCTTACTTAAAATCCTTTTTTTTTAGGATAGGAAATCATCAAATTGTTGGCTCCTGCCGTGAAGGAGTGTCAGACTCTTCCTTAGTAAAACCCATCCGTGTTCTTCCTAATGCCCTTTGCGTTCCAGGGCCGCGGTAACTCTTTTCAACAAATTCCGTAACTCTGGCACAAATTCCGCAACCCTGGCGACTTACAACCCTAATCTGAATTTAAAGCAACAAAACAAGGAATTCCGTAAAGGACAATAAACTCACGGTGGAACATTTAGTCGTAACAAAGTTTCATTGCAAATGGAAACTGTCTGTTCTAGGACATCTTCATGTCAGTTATATTCATTTCCCTCCTTCCAAGTAGGTGTCATAATATTTACTAGCCTGTATTCTTATTACCTAGATATGGAAAATGTAACAGAATAATCGCCAAACCTAAAAAAGGGATCATTGTTGCCGAACTGCAAATTCTCGATAAAACTTTGAGCAATGTACGGTGTCAAACGTCTCGAATCGTACTAGTTGGAATTGAATTTAGAATGGATTATAAAGATCGTGTTAATGGTACATTGACCTAATGCCTTAATTTGGCTTGACAAATATTGAGAAAATAGAATATTCTTTATTGTACACTAAAAATAGTTACATAACTGTTTTACTTACTTAAGGTTCTATGACCCCTAGCTGGGGCAGAGGGCATCCACAGTAGTTCTCCATCACGAGCGGTCTTGAGCTTCACGCTTCACTTCACTCCACGTCAGTTCGATGCTCGTCGCTTCTGCCAACACGGTGCGTCGCCAGGTTTGTCGGGGACGGCCACGCTTCCTTTTCCCTTGAGGATTCCAATCCATAGCCTGTTTGGGAATATGATCGGGATCCCTCCGTAGCGCGACACCAATCCACCTCCATTTACGACGCTTTATCTGGCGGTCGATCGGGTTCTCGTGGCATTTCTCCAATAGCTCTACGTTAGAGATCGTCTCGGGCCAGTAAATCCCGAGGATACGGCGAAGGCATCGGTTGACGAAGACTTGAATTTGGCGTGAGATGTCCTTGGTTACCTTCCACGTTTCGCATCCGTAGAGCAGCACGGATTTGACATTGGAATCGAAAATTTTGAGTTTGACTCTTCGGGTCAGTTTCCGTGATTGCCAGATAGGTCTCAGCTGCACGAAGGTAGTTCGGGCTTTGGCAATCCTTGAAGTGATGTCATCTTCCGTTCCTCCGGTCTCAGACACGACACTCCCGAGGTAAGTAAACTTGTGGACGCGTTCCACTGCCTCTGTGCCGATAAGCAACGGTGTAGAATTCTTCACTCCCGTACGCATCTCTTGGGTCTTCCTGGTGCTAATATTAAGACCGGTTTTCGCTGCCTCCTGGCACAGGTCGTTCAATTTTGCTTGCATGTCAGCGTGTGCATGACTCAGCAGGCATAGGTCATCGGCGTAGTCTAGATCTTCCAAGACGTTGGATAATCCCCACTCTATCCGGCGGCCCCTTTTGTCAAATATGCGAAGCATATTTCCGTCGAGAACGACTAAGAAAAGAAGAGGCGAAAGGAGGCAGCCTTGACGGATACATGCATGGACTGCGATATCGTCCGACATAACTCTTTTACACAAACTTAATTCGGTAGTTACAATGGCGAGCGGTCTTGTCGCTAACTGCGATATCTATCTGGTTAAGAAAAACAAAATACTGGGAGAAAAAAAGCAGAAACTTTAATCTTCTCAAAAGTACACAGTCAACTGTTTATCGTATTTATAACAAACTTCTTGCAAGTAGGAAGTTTACACGGAAACTGCGGTATGTTAGTTTTACGAAGGAACTTGTCACTTGCCGAGCTACGAGTACGAGTGCTCGATAAAACTGAGCAATGTGCTGTTTGAAACGTCTTGAATCGTACAAGTTGGAATTGAATTTAGAATGGATTATGGAAATCGTATTGGTGGTTGGTTGGTTGGTTGGCGTAATTAAAAATATTTAAGTGTGGAAACCTATTTGTTGTTTTGCTCATCTTTTGGGAAATGGTAATGGAAGAATAGTTTTCCATTTTTGTATATATTTTTGTGCGTAAGTATTAAACAATTAAATTAAGTGCTTTAAAACAGTAGAATGTGTGTCTCTACGTACCTAATCTGGAACTGTATAAGGGCGCCTTCAAATTTGTTGCAAAGGGCTGCGTTGCTTTGTTAATCTACACAAATAATAGACACATATTATTCAGCGCTACTGCCGCGCGGCATTTGTGACAAATTTAAAGGCGCCCTAAGGTTTACACCCAATATGTGTTTTTTTTTAACCAGAACAAGACAAGACAACAGCAAGAAAAACACGAAGGTGGCCGCTAAGATTTTTCTACGGCATGCTTGATGCTGGAGGTATAAATTCATATGTAATACTCAAGGCAAATATTCGCAGGAGTAAACTGAAAAGGAACTACTTTCTAAGAAACCTATGCCTTCAATTAGTACAGCCCTACGTGAAACGCCGCCTTGATGAGGTCAAAAATTTGCCCCAATCTCTTAAAATGATAATGCTTCATGTTTTGGGAGTAGATTAAGAAAACAGTGCTCAGGTAGCCCAAGCTCGATCAACTTCAAGTTCCCGCTACTATTTATGCACTAGAGCCAAAGATAGGAAGGGCAGAGAGAAATGTGTTAAGTGCTCCAAAAATATATGTGCATAACACAGGTTACCTATTTGTCACCAATGTATCTAGATTTTCAGATTTGTACTATTTTTTTTTCCCTTAAGCATTCCATTAATATCCAAAAAACCTTGTAATAATTGTTTAAGTTTATTAAAGTTTAATATTTTGTTAGTAATCATTTTTTTATTTTGGGGTCACCCATGACCCATGTTGTGGTTCATTTAATTAAATTTGGATGTTGTAGTTGTAGGGTTAAAAATCATATTTTGCATCACTTTGTAGTTATAATATTTCAATTTAACCGGCTTGGTGTACTTGTAACGATGGTTTTTCTTGTCGAAGAATAAATAACTTTTTGATTTCTGGTTGTCTGTTTCCATATTTCTATCGATATTGGTTGAGGCACCTTTATACCTGACAACCCTAGACAATTTATGCCTACTTTTCAGAAACACCAAACCAAATCAACTTATCTTTCAAAAATACCTTGTCCAGTTGGACTTGCCCTTTAACAGCTCTATCAAATGGCAAGTCCACCTGCAACATCTCACTATCACCACAGCAAGGGGTCTGGCGACTAATTGTACGTCACCAAGGCGATGGAGGAACATTGATAATTCCAGCCAGCGACGCCGTTTGCAATCACCTTGTGTGTGTTTTTGTGTTTCTTTATGTGGTCTTTAAGACGCCACAGGTGCGATAATTTCATGCCTTTCTACATAGTGTGAATGTTCTGAATATGGTGTGCCTAAGTATCAAATTCATTCAAAATGCACAGACTACGTTAAGAGTAGTCCGTAGGCTCGTATCAAATCCCGATCAAATCAATCCCACATGGATGTTATTTCGAGCACTTTTAGAAGACCTTTTTCGTTAGACAAATATATTCCATTCTGCGTACCTAAAGAAATACCTTAAATCTTAGGATTTTTAGCCTTCGCGCTTATTGGCTCAATTTGTTGCTTCGGGTTGCGTAAATAAAGAAGAAAGTCAGTTTATTTAGTGTCTCAACTAGCTTTCGCCCGCGACTTCGTACGCGCATATCCCGTTTTTCTCCGTTCCCGTAGGAATTTCGGGAAATTCTCTCTTAATGCTCCTTTACACTCCCCAAGGAACCTACATGCTTAATTTCAGCTATCTGCAACCAGTAATTTTGGCTGTGCGTTGTCTGTCAGTTACTCAATCAGTAACGGAAGAATTTTATATAATAATACTAGCTGACGCGCGCAACTTCGTCTGCGTCACAATTTTCATCTGTAATATAACTCCTACCCTACTCCTACCCTACTCCTACCCTACTCCTACCCTACTCCTACCCTACTCCTACCCTACTCCTACCCTACTCCTACCGCCTATTTTTTTTTTTTTTTATTATGAAAAATAGATTTTGGCCGATTCTCATACCTACCGAATACACACACAAAATTTCATCAAAATCGGTCAAGCCGTTTCGGAGGAGTATGGCAACGAAAACTGTGACACGAGAATTTTATATATTAGATATTGTTTGATGATAACAAAGCACATTATACAATGTTTAACAGAATAAATGCCTCTTAAGGAGTCATTGTACTCATCATTATGAACAACTTTTACTGTGGCACCAACTCCGAAATCGCGAAAAAAAATAGACTTATGTGCACTTATGTGTGCATAACTCGACAAAATATAGGTACTGAACAGCTGTTATTTCGGAGTTGTTCCCATATTAAAACTAATGACACATTGTAGATGAAAATTATGCTGATCCGATTCATCTAGTTATTATGCGATACTTATTATGAAATGCTTTTAAAAAACTCTCCAATGAAAACGAAAAATAAAGAAAAACTCAAAATAATCTTACATACAATTCGGCGCACAACTCAAAACAGTACTTTATTTTCTGTCTTTATTTTACTTGCGTTTAAACTAAGAAACCGAAAAAGAAAGACGGTGTAAGACGCCAGGAATATTTCAGCACACCGTAAATACCTAACGGTGTTACAAAGTGGTTCAGGCAACTTAAAGTTTGAGCAAGACCCCTAACATTGAAGTATAGTACTGTAATTCTCTAAAATTGAAATTAATATTTCTAAGTGGACGTACCCACTAGCATTTTAAATTGAATTGATCTTTAAAAGCTCTGAGTCGACAATCGGATGTTAACAGAACGTAATTTTAAGTTAAATTCAATTGTTCTGAGGATGGAGTTGTACCTACTCCATGGTTACTCTAAGTTATAATTCCTACTTTAATGAATCAGTCCCAGAGATTTAAACAGCCTAATACGATCCGACTGCTGGGATGCAGAGATCACTATGAGATGGAACAGATAGGAGTCCACCAAGCGGGCTTTGTGCGTGTTAGACGACCCAAGCCTTCGTTTGTCTCTGTGATATTTTCATTTTTATTAAGTGTTATGCTTCTTTAAATTTCGCAAGTCCGTCTAACAGCCTGTTCCCACTTGTCGTTTATCGGGCCCAGCTATTAAACGGGCATCGACACCTCTATCAAATCGTTGCAAGACAAGTGTGAACAACTTCAAATACAATGCTCTGTGACTGCAACACCGGATGAAAATCCGGACCCGACAGCTGACAACTCGGGACGGGCTGAAAGTATATTGGAATTTTCTGTCAAAAACTTCGTAATTTACATTTGGGTTTGTTGGATGGCGATAGGCTCGCACTATTAGACTTCGTAACTAGCAAAACGGGGTTTTAAACTCACCCTTATTGTGTTTATTTATTCAGCCGCTGCCCAAATTATTTGAATACTTTTCAATCATTAGTTTGCAACCTTACATTTATACAGTCGATCCGACCTTTCGTTTGGTCATCTCTCTTACAACTCTTACTAGCTGACTCGCGCAACTTCTTCTACGTCACACTTTTCATTAATGCTCCGCCCCTGTTGGCCGAAGCGTAATATTATATAACCTATAGCCTTCCTCGGTAAATAAGCTAACCAACATTAAAATATTTTTTCAAATCGAACCAGTACTTCCTGAAATTAGCGCATTCAACCAAAGAAACAAACAAATTCTTCAGCTTTATAGACAGCCAAGCACATTCGTACTCAAAACTTTACTCACCGATCTGAGGAAGATCTGTGAGTGAAGTTCAATATCCAAAATCGGCAAGATATTTTTGATAGTTATATCGCAAATCAGGGTCAAACCTTGTAGGGCGAAGCGTCCCGTCCCGGTTCGAAAATTACATCCAGATCCTATCCCTGGGGTTAAATGGTGTTAGTTGGGACGTAACAAAGGTTATCAAAACATTTTGTAGCTCGCTTGACATGTAATGTAGGAATATTGCGTATTTTATCACCATTAGTACGTTCGTAGCCAAGCAATTTAGACTCCTAAAAATAATAATATAGGCAAGGCGTAATCTAAAGTTGTAACTACTATTATAGTAAAATATTAGGTGCAATAAATACATTAAGAAGCTATATTTATTTTCGAAAAATCAACAAAAATGAAAAATGCAATAATTTTAGTTACCCCAAATACATGAGACCACCGAAATGCATGCAAATGTATTGTCTAATTTTGCATCTAGGCTTTTGTACCCCATTGTTGACCAAATCATCACTGTCCATCAGTTGAGATAGTGGTAATGCGCGACCCTATGGCGTTGTCCTAAATGGCTAACGATCGCAAGAGTTAACGTTGCGCTTTCGTCGCGCGACAAGATTAAACACACACATTTCTTTAGAGTGTCCTAATTGAAGCTTGCAAATCATCGCGCGAGCACAGGAATAATTTTCATCGCGCGACGAAATCACATCGTCAACTCGTAAGATCGTTAGCCAATTAAGACAGCACCTGAAGAACAGTAATAAAAAAGAACTTCTTCACCCATAAGAGATCAATAAACCATACTGAAACTTCGAGTTAAACTGAAAGGAACAGAGAGAAGAAATGAAGACCTATTACCAGCGTATATTAAAACAACTTTTTTAATAAATAATAATCAAACCTGACTTAATAAACAACGATTCGCTCCAATTCATCGTCCCACACATTTTAATACCAAAAAACAAAACAGCAACTGTAACAACACTCCCACAAGAGAAGTTTGGAGCGCACTCAAATTAATGAACTTTTAAATTCCAGCGGCCGCTCTGGGCCATAACTAACGGAAAGTGCTGCCCTCTGCGGAAAACTAAAACGCTACGGTTTTTTGTCCAACTGTGGTTGGAAAGAGGATGATGCTTTGACAAACAAAATGTGCATTTTTTTGTTTGTAAGCACTATGGAGTACTTCTGATAGATTAAGTGGGAATAGAATCGTAAATTGGTACTTACTTTGCACAGTGTGTTTCTTGTTTTATTCAGTCTATAATGTCCCAATGCTGGGCATAAGCCTCCTTCAAACCCGTCAATATATTCTTTTCGAGAAGAACTGTTATAATAAGGGCTGGTTCGATGTGGCTCAGAAAAACGTTTATCTTGAAAATGTATTGCTAAACGATGTATGTATGTATTACAAGAAAAAAAAGTGTTTTGTCTTTTGGGATGGCGACAAATAAGAAGATAAGAATAACAAGTAAAAGCGATTTGCCTTACTTAAAGTTAAAAGTCTCTGTGACTGAAATTTTGTTATTTTTTGTAGTGGCTTAAACCAGGTTTCAAGCTTAACTTTAACGTCAATATAAAAAATAAACATCATCATTATCATCAGCGAAGGTGATGATAATGATGACAAACAGATGTCAACCTGTGTGTTTTTTTGTTACTTTTTCACATCTTACCAGATGAACGGATTTAAATGAAACTTCGTACACAATTAGCTCTCAGAACAGATGGTCGATGGAGTTGCGACCGCGTACCGGAAGACGCAGCGTTGGAAGGCCTCCCACAAGGTGGACCAACGGCCTGGTAAGGGTCGCGAGTAGCCGATGGATGCGACACTCACAGAACCGGTTGATGTAGCGACACTTCAAGGAGCCATATGTTCAGCAATGGACGTCTTTCAGCTGATATGACGATGATGATGACGATGACACAGTTAGACCATGGATGAATTTAGGACAATTGATACACTTTGATTCCGGGAGGCTATTCCCAGAAGATGATTGCCGTCTGTAACACTGCCTGTAAAACCTAGCATATTAAAAAAAACACCAAAATCCTCCAAAACTTTAATAAAGAAGATTCGAATTCCCATTTCTGCGAACTTTGAGCAAACAAACCAAGTTTTGACAAAACAAGTCTGCAAAATGGGTGGCAGGTGCGGAAACAGATCCAACGTGACCGCTACCTCTTTATTTATACTTTTGACACTGTATAATTAATTTCTTGTCAAGTTTTTGTCACTGTGTATCGGTCCGTTTCGGATGGACAGAAGTCAAAATTTCTGAAACCAGTCTTGCCAAGGGGTACCGTTTTTCTCAGTCAAATAGGTATTCGATGGCGCGAAGAGCGCAATGACAAATGCTTACCGATTTCATTGAGCATTTTATTGTTTTTGATAGAGAAGTCTTTTTTTTGATACACTTGCGATTGCTTATAACTTCATCACTAATATTTTGCAACAAATATTTGTAATATTTTATTTGAGCGCCTAATTCGATTTTTTGTAGGAGAAACATGCGCCAACCAGCCTAATAATATGCCTTAACCACAATAAACTAAATAAGAGACGCATACCGCGCTCTTTTCCGCACAAGTACTCAAATGAAAAGAAATACACTGTGTGTGAAATTGTTGCACTAATGCAATGAAAGTCTGGTTCACTCGAGATTACTTTTAATACATTATTTTTAAGTTACAACAAAATCTATCGTTGATGTTCACAGAATAGAGCAAGCATCGACAGCTTACAAAGAAGGACTCTATATTATAGAATCTATACTTTAACAGAAATAAATAACATTGTGAACTTACAAGCGGTGCAATAAGCGCCAGTTTTCGAGTGCGTTGAAAAATTCCTTGTTTATCTTCGAACAAGATGAAGAAAAGATGAATCAATGTAAGTAATTAGGTCGCTGGGAGGAGTGGGAAGCTCCGTCTGTAAGGTTGGCATGTAATCATTTTATGTCAGGTCTTCGCTTTGACCTGGCTAGTAGCTGGCGTTTAATTAAAGTAGTATACAGGCGAGAATTGTTTATTGTAATATATTGGTAAAGCAGATGACAATAAGTTGTTAGTGCAGGAAAATTAAGGAAATCAGACCGAATAATTCGTGTAGTTTTGAAAATTCGTACAGTTGTTCTTCGAGGTGTCCAAATGAATAAACTAAAAGTCCCCGAAGGTGGGAGATGAGCCGGCGGATGGTGAGGGGGAAAGGTGTCTTTTTTAATTTTTTTGCTGGTATCTTCAATACCACTAATAATATAATTATATATATTACATTTTCTATAAATTATGTTACATACATTTTATTGTAGAATCAATACTTTCGTAGATAGAGGGTATATAAAATTGTTTTTTTTTTTTCAATTCTGTCGGACTCTGGGTCAGAAATAACCATTCGTCTTTGTATGATTTATAAAAAAAAAAATCTTATGCACTTCTCACACACTTTTATAAAATGGACACTTCAAAGCTACACGAATTATTCGGTCTGATCGACGTTAATTGAGCTAATTTTTCTGCACTGTGTACGAAATATGATTTAGGTAATTGTGTGACCCGAACAATCAGCAGTTTTACTAAAGCAGAGCCATTGTATGAGAAAACGTTGAGTTACGTCTAACTTCTTATATAAACTGTATCACTGATTCACCATTGTTATCGATATCTACCAATGATAGCACTACCAAGATGGAAGCTTATTTTTCTTCATGTTTTTTCTACATAATTATTTTGAGAAAATATGTGACTTCCTAACTGAATTTCCTTAACGACGCGACGTGTGTTTATCTGAATGAAGTAATAGACGGGGATGAGCCTTCAAAGTCTTACTCATTAGACTTAACTATAAACAATGTGCTGCACCCCGTTAACCCTGACCGTGATCGCATAAAACGATAGATATCTTACCATACAGGTCCTGGTTGGCTGCAGCAACTATGCAAGACTAATGAAAAACCTCCTCGGACTGATCAACCTCAACGGACTTTAGACTAGAACGTAGAAGATATTATAATGCACAAGTGTGTGCGCTAACACCGATCGCCGTCGACCCGGGCCTGGGGGGCTACTCTCTAAGCCCGAAGTCAATAGTTTCGGGCTTAGTTGCGGGCGTATTCTACTCCGTATCAACTAACATCTAAGAATAAATGACAACACGATTTGATAGTTACTTTAAAATTGTGTCGTCATTCATTCTTAGTTCGTGTTCGAGACTAATCGTAAGTCCGTAGGTGATACGGTGTAGAATACGCCCGCAACTAAGCCCGATACTAAGAAAGAAAGAATGAAAGAATAAAATTTATTTAGCACATTCATGAAACACGCACGGAACATAGAAATTAAACAAAAATAAACAGGTATGCCAGAAACTAGTGTGTGTCTCACGGCTGCACTAAAAAGGTCCATTTCAGCAATATGTCAGACTGACTAATGCTGTCTGACGCTGGTTTTCAAATGAACATTACCGAGGACGAGTGACGGTTCATTATCATTTGTTACAAATTTACATAGTTATTGTTATCGAAATAAAGTAGATATAAACAGATACGTATAGTTAAAACACGGTATAAATTACATTAAAACATAAAATAAAATAAAAGTGATGAAGATAATTTAACAAATGTGTAGGTATGATTGTTTGTGCGTGTAATGCGTTCATAGTTATAATAATCACTGATGGAAACGAAACACGAGAAACAACAACAAACGTACTTCACTAAAAAAAACCTGTTTCTAATATTTCGTTTCCATCATTCCTGGGCACGATGCACTCACACAGCCGCAGACCGCTGAGCGCGGCAGACATACCACCGTCATTAAGTAGGTACAACAAGAGGAAATATGCGTATCTTGAGCGAATACAGATTACCCACGCACCTATAACCCTAATAAACTACGGACTTCGGGATTAGATAGTAGCTTCCCTGGTTCTGATCGGACAGCGAGCCACCCAATGCTCGCCGTCCGCAGGCCCGCGCCTACTGCGCCGGTAATCGCCCTGCGACTCCAGACGCCCGGGGCGTCTTTTTCCGGTTGCGGCGGCTGGGGCGTGAGGTTTCCCTCTCTCTCACACGTTCGGCCTCCTCCTTCGCTAGCATTACTGCTTCGCAGAACGAGGTGGCCGCTTTCCATGCCTCCTCGCTCCGGACCATAGATTGAACCAGGGCTGGTCGCGAGAGGTCGCCGCCGCCGATCGCCTCGACGAGGCCCCGGGGGCGGTGCTCCGCCCAAGCAGGGCAGACCTCCACCGTATGTTCCACCGTGTCCCCCGGACAACCCTCACAGTGTTGACACCCGGGCGCGTCCTCCCGCCGAATCCAAAACAGGTATCTCCCGAAACAACCGTGTCCGGTGAGTACCTGCGTCAGGCGGAAGGTGAGGACGCCGTGACGCCGACACGTAGAGGCTAAGCACGTTTTTTTGCAAGAATATGGTTTTGGCATAGTCGTGGGTTAAGATTCGTGTATAACGTGTAGGTACGGCATGCACAGCGTGCATGGCGTTGAGAGCGTTGAGCTATGTGGGCGGCATATTTGAGCAAGCCACGCGTGTGCTACTGACGTCAATTGATGCATAGCGTGTCCGAAGGTTGTAGTGGAAACAATCGTATACATTTTCATGCGAGGCGAAGCGTCATCACACACGTGCGTAGCCTCGTGTTGCGGTAGGTTTCCGCCTTTAAACTCTTAAGCCCAGCAGTCACGCATATGACCACGACACAACCACATGCATATATTAGTATGCGGTAACGCCCGCATATGAGTTTTAGACAAAGTAAGGCTATGTGAACGTCGGCTGCTCATGTCACCCACATTTGCATAGCAGTTTCACCTATATCTACATAGCTACGAGTAGCAGTGTAGGCTATAGCAAGTAACCTACTACCTATGAAGTAGTTAATGTTAAGCGTGATCGCTTAACAATCTTAACTACTTCATACAAGTACTCATCAGCATCCTCGATTATCGACCAGTAAATGGAGAAGCAATTCACTTTGAGGCTTAAGCGGCGTCCATTTGATGGTCCGCATTAAAACGGCGAGCGTTTGCAACCAATTCCACTGATTGATTGACGAATTTGGTTTATAAAGTTAGTATTATAAGCTTTATCAAACTGTTGACGAATTATAATATGTATTAATTACAGTAAAATGCCTGTAACTAAAAGAATTTGGATGGATGAAGAGGCAGAGGAAGGCCAAAGAAAAGATAGATGGATTGTATGAGGAGCGATATGGCAGAAAAGGGAGTTAGTGATAGCGTGATAGCTGATAGGACAGAATGGAAGAAAAAAACGTGTTGCGCCGACCCCAAGTAATGTGGGATAAGGGCAGGAAGATGATGATATTACAATGAAAAGTGTTTCAGATGATGTATATAAAAATACATATGAAAATGAACATACACGGTTGAACGTTGTTTTATAGAAAATATTTTAATAGAATTTCGTTTCACATAAAATTTTACTCGTATTATCATTTCATAGAATACTCAATACGCAGAATACTCACTTTGAATAAATTTAAATCATAGATTTTTGTTACAAATAAACTTAGTTTCGATATTCATTATATCATAGAATAACAAATCAAATATTCTTTGTCCTCATATTGATTAGTTAACATAAAACTTGTTACCAAGAAAAACATTTTATCAAGTGACAGTTTCTAAACGTTTCAATTGACCCCTTTGTCAATGTGCATACCCTCCTACACCGCATTCACAATAACAAAGCGGGTAAATTCTAGTCAAGCCAAAACTTTTCATTCGAGCCCAGTCGACGGAGCCCCTCGAAGCGATGGTGGCGGGAAATGGCGATGGGGATAAAAGACAAAACTATGCAAACATACAAACAAGCATACACCATGCATGCCGCAAGCATGCAGCATGCAAGCAAGCATGCAGCAATCATACAGCATGCAAGCAAGCATGCATACAGTATGCAAGCAAGCATGCAACATGCAGCATACGAGCAAGCATGCAACATGCAGCAGGCATGGTTTTTGTAACGGCTCCGGCGCTGCGGGGCTTCGGCGATCCCACGCGAACTTATCGTCGCAGATGGTTTTAACGCCCGCCGCCGCGGCTGAGGCTGCAAGCTGAAGCTGCGGTGCACAACACCTGCTCCTCAGCTCGCGGGCCGCCTCGCCCCTCCGCGCCTTCGCGGGCTTATATTACACTCTTAGGGGTAGGGCAGACAAGACTACGTGGGGTCGGTTTTACAGCAATTCGTTTCTGTCACTAAGTTCTGTAGCAAAAAATATTGACATTTTAAGACGTATTTAAATTTTAAAGTAGGGTTAAAAATGCTATTTTATAAAAATGGCACTGTGCCTAGTAAAATTATTCCAAAACCAAGTCCGTCATCTTCAAAGTATACCATTGTAAATTCGGACATATGAAACAATAATATTAAGTATTGATTACATTTTCATTGAAATACAATACCATAGAAAAATATAACGAACAAATAATATTCGTTAAAAAATAATTCTACTGTTTGATAAGATTTTTAATTAAAAAAATGTGAATAGAAATTCATTGAATTGTGTTTCTGTGAAATATGTTTCATTCAAGTAAATAGTTGTTGAAACAATAATATTTGACATAAAATTATAAGGATCAAATACTATGTGAAACATTTTCTGCGAAATGAAATTCTATCAAATTTCTGTCTGCGAAACAAGGGGACACCGAACATACACACATGTTAATTTTCATATTTTGACCCAAATCGTCAGAGGAATGAATCTGCCTAGCCTTTTCTCAACTATGTTAGCGTCGGCTTCCAGTTCAACATAAAAAAACAGTATTTTACAAGGAAATTCATAACACAGTAACTGGGTAACATGATACCCCCTGGAAAGATTGGTGTCAAACTAATGTGAAGAGGACTCGTAGGTTTGCAATCAAGTCATCATCTGCCTAGCCTTTTCCCAACTTTTACCCGATGACCTGGTGAAGGTCGCGGTTAGCCAATGGATGCGAGACGCACAGGACCGGTTGTTGTGGCGACACTTGGGGGAGACCTATGTCCAGCAGTGGACGTTTTTCGGCTGATATGATGATGATGATGAAATGAATTGGTTATTTTTTGAAAATCGTGTCCTTCAAAACTAAAATATAATACAACATCACACGATATATAAAATACACATCTTTCACTT
The DNA here is from genome assembly GCA_947578705.1 of Lacanobia wlatinum. Lineage (NCBI taxonomy): Eukaryota > Metazoa > Arthropoda > Insecta > Lepidoptera > Noctuidae > Lacanobia > Lacanobia wlatinum. Next base: position 12,475,992 of record OX388043.1, on the reverse strand, counting down.
CATAAACTCCAATTTTATCAAATCAGCACTTGACCTAACACAAAATCTAAATACTGACTCAACATTAACATACAACATCAACAAAATGTAAGTTAGACCAAACATGAATTGCATTTTGCGTTATTGATTTTCTATACAAACTGGCCGCTGGGGCTGTTAAAGTTTTAACTTCAAGCTAAATCAAACTGCAGAGTTGTGCAACTTCTTGAATACGGGCAAATGGGGCGCATAGGGCATGTGGAAATCTTAGCGAAGTGTGGAGGCGGTGTGTGTGTGTGGTGTGGTGTGTGTGTGTGTGTGTGGTGTGGAGTGTGTAGTGTGGTGGGTGTGGTGTGTGGTGTGTGTGTGTGTGATGTGTGTGATGTGTGTGTGTGGTGTGTGTGTGTGTATGGTGTGTGTGTGTGGTTTGTGTGTATTTGGTTTATTTATTTTTGCTTTGGTAGGTGCCAGATAAACTTGCAATAAAGTACATTGACCTTTGTCCGAACAATAAATTATGAACCGATTTTCATTACTAGAGAACGTAAGAGATCACGATAGAATTGATTCAGGACAGCTTTGTCTTTATTTGTGTTTTTGATATTAAGAAAGTCAATAAATGTATGTGGGTCAATGACAGTTACTGCATATTATTTTATTTGACACTTACCATAAATAAGAGTGTTTTATTAGAGGAACTTATTATTAGAGGAACATTTGATCTGTGCCGAAGTCAGTCCGTTGGTGGGTGACCATCTCAACATACCGAGATTCCTCTATGCCACGGATAGCATGTTGAGCTGTTGGACTCTGCTGTCATTTAAAGATCTTTGACATTCGTAAGGCGTACCTAGTCGAAAAACCAATCGTGTTACCCAGCAACTAACTTAACATACAACCAACATCAAGTTAAGGTTTATAAAAGCCACACGTATTATAGAAGATCGTAAGTTCTTTCTTAAATCAGTCATACCTATGGTAGGCGCCAGACAAATGTGCAATAACAGTCACTGACCCACATACATTTTATGAATTTCTTAATATCAAAAACAGAAATCCTAATTATAAAATTCTTCCGTTACTGAGTGACTGACAGACAACATACAGCCGAAACTACTGGTTGTAAAAAGCTGAAATTTGACACATAGGTTCAATGGAGAGAGGAGTTTCCGAAATTTTTGAACTGGAACGGGAAAAAACGGATATGCGCTTACGAAGTCGTGGGAAAAAGCTAGTAAAGACATAAAGCTATACTGAATCGACTTCTATTGTGATCCTTTACGTTCTCTAGTAATGAAAAACGGTTCATAATTTATTGTTTGGGTGTCTACGAAGGGAAATTAAGGACAGGTCATTGCACTTTTTTGCAAGTTAATCTGTCGGCTACCATAATCACCCATTCCTTAACAAATAGTAACAACTTATTTTAAACATTTCTACATGCACCCAAAAATCATGTCGCCTATCTCCTAGAGCACTCCTCCCCAACCTCCTCTTCTAACAACAATTGCGAGCTGAACAAGTTATCCAAGAGGTTGTTATAATTCAAGCTTGCATAACGCTCTGTCAAGTTCCCCACTGTCTGTCGATCTTGAACGATTTGCTTCACGAATGCACGTCTTAGAGTAGGGCTAGAAAATAAGTGAGAGGGAATAAATTGTGACGTCTATTGTAAGCAAGATTAAATAATTAACGCCGTTGTTTATAAAATGGTGAAGCGTGAGCCTTTTAATTATAACAAAAAAAAATTGTTAGCAAAAGATTAGGAGATTCAAAATTAAAATTCTCTCTATTTATAAATGCCCGCATGTCTCTTACGGTTTAGAATAATACGAGTTGGATTTCCTTTAGTAAAAATGACAAAATTCGATACAAACTTTTATCATGCTTTAAACCTCTTAATGGGATTCAAAACCATGTACCTGGGTGTCCTCTGGGAAAAGGCGTTTAGCAAATATTTTATACTATGTAGCTTTTTCCCGCGACTTTGTACACGCATATCCCGTTTTTCCCGTTCCCGTAAGAATTTCGAGAAATCCACTGTTAGCGCTCTCCTACGGAGTGTGGGGAAGCTACATGCCAAATTTAAGCTTTCTACGATCAGTAGTTTCGGATATACGTTATCTGTCACTCCCTCAGTCAGTCAGTCAGTGACGGAAGAATTTTATAATATCGATATTCAAACAGACATTGCTTGATTGACATGCTTCAATCAGTTAAAGCTGAATAATTATTTTATTGTAACTTATTCGCACAATGAGACATTATAAAACGTTTTTGAATGTAAGTTGCGTTTAGTTTAGACATGTGAGTTGCGTTTATTTAAATTGCCGCTTGCCGCGCTTGACTCGGTGGAACGCAGAGCTAAGAGGCTCATCGGTGACGTAAATTGGTGGATGCCAAGCTACACAGCTTGGCTCATCGCCGTAAGCTTGCCAGCTTGTCGGTCTTCTACAGATTGTACTTCGGTGAGTGTGCCCAAGAACTCCACGACCTCATCCCACCGGTCCCCTTCTAATATCAGACATTCAGACGCACTGCATCTTACCATCCCTACCTTGTTGCTATTCCACCAATTCGCACTAAAACTTCGTGCAATATACATAATTATATTGCAAGAAGTAGTCAACTGCATCTGAGGTCGAGTGGTTTAGGCGTCTGCCTTGTGACCCGGTGATCGTGGGTTCGATTCTCACGGGAAGAAACATACTTTGTAAAGTTGTTTTCCAGTTTGGCTAGGACATTGCAGGCTTGAATCACCTGGCTGTCAGATTCCGTGCTTCGGAAGGCACGTATAAGTCGGTGGTCCCGGCCGCCATCAAATAAACCATGTCAGAGGCCCTTGAGGCGGTTTAGAAACTCTGACACTAGGGTGTGTGGGGTCGATAAAACCTTACTGCCCACACAATAAGAAGAACGAGTCCGCCTTTGTACATCATCACCATCATCATCATATCAGCCGAAAGACGTCCACTGCTGGACATAGGCCTCCCCCAAGCGTCGCCACAACGACCGGTCCTGTGCGTCTCGCATCCATCGGCTACCCGCGACCTTCACCAGGTCATCGGTCCACCTTGTGGGAGGCCTTCCAACGTTACGTCTTCCGGTACGCGGTCGCCACTCCAGAACCGCCTTTGTACATGTGTAAGTATAGTCAGGCTTAGTGTCTTAGGCATTTTCTACAACAATTTTTTACCAAGGGGAGATAACAAAGCAGGTGCATAAAAAATAAAAAAATGCTATCTATACAAATAAAATTGAACCGCCGATATGTTGTATGCGCACAACTTCGCAACGAATGACCCAAATCGGACAATTCTTTTTTCATTGTGTTCGTAGTTGTTAGGACGGGGTTTGTATGAAACAAAATTTGGAAAAAAATACATCCGAGCTAAGCCGGGGCGGGTCACTAGTTTGGTACTTCTAGGTATAAAGTATGTATGTACGTATGTAAATCTAGGTCCGCAACTCCATGATTAAGCGCGTATTTTGCGTGCAGGTGGGACAAATGTGTCATACACACGGTGCATTTTCAAGTGGGCGATAGGGAAAATATTCAAACAATTCTTGAGCTCGATTCGATTGATTTTATACGATTTTAATGAAAAATAAAACTGCATCACTACCCAACCCGACTGCGGATCTTTAGGTCCACATCTGTATAGTGTTTTTACTCGTACATAAAAATTTAACAAATAATAAACATGATACAAACGAACAGCTCGTATTGTTTTCTAAAATACTCAAGCAATACGAAACATGTACTTTTTTCAAATAATTTCATAATCTTAAGTAAAAAAAGCTCTTCAATTTATTTACAAAAATGGAACTATAATATCTTAAAATTTCACTTGGTTCCTTAAATTTTAAAAGAAAAGCTTCAGCTACTTTTCAATAACCCGCATCAGAAAATATTTGCAAATGAATGAGCCGACAACTGTAGTGAAATGAAGTATAATGAACGTTTTAAAGAAAAAGTCTCCTTTAAAGAATATTCTTTCATCAAGGACAAAAAGAAATGGAAAATTAGGGTTGGTAGTTGTAATATTATTTTATGAAAAGTATTATAGTGGGTACTTATTGGGTAGTTAAGGTTTGAAAAGTGGAATATTTTTTGAAAGGAATTTGATTTGAATATTTCAATACAGGGAGGGACATTTACTTTTATTTTATACCCTAAAAACGAACGAGTCGCTGTAGTTATTCTAAGATTGAAAATATTTTTACTGCCTATCTTACTGTTTTATTCTGCTGGTACTATTATTTTTCAGACGTTGGTAGATACGATTTATTCCTGCAACGTGAAAGTGTGGCTGGCATCCTAGCTGGTTTTTGTAGCTGAATATCAAACTTCCTGAGTGAACGGTCGATCCGAGTAGTCGTTGACGGCTGCTCCTCCGACCTCACGGCTTAGCTGGTTTTTGTAGCTGAATATCAAACTTCCTGAGTGAACGGTCGATCCGAGTAGTCGTTGACGGCTGCTCCTCCGACCTCATGGCTATTGATACCGGAGTTCCTCAGGGGTCTGTTCTCTCTGCAACTCTTTTCCTGCTGCACATCAATGACCTACTTCAGCTTGGTCTTGTTGGGTACGCAGATGACAGTACGGTTTCAGAGAGATACTTTCCCAGCGCAACAACCGGCGGGGATGAAGTTCGTTCCTTGAGAGAGGCCATGGTAGAGCGGATAAATTTGACCGTAAGTCTTGTATCCTAGTGGGGTGATGACAATCTGGTCACTTTTAATGCCAACAAAACACAAGCGTGTCTGTTTACCGCAAAAACGAGTCGTTTTGACCAAATTCCTAATTTTCGGGGTGCATCTGTTCCTGTGACTGATCGGCTCGAGCTCCTAGGCATGCAGTTGAAATCCAGTCTCAACTTCGACGCCACCACTGAGTACAAATCCTAAACCGCGGCCAAAAAGCTGGGCATCATAAATAGGGTGAAGCGATACTTAAGGCCTGGACAGCTTTTCCGATCCTGCATGGAGTATTGTAGCCAACTTTGGGATGGCTCAGCTAAGTATCAGCTTGTCGCGCTTGACTCGGTGGAACGCAGAGCTAAGAGGCTCATCGGTGACGTAAATTGGTGGATGCCAAGCTACACAGCTTGGCTCATCGCCGTAAGCTTGCCAGCTTGTCGGTCTTCTACAGATTGTACTTCGGTGAGTGTGCCCAAGAACTCCACGACCTCATCCCACCGGTCCCCTTCTAATATCAGACATTCAGACGCACTGCATCTTACCATCCCTACCTTGTTGCTATTCCACCAATTCGCACTAAGCGTTTCCAAACGTTTTTAATAATGCGCACAGCAAAGGAGTGGAACTCTCTGCCTGCGTCTGTGTTTCCAAACGCTTACAACCCTAATCTCTTCAAAGTTAGAGTGAACAGGCTCCTTCTGGGTAAGTTCGTTCCATCGTAGACTTTGTCTCTGTCATCTCTGACCTAGACTAGAGTCAAGAGCAAACCCATGACAAATAAAAAAAGTGTATCGTCTGCCTGCCTAGAATTAAAAAAGGCCGTATAAAAAAAGAAAACAAAACACGGAAGATAGATGGTTATGCAGTCAAAGATGGCTTCCTACATCTGCATTGCGATTCTGTAAACATGTCGAAGTGAAGGCTTAGGTGAAGTGATCACGAAGTGAGCTGTCAATCCATGTAATCAAGATGGAATGATCGCTCACTTTGCGATCTCTAAGAACCGTAAGAATTTCGGGATAATCTACCTTAGTACTCCCCTACACTCCCCAAGGAACCTACATGCCAAATTTTAGCTTTCCAGGACCTGTAGTTTCAATTGTGCGTTGTATGTCAGTCACTGACTCGGTTAGTCAGTCACCCAAAGACTACAATAGTATACCAGTAACGGAAGAATTTTACCATTAGCGTCGATTAATCTATTCAAGTCATTCTTTATTTTAATTCTGCCACTCAATTAAAACGTCCATACACTGCAGAAGTGTCGGTATACCGTGGTTCCTACACCGGGAGCTGCAAATCGTCGCCACGACTGCCTAACCAATTACGAACGACGGCAGAATCCATTATTGCCAGTCTCCGCTTCAATCAAGACAGTGAATCATTGCATGGAGGTAGTATACTGGAAGTGAATTGTACACATATGAAAGTACACGTACCTAATTCGTAATGACGTCACATTGCCGAATATGTCTGTCGACGTGGTTCTGAATTTACTTAATTGAAATTGAAATGTTGCGGAGAACACTTCTATTATTGTTACTTCAATGTGAATGGTTACTCGCCAGAGAATGGGCAGCAGCGTTCTCTGTAAAACTCAACACGTGATCGCCAACCCGCCTGCCAAGCGTGGCGATTATGGCAAACCCGAAGTTCGATCGCGAGTTGATCCGTTAGATCGATAGATGGCGTTGTACAATTTGAGCCGCCCGCTGAATCGCGGTGTTAAGATTCTCCGCCAATATGCTATAAGGTTTTGATGAATACATTTATTTTGGTACTTGCTTGGAACAAATACCCCCCTTTGGGGTAGGCCTATGTCCAGCAGTGGACGTCTTTCGGCTGATATGATGAATGTTTAGTTCTTGGATTTGGTAGACTGTATTATCGCTGGTAGTGATTGAAACGACTTGCTTTAATACTGCTTTTTTAATCCTTAACATATAAAGTTCTTCCGTAACTGAGTGACTGACAAACAACACACAGTCGAATCTACGGGTTTTAGAAAGCTGAAATTTAGCATATAGCTTCCCTACACTACGCAGGGGAGCACTAAGAGAACATTTACTAAAATTCCTACAGGAACGGGAAAAAAGGGACATGCGCGTACTAAGTCGCGGGCTAGTTTACTTATAAGACTAGAAATACACACACAACGCACGTTAGGAGACGAGAGAAGGCCAAAGACAATTATCTTTTTACACAGACTAATAAAAATAATTACTTTGTGTTGCCATCAACACAAAGAACTTATCCAACTATCTGACCTCTACAGCCCAGTAACTGAATACGATACCCATCAGCAAGACTACTGTCAGTTTCTCAGGCTTTTGAGTAACGTAACGACAGTAAATGATCTAAAAATGATAGCTACCAGTAACGTTTTACTGTACTTTCTGAGGCTAGCAAGAATTTCACGGTATATTTAGTATTTTCACCCATCCAAGAACTGACCTTGGCACGCGTTTCTTAATCAAATGTAGCTTACAATTCAAGACCCATTAGTAGAAGGTGTTTATTTTTAACCTGTGATGCTTGGCAACTAGACTTACTCCAGTTGTGTTAGTCCCTTTATTCTTGCTTATATGCTTAGCTCGGTGTCCTGCTTAATACTGACGGAAGTGAAACTTTAAAATGTTCGCCTCACTCCTTGGCTGTTATTTTCCGATAAATTTTGGTATCCGTCCAAGACAGTTGAATTGCTTCGGTTGGGAATAGTGTAGTCGGCTTGTCCCAAAAAAAAAACATTAGTTGCGTTTCCACCAGTAACGTTTAGCGAAGGATATGTTTGTTAAGGAAGGCGTAAAGTTGAAAGGCTTCCCACAAGGTGAACCGATTACCTGGTGAAGGTCGCGGGTAGCCGATGGATGCGAGACGCACAGGACCGGTCGTTGTGGCGACGCTTGGGGGAGGCCTATGTCCAGCAGTGGACATCTTTCGGCTGATATGATGATGATGATGTTTGTTAAGAACCAATAGGATCGCTTCATTTACCCAGCGCACAGCGCAAGCGATTCTGTTGGTGCTTATCAAACATATCCCTCGCTACGCATGCATCTCTGGTGGAAAAGCAGCTTTAACTTCAATTTTACTCAATTCTTATAAACTGCCTCCGTGATCGAGTGATTTAGGCGTTTGCCTTGTGACCCGGTGGTCGTTGGTTCGATTCCCACGGGAAGATCATACTTTGTAAAGTTGTTTTCCAGTTTGGCTAGGACACTGCAGGCTTGAATCACCTGATTGTATGATGAAAAGATGATTCCGTGCTTCGGAAGGCACATATAAGCCGGTTGTCTCGGCCGCCAAATGGCGGTCGTCAAATAAAACATGTCAGAGGCCTTTGAGACGGTTTAGAAACTCTGATACTAGGGTGTGTGGGCGAAGACGGGGCTCGCTAGGGCAAGACGGGGCTCGCTAGGGGAAGACGGGGCTCGCTAGGGCCAGTGGCTGCTGGGGCTGCGGACTTTGTACGAAAGAGGCACCGCGGCCCTGGAACGCAAAGGGCACTAGGAGGCACACGGATGGGTTTTAGTCAGTAAGAGTCTAACATTCCCTCCTGCTTCACCCAGAGCGGGAGGAGTCATTTGATGATTCCCATCCTTAAAAAAAGGGTGTGTGGGGTCGTTAGACCTTACTGCCCACACGATAAGAAAAATACCTCAATTTTAACAACGCTCAAAGTCACTTCTGTTCCAACTTTATCTAAGGCACTTATAGGTACTGGTTATGTTGTCGCCGAGACGTCAGACTATCTGCTGTTTTATCATTATCTTCGTTAATTATATATCAACAGTTTAGTTCAACATTCACACAGCATTTAATTAGATATTATTAGAATTTTGTATTTTAGGGTTTTGTTACTCGGAGACGTAAATATTTTCTTACATTTAATTGGCAAATAATTGAACTTTACACAAGAAATCGTGCAGAGTAAAATTTTGCCCTTATGAATATTAACGAAATATGATACGTTAATATTTATGAAATATTAATTTCTGTGTTAAAATTAAACTATATTTGCCGCTTATAATTATCGCGTTTAAGGGTCTTTTATAAATTAAAATATTATTTTCATTTTGATTATAATCTCCGTTCCCAATTTAAAAACGATGCCATAACAAAACATCGCGCCTTTATAGATGCGGGAATGTATGATAACTAGTTGTAAGCAGATGTATAGATATTGTATGGTATACCCACACTTCGTCTTAATGCCCATAGCATAGGGTTTTTTATTATTCATAGAATCAAGTAATAACAATACAATGGGGTATAGACGCAGGGATCGCCCGCCATCTGGGCCCTGTTTAATATTACTGTCAATGCGGCAAATTTGTCAAAAACTGACATAATTGTAACGATTTTGTGACAGGCGTTGTTTAATAAAGCAGAGAATGTATGACATAAACTTACAAAATTGTCATATTGTCGCTTGTCAGCTGTCACGTGTCAGTTTTATTAAATAGGCCCCTGGCAGTCAAGTATGCAGGATGAGATCCAAAATGAGAGCCTTAGCACTCAGACAGCCCAGAACGGCTGAGGGGCTAGCACGAATATTTTGACGTGTAGTAACGAAAACGTAAATGAATTTTGAGTATAACAAAAACTGAAAACCCATAGTATTTTGGTTTAATTAAATGCGACATATATAATTTTTATCATTCAAAAATATGAATATAGTATCCAATTCAAATAAATATTATGCGCGAAACGAGTATTTTAGCTGTAGTAAAATTTTATGTTATGTTACCAGACGTCAAAAATATTTGTGCTAAGTCCTCTGCGGGTCTACAAAGGCCATTTTAGTAGAATCATATTAGAATCATAATATTAATCACACAACAATCTGTCAAATTTCATTTTTATCTTTATCGCTAACGCATTAGGCTCAAGGTCGATTGGGAAAATTTTACAGTGACGGGTACCGCTGATTCTGCTAAAGTGGCCTTTTTAGACTCCCAGGTCTATTCTGTCAACGTCTCACCAGAGAAACTGAGGTGGAGTGACCATGAAGGGAAATGTCATTCCTATTGTTTGTATGGATTTAAAGTTCACTTCATGGTCACTAAGCTTACACTGTGAGTTGTTTACAGAATCGCACTATAAGGAGACTCAACCTCCAATTAAACACGGGAAATGATTTTTTTTTACTAGGCACGTATTTGACCACTATCTCACCTGATGGTAAGCGATGATGTGGTCGAAGATGGAACACAGACTCCGGCAGGGAATTCAACTCATTAGCTGTGGGCACTATGAATGTGTTCCCAAAACATTTTGTGCGTGTGGGTGAATGTCCACCATGTACCGGCGGCGCATCGCCGTTCGTCTTGTGGTCCGATGATGGAACGGGCTTGGCGGAATTAAATTATGCAATTCTATCGCACATTCCCCAAAATGCAACCGGTAGAAAACCGACAGGCTAGCAACTCGTCGTCGGTGCTCAAGACTTTGGAGCTTCGTCGCGACAAGCCTTTCCTTTGCCGATGATCTTCGTGGCTTGTTTCTCTATTGACTCAAGGGCATCAAGCTGGTATCTGGCAGATCCGTCCCAAAGATGAGAGCAGTACTCCATACACGATCGAACTTGCACTTGATAGAGTTTGAGCTGCTGTTCTGGCATAAAGCACTGTCTCACCTCAACCCGACTCTCTCCCTAACTTCTTTGCAGCTACTTGAGCTTTTGCTTCTAAGAAAGGGCCAAAATTGAGAGTAGATGTTAATGTAACCCCAAGAAGGTCAAGTTGGACGGTTGCACCTCAGAAAGATGCTGGCTGGTGGAGCTGGGTGGAATTGGCTCTTTTTGGCGAAAATAGACACGCTTGGGTCTTAGCAGCATTAAACTTGATCAGATTGGCATCGTCCCATTCAGAGATAGCCTGTAAGGACACGTTCAAGCGCTCAACCATAGCCTCCTGGAGAGACTGCATCTGCGACCCACCAGTTCGTGCGTCGGACACGATCTCTCAGCAACAGTGCTGTCGCATGCATACCCAAAGGTACCGGGTTTAAGCAGATCATTAATATGCAGCAAGAACAGTATTGCTGACCCTAAGGAACCCCGGACAAAGAAGAGTTGTAACAGTTACTTGACTAATAGCCAAGAGCCTCCACCAATACCTAACGAAGTAGGGGTTCATTTCAGAAAGCGGTACTTCGATGTTAAATTGTATTAATTTTCTTAAAGAACCAACACGTAGTTTTTGTAAATTACTGGAAGCTAATTCACTATATCCTAGCTATCGCCCACGGCTTTGCCCACGTTGACCTAATTAGTAGTTTCTCCCCTATACACGGTGCCATTTTAGTCGTCTTACAAAGGCTGCCCACTTAATGTACTCGATATAGACTACCGCTAGGCGCGAATAGAACAAAAAATCATTAAGATAATAGGTACAATAAAAATAATTATGCATTTGAATAATGAAGCATCCTGTTAATAATGTTTAAGCATCAAAAAAATATCACTGTTCCATTCCGCACCTTACTTGGAACATAAGCCTTGGACTGCGCTCGCTCCTGGATATTTTAAACTACGTCATGCGTCATGATAATCATTATCCTCCTTACTATCCTTACTAATATTATAAATGTGAAAGTAACTCTGTCTGTCTGTCTGTCGCGCTTTCACGCCAAAACTACTGAACCGATTTAAGAGCCTAAGTAAATAATTTCTTGGCGCCATTTTGCATCCCTCTCCCCGAGCGCACCGCACACTCTCCTCGTACTCCCGCATCAAAAGTTAAAAAAATCGAATATAGCGACACCCCATCAACTAATTCAAACCGCCAAATGATTCAGGGTTACTCGCAAGCAAATTATATTAACATATATCGATACTCTTATTAACAACCTTTTTAAAGAAAGAATAAAGAAATATTCAAAGTAGACAAATAGTAAAGTTATTCGTGTTATATCATCATCTGCCTATTACTACACCCAACTATATTCTGGTCGGCTTCCAGTCAAACCCGATTAAGCTAAATACGTATTTTACGTAGAGCGGCTGCCTACCAGACCTCCACGTCCTCAACCCATTAACTGGGTAACACGGAACTTCTTGACACGGCAGGAGTCAAGTTTATTGGCTTCTGACTGCCAAAGATCTACAAATGACAGCCGAGACCAACGGCTTAACGTGCTTTCCGAGGCTTGGAGGGAACTCGGTGTGTTAAGATGGTCACCCAACCACAGACTAACCTTGGCAAGCGTAGCTTTACCTTGAAGATCGACCCGTGCGGCTGTTATTCTTTAGCCAAGAGCTCCTCCATGTTTCATTCGTGTTATATAGAGTGGTCAAATTGGATGTTCAACTTTATTTTGCCACCAAACTAAGGCCAAGGATTGCAGTTCAAAGGCCGCCATTTTGTTTTTGAGAGTTTTCAAGACATTGATCATTACATTAACTTCATTCAAAAGTTCTAATACAATTGAAGAACTTCCAAATCATATTTATCGCTGATGCTATGTAATAATGTAAGAGCCTATGCACACGGCGTATTTTTACCGCGCCGACGACGCACGTTTTGTGAACGCGGGTCCACGGCGTTATAGGTAAAAGGACCAAAAAGCAGATCGTCGCATTTGCATCGATTCAAACGTGTGTACAAAGCGATACAAACGCACGCAACAAGCGCATTCAAAGTACCTACGTGTGTATCGAGTTTGTTTATTAAGAGGGGACTCTAGTCCCGAGGAATTTGATAAATAGGTATTTAAAGAAACTATTGCCGATGCGTCGCACTGTGTCCCGTCAAGTAAAGTGCGAAAACGACAACTGCATCAGAGGCTGATTTTACCTAAAAAAACCTTGACCAAAAGACGTTTTGTATTCCGCTGTTTTATTCTTCAAAACTGGACTGATCTATAAAAATAACGTATCAAAATTTAGAAGAAAACTATATCTATGCTTCTACTATTTTCTATTTTGATAAAAACTTATTAAATTTTTCTTATAGTCGTCTGAACATGGTGGTAAAAACGGGCTGTTTTTTCGGGTTTTTAGATAGTCATAATTCATTAAATAATTATGTTTTGGAAAAAAAATGATAGAGGCACATATTAACTCGATCTAGATTTTTTGGAAAAAAATTCATAGCTCTAGCAGCGGAATACGTTTGTATGGAGAAAGGCCCAAGAGTTACCGACTAGAGTCCCCTCTTAATTGTCGGAGAAAGGTGTGGGGGAGAGGCACTGCTTGGTTAACTTGTCACTCACACGACATAGTTACGATAGCAGTTCGATTTTTTCCCCTATATTTTATGATTGGGCAATGTTTTAAAAGTTGTATTAAAATGACCAGCACTCAATCTTCTTTCGCTCGTGAATGGGTTACTCAAATAATGTCGCTTATTTTTTATACTTTCAGTAATAAAGCCAGCATAAGCAGTGCTGTCTCGTCAGACTCCATTTTACTACTGTTGAGGAGTCTGGTGAAAACACAGAGATTTCTGTATAGAAATACATACGCGCGACTGCAGCGCTTTTATACCGTCTATCGCCGCATCAGCGCGTTTGTATCGATACAAATAGGTCAACGATTACAGCGCCACAAAATTTTTGTATGCAAAAATTAACCATCGGCGCCTGAACTTCGTTTAAAGCGCGTTAGCACGCATCATCACGATCAATCGATGAGGCCTTACACACGATAGGCTTCTTGCGATTTTCAGCAAAACGGTAAGTTTTATCATAAAATCAGTTCAGACAAAAATTGTAGATCAGATAAATAATTATCTATAAAAATGGCTAGATACTTTTCTCCTAAGAGCCAACGTTTCTGAGATATATCGATTCAAAAAGTTGGAAGAGTTGTAATCGTCATAATATGCACACGTTTCCACACCACCTTGAACGATCACTCAGGTCTCAAAGAGCTGAGAATCTACAATGACGGATCAAAGACAAGCACCGGAACCGGAGTTGGAGTTTACTCCAATGACCTTAACATCAGAATATCCAGACCGCTAGGTAAACTCAACACCGTCTATCAGGCGGAATGCGTGGGCTTTATCCTGGCGGTCTATGCCATAGAAGCCAGGGGAGTCACAGATACCCACATTCGCATACTCTCCGACAGCGTCTCAGTCCCTCAATTCCTAAGGAAGCATCACACCACCTCGAAACTCATACAAGAATGCCACAATGCACTAGAACGCATCACGGTGACCAACCGCAACACTGTGTCGCTGCAGTGGATAAAAAGACACAGCGAATCACAAGGAAATGACGCGGCTGATGAGCTGGTCAGGAGGGGATCTGATATTGTGGCTGTTGGAGCCGAATCCATTGTACCACTCCCCTTTGGCCAGCTGCGAACACGGCTACAAGAACACACCCACAAATAAGCGGAACGCTAGTAGGCCTTAGCACCCCGCAGCAGGCAGTCCAGGGAGGCTATGCCATCCTTGAACAAACACTTACACACGGACAGTCCTTTATGCAGAGCATGCATGTAGGAGGAGGAAACGGTATCGCACGTACTCCTTGAGTGCACAGGCGTTACCGAAATACGGAGTCAAATAATAGGGTCACAGAACTCGCTTACAGATGTATATACACACCGGGAAAACTAATCAGCTAGTCTATTCTGTAAGTAACTATTTCGATATCGAGCTTCACCTGAGTGACAAAACTCACAAGTGAGCTTTATTGCACAAAACATAAAGGTCTTAATTTGAAACTCACCTCGAATTTCACTGTCGAGATACGAAAATGTTGTTACAGAAGAGCGCTACTGTTTCTGGAGGGAGGTTGGCTGGTTGGAGTATTGGCTCATGTACAATGGTCCAACATCAGGACTAAGTGCGGAAACCAAATCCTAATAGATAGATAGATAGATGGATACCGTTTTGCTGAAAATCGCGAAAAACACGTTTTTGTGACTTTTGACCCCAATTAATTTTTTTCCAGGTATCGGATCGATGAGGCCTTTTTAGATTTCATTTATCATAGTGTTTTGAACAATCCTACCAATTTTGAGCTGGGTGCGATTATTGTAACTTCACTCCTATTTTTTGGTCTAATTTGACCGGACTAATACCTATTGATTGGTTTTAGAACTAATATTTTAATTCTGTACCGCAACAACATTATAAATCAAATAATTAACATCAAATCATCGAAATAAAGGCGTCAATGTCTCTAATGAAATCACGAATAAGTATTTTTGGGGCTAGAATTATGAGCAGTAGGGACTACAAGGAGGTCAGAATCATGAAGGAGTAAAATTTTCGGGACTGACTACTATTTATTTACTCTTCATTACTTTTAAAGTAGGTGTTGAGGCCTCTGACCTCATTCCCCTCTTTATGATTATGCGTTATGCATTTTTTGAATTATTCTCACTTCCCTCTTGACCTAGTTCTGAAATTCACGCAGATGAAGTCGCGGGCAGAAGCCAGTTTCTAAACTCATTTTTTTTCGTAAACTGGCAAGTTTATTTACATGACATATTGATGTTTGACGTCTTTCAAAGCACGAAATAAGTTAATTTATTTTAGCCTGTTTCTTAAGATAAATTTAGAGATAAAAGCTATAAAAATAGACACTCCAGTCCAGAAAAAAAAATGCTATAGCTATATTACTTTACGTGACTGAAAAATAAAGTTTGTGGATGTTCTATACACAGAAGTGAAAGTGATGATTTTATCATGATTTGCCGGTGTTATTAGCCACTATTAATTTCCTGTGATATGAATCCTTTGTTGCGTTCAGGTATGTTCCCAAACGTTGTGCTTTATCTAGTTTCAGTCTTTTATTTCATACCATTTTATACATCATTTCAATGTTGGCACGAATTGGAAATAACTACGATTATATATTGTTCAAGGTCACAAAATTACAGAGAAAATAATTTCATAGCATGAATTTTAATCAATTACAACTTTAAGCTGCTGAAGTATGTAAAATATTGTAAAAAAAAATATTTCAATTACGAAAATCTGACAGCTCGAATCTGCAAAAAAGTGACATAGGTGCTACGTTGACAAGGCCCACGGACCATCTAAACTGATCTGAATCGACAGTGATGCAAATACTTTTAAAAGGCAAAAGATGAGATGGCGATAGAGTGAGGGCGGCACGGAATAAATAACGTAAGTGCCAAAATTAATTTTCGGATTTTATAACATAAAAGTATAACGAAATCAAAATATATTAAGAATTTAGCTAGATAAGATTATTTTCTATGTTTAAAAGTAGTTTTCATAAAATCAATACAATGCATTACGCCATGAAAATGAAAATGGCAAAAAGGCAGACCGAACTTTGCAATTTTTTTCTATCGAGAAAATTTCTTCGTATCGTGTATTCCTTTAGAATTTAGGTAGATCATAAAGTCAAGAAACATGAACCGAAATATCAAATCCCTATTATAGGTACTTTACGAGAAAAAACAATTCTCAGAACGGCCTTATTATTCGCATAGCCCCTTAAATGAAATTTGGGCTACTTTTTAATGCGAAAAATGGGTTGTAAGGGGTTGAAAGGGGGGATGAAAAGTTGTATGAAAGTATCGTAATTTTTAGAGCTAGAAGCTTGAAACTTATTTTTTAGGCTGTTGATTCGATATAAATAAATTATACATTAAAAGTTTGTAAAAGTTTTACTGTCAAGGATGTAAAATAACAATAGATAGGGAATAGGGAATGAAAGTTTGTATGGAAATATGTAAGGTTTATATGAATGTTTTATAAGTTTGCAACAAGCGACTAAGTATAAGTAGGGTAGGGTAGGTAGGTGGGGTAGGCATGTGAGGTGGGCAGGTGGGGTAGGCAGGTGGGCTAGGCAGGTGGGGTAGGCAGGTGGGGTAGGCAGGTGGGGTAGGCAGGTGGGCTAGGCAGGTGTGGTAGGCAGGTGGGTTAGGCATGAGGGTCAGGCAGGTTGGGTAGGCAGGTTAGGTAGGCAGGTGGGGTAGGCACGTCGGGTAGACATGTGAGGTAGACAGATGGGGTAGACAGGTGTGGTAGGCAGTTGGTGTAGGCAGATTGGCTAGGCAGGTGGGGTAGGCAGTTGGGGGTAGGCAGGTGGGGTAGGCGCGTGTGGTAGGCAGGTGGGGTAGTCAGGTGGGAAAGGTAGCAGGGATAGGCAGGTTGGGTAGGCCGGCGGGGCAGGCAGGTGGGGTAGGTAGGTGGGTAAGTAGGTGGGGACGGTAGGTGGGGTAGGTAGGTGGGGAAGGTAGGTGAGGAAGGTAGGTGGGGTGGGGTAGGTAGGGTACGTGTACGTTTACGCCAGAAGCTAATGCTGTGTTCTGACTTCGAGTGCAAAAACAGATTTGCTTATATCTCGAAAACGGTGTGCCTATCGCAAAATTAATAAAAAATTTGCCCCCTAAAGAAACCCCTGCCGCGTAATTCTCAACATGTACGTAATTATTAATTATGAAAGCGACCTGTAGGATCGCGGGCGTTGATTTCGTATCTGATTTTTACCGGTATTCGGTAAAAAAACCGCTCGTATGAACTCATCCCATATTGCCATTTTTGGTCGCAGATTTGTAAAAGCTGTAACAAGTCGCATCAGTTTCGTAACTGATACGACATATTGCGACTGTGTGGGAGTGCACTTTTATTTGTCGTAACCGTTTAGTAACAAAGTGACAGAAAGTAGTTTTAGTTACTTTGTGTTGTAGCTGTGTCGACTTGTTACGAAAAAAAATGTGTACACACGTTTTACACACTTTGCGCATTGTATGTAACTAGTGTACAATATTGGTAACAATGTGTAGTAACTGAGTGGTAACATGTGTAGTAACGTTACGTCAATGTTCCGGAATACTTATAACACTAACTTGGATAAATGGAAATCACTAGATCCAGTCGTTCTCAAACTTTTCTTATGTTAACTGCCGGTTTAACCTTTAATTAAAATAAAAAAATGAGTAAACTACCCAAAATACCACGTAGATTTCGATGGACTTCAACATTTTATAGGAGGGTTAATGAAATAACAAACCAAAATAACACAAGTACAAGTAAGTTAGTCCTATCCTACTTAATAATATTAAATTTATAAATGCGAAAGATTGTCAGGATGGATGTTTGTCGTCACGCAAAAACTACTGAACAGATTTTGATGAAATACAGTAATATAGCTGATATATCAGAATACCATATAGCGCGAATCCTACGCGGGCGAAGTCGCGGGCACAGCTGGTAATTAATAATATGGTTTGATGTTGTGTTGTTACTATTGTGACAGATTCATCATTCTGTGAAACTTTTTAGCGTATTCACTACCAAATCCAGAATATAGTACTGAAGTATCTCGCACTGAAGAACTTAGTGCCGAAGTATCAAATTTCGAACATCAGAACCCAGTTGCAACTTCTTATAATATAAATAATACCGATGAGGTACCACAAACTTCTAAATACGCAGCAGAAACTGAAGAATATGACGCAGATACACTTGAGTATAGATCTTCTGATTCTGAAAATGAAACGCACGCCATAAACGTGAGATACCAAATTCAGCAATGGGCGTTAAAGTATCAAATTCCTCATAATGCGTTGAACGAATTAATTGGTATTCTGCGAGATCATCCAAACACAGATTTCAATATTTTTTTACCAAAAGATAGTAGAACTCTTTTAAAAACGCCCAGATCTAACAATATTTTGCCATTAGGCAATGGAAAATATTGGTACTATGGACTAGAAAATTGTTTGAAAGATGCTTTATCCCAAAGTATGTCAAAATTACCAAGTTGTATATTTTTGACATTTAATATAGATGGTTTACCTATAGCCAAAAGTACGAGAAATGAATTTTGGCCAATTTTGTGCAAAATAGATTGCATTAGTTATATCAATATACTTTGGAAGTACTAAACCGCCTCTAGAAATGTTTTTGCGTCCATTTGTAAACGAGCTATTAAAATTACTGAAAGATGGATTACTAATTCAAAAGCAACATATTCTTTTAAAAATTCGTTGCTTCATATGTGATACACCTGCAAGATGCTTTATAAAAGGTGAGTTCAAAAATATATTAACGGTTCCGAGACGTGAACTACGGAACCCTAAAAACGATTACCTAATTTCAATTCTAATTATGTAAACCTAGTGTAGGTATAGCTAATTATAAAATACAAGTTAATGCAACTGTTGGTTATCATATCAGGCCAGATTAATTAATAATACGCCCATTGTTCTTTTAACTGCAGGTACTGTGGGATTTAATAGTTACCATGGGTGTATGAAATGCACAATTATTGGTGAATTCGACAGAAGAGGTCGACATATGAGTTTTCCCAGAACGGATATGCCTTTGCGTACCGACCATTCATTCAGAAATCGACTTGATCCAGATCACCACAAAGAAAGAAGTGCAATTGAAGATTTACCCATAGATTTAGTAAATGATTTTACGATTGCAGATGCTCTTCATTTGCTAGATTTGGGTGTGATGAAAAGATGTTTACTGGGGTGGACTCATGGTAGTTTTAATTTTCAAACGAAATGGTCAGCAAGAGAAATTCAGGATGTTTCAAGAAAAATGATGGAATTAAAATTAACAACTCCAACTGAGATACAACAAGGAAGGATGAGAGAACTAGATACCCTTCACTTTTGGAAAGCCGCTGAATTTAAAAACTTTTTGTTGTATTTCGGTCCAGTTGTGCTTAAAGAATATTTGTCATTTGAAGTATATCAACATTTTTTGACATTGTTTTGTGCCACCACCATATGTTATTCTGATGCTTATATATCTTACCGGCACATAGCTGAAAAACTTTTTAACGATTATATCGAAAAATTTGCAGAAATTTATGGTCTTGACTCTGTAAGCAGTAACATTCACAATTTATGTCATATTGTTAATGATGTCTCAAGATTTGGTTCTTTACCTTCTCTAAGTGCATATCCATTTGAAAGCTTGCTATTTAGAATAAAAAACCTGTTACGAAAAGGCAATCAACCATTAGAACAAGTAGCGAATCGTATACAGGAGCTTTCAAAATTAAATAATGAAAACCAAAAATGTAACCAAACCTATCCCGTCGCCAAATATGAAAGTTTCCTGGTTGCCAGGAAACTTTGGGTGAAAAAGTATTTACTACTGTCAAAATGAATGGGAATTACCAGTTGTCCAGAAACGTTAAAGATAAATGGTTTTTAAGTGTACATAATGATATTGTTGAAATGATGTACGCAATTTCTGCGAATGACAAAATTAAAATCGTTGGAAGGAATATCAAAAACAAATTTGATTTTTTTGAGCGACCGTTCAATTCTTCGCATATCAATGTATATACAACATCACTTGATTATGAAGCGGAACAATCAAGAGAATATAATTTGCAAGATGTGAAATGTAAGCTTTTATGTATGCTTTGCAACTCCCAAATGGTATTTATCCCTGTATTGACAACATTAGGAGTAATAATAAAATGAACACATAAAAAGAAACGATTTTTATTTCGAAATCACAAAATCATCACTGACACTTAACGCACTATAACTTTACTAGTATTAGCTAGCTACTTGCCACTAATCAACAGATCATTTTAAAGACCTGCTTCAATCTAAAAGAGCTACTTAATAATAAGTCTGCCTAATCAGTTTAATATGCAGGATATAAAGTGGTATCAAAAATAGTATACTGAGTAAACCTAAATAGAGCAATAATAACAACAAAATTTTATAATTTTACATCCTGTCTGCAATCATAAAGATAATTTGTCAGCATATTCGCATATTTAATCACTGTTTGTACTTTTGCTTCAAAGTACATTAAATAAGTTATCAGAACTGATATTCATAATTTTGGTCTCATGTTTTAAATCCAAAATCTTGTTTTTTATTTTCACGTCAGAGAGTACCACTATTTTCGATGATTGGTTGTAACATTTTTTTGTGTCTGGCGTATCGTCGTCTGTAAAAGAATAAAGTTAAACAATATTAATTTCGTTTGATTATAGAATTTGAACAAAGTTAGCAATGCATTGGCTCTCCATACCATACTTTCGTCTAAATCTGACTTGAGAATTTGTGTCTGTGTTGTGTGCATGTGCACGTGTGTTACGTTACATAATGAGCGTATAGGGGAGTGTGCTGTGTGTTTATGGGTAAAAGTAATTAAAACAAATTATATAAGTACCAATGCCATTTTCTTTTTCATCTAACTGATCCTCTGTTTCAGATTCATATTTTCTTGTGTTCTTTTGCATCTCCAGATTTGTATTTATCACTTCATCTACTATATTTGGCATATTCAGGTTTATATTCATGTCTTTCTCTTTTTCTTGATCTAAACTTTTATTATTTGTAGTAGTATTATTTCTCGTTTCGCCCCTTTTTTTTTTCGATGTTCTTGTATTCATTTCACCCCTAAAATGAAGCACATTCTACGCATTAAATTTATATATCTCATCGTATTGTATGGTAACTTAGAAGTCTTGAATAGAACAATAAGATAATACAACATTAGAAAGCTAGTTAAAACCGAGTACATACACTAATGACAACAACATAGTTGATTCTATAAATATATAAAAAAGATTAAATATTCTTCATACTTACGATTTTCTTTTGATTCTTTGACCACTATGCTTTATGGCACTATTTTGGAGAAATGCATCCGCTTCTAAAGATGTACAAGCGCTATCAGCAAGATGTACAATCTTGTAAAAACAATTTCTTATATTTATATATTGCATGAAAGGTGGCTTAGAACAACCTTTTATACCTTTCCAAGTAAAATGGCTCAGAAGTTCGTCAGTAAAAAAAGATTTGGTTATTTGCAGTCCAATCTTGCCAATTTTGTGAGTGCCGCTTGTGCCAGAAATTTTAGAAAATTTTTTGACCTGCAACACCATACACACATACACTGTTTTGATTTTATTTATTTATTCAGCCAAAAACATTAAAGCATCAAATATTTATTTTGCCAAACAATGTTGGGTACTTGGTTAACATTTAATATTAGTAAACATACCAATGCGTTTTCGAAATCTGCATTGATGAGTTCGCTTTCCAGTAAGTCTAGCTGCTCTACAGAGTTTATAGGGATTTCTATATTTTGTTGGGTTAACACGTCATCTTCCTTTTTTGTGTTTGCTTCCACAGTAAAATCGTTGTTAGAGAAGCTTTTAGATTTCAATAAATCAAATATTTTATCTAGCTGAATTTGCATTACAGCAAATCCTCTTTTTGTTTCCTGTTCAACTAAAAAAAATAGATCAGCATTAATAGTTATGTATGACAGTTTCCCCGTGAAATAAATCTTAAATAGTTTCGTCAGCTACATCATGGCATAGAGCCAAATCAAATTAGATTGATCATCGTTTCCATTTTGCAGCTGTATCATCAATTCTAATATCTACAACTGCAAAATAACACCTCTTTAGGTTTATGTCAAGTGGTGAAAATTATTCTACAAGATTTAAATGATAGATAGTAGTTACATAGTTAGTTTAAGTTAGAGCAAGTACAAGCTAGTATAAAAAGTGTAAAACTCTTACGATTTTGGAAGCGTTGAATTGTTTCCTTAAGAATCTCGTTTTCGCTAGACAGAGCACTATTTTGTGATATAAGATCGTTCAAGTGATCAAATTTTATAGTAATTAAGTTTGCTTCACTATGTTCAGACACGGGGTCTGGATTCGTTGTCATACTATTCTCATTCGCTATTTTTGTAACATTGTTAGTTTCGATATTTTGTAAAATAATGTAATTTAATGGATCATTTTCAATAATTGTATCTTCCAGGTGATTGTTAGTTTTCTTCTCTTCTGTAACTGTTTCATTTTTTTCCATTGTTGTATTTTGTTTTTCCATAACTAAATCAAAATTTGAGTTCAAATCTAATAAATCGGCTGTTACAGACTTTAAGATAGGATGCTTTCTGTTAGTTTCTCGATTTTTGTGATATCTGTAAAAAGTAATTTATAATTACACAGTAGGTTAGTCAGCGCCAGACATACCTTAACATCGAGGGTCACCAAAAATATCTGATTTCCATAAATTCAATTTTATTTACGCAACCAGAGTAAATCATATTTTCGTTAGCAGCCAAAGTGTTCAATAAATCTAAGTAGTCACCCAAGTGACTGGATGGGCTGCTCATCTCAATGGAGTTCAGACAACCAGGAGGCTTACTCTTGAGTTCAATTCCGATCGGTCGACATTGGATTGTGACGTTTCGTACCCTAGAATTCGATGCTAGGTACAAATTAGTAAAAAAATTCCTGACCATTTTGATATTTTCACTTAGTTCCTCAAGATAATTTCCATTTTTTTTACTAATTTGACCTCATTAGATGATTTTAAACCACCTTAAAAAAAAAAAAAAC
Source organism: Lacanobia wlatinum (assembly GCA_947578705.1). Classification (NCBI taxonomy): domain Eukaryota; kingdom Metazoa; phylum Arthropoda; class Insecta; order Lepidoptera; family Noctuidae; genus Lacanobia; species Lacanobia wlatinum. The sequence continues at coordinate 12,453,012 of OX388043.1, read as the reverse complement.
TATCGATATCATCCTTGGCATAGATTACGGACGCGATCTCAATCCGAATTTAAGGATTACATTGAGAGCGTTATTCAAACTGCTACCAAATACCCAACTCTAATATTAAACTTTTTAAAAAAGAGAACCGACTTCAATAATATTTTTTTTTTTCATTTTTAGTGAATATCTCCGAAGATCGTGATCAAACTAAGAAGTACTACATACTAAAACCTTCTCCTAAATGTAACAAATCCATTTTCGAAAACTGCATCGAAATCGTTTCAGCCTATCGCGAGATAATCGAGGACAAACATACATACATACAAACAGGTCAAACTGAGAACCTCCTTTTTTTGAAGTCGGTTAAAAAGCTACTTACATTATATTGATACTTATCATTATTATATTTCTTTATTGGTACGTTACCAGTGTTAGGTATTTTTTAATATACACAGAGTTATTGATACTTGCAGCCCCCTATATACTTTATTATACGTTCTAAAGCGCCGGTTTCACAAACAAGAGTAACATTCATACGTCCGGTAGCAGAGGCGCTGCGCTGCTCACCTGCCCACTAAAAATTGAATATCGAGCGAGTGCGTGCGTGCGTACTGGTCAACTGAATCAAACGAACTGACCATCCTCTATGGAACTGACCGTCCGTGAGTAGAGTGTAAACCCCCGCCCGACCCGCGCCACCCGTCTTTGCTGCTATCTATCTTTCCCACTCTTGTCTCGCTAACCTTAATAGCCTTGGGAATCCAGCCTAGATTGCCGACAAAGTATGACTTGAGTGTATGTAAAAAGACGAAGGTTTCAAATCGTTTTAGGATAGAAGATTAGTGATTAAAACATACCATGAAGTTAAAGTCAAATAAAACTTACCTCTCCTCGTCTTCAGTGTCTTCAAAGTTGGAATAAAGGTTCTCTAATTTGAGTCCTTCCGCAAAAGTTTCGATTCCGTTGACTTTCACTTTGCATTTTATTTTTTTCCAGTTTTCGGCTGGCACAGTATTTTCATCCCGTCTTAAGAGCTCCAAGTCGCTGTTTTTTTTTGTACGTGGCCAATAAAGGACGTTGTTTTTTACCCACGTACTTGGTACAAGGGATATTAACTGAGAAGAGCCTTCTTTTGTTAAAACAATGCAATATGGCATTTTGTCTGGCAAACTAAAGTTGGAAAACTGTGGACAAAAAATCAAAGAGTGACCATTTTAAAAGTTCAGTTACTTTGTAACGACTTTACGTAACATGTCCACACAATGTCGACACATTATCGTAACTTTGTAACTTGTTGTGACGAGAATATTTTTCACTTAACAAAAAACATTTTTTCATTATTTATCGATAATACGGTTTATTACTGCTAAAATACTTTATTATTAAATATTCAACTTTATTATTGCATTCAAATAGACGCTTTTGAGAATAGAAAATAATAATATCATTAAAATAAAAACAATGTGTATTTTCGTCGGAATGGTTAATTTATGATAATAATGTGGCGCGTTGATAAATTTCAACCTTTCCCACGAAATTACACGATGAATTTAATTTCCCACTAAGATTTGAGGTATGGAAAACCATAATATTCAATAAAAACAAACCGTTTGTTTACTTACCTAAGTGATAAAATGGCTGTTTCTTATTTTTTTAATAATTCACGTCACTTCACAAGTCAATGTCAACGAATGAGCGGTTATGGGTGATTGAATGAATGATTTGTGGGAACTCTGGTTAAAATATGGTAACAATGTTACGACACAGCGACGTAAATTCGAAACCGAATGTTACTGTGTCGACTCTTCCCCAATTTTAGTTGCAGCAACTACTCTAACACGGAACGGCGACGAGATTATGTATCGAGAATAAATCAGTGTACACACTAGGCGTCGAAACCGTTACGTCATGTTCCCAAAAATGGCTATATGGGATGTATTGAAATGCTACTGCCACTAAACCACATTCGGTTTTTTTTACGTGTGACCTAATCGGGGGCAACTCTTTAAGCCCGAACTCCGTAGTACCCAACCTGCCTACCCCACCTGCCTAACCCACCTGCCCAATCCACCTGTCTACCACACCTGCCTTCTTCGCCTGCCTGCCCCACCTGCCTACCCCACCTGCCTAGCCCACCTGCCTAGCCCAACTGCCTAGCCCACCTGCCTACCCCACCTGCCTACCCCACCTGCCTACACCACCTGCCTTCCCCACCTGCATTCTTCACCTTCCTACCCCTCCAGCTTACCCCACCAGCCTACCCCACCAGCCCACTCCACCAGCATACCCCACCTGCTTAACTAACCTGCCTACACCGACCTACCTTCTCCACCTACCTACTGCACCTTTCTACGCCACCTGCCTTCCCCACCTGCCTACCCCACCTGCCTCCCACACCTGCCTACCCCACCTTCCTATCCCACCTGCTCACCTCAAATGCCTACCCCACCTACCTATACTTAGTCGCTTGTCGCAAACTTATAAAACATTCTCATAAACCTTACATATTTCCATAGAAACTTTCATCCCCTACTCCCTATCTATTGTTATTTTACACCCTTGAGGGTAAAACGTTTACAAACTTTGAATGTATAATCTATTTATATCGAATCAACAGCCTAAAAAATAAGTTTCAAGCTTCTAGCTCTAAAAATGACGATACTTCCATACAACTTTTCATCCCCCCTTTCAACCCCTTACAACCCTTTTTTCGCATCAAAAAGTAGCCTATGTCCTTTTTCAGGCTCTAGATTATCTGTGTACCAAATTTCATTTAAATCGGTTCAGGAGTTTTGGCGTAAAAGGGCGACAGACAGACAGACAGGCAGAGTTACTTTCGCATTTATAATATTAGTAAGGAGTAAGGATAGTCGTATGCATGTAAAACTTAAGTTACAAACATCCATCCAACCATCAACCCATACTCACAAATTTCTCATTTAGAAAGTAGGACAAGATTTCAACCGACATCAAAAGAAGAGCTTCATTCATTTTCATAGGAATAATAAAGGATGACAAACAAAGGTCATAGAACTATTGTCTTAAATATGCCGCAACTTTGAAAAAAGTCAAAAAGCCAGCTCCCATACAAAAAAGTTGGAACTTCTTTCTAAATCAATTTTTCCAGTTAAATTAAAAACCGACCTTTAAATAGAAAAATTGGTTTTCAACCAGCGATTTCTAATGAGTTTATGTGAGCAATTTTATCTGAAATTGAAATCCTAACAGCTCGCGCCGTCCAATACGGTTTAATTGTAGTTTGAGTTTCACAACTTTGGAATATACATATTCTGAGATATTCTGAATCGATACTCGTTGTAATGTTTCAACAGCTGTTTCCGTAATAATCTCGTAGATAGAAAAAGATGAATAAATGCAGATAGTTAAATGTCATTATTTCTTAAGATCTGAGAGCCAATTCTACTAATTTTCAAACAGCGTTCGTATTCACATTTCAATCACAATATGTCAAAAAAGCCTTAATTTCCATACGTTTTTGACAAAGTGTCTGCGCAGCGACTATGCTGAGCAGACGTTGAAGTTGTGAGTCTCTAGTGGCGAACGTTACTGTCTTGTCAACGCGACGTTAACGTTGCGTCTTTTGGCAACAGGTACAATCACGCTGTCCTGCTCTGTGCGTGTGAGCGCGGGCGGGACGTCGTGATTTTTTTTTTTTTTTTTACTGTGTATAGGCGACGTTAACGGCGCGTTGACGCGACATTAGCAGCGTTGTCGCTGCGCGAACGTCAGAGAAACGCCAACGCTCGTAAATGCCAGTAGGATAACTATGGTAGTAATGTAAAAGTATGTAGTATAAAACTTTTTTACATATACAGCGTTATTTGTAATAAACCCTGTATAGATGTAAAAAAAGTTTTATTACAAGCCATATGCCTGAGTGTAAAACAAGACCCATCCCCAAATGTGGAGGATGATTATTCTCCTTAAGGAGACGATTTTTCAAAAAAAAACATCAATGCCTGTACGTAGGTGTATATGTTCCAATAATCCTTATCCTTACTTCCTTACTTAATATGTATTATAAATGCGAAAGTAACTCTGTCTGTCTGTCAGTCGCGCTTTCACGCCAAAACTACCGAACCGATTTAAATGAAATTTGGTACACAGGTGGTCTAGAGCCTGAGAAAGGACATAGGCTACTTTTTATCCCGGGAGTATGTTCCCTAGGGACCACGCGGGCGAAGCCGCTGGCAGAAGCTAGTATTGTGTATAACTGGAAAAGACATCTTCTTTTCTGGTGCGAGGCCAAAATTATAACCAATGCCACCTATTTGTATTTTCAGGGCAATGTCACAAAAATTTTATCAACAAAGCCTCTCTGACGATTTATTTCGAGTTTTGAAATTATCCAATTGACGGACCAGAATTTATTTTTGCTCAATAATCTTAACCACAAACGTTGAAATATCTTCCTAGCTATCAAATCTCTAAAGATCGAAATTGACTTATAAAATTCCTTATAATTTATAAAGTAAAGGATATTAATTAACAACTGCCAATACCAGCCGCCGGACGAGAGCCGCTGAGATATCAGAAAAGTGTCGTTGGATAGATCGTTTAAAAATGATGAGGGTGTACGAAAACCAGTTTTCCGTCCAAGCATCCATTTGCGAAATATTAAGCTTTAAAGTGCTATATTTCGTGCTTAAATAGTAACATAAATAATATCGGGGAGGCTGTATCAGGGACGCAGCCGCAGTACGGTACGTGAAACAACAACTTTACAGCTGAGTAATCAGTAAATAAACACAACGCGCGATGGTTTTAGTTCCAATGCGTTGTGCTGCGTGCAATTACATCGCCATTTACGCTAGAGATAATATTTGCACTACCGATTAAATAGCTATTATCCTCTAAATGATGGTAACAAAAATAATGACGGTTGACGCTACACTTCCCAAGTAAAAACGATCCTGCCATAGTACAATTCTATATTTATGTCTGTTCCTTACACTGTATTTCTCCCTTATACATTTTTGGCTAAAACTCCAGCTGAGTTTTTAATCGCATGTGAACTATATTAGTTTTGGTTCATAACTACCCGGAACAATAACCAAACTCTCAACTTTCCTGCTGCATAAAAATAAAACGTATTTAAAATAAGTATATCTCAACTAACAGGCACAAATAACAATACCTGCCAATTCAAACAGGATCATTACCCGACCAAATCAGACAGACCTCCCGCATATCTTTAGCAGTCTATTATATAAAGGGAGAATGGTTCGCAGATGGGTCTATGTAAATTGGACGTCTCATGTTAAGGAGACTTCCTTGTTGAGTTTCGTATAATGCGATCCATTAAACTTATAGAGTCAACTGTGTTGGGCTCTCCAATTTACAAATTGCAAGTTGAGTACATACCTACGCGATGTTAAACTTTGAATTGAATGTGGTGCATCCAATTAGTTAGTAATTGCTAACACCCAGTTACTGGATTGCGGCGGATTGATGGTCCATGTAAAATACAACACAATACTGGCCAATCATCATCTGCCTAGCCTTTTTCCAACAATGTAGCGGCTTCCAGTCTAACCAGATTCAGCTGAATACCAGTGTTTTATGTGGAGCGGCTGCCTACCAGATCTCCACAACCCATTAACTGGGTAACACACGGTACGGTGGCAATACTTGTGTCAGATTTTTTTAGATTCTGAATAACCGTACCGATTGCCAAATCTACAAATGAATTTGCCGGCCGTCATTTGTAGAGCTACAACGATTGCCTTACGTACTTTCCAAGGCACGGACGAGTCTCGGTATGTTAAGATGGTCACCCATCCACAGACCAACCTCGGCAAGCGTTGCTTAACCTTGAAGATCGACCCATGCGGCTGTTATTATTTAGCCATGAGCTCCTAAACTGGCCAATCTTGCATCTTAAAGGTTCCACACGTATCCGGGCCGTTCAAGGGCCGTGGCCGGTGTGGTCCGTCATACACGTCCGTGTCCGGGCTGTACCCGGGTCATGTCACACACACCATGTTGTGATGGATCACGGGCCAAACATAACCCGGCCCTGATATTTTTTTATCAAGCATCTTCGTAGAATAGCCATTTATTTTCTCAAGTTATAAACAGAAATTAATTTTGTAAAAAATAAGCTTTTCAAATCTCATTAGTGTTTTCTAAGGCTAAACCAATTTAAATTTTCCAACAAACAAATTAGTTTTTTCATTATAATAACTATTAATTGAATTTTAACGCAACGGTCCCCAAACAATTTGTTTGCTGCATACAAAAATAAAAATGTATTTTTGAAGTGAAACTTCTTTACGCACGCTTGACTTGGGGAGTAAGCTGGCAAACGCGTGACGTAAGCGTTACGAAAAGTGTGATTCGGCGAGGCGAACAGGAGTTGAGTGGGGGATATAAGCAAGAGACAGCAGTGCCCGCACATTTTCTTCCTCTCTTCCTCTCATAGCCAGATGGAGCGAAAGAAATTTCACTTCAGTCGTGGTCATAAGCACACTCTTGTTTTTTTATAAAATACTAGTTATTTCTGTGGCTTCGCTCCCGTGGCACAGCCATAAAATTGTGTTTTTTTCCGGGCGCAGTGTAGGCATACAGTGATAGTAGCTATAGTTTCTTACATATCGGAAAAACAACTTGCGTAATCGAGCTAGCACTAGGAGGTTACTTTTCATTAGTTATTCCAATTGGATCCCCTGCTGGTTATTATTGTTTTAATTCCTATCTGATCCACTATAAACTTTGTAATTCCGGTCTGATCGCCTTACTCGTTTTGACAGGTAAGTTCAGTCAAGAGAAAGAACAGTTGTTCCCGTAAAAAATATTAGTTTCTAATTACAAACATGTGTATTTCAAAACACTCTGTACGTATTTTATGTTGCTGACTGTTCATAAAATCTGTTTATGATGTTTCTGAAATTAGGGTATCCGACCGGAATAAAATATTTAAAATTTGTGATATCCTGCACGGTGGTTCAGACCGGAATATAAAATATTATAAAATAAGCCCGTATCTGGGGGGCTACTCTCTAACGAAATCCGTAGTTTCGGGCTTAGTTGCGGGCGGGCATTTTCTACTCCGTATCACCTAACCACTGAGAACTAATGATAAAACGATTTGACAGTTACTGTGAAATCGTGTTGTCATTCATTCTCAGTTCGGGTTCGGGACTAATCGTAAGTCTGTAGGTAATACGGAGTAGAATACGCCCGCCCGCAACTAAGCCCGAAACTACGGATTTCGTTAGAGAGTAGCCCCGCTGATCCCTAAGGAGAACAAATACGGGGTATCCGACCGGAAGAATTCCCTTTCATTAAGTATGTATCTATTTATCTAGCCTCTGTTTTCCCACTGATGGGCAAAGCGGGAGGGCTTTTCCCTTTTCCATACAACTCTGTCGTTTGTTTGAAAGGGCGAATCTTTTAAGTAGACATCGGGCTCGTCCCGCCATACTTTACTAACAAATTAATAATTGAATATTCTCATAATATTATTAGATTTTTAATATTTCAATGTCGTGTCCTGTAGTCGCGCTCAAGATGCTCTTGACTTACGCTTAATTATAACTTTTTAAAAGAAGACGTCATTAATCAAGTAATTGAGTTTCTTCATCGATTCGTTTAAAGTAAATTAAAAGTAATCTTAGGAACGCAGTTTTTCAGTAAAATGATCAACAAAGTTAACTTAATGTTGTGTTGTGGTTGTTGTGTGTGTGTGTGTATATGGTGTACATAATAAAGAGTATTCTATTATATTCTATAATATTGTCAAATTTCCCGAAGTGTTAGGTGAGGTCACACAATGCAATTTTATGTTAAAACCACAGATAGCAACTGAAAAATTAACATTGGAATAACCGAATAGCATTTTTCACGATTTGATATCGAACAATTATTTGAAATCGAACCGTAGTGCGTGCCAGGGGCTTAGTTTCCTGATAACTACAACCTGGGAGTCTTTAAGTCAAGAATGAATAAGTTATCTATTTCTAGGCAAGCGTGTTCCATCTTCAACCACATCATCGCTTACCATCAGGTGAGATAGTGTCGTAACGCGTACCTATCAAAAGTAAAACAAAACCATTATCGAACTCAGGAGTTCAGTCTCAGAAGTAACATTTGCAGCTGCCATCTTTACAGGAATCTGCGTAGCCTTCCCCCAACCATATTGGGTGTGGCTTCTAGTTTAACTGTAAGCGGCAGCACCAGTATTTCACATAGAACGAACTGCTTATCTTACCTCCACATCCCAGTAGTAGGGTATTATACTAAAAACTACTAATTATTGGACACGCATTTTTTCCTTTATCATATCAATAAAAAATTACGAAGATAAAACGCATCAAAGATCAGGAGTGCGGCTTGTGACGTCACTTTCCGATAAAAAATGTGTCGGAACGTGTCGTCTCACGAGATTTAAACGCACTATATCGTCATAATATTTTTGTTTACGTGAAAAAAGAAAAAAATACGTGTCCTATATTTTTTGGAAATCTTTTTGATTTTTTTTTAGTATAAGATACCTTAGAGAAACTGAGTAAGTTAACTTTTAAGTTAGTGAATATTTAATTACTGAGTTTCTCAAAGGTCTCAAATAAAAGTCGAAAGGCATACGTTAAAATCCAAAGTTCAGTATTTTTCAAAAGCTAAGTCTTATTCAATAGAATATACCATTTTTATTCTTGAGTGACTGTCGCTTGGCGAGTGTGAGTGGCTCGTTGAATATCGGAAGGATAGGTAAGGGAAAATCGTTACCTGCGCCGAAGGCTAGTGATGTGGTAGGAATCGATGATATTTTTTCGATAGTTATTAGAATATTTAAAATTAAAAGTATAGAAGTATATTTTAAAAAAATATAATTAATATAAGTATATTTAAAAAAAAAAGCAGTCTAGATCCACTGCTAGACATGGGCCTCCCCCAAGTGTCGCCATAATAACCGCACCTGTGCGTCTCGCATCCATCGGCTCACCAGGTCATCAGTCCACCTTGTGGGAAGTCTTCCAATTTTTTAAATGATTGGTACTGTTATATAAGTTTGTGGTCATTTTCACTTTGGTAAAAATATATGTGTTTATATTAATTTGCTAAATACATCCCGGCAATTTTCAGTTGTCAACAGCTATAACAAACGACATAGTATGAATGAGATAGTATGACTAAAAATAATGAGAAGATCAAAACCTCCGAACTAAGGCTGCGTTTCCACCAGAGATGTGTGAAAATGCGTAGCGGGGGATGTGTTTGTTGACAACAAATAAAATCGCTTGCGCTGAACGAGGCTAGGTAAATGAAGCGATTATATTGGATCTTAACAAACACATCCTTTGCTACACATTTTCGCTAATCTCTGGTGGAAACGCAGCCTTGGAATTTGAAGCTTGTTTTTTGATAAACTCTTAAGGCTGAAAACCTTAATAAGTTTGTCAAACTTCGGCATTACAGTAGAGTTTAACACGTTCTTGTCTCCAAATGCTTAATAGAAAAACTGACTCATACTCCCGGTCTCTAGAAACTAATTATGGTCAAGTTTTGCGATAGTTTTCGTTCCAACAATTGGACCTGACTCTTGCATTACATAACAACATTTGTCCAGAGGGCTAATTCTACCCATTTTTAAGCAACATTCGCTTTCGTATGCAGTCGAAATTTGTCAAAAAAAAACTGGCCAAATGCGAGTCGGACTCGCGTGCAAAGGGATCCGCACGATTTTTTTTAACATGTTATTTTAGCACTATAGACTTCTTATAGGTTTTCCTGTAATCTTTAGGTAAAAATCTATTATCAATATTTTTTTTTCAAAATTTTAGTCTCAGTACTTTCGGAGATAAGGGGGGAATGGTCATTTATCGTCTAATTTCCTGAATAACTTCAAAACCTATCATTTTAAAATTATCGAAAAAAATTTAAATAAAACCCTCATTTGATATGTCACTCGATATTGTTAAAAAAAAAATTATTTTTAATTTTCTAGTTCGACCCCCAAAAGACCCCAAAAGTGACCCCCATATTAAACATTTAATTATTTACGTAACACGTCCGTATTTGGAACACAGAAGTCCATATGTGTACCAAATTTTAACAGAATCGATTCAGTGGATCCGTAGAAAACAGGCTGTGACAGACGGATAGACAGACAGACAGACAGACACCCGAGTGATCCTATAAGGGTTCCGTTTTTTGTTCGGAACCCTAAAAACTACATTTGTCATATACTTTTGACACATTGCAACTGGTTGCAATAGCAACTGGCACTCTAATCTCAGTCAGCTTAAAGATTTCATTAAATGCTGTATGAAGGGAATAAGGTATTATTAATACTTCTTTCCCCTTCAAACAAATGCACCACATTTAATATTCATAGGCACATCACTATACAAGAAGCAGCCCCTAACCCAGTTATGGAGCGATCTCGTTCGGTCAGCTCTTCAATCTTGTGTATAAACCTACATCCTAACTTGTTTGTGCTAGGACTAGCATAGACAACTGTTAGTCTAGACCACACAGCTTTTGTTACCGACACACTTGTCTGTGGTTCGCAAACAGAATTTCAAAACGCTATCGAGTAGTTGATGGAAATTGAATGACCGGATTTATGTTCAGTCCTATGATCGTATTTGGATAAGGCTCTTGTATTTTTAAAGAAAGAAATCTTTGTTCTTTTTTTAAAGGGCAAAAAGAAGTTAGTTTTAGTTTTTAGCACCAATTTGTATTAATTTAAGCGCAGACAGCAGATAATTGTAAAAACTGGCTGGAAAAAATCCGTATATTATTCTGTTAAAAAATCTCATCATTTTAAGAAAATTTTGGTACTGGACTTGTTACAAAAAATAAACATATCTTATCTGAATATTTTAATCCGAAGAAAAATAATATCCCACAGTCCTTTTTTAGGGTTCCGAACAAAAAACGGAACCCTCATAGGATCACTCGGGTGTCTGTCTGTCCGTCTGTCACAGCCAGTTTTCTCCGGATCCACTAGACCGATTGTTTTGAAATTTAGTACACATATGGACTTCTGTGACCCAAACACGGACGTGTTACGTAAATCATTTAAATTTTAGTATAGGAGTCAATTTTGGGGGTCAAAATAGAAAATTAAAAAAAAAAAGTTTTTTTTATTTCGTGTGACATATCATAGGGTTTTAAATAGATTTTTTTATAATTTTAAAATAAATGGTTTTGAAGTTATTCAAGAAATTAGACGTAAAATTACCATTCTCCCCTTATGTCCGAAAAATTATTTTATAGTACTTTTTAAAATACTAATATCGTTCGCAAAATATTGCAAAGATCAATCGAAGCAAAGTGGTTTCTGAATTATGAGGCCCGAGTGTACTCGACGAGTAATATCATTATATTATCACAGTAGTAGACCCGATATCAAATAGGCAAATAGGTATTTTATGCGTCTGAATAACTTTTAAAATTTGATTGACTTTAAAGAGGTATTTTAGAATGATCTTACATTATTTTATGCTACGAAAACCACTTCAATCTTAATTATTATAAAGAGGTCAAATAGTTTTTGAACCCCCGACGCAAAAACGACGGGGTGTTATAAGTTTGACGTGTCTGTGTGTGTGTGTGTGTCTGTCTTTGGCATCGTAGCTCCCGAACGGATGAACCGATTTTGATTTTGTTTTTTTAGTTTGAAAGGTGAATTAGTCGGGAGTGTTCTTAGCTATGTTTGTTGAAAATCGGTCCAAGATGGCCACCGCCACGAAATGGCGCCATATTTTTTTCACAACTCCCTCAATATGGATATCAAATGAAAGGACTTGACTAGTAAAGAAAAGAGATGGCGCTAGAGAGATCGCGCTAGACTTGAGTTAAAGAAAAGAGATGGCGCTAGCCGTCGTGTAAACATTGCGCTCCGTTACAATTATTTCTTTAAAATATAAAAACCAGTTATATCTTCTTGATCCTATCATTAATGTAACTCTAAATAAGTGAATAACAGGTGTGAACGTTATCTCAACTTGACATTAGACTATAACAAAGTTATTAGTGAAGTGCTAACCGGACCAATCGCGAAGTGTTAACCGGACCCAAAAACTGTGACTGTGTGTTGTTGTGTAGCATTTTTGTGCCTCAAACTCGTTATCAATATTAAAAAACGACTATGAACGTACTACGTAAGTGAATAATTAAGAAAAAGACTCAAAAACGTATTTGAACAAAAACAAAGACTTCGGTGCGTTCAAAGGTCAAACAAATTCAAATTAAAAAATCATAACGAACTTTCTAAATTTAATCTCATATTGTACACCTATTTCACGTTAAATGAGCAAGTTGATGTGTCCTTAGTCAAAGCGGTTCAGACCGAGGAGAAATGAGGCGCTAGTTCGAATCTCAATGTTCACTAGTTCTTTTTGTGTTTTTGATCTGGGCTGCGGAGTGGTGTGACGCCGGTTCGATTCTCAATACGCGCAAGTACTTTTTGTGTTTTGTTTATCGATTGCATTTCATGCTTGAACAGTTGTCATCGCAAATAAGCGCCATCTATAATTTGTTTGGTGAACTAACTTAGTAACCTGCGCCCTACCATCTGCAACGCATATATCGACCTACGACCCACGATCTGTCAACGTTGGCATTGTTATATTTTTGGAGCTGTCACCTTTCTCCGCAAGATGGCATTGATGTGTGCTGGTTGTAAACAAATTCTGCAAAATAGCCCATTCTTGGCGTGTTCAAACTGTAATCATTCGTATGACTTGGAATGCGCTAATGTACCTCACGGTCATTTTAATTGTATGACCGCTACACAGAAATCGAGCTGGGAATGTCAAGAGTGTCGCTGTAAAAAACCAAAAGCAATAAACTCTGCCACACCAGCGAGCCTGATGCTATCTCAGCGCGTAGATGATAGCGATACGGCTAATGTGACGTTGAGGCGAAAAACTGCGTTACCTGCGACCCGGTCGTGTACTCACCACTCGAATGCTCGCGGTCCATCAATGACGCATTCCACTCTTGAAACTGTTCTGATGGAGCTTCGTGCGTTCCGTGAAGAGAGCGAGATTAGGTACCATAACCAAGAAGCCTGTATAACTGGAATAGCTGAAAGTATAAAGGACATAAGATGTTCTATAGCCACCCTTAACAATAAATATAACATCCTTCGGACGGACGTAGACCAGCTGCTGGAGACCGCTGATGTTACTTCAAGCGCACTTACCACACTGCAGCTGCAGTGTGATGAAAACGCAAAGAGTATATTAAATCTGGGAATTAAAGATCTTGGCTGCGAAATTATTGTCCAGAGGCAGCGTATTGATAAAATTGAAAAACAAATAACTGTCAATGAAAAATCATCAAGCACTGTACCTAATTTGCTTGATAATAATAGTCACCACTCGTCCTTGAATGTCCCGGTTCCCGCATCTTCTCTCTGTGCATATTCCACACCTTGCTTTCTCATCATCAACTGCTTCTGTGTCGCAACCACTGTTAAGCAGCGAGCAGACGGCAAAAAGATCGTATAATACTAGAATATTTACGACGGGGAATCCTCAAACGCGTTCTCGTCGGTCGGTCATTCGTGCGACTGGTGCAGCTGATACAAATCTGAAGACACTGGAACCTGTCAAGTACATTCATGCTTGGAACTTTCATCCAGATGTATCTGAGGAGAACATTAGGTCTTTCCTTTGCAGGAAACACCCAAACAGCACCTTCTCCATAAAAAAGCCTGATCTTGAACACTCCAGACATAACTGCTTCATACTGGGAGTCCCAATGCACCTGTTTGACTTCTACCTGTCACCTGACAATTGGCCTACAAATACAGCACTTCAAGAATGGTTCACCTATAAGAATGCGAAGAAGAAATCTCAATCCGCTGAAACAAGTACATCATTTTACTTATACTTAGTAAATACAAAAGATTTGCGGTCTCCCGACGCCAAGACGCTTGTCCTAAAGAATCGTATATCAGATCAATAGATATTATTTTTTACTATTTAAACTTTTTATCGGGGTTTTTTTTTTTTAATTGTTAAATATAATCTGTGGAACAAAAATACGTTCACTATAATTGGTATATGAACTACAAAGGCTGTGTGATAGTCTATTTGGTTTTATGGGAAAATACAGGGTTTCTGCGGAAAAAAGGTACTTACAAATGATAATTATGCATGTTTGATTGCCATTACTATAAAGAAAAATAGCTTTTCACCGATGCATTCGTAATTATCAAATCTGTAAAGCTGAAGAGTTTGTTTGTTTGGTTGGTTGATTGGTTAAAAGTGCTAATCTTAAGAACTACTGGTTTGATTTAGAAAAAAATCGTTGACCCTCGCTTCTTCGTCTGCGTCACATTTTTCATTAATGCTCCGCTCTTTTTGGTCGTAGCGTGATGTTATATAACCTATAATCTTCCTCAATGGGCTATCCAGCACTTAAATAAATTTTCAATTCGAACCAGCAGTTTCTGAGATTAGCGCGTTCAACCAAACAAACTCTTCAGATTTTTAATATTAGTATAGATGTGCCATTAAGTTCGTAATCATCTAAAAGCGTGCTTATGGAAGGGGGATCTCTACAGTATCTACCTACCTATAGATTAATAGGTACACAAATCTATTTAGAGACGCTATTGTGTAGTTCTTTCAAAACAACTCCATGTAAATTCTGAGGTGGTTCTAAGAAAACATGCCTAATTTATTCAAGCAAGTACCGAGAACGTACCTACCCTTATGGAACCCAAAATAAGGCATAATTTAAATCTTTTACATTCTTTTTACAGCTGAGTACATTATATTTTGGCACAAAGGCAAAAGAATTTCAATACCATTTTCTTAGTAATCATACGAAAAGTCGTGACCATTTTCTTATTATTAATCTTTGCTTTAGTTTCCCATCGCGTGTTCGAACAAAAGATGTTAGATCCATAAAAGGTTTTTCACTCACCCTCGTCAAGTTATCGACACTTGTCGGTTTTATTGTAGGCCTTCTCATCAATCATGTGCGAGGAAAAAAATGATTTACGTTTCGGTCAAGTGGTTAAGGAATTAGGAAGATTTTCATCAGTCGAGTCTGGTGTCAAATCTATGCTGGGCTTAGGTCTAGCCTACATTCAATTCAAAATAGGCAGTTGTCAAAAAAACCTGTAACAGAACGTGTAGGTATCAGAATTAACGCAATACCTCATATGGGGTCATTGTACTCATCATTGTGAACAACTTTTACTATGGGACCAATCCCGAAATCACGAAAAAAATATCAGCTGTTCAGTACATTTTGTCGAGTTATGCGCACAGAAATGTACGGGGGAGTCGATTTTTTTTCGCGATTTCAGTGTTGGTCCCATAGTGAAAGTTGTTCATAATGACGAGTTCAATGACCCCTTAAGAGGTATTGCCTTTATTCTGTTACAGGTTGTATAAGATTCTTCTGTTACTGACTGACAATGCACAGATGAAATTAAAGGGGGTTCCCATACAACAAACGTGTTTTTTTCTTCGGTTTATGGTGCGCTCCCCTCGTTTGAGACTCGAGTTGCACTTGACTGCCTTTTTAGGGTTACGTACTCAAAAGGGTAACCAACAGAACCCTATTACTAATACCTCCGCTGTCCGTCCGTCCGTCTGTCTGTCAGCGGGCTGTATCTGAAGAACCGTAATAGATAGACGGTTAAAAATTTCACAGATTGTGTATTTCTATTGTTGCTATAACAAAAAATAATAAAAAGTAAGGTTTATGGTGCGGAACCCTTCGTGTGAGAGTCCTACTCGTACTTGACCGATTTTTTATGATATGCGTCATGCTTGGCTAAATTTAACGCTTATTCTTTCTTTTTGCTGTAAAACCCTTCAATGCAACGTCTCGTTTACCAGTGTTCACTACTTTTTTAGGGTTCTGAACAAAAAACGGAACCCTTATAGGATCACTCGGGTGTCTGTCTGTCGGTCTGTCTGTCTGTCTGTCCGTCTGTCACAGCCAGTTTTCTCCGGAACCACTGGACCGATTTTGTTGAAATTTGGTACACATATGGACTTTTGTGACCCAAACACGGACGCGTTATGTAATTTTTTTTTTTTTTTTAGTATGGTATATTTTTAAGTATACTATTGGGGGTCAAACTAGAAAATTAAAGAAAAAAGATTTTTGGACAAAATTGTGTGACATATCAAATGAAAGGGCTTACTGTGAAGGTTTTAATTATACTTTTTTCATATTTTTAAAATAAATGGTTTCAAAGTTATTCAAGAAATTAGATGAAAAATGACCATTCCCCCCCTTATCTCCGACAATACTGAGCCTAAAATTTTGAATAAAAAATGGAGATAATAGATCTTTACCTAAAGATTACAGGAAAACCAATTAGAAGTCTGTAGTCTAAAAATAACATGTAAAAAAATTTAAATTGGTTCGGAACCCTTTGCACGCGAGTTCGACTCGCATTTGGCCAGTTTTTTCATAACTAACATTCAGAAAAAAACCAAGTCGCATAAAACAGCGATTCTCAGAATATTCACATATTCCGAAAAAAAAAAAAACCAATCGCACAAAACAGCGATTCTCACAGAGTCCATCCAAAATTCAAGTGTGAGTGACCTTTACCAAAAGGAATGTTAAAAAAATCCGAATCACAAGACGGATTGACCTGACGGTCCAACACAACACCTGTCCTGGCCCTACTACGTTTGACAAGGGTAGCTCTGCGATAGAAAACGAAAATCTTTTTCATTCGTCATGTCCCTTTGTTGAACTGTGTCCTGTACTTTTCAACTGAGATGGTCAACGGATTGGGAACCAAATATATATAAGACTAGCTGCTGCCCGCGGCTGTGCTTGCAGGATAAAAATAACTCCTGGGATAAAAATAATTTATCCTGTATGTTATTCCAGACTAGACTCTACCTCTGTGCCAAAAATCAACAAGATCCGTTGAGCCGTTCTCTCGTAATTGATTAACAAACATCCATCCATTCAGACTTTTGCGTTTAAAATATCATTAATTAATAATTAAGTATAGATTAAATGTTAATTTGAAAGCAAAATAACAAATACAACCCAACAGGAACCGCTACACATCTACGCATCGTTCAGCCTCGGGCACCTTTGGTGGATACGTCACACAGCTTCACAGGCCAGCTCCGCCTGCCTGCACCGCTCAGTTACCAGCAGGTGATGCAATTTGAAACGAATACCCAATACGAATAGCATATAATCGCATTAACATTCAAAGTTATGGAATTAAGTGGAATCTATTCGAAATGGAATCTCAATTTGAATTAAAATTATGTTTCACTGACGAAAACGTTGAGGGTTGCGGGTAGCTGATGGATGCAAGACGCACAGGACCTGTTGTTATGGCGACACTTGGGGGAGGCCTACGTCTAGTAGTGGACGACTTTCGGCTAATATATATTAATGAGAACTCTGGATGTGAGACCGGTCGATGTGGCGACCGGTCCTGTGTACAGCTGTTCACGTTTATCGTCTGAAATAATGATGCCATTACTTACTATAGGATACGATAGGAAATTGAAAATACAGTAGAATCCGATTATAACGACGGCCAAGGGACCGGTGATCGTACTAACCGTAAGTCATACTAAACGAACTGACAATTTCATAGTGGCTCATATTAAAACCAAACAAATGTCTATACTTACGTCGCTATAAACGGTTGGTTGTTTTATGCGAAGTCGTACTAAATTACACTGTACTTGTATGTATCTTATTTCAAAATAACAAACAAAGAAATGACAGATTTACTATCGGATTCAGCAGTTAGAGATTGGTCGCCGCCAGACCCACTGCTTTATGAGCTTTCAACGCACACGTTATATATAACTCGCATAGAAAACACAGGCAAACCAACAGCTTCATAGATTTTTTCCGAAGTATCAATACTATTCCGATTCGGCCTAAAGCGGGACATGAAACCGTTTATTATTCGCTAATCCCTAAAACTGAGGCAGGAACTAGCCAGGCTATGTGAGATCAAGTAAGAAAAAACTCCTATTGGCTAAGCAATGGCCGAATTACCAAAAATGTTAAGGATTTGACATATCGGCCGTGCATAACGTCGATTTTCGAAAAGTCGTAAATGTTGGTGTGTCGTTTTCACTTAAATAATGTCACTTATGAATGGTTATGAAACGCTGTAGTATAAAATCGTTAAAACAACTATTCAATGAAAAGAAACAATCACTTCCGCTCATTCTATGTCCAGGTCAAACATAGGCCGCAAGTAGGTCCCTGACAAACACGCAACCGGGTGAGCG
The DNA here is from genome assembly GCA_947578705.1 of Lacanobia wlatinum. NCBI lineage: Eukaryota > Metazoa > Arthropoda > Insecta > Lepidoptera > Noctuidae > Lacanobia > Lacanobia wlatinum. Next base: position 12,434,794 of record OX388043.1, on the reverse strand, counting down.
AAGTCAAATCGGGTTACGCTTCTATTTCCTTTTGCGAATGACCGTTGCACTAACGTTTTCGTTCGCGTTCCATCTATTTTATTTTCAGACTCGCTCCGTTTGTTTTGATAGTTTTATTGAGATTTACGTCTATTTCGTAATAACTTGTTTGTTTTTAAAACTTTACGGCATAGTGATCTAAATCACAGTTCTTTTTTTTTTGTTTTTAGTGCAGTCCTATGTTATGTGATGGCAACATTTAGAGTAAATTCGCAAAGCGAGTCCAAAGGGGATTTGTTGCTAAAAGTACGAGTTATCCGATTATAGACCATGACTACAAATTGTATCTTTGTCAATAGTTAAACATTAAAGACTTTGTTTTTATCAACGTAAGCCTACAGGAGTCCACTGCTGGACATAGGCTCACGCCAATCTTTTCGATTCTCGGTTACTCTCACCCAGCTGCTTTCAGCCACCCTGCGATGACAACACTGGACATAGCTTGGGGTGCTACATTCCCATACTTTGCGAATTATTGAGCAGCGCTTTTTAAAGGGATTAGTCTACTTTGCCCCACTGGCCGCTCCAATAGCAGGGCAGATTAGACAAACCACATATTTGCAGTGTATGAAAGGGGCAGTATACAATCGCATGAAGTCTTAGTATATGTTTCCCATCTAGGGCTGTCACTGTTGGAATCAATAATATGGATAAGTCTGTAAATCCGACTCATGATCTGCCTAGCCTTTTCCCGAGTATATTGGGGTCGGCTTCCAGTCGTGGAGCGGCTGCCTACCAGACCTCCACAACCCATTAACTGGATAACACAGTACTCATTGGCAAGACTAGTGTCAGATTTTCTGGCTTGTAACTATCCGTAAGGACTACCAAAGATCTACAAATGACAGCCGGGACCAACGGCTTAACGTGCTTTCCGAGACTCGGAGGAAACTCGGTATGTTAAGATGATCACCCATCCATAGACCAACCTCGGCAAGCGTTGCTTAACCTTGAAATCGACCCGTGTGGCTGTTATTATTTAGCCACGAGCTCCCGAAATCTGACTACCCTACTAATATTATGAATGTAAAAGTTAATTGTTATGTTTCAGTGACGCAAAAACGGTTGAACGGATTTCAACGGAACTTTGCACACGGATCGTTTATAACCTAAATTAACAAAAAGAATATTTTTAATACCTATAAATGGCCTATCAACAGAGACTGCGAAAAAGGCAGAAGCTTGCAGACGGGCTGAAATCAGGAACGATACAGACTCCTCAACTACCAGGAGACCAGAATCGCGGAGAAGTATTTTAAGGCTTGAATCATGAGCGGTTCGCATTTACAAAGTGTATGCATCACGAATCGCACTCGTGTCATCCATCGCCTATTCGTAGTTCCAACGCCCTAAAAATAAAAACAAAGTATTTGCAAAGAAAAGTTCCTTATTACCCCAAAAAATACATATATACTTAAAAAATTCAACCAATTCACCATGGCCCAACGAACGAAATACCAGCTTCTTAAAAACTCGGCAAAGCCAAATTAAAAGCCCCAGGTGCGCAGAGAACTATTAAAAAGGATTTTTCCCTGATTGGGGATGAACCGGCAGATTTATGAATGAATGCAAATTATGTAGACATGCTGACACGACATTTAAAATATAAGAACTTTTATACTCGAGAGATAAATGCAGGGCGCGGTTTGGATTTGTTGTTTTTGCAAAGCTGAATGTTCAGATTGAATTAGCAAAATGGTCACTCATTTATCGTGATCAACAAGATCGACATGAAATATAGGTATGTATTGTATGTGCATAACTTTTTTAATCATGCCGTAATAAAGGTATAACCAAAGGTGGTGGGGTTGCGGAATAACGGCGGATTTCATCAATGAAACTGAATGCGATCAGCATATAAACCACGTTTACGAACTGTCAGTTTCATTATTTTCTGTGGAATTATGACACTGACAGCTCTTGAACGTAGTTTAGATGCACTGATCGCATTGATATATAAAAAACCCGATCGCGTTCAGTTTCATTGGTGAAATTCGCTCTTAGTCTTTAGTACTAGGGTTTGGGAATTCCAGACAATTTCAAAGTCCCGGGAAACAAGGCAACCTACAAGCAAGTCCCGAGAATTCCCGGGACTTCGAAGTCCTTCGAAGACTTTTCAGATATTTTTTGTTGTTTTTTAAGAGGGTGTTTAAGAGGTGGAGACTTTTTAATTGAGTTAATTTCTGATGAAACGTTTTAAAAAAAGGCATTTTTTTGTAAAAATCTAAAGTTATTAAACAGAAAATTAAATCTTAATAACTTCAACGTTAATTTCAGTCTTAATAATTGCTTTGTTTATTTCTTTTAATCACATAAGCAGTTAAAAGATTTTTAACCAAGTTAAAAAAATCATACTAATTCTTAATAACTTTACTATTATCTAGTAATTCTATTGTTGAATCTAATCAATGTTCATAATCACAACATTGTTAATTCTCATAATCACAGATTTGTTTCATAATTAAATAATCTTAATATAAAAATAAAACAGACTAATAAATCAGTCTTTTCAATAATCAACTAACACATTAATTATAATTCTTTTCTGATTTAATAAAATTGGCTTTTATAAAAATCAGAGCGTCAACAGCTTTGTTCGACGATCTGTTTCTGATTTTGTAATAATGCCATCGGACAAGAAGAACACTCTCTCGTTTTCAACAAATGTCGGTTTAATTGTGTTTAAGGCTTTATAAAGTAGTTCCCAACTAACAATTTCGACAACCTTGTCTCGTCTCGAGTCTCGACCCGAAAGTCCTGGGACTCGAGACAACTAAAATTACGAAACGTCCCGGGACTTCGAGGCACGAAACGTCCCGGGACCCAAGCCCTAGTTAGTACGGACCAGTCTTTTCAGAAGTAGTCGGGCTCTCTCTTTTCCCTGAGGGGGTGAAGAGCGGTTACCTGGCTCGAATGTTTATTGTCTCCGCAGCAAAAGTGTGGAATCCTACAATTTGTTCAACTGATTTAGAACTTAAATTTCACAATTTAAAGTATTATACAACGTGTTGATTTGCATCCTAGTCAAATTCAAGGACGTAATTATGCTAATGATTCTCGACCCAAATCGACAATAAAATGGGTAGGTATTTTTTTAATTTTATTTTTTTATTTACGGAAATCCGTAAGTGTAAACCAGCCGCGGCCCGTCTGTTACTAGCCTTACAATCGCGCTTTCACACACAAACAAACGCAAACAATACATACACAACGCATACGCAACGATCATTCAATAAATTCGTAGGTAATCAATCGCACCCCAATCACGGTACGGGGATTCTCCCGCGCAAGCTCCTAGCCACGCCCCCGGCCCCCGCAGCCCCGGAACTAACAGTGTGTTTGATGTCGCCGAAGCGGGCGCGCGTTTGCGAATTATGCAAGATGACGGACAATTATTCAAAGTCGAGATGGTCCGCCTGTATGCCATCAGTGGAGACAGCCTACGTGGAGCCAATGTTTCCCGATCGGGAACCCCCATCACAGAGCGTCATGCTGGCTGCTACGCAGGGACTGTGGGATCATCGGCAGTTTGACGTTCCCCGGCATGCTCATGCTCGCGGCAGCGTAGGCCTGCCTGTCGCCTTGCAGGAAGACATCCTGGAATACTTCCAGCGAGACCCACGGGCAAGCACGCGGGAGGCTGGTCAAGACTAAGAAGTGCACCACACCACAGTGTGGCGCCTACTGAAACGTGAACTTCAACACCCGTTCCACTACCGCAAGGCACAACCTCTACTTCCAGCAGGATGGCGCTCCCTCTCACTATGGTCGGCAAGTACGCGAGTACTTGACCGAAAAGTTGGTGACCACTCGATCGGTCGCGGAAGACCTGTGGCCTGGCCTCCGCGTTCTCTAGACCTGACGCCTGTAGACTTTTATTTGTGGGGAGACGTTAAAAGGTTAATTTACACGGAGGAAGTGACAAGTGTAACAGAATTACATGCAAGGATCATTAGTGCTTTCGACACTTTAAAAACGAATGTGTTAGTGTTACGTAAGCTGAAGGAAAACCAGCTACGTTGTGCTCGATTGTGCGAAGAGTGTGATGGTGGCAACTTTGAACAATACCTCCGGGTAACTTAAGTAGGTAATTTATTTATTTGTACATTTTGTAAATACGTTGTAAGCTTAATCAATTTTATTAGTGTAAATAAGTTGATTTCAAATTTTATTTTTAACTACGCCAATAATACCTAAGAGTCGAAAATATCACCACGTACTTTCACTTAACTAGCACGTCTTTCCATTTCCATCAAACGTAGAAAACATTTTTAGACTTAGTAGATCGCTACACTAACTAAGGCATTCTTGCCGGTCCTAAGCCCGTTAAGTAGGAAGGAAATCCACAAATGAAAACAAAATCACTACGAAAAGCAAAACTAACATTTTATTAATCATCTGATAACAGGGCAGTGAACTTTTCTTTGGCGCACTAGTATTATTGTCATTAGTAAGATTTCCGTATTCCAATGATGCTCAAAGATGAGTTAATTATCAAGCGAAATTTATGACAATAATGTAAGTGATTTTCGAAATAAAATTAGGTAAAATTATTGCTACCGGTCATTGATCGGTCGCGCTCGCGCGCGCTTGCATTTCGTAGGTAAGACGTCGACACTCACGCACACAGCTGCATTGTCGCTGTGTGCGTAGTCGGGTGTATCTGTTTTATTTGTAGTGAATTAAGGGCTTAATTCTGAAATACTGTTAAATTTCAACAACAAAAAAAAGCAGCGCTTATTAGTTATTGCCCGCTACCGTACTTTCGATTGATTATTTATGTCTTTTATGACAACCTCCTGAAATTTGACGAGGATGCAAAACAACACGTTGTATACGGTTAATGAGTATTTTTATTAATTTTTCTAAATAGTTACAACACTTCTGCACTGTACGTGATACGATGTAACGAAGTGAGGCCTTCCACTAGGTAGATTAATAACGTGGTTAAGAGGAGACGCGGGCGGAGAGACTTAGTATGCCCACAATATGATATGGCAATACTTGGAGGCCTTTTTTATAGGTGGGCGTCATTCGACTTAATTGAGAATGACGATGATACACCCACATATTGCCAGTAGAAAGAACAATTTAAAAAACTATGTAGAACCTATATAAACGAGTCTATTTTATTGAACCTTGCCTATTCAATAGTTGGCATTGAACCAAGAGATAGATATTGAAATGGGAATACCTAACTAACACAGCTTACCGAACAAAGAAATAAAAATTTCGTAAAAAGACTGCCGGCTTTTTAGATAAAACTATGTAGTATGTAGCTGTTTTGAAGTCGAATGCAATTTGTACGAGAATAAAACACTTGTGGCTCAAGACCAGCGGGTCTAAAAAGACCACTTTAGCAGAATCAGAAAGCACATCACGCTACCCGTCACTGTCAAATTTTCCCAGTCAACCTTGAACCGAATGCATTAGCGATAAAGATGAAAATTTTTGACGAATTGTTGTGTGATATTATGATTCTAATATGATTGTCCTAAAGTGGTCTTTTTAGCCCCCCAGTTGATGTGAATATGCTTGTAGAGGAGGAGCCTGTATCATGACAAAATGATGCTGATGAAAATACTTTAAAATATTTGTCTAGCCTTATTATGAGCGTTTAAATAAATACATAAAGCCAGGAAAAGTGAAATAGTTCCTTTTTTTTAATTATTTTAATTTTTCACATAAAATAGTTCACAGTTACTTTGTAATTTTTTATTATATGCAAAAAGTCCATTGACTGTGTGTTACGCAAGTAACCTCAAAATAGAGCTCATGTTCAAAAGCTTTGCAACAAAGAGAAGAGATCCTCTCAGGATTGAAAGAAGTCAAGAAAACTCTAAATAAAACACGTAAGTAAATTCGCAAAGATAATAAACAGGAACACGTTACTTAGCGACCTTGTTTTGCTAATGCAACTTCCACGTTTTGTCTTTGCATTAAAACTGGCAGAAAATAACTACGCATTGCCGCCTCTGCATTATTTTTTTGGTAAAAGAAAAATGAATGGTTTCTCTGTGCCAAATTGGTTAATAATAATAAAGCAGTACTCCTGGACACGGCGCGTATAGTGAGGAGGTTTCTCTCTCGGGAGCCCTGACCACCGGTAACTTGGACCTTGTTCCCGATACCGGTACTATTTTTTATATTTTTAAATGTTTTTTATTTTTTATAGAAATATTTAAAAATGTAAATTTATTTGTATTTAATTTAATAAATGGAATAATAATAATCTTTATTGTTCAGAAAAAAATATACACAATTAAAACAGATAAACTGTTCATTTTCATCACAGTTCAAAAATATGAACAGTGCCTCTGTGCCAAATTCGTTTAGAGCATAAGTACGAATGGTGTCTCTGCGCCAAATTGGTTTAGTGCATAAGTATGAAAGGTATTTCTGTGCCAAATTGGTTTAGTCCATAAATATGAATGGCACCTATGTGCCAAATTGGTTTAGTTCATAAATACGAATGGTGCCTCTGTTCCAAATTGGTTTAGTTCATAAATACGTTTGGTGCCTCTGTTCCAAATTGGTTTAGTTCATAAAAATCCAAGATTAGTAAGTTTTCAACCAACTTTGACTAATAGAGACAACGGAAAGATACCTAAACAGTGACCAATTGAGTAATGGCTTGACGCTGGTTTTTAACTTTTGCGTTGAGTGAAACGAATACAACACGAAAATCAAAATAAACAGCACGATTCACATGGTACGTTGTCGAACAGAATATTTTTTTAACATAGTAATGAAGAAATGGAGTAGGAATTTCTCTCAAAATCTTTTGTAATTACTATAAATTATTGAGTCGACTAATAGCCCGCTAATAAATAATACGCAAACATACCCTTCCAAAATAGAATCTTTGACTGGTTAATTAATTAACAGATAAAACAATTAATGTTACACAATAAACATTTGCAACAAACACGTCGGGCTTCTCGTCCAATCAGCGCTGTGTAAACTACACACCGATACACAAACACCGGCCGACTGTAACTGAGCCTGCCCTGTTTGTGCCTGGACTTAAATCCAATTTAAATTGTACTAGATCCAAAAACATCCTGACGGCCAATTTTCATACTTAAAACGCGTTAAGAGGGCCAATTATACTATTTTGCAATCGACGTTCGCATTCGCATCTCAGTTGCAATCTGTCAAAAAAAAAGCGGCCTAGTGCGGGTCGGACTCGCCCATGAAGGGTTCCGTAGCAGCAAGTAACTTAATATAAAAGTTATATTATAGTTATATTTTCGAAAATCTAACTGACGGACTTAATAGAATCATGTTTTATTACTCAGAAAAATGGCTATGAAAAAAAACATTACGAATGAAATTTCGAAAGAAAGAGGGGTCATTTATGACCCTTTTTGAAATATAAAGTTAGATAATTCTTAAACTTTTGTGTTTTTTGCTATATCCTTTCGTGACTTTTATTAAAATGGTTCAAATTTAGATTTAAAAATGTTTTCATCGCCATATAATAATTACATTATAAATAAATCATACATCTACCTACCTACAAAGACGGCACGGGTCATTTGACCCATGTGGCATTTGTTAGAGTAAAAATATCCAATAGCGACAAGATCACAATTTTTACATTAGCTGTAATTGTGAAATATAATGGACTTTATTTATATTCTTATTTTCGTCGTGTAAACAGTGTTTTATTCAGTTCTGTTACCATGCCTCAACTTACTGATAGTCAAATCTTAGCATCACTACAATCTTTGCCTGAAGATCAATCGGATGTTGAGAGTGAATCGGTAGATATACTGTAAGTGATATACCAAAATGATCCCAAAAAAGAACACAAATAACATACACACGAATCAAGCTCTTCGAGTAGTGACGACCCAGATGAGATGGGTAATTACCTTTTATTCTTTCCTTTATTAGATAATGACATTCGAAATTCCTTAGTGATAAACACGTGTTATATTTTTCACAGCTACTGTGCAACATCAACAATAATATAGAAGAAGAGGTCCATGAAGGCGAGTGTGTGGTGGTCGCGGAATACAAACTCCACGCATTGTTGATAAAAAATAAAGAAAATAGTATGTTGTGTCTGGTGGAGTTTTGTGGAAAATCGCCATTGAAAATTAGCATGGTGAAGATCGCCAGTGCAAGTTTTTTTTACAATATATTAGACTTGGCTGCTAGAAATGCATGGCTTTTGTATCAAGAACTGAAAATCAAGCCAGCGCGTAAAGGATTTTTTTGCCCCAGCAACAGTAACACCTCCGATGGATCTGATGCTTCGGTTGCCACCAATACCAACAGAAACATCTTCTGTTGGTACAAGGAACATAATTAAAATAATACAACTGCTCTTCGTCTGATTGCAAAAATAAATCTAACAAGGTTTGCGACACATGTATAAACAATTACGTGGACAATGCAATCAGTCAATAATATTTATATGTCATAATTGAAAGTAGAAATATAAGTTGGAGTTAATAAAAACATCACTGAAATAAGTCAAATTTAAGATTTAATTAATAAAATTTTTAATAGCCAATTTTTTAATAGTTTTTGGTTATTTTATTTAAGAAAAAAAATATTTATAAAGCTAGGGGTCAAATGACCCTTTTCCGCCTTTGTGGTAGGTTGTTTTTTCCGTCTTTCTAGTGTTGAATCACAATTTAAACCATTGGTTAAGTTACACATTCATTGTGCGTTCTAAGCAGGGAATTCCCTGCCAGAGCCTGTGTTTCCTAATACATAGCTACTACCTGGGAGTCTTGGCAAGCGTGTTCCGTTTTCGACCGTATCATCGCTTACTATTAGGTGAAATAGCGGTCAAACGTGTGCCTAACAAGATAAAACAAAATCTACGGATTAAAAACTCTTACTTCATAAAAATCTTCAAACCACGATTGAACTCTGCTGGGCCTCGTTCAGTAAACCTACGCATCCGGGTTATCGTGTTCTTTATTGAATTTGTTTTCAATCTCAACTTTATCACATTATGTATATTTTTATCGTTCTTCAAGCCTATCGTTACCGATAGGCTTGAAGGTAAATTCAGTTCCAGTATATTTTCAAAGTTGGATGAATTTTGTTTTAATTTTAAAATGTTGAACTTATACAGAATACGACATAAATACCTAATTCAATCAGAAAACTGGTATTGTACTCATCATAGTCTATCCTCTATCTTTACAATGTGTATTTTATTATTATTTAGTTATTTAATAAATAACTAGAATAATATAAGATTTCATTTCAAGGTTTTATTTTATTATTACTTTTAGCCTTCTCTAAGTTATGTTCTGTAAATTATGTACAGAATAACCGGACCTGAACACCAATAATATAACTTAAGAGTCTATTTTCAAACATTAGCTTAAAAAAGCGATTTAAGTATAAAAATGCTTATCTCCAACAACTCCTCTATTCAGTTATCGCTCTATATCATTACAATATACAAAAAAAAATTAGCAAAAAATACAAGTGACTTCCAAAAAACAAAACACTACATAGCATAAAATAACTTTATTTTCGGGAGTCGGTGATTTTGGTTGTGTTTTTTGTTTGTTTTTTGACATCGATTTCCAAACATAAAGTTATTTTATACTTTATAGTGTTTTGTTTTTTGGAAGTCGGTTGTATTTTTTTGTAAAAACAGTTTATTTTCCACTTTATAGTAATTCACATGTGTTCACCCTTTCACAGTGTACTGGCGTGATGTCATGTTATGAACTGGTGTAAACAATAGACAGATATGAGATTTCAGCAATCCCGGTCCATTTACTATCATTTATTGAAGAGTTCCGTTGCCTATCTCCGAAGTTCTTCATCAAAACTCCGAGAAAGTATTCTTCCAAAAACTACTCAAAACTCTTCAAGTGTGCCAATAAAATTTGAAGAGTTCTCTCTATTTCTCCAAGATCCCATCATCAGCTCCTGACTTGATGATCATAAAACCATATGAAAAGTATACCCTTTCAAACAATAAAAAAATCCAAATCGACTTACGTCATCTTCGAGTAATCGGGGAAAAGACAAATAAAGAAGAAATAACGCTCCGATGAATTGAGAACCTCCTCCTTTTTGAAATCGCTTAAAAATGAATAGAAAGTACGTACTGACCTACCTAGATTCGTAAAGAAATTAAAATAATTATTGTGCCAAAAGAGACTGATAAGATGCAGAATGAAACCTTCTCTATTTTCATTAAAATAACAGATAAATTTTGACCAGCACATCATCTTACAAGAGAAACAACAAAAACATGATCAAAACACACACTGATTGGAGTTTTGATTGAAATTCTAAAGATCAAAGCATCGTCCCCTTTAAGTTTCTGATTGTTTTCTGTCAACAATTAATGGTGCTGTCAAAAACTTGTAATTTTACCGTCATCGTCAGTACTAAGTTCGCATCAGATAAGCTATTTAAGCTGGTAACCAAAGTTATTACTGACCTTCAAAAATTTCTGTAAAAAAATTGACTGTAGATAGGTAAGTATTTCGTTTTAACAGGAATATTCCGCTGGATAAATGATAAGACACGATTCTTTTTATATATATTTCTTGGAGGCTGGCAATCGCCTTGACGGCACGGTTGGCGCAGTGATTGAGCGATTGACTGCTGCGCTGCGTGTCACGAGTTCTATTCCCGATCATCATGGTCATTGTAACTTCATGAATTTAGGTTCCTTGTAACAATTAAAAATGTGAAAGATTAGACGTTTGTAATTAATTCGCACTTAAACTTCACTAATGATTATCGACTTCCACGCGGTGCAGTTGACATAAGCCAGTAACAAATAAACCATAGATAGAGATTGTCCTCGCTTACTGCATGCATAAAGTTCGCCATCATGTGGAGTTAGGTTGTTAGGACAAACCGGGTGGAAAGTTCTGCAAAATCGGGACCTCTTGGGGGTCTACTAATTGGACTAACACCACCGTTACTGCAACGATACTGATACCAAAAAACCGCAAATATATAAACCTCGTTAACGTGTATTTTTCTTGTGAAGCGCAATTAATGAATAAACGTGTACCTATTCTTTGTTTTGTCTCCGAAAGTTGTTTGTAGTTCTGAATTGTTCGGTTTTCTTTTGATTGTCAACAATATAACTTTATTCAATGTTACTTTAATCCCTTGGTAATCTCCTGAAAGAACTTTTTTCTATGGAGATAGCAATCTAGGGCGTCCAAACGCCTCCTGCCGGAGGCTTTACGCAGGGGTCGTGCGGTCCATGGCCCTTTATGGGGCGCCGGTGTGGGCACCTACTTTGAGGAAGCGACCTGCCCGTTACCTCAACGCGTCCCAGAGGTTAGCGCAGATAGAAAAATATTCCGTTTTATATTGTTCAAGATCATAAAAATGCATATTCACATGGTGCAGATACTTTCTTAACACTAAATTTATCTTTAAGCTAAACTATTAGCATTAACTGTTAAAAAAAAATTGAGTTACGAAAATCTGATAGCTCCGATTTGCAAAACAGTGGCACAGGTCCTACCTGCAAGAGCTCCACGGAGCGTCTGAAGAACTGAATAAATGAGAGAGATGCAAAAACTTGTAAAAAGATATGATAAGAGTGTACCTCGGAATAAAAAAACGTAAGTGCCAAAATAAATTTTCGGATTTGATAACATAAAAGTATTATTAAATCGAAATCTGTTCAGTTCAAACCTCGATAAGGTTATTTTATATGCTTTAAAGTAATTTTCATAGGATCAATCTACAGCGTTTCGTCTTGTAGCTAAAAAAAAGAAAACTTCTTTGTATCGTGTATTCCTTCAGTTGGATACCAGATCATATAGTCAAAAAGCATATACCGTAATATCACATACATGTTCCAGGTACCTAACAAGATTCGCTAAAACGAAAAACGGCCTTACACTAAATGTATTCCTTAAAGTAAAAGTTTTTTTTTTCATTTTTAATGATTTTCATTGTTCTCACATAAACTATGCAATAGAAACACACTTATCGTATGTTACGTTGCATACGATAAGTGTGTTTCTATTACATGGTTTTTCATATAAAAACATGAGTTCAGATATCATAGTGCGTAAGCATACGTTGCGTACGTGGGACCAGTTTGTCTCTCGCTTTATGATATGGTATGACTGAGTCCGTCTGTCACAGCTGGATATCAGAAGAACTACTAATGCTATCAACTTGAAATTTTGAATAGTTTTAGATGACGTTTGCTCAACTATTTTGCATATAAGAAAGAAATTAAAATGTTTATTAATATAATTTAATCCTTTATATCAGGCATCTAGCACCCGTACAATAAAATACATAAACATAAAATAATAACTATAAATAAATTAATACATATTACAATTGATTAAAACCGACTTCCAAAACAAAACACTACAAAGTATAAAATAACTTTAATTTAGGAAGTCGGTGTTTTTGGTTATTTCGGCTTTTGACACCGACTTCCGAAATTAAAGTTATTTTATACTTTGTAGTGTTTTGTTTTGGAAGTCGGTTTAATTTTTTGTAAAATAGTTTTTATTTTTCACTTTTTAGTGGTACCTGCGTACCCATTCACAGCGTGCCGGCGTGATATTATGTTATGAAAATAAAACTAAGTGCTTTCGGTGTAAAGGTCTCGTCAATACGAATGAAATAAGGCCAAACACTTGGTAGTTCCTACATACCGATGTGGAGTTCCCTTGACTCTCTGTCGTCTCCATCATCAGGTATGATCCAAACTTTCATTCTTTTGTAGTATCACCCGATATACATACGAATATCAAGCTTTTACCAAATGCGTGCCTACAATTTTCGAGAGTTGCCCTCGATTTCTCAGGGTTTCCATCATCAGATCCTGACGTAGTGGCAATGGGACCACACGGGAAGCACCAGCTTTCAAATAAAAAAGAATCATGAAAATCGGTTCATCCAGTCGGTTAATATGAGGTAACAAACATAAAAAAAATATATATACAGTCGAATTGATAACCTCCTCCTTTTTTTGAAGTCGGTTAAAAACTATAAAGTACTGCACACTAAATTAGGGCATCGTGTTTCGCTGACTGGTGTTGCGCAGCTGGCCGCAGAAACGTCGATACATGACACCCTTTGTCCAAAACTTAGCTTTGAGGAACATCTCGAGATGACGAGTTAGGACTCGCACCACAAACGACTTGAAGTTTGTGTTGTGGCACGACTCCAACTTCTCGACCCTCAAAGTCCAGCTGGTCTTCACTATCATGCACTCCACGATCTCTTCAACCTTCGTGGAGAGATGTAGCCGGGACACATACAGCAGCGTCGTAGATATTGCTGGACGCAGCAGCATGTTTGATCCTGCCAGCGCGGTGCCGCACTGGTTCCGACAAGTAGGCTTCTTCTTCTTTCACTTCTCCACTTTGATGAAGCCATTCTTGTCACACCTCCTTGTCCATAACCCACTGATTTGAACCCGTGTTGTATGTAAAGCGGCTCTGTTTACCCCCCTTTGTTATGACCGCTTGACTTGCCTGCGACTCAGCAGGTTTGCAAGCGGTGACGATGTCTGCGTAAGCACGTTTAGGGGTCGACGTACCTACGCGAATCGTTGCCTCTACCGGTGACGAGGCAGATACGGCGCGGTCGGCGGCGGAACACGATGCAACTGAAATAGGTTCATGAAAATTCAAAAAGAGCTACTAGGACATGTGGGGTATCATATGAAAGAGCGCTATATGCATATTCTCATAAGTTTATAGGGTTCCGAAAAAAAAAACTGAATCTTTATAGGATCACTCGGGTGTCTGTCTGTCTGTCCGTCTGTCACAGCCAGTTCTCTCCGGATCCACTGGACCGATTCTGTTGAAATTTGGTAAACCTATGAACTTCTGTGACCCAAACACGGACGCGTTACGTAAATGATTACATTTTTAGTTTGGGGGTCACTTTTGGGGGTCAAACTAGAAAATTTTAAAAAAAGATTTTTGAACAATATTGTGTGACACATCAAATGAAACGGCTTTTTATGAGAGTTGTAATTATATTTTTATCATTAGTTATTGAAGAAATTAGACGAAAAAGGACCATTCCGACCTTATCTCCGAAATTATTGAGCTTAAAATTTTGAAAAAATTGAGGTAATAGATCTTTACCTATATATTACAGGAAAACCTGTAAGAAGTCTATAGTGTTGAAATGAACTAAATTTTGACCATTCCAAAAAATCGGAAATTGTTCTATGTGATAGAAGTTTATGTAAAAATTACAGGAAAAATAATACGATGTCTCTAAATAGCACATCTTTTTCAGAAATCAACAAAAATTACATTAGTTCCACTATCGGTCAAGAGATGGCGCTGATCTAAAACTGCTATATGGACCGCAGTATTAAAATTCTCTGACGAATATAGGCCTCGCCGATGAAAATTTAAAAACATTTCACGTTTTATATGATAGTACGGAACCCTCGGTGCGCGAGTCCGACTCGCTCTAGACCTGTTTTTGATTTTGCGTTAATTTTTAGGGAATAAATAATAAAAATCGTTTTACTTCATGCAGTCTGATGCTGGAACGTGCTTGGCGGAATCATACGTAATAATAACCTCACTCCCCTGTGTTCACTATGTATACGCCGCACCATAGAGAGTTATACTGCAATACATTGGTTAGAACGATTTGCTAACGGACGTCATGTTTAATGGAAATAATACGAGTATAACATTATTTAACTTCTGATACTTAAAAAATTCTTACAACTTACTTTAAAAATGGATAACCTTCTGTTATTATATGCTGTAATAAAATACAATGTATTTCTCTTTAATGGATTCTCTTAGAAAACAATGTCTTGTATGTGGTTAAGGTAAAATTCTCGATTATTATGAAACCTGCAAAAAGCTCTTTTAATTTCTGTAATCGATGCGTAGATGACTAAAATAAATGTTTGCTATACTCCTATGAAAGGAAATTAATGATAGGAAATCTTACAAGTGAATTTCAGACAAGCCATGTACCTAGAACCTTAGGTAGGTTACGATTGTTACGAAAACCATGTGCGCATAAAATAATTTATACGCAAAGGCGTATTACTTTGTGCAAACGGAAGAGTAGTGAGTGATAAGTTTTATGATACAAGAAAGACATTAGAAATAAAATAGCAGCTGTTATCCTAATGCATAAAATTCTTCTGTTACTGACTGATTGAGTGGCTGACAGACAACGCACAACCGAAACCACTGGTCGCAGAAAATTTAAAATGAGCATGTAGGTTCCTTGGGGAGTATAGGGAAGCACTAAGGTAGGATTTCTGAAATTCCCATGGGAATGGGAAAAAACAGGATATGCGCGTATGAAGTCGCGGGCTAAAGCCATTATTCTATAAGACAGCATCAAAAAAATGATTACAAAGAAGATTGTCTTTGTTATGGTTTGGTGGGTGGCATCATCCCATGACTTCGAGGTCTTTTGATCAAGGGCTAAACACACGACGATGGCAAGCAACCGGACGGTATGTCTTTATTTCCTTGGAAGATGGGTAGGCCTTTAGTGTGGGACGCTACTTGTGTCGATACTCTTTCGCCATCCCATCTTCCTAGCTCGTCATGTTGTGCTGGTTCTGCCGCTGCGGCTGCTGAGAACCTCAAACGGTGAAAATATAGTAGCCTTGTTGGCAATTATATTTTTGAGCCGTTTGGGGTTGAAACTCTTGGATTGTGGGGTCTGAGAGCTCACGTTTTATTTAAAGAACTAACTAAACGTTTAGTTGACACTTCGCGTGACCCAAGGGCTGGCTTTTACCTCCGACAGAGGATAAGCATTGCCATACAACGTAGCAATGCCGCCAGTCTTTTGGGCTCACTTCCAGTCAACAGTGATGCGGACAAATTTTTTGACGCCATATTATAGTTAGGAGTTTTATTTTGTATTTTAAGTGTAAATAATAATAGTTTGTTATTTTAATAAATATATTAAATTTAATAATATTATAATTCTAAAGGGTTAAATAAAAATACTTTAATTTCCATATTAACTGAGACTTTATTTAGTTAAGTAGCCTTATCTTCACAAAAATAACAGTTAACTGTCGTCACTTAGCACATGCCTCGCAAAACCGCTGGCTGATGAGTCCACTTAAAGGAACGCGTAGCATGTGTGCCACCGACAAAGTAGATCGGCCACCTGGTGGAGGTTGCGGGTAGAACAGGTCCGGCCGATTTAGTGACATCTCCAGGCTTGTGTGTTTAGAGTTTTTTTCAAGAAAAAACTTCAGCAATTACGTGGTCATCATTTATAGACATGACCAAAGCATTCGATTTAGTTGATTATAAAATACTTCTACAGAAACTTAATGCATATGGAATAAGGGGCAATACACTTACCTTATAGTCTTATTTAGATAATAGAACGCAGTGTACCGAAATTAGACGAATTTCTAATAATAATAAAAAAGAACATAAATATATTTCAGGAAAACGTAAAATCTCTTTTGGCGTCCCACAGGGCAGCGTATTGGGTCCGCCTTTGTTTTTAACATACATAAATGACTTCCCAAAACATGTCGCTTTTCCTATGGTTCTTTATGCTGATGACAGCACGGTAATTGTAAGAAGTCATAAAAATAGAAACTATGAATGTGACATCAAAGACGCATTGCAACAATCAATCAACTGGCTTCAACATAATAATTTAAAATTAAAATTAAATAAAACTAAAATTATGCAGTTTCGACAATGCTTGACCACTCCTGATATAAATATATCTTTTGACGATAACAGAATTGAAGAAGTAGGACAAATAAAATTTCTAGGCTTGACAATTGACTCTAAACTGACTTGGAAACAACATGCATCAATTCTTATAACAAAATTAAGCAGGTTCGTCTTTGCTCTATATAAACTTAAGAAAATTGTCAATCAAGCAGGTGTTGTAGCTGCGTATTATGGCTATGTAGATTGCATATTACGTTACGGAGTAATTTGTTGGGCAAATTCCTTCGAAAAAGAGAACATTTTTGAAGCGCAGAAGAGGTGCATTAGATCAATCTACATATTGATCTAATGCACCTCTTCTGCGCTTTAAAAATGTTAAATCTTAAATCAACGGAAACTTGCAAACCGCATTTCAAACGGCTTAAAATATTAACATTACTGTGCGTTTACATTTACGAGACCGCATTGTTTGTCAAGAAAAATAGCGAACTGTTTAAAAAAGCTTCAGAGCAACGATATAGATCGATAAGACAAGAATATCGTCACGAATTATATCTAAGACCCGCAAAGGCTGCCCCTTATGCACAAAAGCATCATCTGTATGGCGCCGAAGATATTCAATAAAATACCAAATGGCATTGTAGATCTTAACTTGACACAATTTAAACGGAGACTAAAAAGTTTATTAATAGAAAAATGCTACTATACCATTGACGAATTCCTTTTTGACAAAATAAGATAAACTAAATGATAATTATGTAATTATGCTTGACAATTCAAACTTGACATATTAATTGTATTCTGTATGTTTATTATAAAACAGATTGTATTCTAATTATTTAAATGTATGCTAATTTGTATGTAATGTCGATTTTATATTCTTAAATTGCTAAATAATGTATGCCCTAATGGGTAGTTTTTTGAGTTATCATAACCTAATTATAAGACCTATTGTATCACCTAAAAACACACTAATAAAAACTTTGACTTTTATCATTACCATTCAGTCAATATAATATAAGGCCCCATTAAAATAGCTGGTCAAGTTTTAACACGGCATATTTTGGTAAGTCTAACCAAAGACATCCAAACAAAAAAAACACTGATTGAAGTGATTTTATTTTGACCTAAAATAATAAACTAGAATAGACACATCCATCATGGCACTCGCGTTTTTCTTTTTTTACCATTTGTCTTTATTTTGGTGGTTTGTATGATTTCTAAAACTTTGTCCATCTATTTTAATGGGACCTTATATATTGGTTGAATGGTAATGACGACCACGTAAAGGACATTACGGTAAAAAAAGAAAAATACGAGTGCCCTACCCATAACAATCTACTCATAATTTATTGTCTTTGTTTTTACAAATGCCAGTTGTGGACGAAATTTAAAAGGTGAACACTAAGTACCATGCGTGTGCATTACAACGATGCTTACCGTATCCTTATGAACTTGGTTAGACGTACTGAATGCCGTATTAAAATTTGACCAGCTTGTTTAATAGGGGCTTATATATTGGCTGAATGGTAATGATAAAAGTCAAAGTTTTTATTAGTGTGTTTTTTGGTGATGGAACTTGGTTAAACGTACTGAATGCCGTATTAAAATATGACCAGCTATTTTAATGGGGCCTTATACAGGGTTATTTATTTATTTATATATACTTTATTGTACACCAAAAATAAAACAAATTAAGGAAACCTTAAACTAAAAAAATATACAATTGGCGGCCTTATCGCATTCCGCGATCTCTTCCAGGCAACCTGGAATGGATAGGGATAGCCTGGACACGAAATGGGGTTGCACTTGGTGCAAATATAAAGTTAACAAATTTTTAGAAAAAAAGCAATACTATATACTAAAATAGATACACAAATACATACATATTAAATATACATAAGTATTAAAAAGAAAATAAATGACAATTTTTAAAAATCTACATCGAAAATGTAATCAAAGCGACAAGTAGTGTTCCCTTACAAGTCTCTTAAAAACAGGCAGCGATTGCGCGCGCTTAATTGACACCGGCAATGCATTCCACAAACGGGCAGCTTGGACTGTAAAAGACTTGTCCAAGAAAGTAGTAGAATGCATTGGCATTGGGAACTTTAACTTTGGACCAAACCTGAAAATTTGAAAAAACGTGCTATTTCATACATTTTCGTCGGCTAAATATTGCATTTTGTATGAAATAGCTAATATTTTTTTCGAGTTTTCAGGGTTTATCTCAAAGTAAAAGTTGTTTATAATCATGTGCACTTTCACTCCCTAAAGGTTATTGGTGTTTTACAAATAACCCTGTATATTTGCTGAACGGTAATGATGACCACTTAATTGAAGCAGCGTTTTTTTTTTTGGAAAAATCCTCTAAACGCACATAAACCACCACTTCTCTTCTCCTTTTTACTCCACGTCACACTTCCAGCCGCTATGATGGCTCCTTCTCTGTTACTGCAGTGCGTTTCTGGAACTCGCTCCCACACTTCATACGCGCCTCCATACATCCCTTCTCTTGATGTATTCAAGAGGAAAGTTAAAGAGAAATATTTATATTTATGTATGTAGGTATATTTATGTATTTTAAATATGTATTTTAATGTGCACTGGATCCTCCCCTCTATTGTGATCTCTCTCTATCACTCAAAGGTTTGCTGGAAGAAAACTCAACTTTGAGTTAAGCTCGCATTTGCACATGAACTTTTCGTCACTGTAAAATGGGTACACTACATTAATACGAAGAACTTTATTCCGACAGTCACAAATACGAATTTCAAAATACCGATTTTCATAATTCCGAATGGTTCAAAATTCCTAATATAACAACTCCGATTTATCATTAATTCTTTTTTTATAATTCCGACATATCAATAATCCTAAAGTTTATAATTACTATTCTTAAAATACCGAGTTTCAATAGGTCGAATAACAAAAAGTCCGACTTAATGATAATTCGAAACATCAAAAATACGAATTCCGATTATTAAAATACCTATTAACTCCGAAATAAAAAACGCCCTGTAAAACTGAATAACAAGACAAATAAACACAATTGCTCGTCAGAATAAAGTATATTATTATTTTTAGTATGAGAAGGTAAAATTAAAAAAACTAATGACAGATGCAAGCTGCATGCAAGCAAGAATGCAGTCAAGCATGCAAACAAGCATGCAGCATGCAAGCAAGCGTGCAGTATACAGCAGGCATGGTTTCTGTCACGGCTCCGGCGCTGCGGGGCTCCGGCGGTCCGCCTCGAACTTATCGTCGCTGATGGTTTTAACGCCACCACCGCAGGCGGGCGCTATAACACCTGCTCCTCAGCTCGCGGGCCGCCTCGCCCCTTCGCGCCTACGCGGGCTTAAATTACACTCTAGGGGTAGGGCAGACAAGACTACGTGGAGTCGGTTTTACAGCGATTCGTTTCTGTCACTTACTTTTGTAGCAAAACTTATTGACTGTTTAAGACGATATTTAAATTCAAGGTTCAAAATGCTAAAAAATATTCGTTAGGTATATAAAACAGTAGGTCTTTTAACGTAGTTATTTCGAAAATAGTTAAAATATCTTTGGATATTATAATATGTTACTGATTGAACCTACATCAAAATCTTAGTTTTAGCAGTTTATTCGATGTATTGAAAATCGGAATGTAGTTTTCGGACCGAAAACCCATCGAGCATTTGATTCTTCGGACGTGTGAAAGACGGAAAACAAAAAAGTCGCATTTATGACTTTCAGTCAAATAAGTTTCGTGATTTATAATAATAGATATTATAATACTTAGTTATTATGAAATACGGACTTTTGAAAATCGGAATATCGAAATTCGGAATTAAATATTTCGGAGTATTTGGGTGTTCCCCTGTAAAATATATGTTGCTATGGTGTACAATAAAGAATTAAGGAATAAACCTCCCCAGATGTCACTTAATCGGCCAAACCTTTTCTTCTCGCAACCTCCACGAGATGGTAGGTCTACCTTGTGGGTGGCCCACATGGTATGCGTTCCGTTAAGTGGACCCATCAGCCAACGGTTTTGCGAGCCCTGCAGGAAAGCACACTACAAGATTACCAGTGATACTAATCACTTGTAGTCAAATTCGTGTCAGCTTGAATAGTAGAATTTGTTAAACTCTTAGGTGTTGTATCAACCAGATTTGTGGTTCTTGCTCGGCTTGCATTTTCAATGAGATTTGCAGTTGAAGTTTCTAAATATACGTTTGCTAATTTAGTGTTTATAAGATTTTTATATGTATTTTTCATTAATATTGTAGTTACTGTGATATCAATGTTACTTTTTGAAGAATTTGATAAAGGTGTTGCAGATTCGGAACTTGAGTGATTAGTTTCCGTTAAATTAGCAAAGTTATTATTTAGATTCATAAACGTTGCACTAGTTAAAATTACAGATGCAGACTTATTTATATTTTTGTAGCTAGTATTAGTTAAAATGCCCGTACTGCTACCTAAATTTTGAACTTTAGTAGTCGTTGTATTTTCTAAAGTGTCAGTTATGTTTATATTAACCAATATTGTAGAGTTGTTATTTTCTAGTTGCATATTTTTTCCTTCTTTGAAATTCATTAAATTTGACTTGGCATTGGTGTTAGTATCGGCTACCGAAGAGTGTGTTGTTGTATTTTTTTCATTTTCTGCAGGTCTGTAACAAATATATTTAACATTGAATGTATACACGGAGATATGTATAACAAACAAACAAAAAAAAAGGGACAAAGAAATAGCTAGGTACTGATGAATTTTATTCCTGACTAGCTTCTGCCAGCGGCTACGACCGTGCGAAAAGTATCCCAAGATAAGCCTATGTCCTATTCCAGGATATGGTTTACATTATACTTTACATCCATTTTCACTCTAAATAATTACATGAAACAGCATTTAGATCATATTTCAAGTAAATCACAATTAAAAAATATTCGGTACAAAATTTGCCTTCATCATTTACTTCGGGTGGTATTCATACCGATTTTCAAGTACAAGGAATAAGATTCTTTTTTACAAACTTTAACAAACCTTAATTTTTTTTTGGAGTACCTACTCGTGAAAAAGTAAAAAAAATCTTGATTATTTTCTAGGGTTAACATTTGTACCACATTTCAAGAAAATTGGCTTAAGGAATAAGGTTTTTCATACAATCTTCTAGCCCCTATTTTACCCCCGTAGTGGATGAATTTTCAAAAATCCTTTCTTATCGGATGCCTACACCATAAAAGGAACATTTCGTCCAAATTTCACGTGCCTACGACCAGCGGGTTAGGATTTGCGATGATCCCTCAATCAGGACAAAGCCTTTTATATATGTGTATACAGGGTGTCCCAGAACTCAACGTCAAGCCGAAACGGGGTGACAGAATTGATCATAACAATCACGAGAAAAATCTGAAAAAAAATATATCCTATGCAGTTTCAAAATTATGGGCATTTTAAGAAAAACCTAGAAATTTGATCAAACTGTACCATTTTTCGGTTATTGTGGTTATTCTATTTTATTTTTGTTCATTTGAACTTTGGAAACGTAATCCTAAATAACATTTCTAGAATCCCAATAAAAAATAATGACACAATTGCCTCAAGTTTCCGAGAATTGAGACTATTTGTTAAACTACGAATTTAAAATTTTCAAGATTCGTCGACTTTGACAGGCCCTCCTTTAAAGAAAATGTACTAGAGTGCCTTGGCAAGAGGCATTAAAAGTTGGCGCATTTAATCAGAATTCTAAAATGGTACAATACTTCTTAGTTCCATTCAATAAAAAAGAGTAAAAAAATTAAAACCTCAAGTAACCCGATTTTTGCTATCTCAGTTAAAATGTTTTTGATTCGCACAAGCTCTAGGTAGGTTCTTAATTTTAAGGCAAAATGATGAGAGAGGTGGATAGTGGGTATGTTTGCCATGAGTGAGCGGGACAGATAGTGGCGCCACGCATTGAGACGGAGATGCGTCGTTTAGACGAGTGCGAATGAAACAGATAGATGCCATAGCAAGCAAATGGCTACGCTACCAGTCCGACACCAACCAGTTAGTACGTTTCGCACATTCGTCTACTGCGCACATTCGTATTCGCTTGTGTTGATTTAGAACTGACAACTTTGGCTTCTCTTTTTGGACTTGGATCTTTGTGAATTGAATCGAAGATATGCCCGACTAATAAGTAGATCTTTTTTAAGAAGATGTAGGGCTTGTATTGAGGCTGATGGTAAACAATTTGAACATTTATTGTAATAAAAAATGTTATTTCTCTATCTGACTTTCATTCCATAAACTAGGTCAAGATTTTTCATTATTTTACTAATTTTACTAACTTTTTTTCACTTTGGTAAAAGTGGCGTCACTATCTGTCTCGTTCACTCATGGCAAACATACCCACTATCCATCTCTCTCATCATTTTGCCTTAAAATTAAGAACCTACCTAGAGCTTGTGCGAATCAAAAACATTTTAACTGAGATAGCAAAAATCGGGTTACTTGAGGTTTTAATTATTTTACTCTTTTTAATTGTATGGGTAACAAGTATTGTACCATTTAAGAATTCTGATTAAATGCGCCAACTTTTAATGTCACTTGCCAAGGCACTCTAGTACATTTTTTTTAAAGGAGGGCCTGTCAAAGTCGACGAATCTTGAAAATTCGTAGTTTAACAAATAGTCTCAATTCTCGGAAACTTGAGGCAATTATGTCATTATTTTTTATTGGGATTCTAGAAATGTTATTTATAATAACGTTTCCAAAGTTCAAATGAACAAAAATAAAAAAAATAATCACAATAACCGAAAAATGGTACAGTTTGATCAAATTATAGGTTTTTCTTAAATTGCCCATAATTTTCAAACTGCATGGGATAGATTTTTTTTCAGATTTATCTCGTGATGGTTATGATCAATCCTGTCACCCCGTTTCGGCTTGACGTTGAGTTCTGGGACACCCTGTGTAGATGTTTAGATGTTACAGTTAAAACCTGATCTCAGTTATAACGCGTTTTCACTAGTTAAAAATAGTTTTCACTAAATGCCTCTGTTACAACTAGAAGACTTTCCTTGTTATAACTAGAACTGACTGATTAAAATATCAAATTTTAAATAAAACTAGTTCTAACTTTGGACCTCAGGTAAAACTTGTTGGGGATTGAAATTGAAAACTTTGGATATTGTTTAATAAAAATTCAGGTATGTAACCGTCAACGAATATCTTGACGAAATTCAATTCAGTTGAGATAGTGGTCAAACGCGTGCCTACCAAAAGTAAAAAAAAAAACTGAGTATAAGGTCCTGGTCGACACACTCTCGATTTTCATCACAATGGGCACAAGGAACTTGTTAAAGATAAACCAAACACAACCCTTGGACTTCTGGTCACCCTATCAGAAATTGACCAGATTTTTGGATTTGACAATGATTGTGTCCTACCCCTCTCTTCGGACTTCAGACAATCCCACAATACTCCATCGTAAGTTGCTTAATTCCTCCTTAAGTTCGGTGATCAGTGTTGCCAGGTTAAGTCGTCGGTGTTTGTAGCGGTAGCCGGATCAACTCAGAGGATTCTTAGCAAGCCTTGCCTCGCCGTGACCTTGACCGCTACCGGAGTCAAGGATAAACGGGCTGCCGGGCACTAGGGGTCATTTTTTCGTTGTGCCTATCATATTCGGGGGATTTGCTGTAATTGCAACGCTTGGCAGGGGGGTTGGCCATCACAGTGTAGCTGTTGCAATGTACAGAGAATGTTGCTGCCCATTCTCTGGTAAGTCCCTTAGTAGCTTCTTACGACACCCACTGGAAGTGATGGAATGGTGCTATTCTTTTACGTCCATATAATCTCAAGTCAGTTGATGTCTCTCAATTAATTAGAAAAAAGCACGATGAAGTTAGACCTTGGTTGAAACAGTTTTAACTGAATTATTTCGACAAAACGCGTTTTGTCTAGTTAGAACTAGTTTTCACTGAAAGTCATTTTTTAGCAGCAGTTAATTCTAGTTGTAACAAAGTAACATAGTTTTAACGAGAGAAAGCGCGTTGTAACTAAAAACGGCTTGTAACTGTAACATATATATACAATGTATACTAGCTTTTGCGACCCGCGACTTCATACGAGCATATCCTGTTTTTTTCTGTTCCCGTAAAAGTTTGGTTTATTTTTTGCCCCACACTAGGAATTTCTCCTTTAACGTGGGTGCGTTTACATACATATGATCTCATATACACAAACAACCAGACCCGGAACAACTATCTGTAGGACATACAAATATTTGTTCCGTGCGGGAATCGAACCCGCGACACGCAGCGTAGCAGTCAATCGCACAACCACTGCGCCAACTGTACCGTCGAAAACTTCTCTTAGTACTCTTCTACTAAGAGAAGATTTTGACTGTGCGTCGTCTTTCAGTCACTCAGTCACTCAATCAGTCAGTAACGGAAGAATTTGATATATTAGGGTATATAGAGATAAGTCGGCTCTTGACCTCAACCTGGTTATCTACAGGCGAGAGCGATGAATGACGAGCAAGTTAGCCCAAAAGATGCCTAATCACTTTTGTTTCAGACTGTTCATAATTATATGGAAGGGAACACAGTTTCTTTTAGGACACGGTTTTAGTGAAAAAACTTACCCATCGGGGTGATTTTTCCATGAAATGTGTGTTTGAGAAATGTTGAATCCTTTTTCTTGTGTGCAAATTTCTCGTCTGTTTAAAATTAATTGAAAGTGTAAATAAACACGGTTATTTTGAATAATCATCATCATGTCAGCTGAAAGCAAAATACTGCTAGTCTTCTTCTTACTTCCCTTTACTGTTGTGTTGATCGTTCATAATACTTAGTGCAGCATTGAGATTGCCGGGTTTTAATTTTGGCAACAATCCTTCTAGCAAAATTAGATTGGACATTATTTGTCTGCATAAAAGATTTTCTTTTTCGAAGCATTTTAAATTTGAATTATTCTGAAGTCTTTTTTTTATTTGTGATGGGTTTGCTCTTGACTCTAGTCTAGGTCAGAGATGACAGAGACAAAGTCTACGATGGAGCGAGCTTACCCAAAAGGAGCCTGTGCACTCTAACTTTGAAGAGAGTTGTAAGTCAATGGAATAAATTCGATAAAAAAGATTGACAATTGATTGTGAAACACATTGTTACTGGCGATGAGACGTGGGTTTACGAGTTTGACATGCAAACTAGTCAACAAGCTTCGGAGTGGCGCCTTCCAGCTGATCCGAAACCAAGAAAACCACACCAAAGTCGATTTGTGGAAAGAAAATTATTGAATTTTGCACCATAATAATGCGCCTTCGCACGGCCATCGTTGTGGACGAACTTTTAAAATTAAAGTCGCATTCCAGCCGACTTGTTTCTTTTTCCTAAACTCAAATAACCACTTCTTGGCACCCGTTTTCATTCGGTAGAAAACATAACGGAGAATTCGCTGCGAAAACTAAACTCTATTCCAGAAAAAGCGTTTAAAAATCTATATCTATACTAATATAGAAAGCTGAAGATTTTGTTTGTTTGTTTGCTTGCTTGAAGGCGGAAATCTCAGGAACGACTGGTCCGATTTGAAAAATTATTTCGGTGCTAGATAGCCCATTTACCGTGGAAGGCTTTAGGCTATATATCATCCCGCTAAAACCAATAGGAGCGGAGCAGTAATGAAAATTGTGACGCAGGCAAAGTTGCGCGGTTCAGCTAGTGTTTTGATAATTATATTATTCGTTGGCGTAAGTGTATCGTTTTTGAAGATGATAAAATATATTTGGATGAATAACTGACATTTTTGTATTATTGATCGTTTCCCGGTACTTTCTTGATAGAGTAGTATTAATTACAAGCCGGTGTATATGTTGTCGACATATCTTAGAATTTGGCCATTTCATGAAATATCCACTTCGGTCCTAACTTCGACGTTGGAGCCCCGCCCCGCTGGGCTCCTATTTCTGTCAGCAGGTTTTAAAGGAACCTAAAATATACAAAACAAAGTAGACATTTGTAAATTGTAATAAACGTTACTTATAGATTTTGAGTATTATAGTAACTGAATATTGTACTAATTGAATCATATTTCAAATACGCATTATATAAAATGTTCAATAAACCATATAAAATTAGGTAAAATGACATTTTATCAATAATTAATTATATCATTTGATCGTTTTATTAAATAGTAGTAGTAATAGTCGTAACAGATCATTTTATAATGGTATTGCAAAATTTACAAATGTAGCATTTACATATTTTTAGGTTCAATAACAATGTACAATAAAGACGGGCGAAGTATTGTTCTCCTAGCTAGGCTAAAATTTATTCTGTGTTTAGGAGAGACAGTGCCGGTCCCCTGATTGGCGGATTTTATAAAATAGTGAGCACTTAATATAAAATTTGAAACAGCACCTGTATATGATGGTAGATACTATACAATAGTTATTTTTACTATTATTTATACAAGACATATCTAGAGTGTATGTGTGTGTGATGTGCGTGCATGTGTATATGTGTTTATGAGATTACTTTGTAAGGATTAATTGTGTCATCATAATTGATGTCCAAAAGGAGTATCCGTACAGTTTTTTTACAATTGTGCAATGAGAGTTTAAAGATTGGGCATTTCGCATTAATTTTATTATAGAGAGATGGAGCCAGATATAAAGAGAATCGTTTTATGAAAGAGGTACGTGGAGGTGGAGTTGAGCAGATTCTGTTTTTCGACCTTTAGAGATATATTTGTATGGTGTTCTGGAATGTTGTAATAAAATTATAATTAAATGTACTGTTGTCGTACATTTAAAACGTTCCAGGATTTGTACAGTTCGGTTGTTGGAAATAAGATAGGGCGAAAGGTGGCAAATTTAAGTATGGCCCTGTAAGCGATCTCTATTGGCTTCATTCAAGTCTTTGCAGCTCCTCCCCAACAGGAAATACAATAGGTGATTAGTGATTGACAAAGAGCGAAGTATACATTACGGATAACTGATGCGTGTGCTACATGTCGCAGTGTTTTAAAAATATAAATAAGTTTCCGTACACGGCCTGATATTGTATTAATGTGTGATTTAAATGTAAGTGTTGGTCAACGATAATACCAAGATATTTTATTTGATCTACTGAAGTGAGTGATGAACACATTGTTGAACACAGTGCTGCGACATTAAACAAAACTAGTGAGCGTTTAGGAAGATACAGGGATTTGGTTGAGAATTTGTATTTTGAGAAGGTAATAAAATTAGTTATAGTGAATGAAAAAAGTGAAAATGTATGTAAAGCCATCCTAGTGTGGAGTTAAATCCTTTGTGAGCCATTGATTATAGTTCAAACCATGAGTTAGCGGTAAACGTTATTGCAGTGTCATCAGCATAAGAAACTATTTGGGCATTTGGTATATCTAGGTTGCAGAGGTTGTAGATGAATACGAGGAAGAGAATGGGCCCTAAAATACTTCCTTGCGGCACGCCATATTCGATAGTAACTGTATCGCTATTATAATTGTCCATCGTCACAAATTGTGAACGTTTTATTAGGTAGCTTTTCAATAAATTAAGTGGTTGGCCCCTTACACCTAAATGTTCTAAATTGAATAAAAGGGTCGGAGTGGGCACTGTGTCAAAGGCTTTTGTGAGATCTAAGAAAATGTTCAATATCTTTTTACTATTGTCTAAATTCTTCGCAATGTGATCAATTAACTTGTGAATTGCGTCATTTGTGGATTTTGTTTTGTAAAACCAAATTATTGTGGTGATAAAATATTAAAATGCTCAAAATAGTAAATGAGCCTTTTATTCATTAAGCGTTCAAGTATTTTTGATAAAGTACTAAGAACCGCTATAGGGCGATAGTTATTTACGAGGCACCCATCGCCATCCTTGAAAATGGGATGAATGGCTGCCTTTTTGAATGGAGTGGGAAAAATGGCTAAGTCAAAGCAAAGTTTGAAAATGTGGCATATTATAGGTGCGAGAGTTTTGGCGTAACGTTTTAAGAACAGGGTTTCCACCCTGTTCTATACCATCTATACTATCCTATACTATCCTAGCTGGTAGCTGCATTTATTTGCAGCACATTTATGGTTGATATAATTTCCTCAGGATTTGTCTTTTCCAAAACAAATTACTTTCTGCAGTTGGATGTGTTGGGGAGTGGAGTGCGAGAGAATGATTGTTGGTTTGTTTATACCATCTGCAAGGTTTCTATCTATACTTGAAAAAAATGGTTTACGTCATTGCAAGACTGTATCGGAGATGATGAAGCTGATAACAACTGTGTGTACGTGTTTGGTTTTGGTAGTATTTGTGATATTTTTCATAGTTTCCCAAAGTTTTTTAGGTTTATTCATAGCCTTATTTAATTCTAGAGAATGGAATTGTGTCTTTTTACTTTTTTTAATTAAAAGAAAGCAAAGGCCTCCCCCAAATCCTTCCAAGTATTCTTTCCCCGCGCCACCTCGTACCAGCCCTCACGGTACGCTTCCAGCTCGTCTCGCCACCTCTTTCTGGGCCGGCCTCGGCGGCGCCGTCCATCTTCGGGCACCCATTGTGTGGAGATTTTTGCCCAACGGTCACTTTGCATGCGGCTCACGTGACCCACCCAATCCCACTTGAGCCTGGCAGCCTTCTTACCCACGTCCATTATTCCCGTTTTTTATAAGTTATTTAAGAAAGTTTTTTTTTAAATTATATGCTTATACTTTTGACAATGAGCCCAAAGTATGGGATTTGGAGTTACACCCTTTGTAGCGGAAAGCGTCGATATTATGATCATTAGAACTTTTGTTATTATTTCAAACGTTACAGTCCCCGTGCACGGCATGTATTTTACATTTTATTCTCTCATAAGGATAAAGGATTTTTTGGGATCAATATTTTATTCAATTTGTTCTTTTTCTTAGGAGAACATATGAGTTGTTTTGGGCTGAAGCTATCAGCTTCTTCACCATATTCCCGTAAAAAACCGGTACGTAAATATTTTTACTTTCTTTATAAGAAATTCTTCTTGAGAATTATGTTGTTCATATTCCATTTATTGCTATAGATATTGGTTATAACAGACAACGATATCGCTCCACCCCTCACCCCATGAGCTGAGGCAGCCGTTATTGAGACGTGCCATTGGTTCAGTACATCGGGGCCGTCTCCACGAGCGAGAGAATCACGGCGAGTTGACGTTTTTTCACTCATCAAATCGCCGCGATAATATCACCGCGTGGAGACTCGTTCATAGAGTTGTTATAGAAAAACGTGGCACAACGAAAATATCGCCGCGATTCTCTCGCTCGTGGAGACGGCTCCTAGAGCGAGAGACGTGTAACAATCCGCAGGCGTTGTTAATTGGCGGTGCGACCGCGTCAACCTGTGCTCAACGTCGCCAATTGTCGCGTTCGAAGCTTCGACCAGGACATAATTATTCAAATAAGGGATCTCTTATTACTTCGTAGTTTATTATAATAGCTTGTGTTACTAATTTTTGCATACTGCTGATACGATAAAATACTATATGCATACCTACTTACATATGTCTAGGGAACGGCACTATTTAAGTTGAGATGCTCTTTAGACTATTATCTGGTTGCAACCATACTTAGTACCTGAAGTAAAGCTAGATTATTCTCCTAAGATTCCATTTTTTTATTTATTCCGCGCCTAAGTATTTCTTATCTCCCCAGTTCCTGGAAGCTGCACTATTCCTGGCCATGGGACCGGCCACGGTAACGGTGCGGTGGGGGGTGCTAAGAATCTCCAGGCAATCCACGGAAACGTTTTAAAAATTTACCTGGCATCGTTTAATGGACACTCTCTGCGGCTGAACGAACACCTCGCTGAATTGGAAGTAGTTAAGCCGTATTTACTGGCACATTGTGTTACTATCGGAGATCCGAAAGTAGGGGAGGAGACGATAACCCTTGACAATGGCCACTTGCTCTATTTCCGAGAAGGACACCAACCATCCCAAGGTAGCGTCGGGTTAATGGTCCACAAGTCACTCAGAGGCAACATTGTGGAATGCGGCAGTGTGTCGGCAAGGGTGGCATACCTTGTACTTAAGATATCAGAAAGGTACTCCTTAAAGATTATACAAGTGTATACTCCAACGTCCGCACACGCTGACGAAGAAGTCGAGTCCATGTACGAAGACATAGTGAAAGCTTTGTCTCATACCAAAACATTCTACATTGTTGTCATGAGTGCCTTCAACACTAAAGTGGGAGTACAATAGAGTGGTGAGTCGAGAGTAGGTCCATTCCATTGCCATGGGCGCAGAAATCACAGTGGGCGAATGCTGGTAAACTTCCTCGAGATTCAGGGGCTTTTTCTAATGAACTCTTTTTCCAGAAGAAGCCTCAAAGGAAGTAGACCAGGTGAAGCCCCAATAATATGACAAAGAATGAGATCGACTTCGTTATATCTGATAAGCGCCATATATTCAGAGATATCTCTGTGATCACAGGATTAATACTTGAACCGATCACCGACTGGTTAGAGGCACTCTGAATATTAATGTTAAAATTGAAAGAGCGCGCCTAACGAGGTCGACCGTCAGACCAACGCTACCTCAGGTCGAAGCTGGTTGTAAAAGCTTCCAGTTGGAACTACAGAACTGATTTACCATGTTGGAAACCACTGAGGACATTAACGATGCCACCGAAAGCCTGCTACGTGTCATCCACGAGGTGGGCAATAAACGCTTTCGATCAATGACTTATGGACGTAAGTCAGTAATCACCAGCGAGACTCTGGAATTAATGAGGAAACGACGAGAACTCCCAAATGCCACACAGTCTGAGCGTCAGGTACTTAAAAGGGAGGTCAAGAAGCTAACTAAACGCGACACTCGGAGCGCAAATACCCGAGTCATCGAGCAAGCCATAGCGCAGAACAAGGGCTCGAAGGTATTTGCCAAGCCCCATACCTCCCGTTGTCACCTGACGAAACTGAAAACGTGACAGGGCACCACCGTCACCTCGAAACCAGAGATACTCACTAAAGTCGAAAAGTTCTACGGAGACTTATATGCTCAAAAACCTCAGGCCCACGGCGCGTATGATCCACAGGCCAGGCATACACGCTATCTCACAGACGAGCTTCCCGACATTGACATGGGTGAAATTAGAATAGCCCTCGGACTACTTCATAGCAACAAAGCTCCGGGGATGTTTTATTTGGAGTTAAATGTCAAATTTTGGGTAAATATCGAAAAAACCTAACAATTCAAATATCTCGAGAACGATTGAATTTCGGCCATACATATGGGGGTTCAATTTGTTGCATTTTGGCCCCCCATACAGCACTTGAGAGATATACGTCGAATTACAAGTAACTCTCTATTGGTACTTTTTCAAGGAAATAAAAAAAGTGTATCAAAAACAGTGTTATGCTTTTAGACAATTTTAAGCATTATCTTAACAGTCGGCAATTTAACTCAAAATTCTAATTAAAAAAAAACTCAAAAATGAATTTGAAAAGGTACAAAATCAGCCTTGATTTTTGAAAACTTCAAAAAAATCAACAGTATTACCGTGAAGAAGGTCAACATGAATCGTTTTTAGGTCTGGATCGGCAATTCACTGAGTTAAGGTCCTTAAATCTTTGTATTTAAGAATGCTAATGCGGGAATAATCTGGTTTATTAAGGGCAAGGTACAATCAGGGGTTGCGTTGTTTGACAGCAGTGTCGAGGAAATGGTAATGCGTTTCATGATCTGCTCTTTGGTGGGCAATTTGAGGTCTACGTATAGTCTCACTGCGGTCGTAATAGAGGGCTCCCGTGATTTTATTAGAGGAAACGGTTGCATTCTATGGAGGTGAACGGGCTTGGCGTGTGCAAAGACAGCGCAAGCGTACGTCATGATGGGACGGATGACCGCGGTAAATCGCAATTTACACCTGAGTGACAATTTGCTACGGGCGATCGTGATGCAGTGAAGCCTTCCGTGAACGAAAGCGGCGCACGAATGGCCTGCCTTATGTGTTCTCCCAAGGGATCGGCTTGCCATACATGGTAATCTGGCGGGTTTATGCCGCGTTTCCGTAAAGAGAACCGTCCGTCGTGACCGGTGTAGTAAATGGCCGTGTCGTCGACGGATAGGGCGAACTGGGCCTTTTTACTTTTGGAGAAATCGCTGGTGAACAGCGTAAAGACTAGGGGGGATAACACTTAGCACTGGGGTATTCCTGCTCGGATGGGATAAGGCACTGTAACTTCCGCGAGCTCTTTATGAGACCGATCCGCCGTGCGCCTCGTAATCGAAAGTGTAGCAGCAAAATAATGTAACTCGGTACATACAGTAAAATGCAAATTATACTATAGGGCATTTTAATGTATAATCACTTAAAATATTATGCCTTAGGATGTTTCCCAGACATACGTTATAATACAATTTCAAAACTTTGATGTTAACGTGTTTTTCTTATAAGGATGGTGTAAAAAACTCAAAATCGTAAAAAACGGAGTTACAGTGTTATGCTTTTCAGGTACAAAAATGTCAACATCTCGCACCTCCGGTTTGCGGATGACATTGTCATCATGGCGCAATCTTTGCAGTAGCTGAAGGTAATGCTGAACAACCTAAGCGATTCTTCAAAGCGAGTGGGTCTCGGGATGAATCTGGACAAAACCAAAGTCATGTACAATGGTCATGTCACCTCGAGACCTGTAATCGTAAATGGCGCTACCCTCGAGGTTGTGCAAGAATACATATTTAGACCAAATTATACGGGCGGCACAACTTTAAGAA
Source organism: Lacanobia wlatinum (assembly GCA_947578705.1). Taxonomy (NCBI): domain Eukaryota; kingdom Metazoa; phylum Arthropoda; class Insecta; order Lepidoptera; family Noctuidae; genus Lacanobia; species Lacanobia wlatinum. The sequence continues at coordinate 12,401,391 of OX388043.1, read as the reverse complement.
GCAGGCGACCAGAAGAATTCGCTTGGGCTGGGCGGCATTCGGGAAGCTGCGTGATATCTTTGAATCGTCGATCCCACAATCCCTCAAGACCATTGGGTCTGTTATGAGTGCGTCCTACCCGTAATGACTTACGGAGCCGAAACGTGGACACTCACCATAAGCCTGGTCCACACATTCAAGGTTGCTCAGCGTGCAATGGAGAGAGCAATACTCAGGGTTTCTCTGGTGGATAAAATTGGCAACGAAGTCATTCGCCACAAAACTAAAGTCACCGACATTGCGCGTAGAATCAGCATGCTGAAGTGGAAGTGGGCCGGCCATGCAGATGAACAGACGGTCGATGGAGTAGATATGTGTTAGAGTGGAGACCGCGTATTGGCAAACGTAGTGTGGGACGCTCTGCGGCATGATGGATCGATGATTTAAGAGGGGACTCGGGTCGATAACTCTTGGACCTTTCTCCATACAAACGCATTCCGCTGTTTTCTTCATGGAAAATACTGATAGAGCAATGATTTTTCCAAAAAATCTAGATCGAATTAATAAGTGCATCTATCATTTTCTTTTTTCTAAAACATAATTACTTAAAGAATTTTGACAATCCAAAAACCCGAAAAAACAGCCCGTTTTTACCGCCATGTTCAGATGACTGTCAGGTAAGTTTTATCGAAATAATAGAAGCATAGATCAATTCTTCCTCTAAATTTTGATATATGATCTTCTAGATCAGTCCAGCTTTGAAGAAGTAAACAGCGGAATACAAAACGTCTTTTAGTCAAGTTTTTATAGGTAAAAATCAGCCTGAGCTGCAGTTGTCGCTTTCGCACTTTACTTGATAGGGCACAGTGCGACGCATCGGCAATAGTTTCTTCAAATACCTATTTTTCTAATTCCTTGGGACTAGAGTCCTCTCTTAGAGAAGGTGCCTGGCAGCGGTTGGATGCGGACTGCTCAAGACCGGGATAGCTGGCGCTCTTTGGGGGAGGCTTACGTTCAGCAGTGGACGGAAATTGGCTGAAATGATAGGTATTTCTGCGTTCAACCTATATCCGTCGATTTTACGATTATAAAATTTTATCACGTAATAAAAAAATGCCTGTTCTTTATGTATATTTTTGTTTTTTTTTACATTGCTAAATTATACGTATGAATCTGGCGAAGACTTTTTTATTTTGCTACAGTAGGTATACACTCTCATGTAGTTTGTTGAGGAATCCCATTTATCTACAATTATTAGTAGATAATTATACACCTATACTACCTTTGTTTTATATTATTCGGAAAGTAAAAGGTAGTTCTATAATGTATTGATTTTTTTTATACTGTCAATCTTTTCTCTTATTGCCATTTATTACAACTGCATTGCCTAAATGTTTTATATCATGAAATACTTAAGCGTAGTGATTGACTTATAATTTATAAATACTCGCCTCGCCGGATTATCATCTGATATGTGGGTTATTACACAAGAGAGGAATGCTCCGTTACACTGGGTGCTTGTATACAAAAATGGTCCATCGCATTCTCCGTCTTCCTTGACTTTAAATGCTGTCGCAACTCCAATGAGCACCTCATGCACACCAGTCCAAGTCACAAGTGGTCCCCCATGATCGTTCTAAAAAAAAAACAAGTGCGAGTCGGACTCACGTGTTAAGAAAGAATAATTGTTTTTTTTTTATGTAATTAAACTTCTTACAGGTTTTCCTGTAATCTATAGGTAAATACCTATTTAATCACTGATATATAAAACCCAAGATACACACTCAGCATCTCAAAAACGTCCGCATAAACCGAGCGCACAAATTAAAAATATGCGCTTGTCAAAAATGGCGAAGTGTTCGTTGACAAATTGTAAAAAAATTACGTCAGGAACGTTGAATATCGTATTTTCGATAAGTAAAAGAGTTATTTGATTTTTTTTTGTGGTTTTATGGTTTAATATATAAAGCTATATGTGATCTTGATTTAATTTGTCTCAAAACTTCACTCAACAGTCCAAGTATAATACGGCAAATTTCAATGGCCGCTTTGCCAGTGTAAGAACGATGCATTAAAACTTCCTTTTATTTTAGTCGCATACTACAAATGATCTTGTTCTTATTAATGGAGTCGATTTTTGTCATTGTGTCTAATTTTTTTATTAAAAAATTTATTCACTTTTTTGGATTGATTTTTTAACAAATATTTATGCGTCAAGTATTGTAATATAGTTTTTAATTGTGTTCCAAAAGGAGAAGAGGTCATAAATTCGACGGTTTTTTATGTTCGTAAATATTATATCTGTTACCGGCAATCTGTTTAATCCGGTACTCTATAGAATACCTAGGAAATGTATAGAATACCTAAAACATTCAGGTAATGTATGAAATATTATATATTTTATACTTTGCCTAGGTATTCTATACAATACCGAATACGCAGCAGGTAATGTGTGTAAAAGACAACAGCTGGGAAAGAGAAGACGTGTGGGGGCTGGCAGTAACGCTACATTCACACGACGAAATAAATTTCTTAGGCGAATCTGTTTTTTACAGGATACGGCTTAGTCACAATACAATTTATATGAATGAGTTTACACGTGCATTCGGTTTTAAGATCCGACAAATAACCGAAACAAGCAAAACTTAAGATCCGATTGTGTTGTGCGTAACTGATCGTAAGTCCGTAGGCGATACGAAGTAGAATACACCCGCAACTAAGCCCGAAACTACGGACTTTGGGCTTAGAGAGTAGCCCTCCAGATTCGGTCACACGTCACGAAACCGGATATGGTTTAGTGGCAGTAGCATTTCAATATATTCGTTCATACGAGCGGGTTATTACCAAATGCCAAAAATCAGAATCAGATGCGACAAGTTGAAAATATTTTTTTTTTTGTTTTAGGTGGGCGAATTTTTCATTAATTTTGCGATAGGACACACCGTTTTCGAGATATAAGCAAATTAAATTTAAAAAAAAAACTGTTTTGCAATCAAAGTCAAGGGGTTAGCAGTGTCTAGAATTGCGTATTCACGCGGAGACGCGCCATTCGGTAATTTTTTTTTTCAGTAAATCAAAATCAAATTTAAAATTAAAATTTATTTTTCCTCGTTAACCCTCTGTATGCCAGGGTCTGTCAGACCCACCCTGTTACTTAATGCGTTGCATTTCATTAAAATATGATGTTTCTGCGCCACCACTCTCAGTAGCTGAACATTATCAACCAACCGAAGCCTTATGGCCACTACTTTAGTCCGGAATCAGATGGGATGGTGAAAAAACACAAAAAACCACGAGTGTCGGTGTCAAATTCTTAGGTTATACCTCATACCTCTGCCTACACTCGTTGATGGGTGTGACAAGGACTGATTGGTAAAGCATTAGCCATAGTATTTGTCTCGTGCCTTCTATTTTCTAAAGTTTAGTTGAGATTTCTTTCGTTTTCACATAAGTGCAAGAAAGGCCTGTTTATTGCTAAAAGCATAACTTTGAACTATTATTTTTTTTAATTTATTTGAGATTTTCATTTTTATCCCCACTATATACCCCTAGTAAAGATATAAGTTTATTTAGATATACCAGTTACCACAACTAGTACGAAAAATCATCATCATCATCATATCAGCCGAAAGACGTCCACTGCTGGACATAGGCCTCCCCCAAGCGTCGCCACAACAACCAGTCCTGCGCGTCTCGCATCCATCGGCTACCTGCGACCTTCACCAGGTCATCGGTCCACTTTGTGGGAGGCCTTCCAACGTTGCGTCTTCCGGTACGCGATCGCCACTCCTGAACTTTTCGGCCCCATCTTTGGTTCTGCGAGCAATGTGCCCTGCCCACAGCCACTTCAGTTTGGCGAACTTTTGGGCTGTCTCGGTAACCTTAGTTCTCTTGCGGATATCATAATTCCTGATTCGATCACGCAAGGAAACCTTAAGCATTGCCGTCTTCGCTGCTCTTTGAATGACTTTAAGCCTTCCGATATAGAATACGGCTTGTAACGGGAGGCTAGAAGTCGTCAAATCTGTGCGCGAGACGGTCCGTGATAACTCTGAAAAACAGCTTGTAGAAATGGCTCAGAAGAGACATGGTCCTGTAATTCTTAAGCAGAGCATTGTCGCCATTCTTATAGAAGAGTACAATCACACGTCTGCTCCATGACTATTTGGTTTTCCCTTCAAGTATGACGAACAGCTTCTGAAGGGCAAACATTATTTACAAACAGAAAAAAGATAAGGATGAATGTGAAACAAGATGAATTATTGAATTGAATAAGTAGTTTTGACGTTGTTAATAATTCTCAAATTTCAAATGAGACCGGCTTATGTGTAAATCTATACTAATATATAAAGCTGAAGAGTTTGTTTGTTTGTTTGTTTGTTTGTTTGCTTGAACGCGCTAATCTCAGGAACTACTGGTCCGATTTGAAAAATTCTTTCAGTGTTAGATAGCCCATTTATCGAGGAAGGCTATAGGCTATATATCATCACGCTGCAACCAATAGGAGCGGAGCAGTAATGAAAATTGTGACGCAGACGAAGTTGCGCGGGTCAACTAGTTATTTATAAATATTATAACTAAGACAATACTTGGTGTGTGATTTTTTTATAAATCGCTAGTGGCAAGTGTGTAATACAAATTTTATTTTTTAGAGAGCTACTGTGAGGCGTTGGGTAAAGAGGTTTGAGGAAGAAGGTAGTCTGAAGAGTCGTGTATGTGTCGCAGTAAGATAGATAAAGCCGTAATATAGTTATATCCCTAGGGATATAATTATATACCGTAACATAGTTATACGAAAGCGATTCTTTACTATTTCACTAGGAATATAGTTATAAAACCGTCGAAGTTTAGTGATATACTTATATTACTAGATTAAGTTCAGTGTTATAAATATATTAGGGTTTGTCTCAAAAAAGTCATATTGTATCATATTGTCATCATATTGTAGTATAGTAAAGCTTATTTATTCTCAAACATTTTTGAAAAATTGAAAAAAAATCAAGTGTGCCACTTTTTTGAGACAGATCCATTACTTGATTAAGCTTAGTGAAATAGAAATCTACCATATATATATTTTTAAATTTTTGTTCAGACAAGAAGAGGAATCATGACATCTAGAATTACAAAGCACCGAATGCTTCTTACAGGCACATCTTTTAGTAGAACACTGTATATTCGATTTTTTACAGGAACATTTTAAATAACCTTGGCCACCAAAGCGCGACAATTTTTGGCATATTTCTCTCAGTGACATGTTTTCATTTGGTATAGGATCATTCAAAGTAATGTTTGAAAGCTGTATTGCATTTCTGGGTAACCAATCTTTCAGGATACCAACTGATGTTCCAATTTTATGACTTTCATTTCGCTTTTCTAAAACTTTTCCTAATACATTTTTTTTGATCCAATGGTCCACAATCTATCTTTGGTATCTCTATAAGAACTGAAGATCTCACGTCAATGTCAGGAAATTTCTGTGATGAGTGGGTTTCATTTTTGTTTGGATGGTTAGGATTTCTCTTTACGTTAAGCCGAGGCGCCGCTTCATACTCTTCTATGTAATTTATTACTTCACTTATTCTCTGCCGCGTCCACTCTGGTTTGTTGGATCTCTCATTGTAAAATAGACGAAGTTCCTGTTCAAAACGTCGCCTTGCATTAATTTCTTCATCTTTATCCATAGTTGGCACAAGTAATTAGCAATGATAAAACGAATATATAACAAATATTAAGGAAACGTAGCTATAATTAAATGAACATGCACGAAAACTAGACGTGAACGCCGAACAACTGTTCTCGGCCGACTGACCGCGGAGTGGGGAGCGCGTAAACACAACGAACCCCTTCCCTGCCGGGGGGGAGGCGGCGCGCCGCCTGCGCCGCACACTCCGAAAGCTATTTCACTAAACTTAATCTAGTAATATAAGTATATCACTAAACTTGGACCGTTTTATAACTATATTCCTAGTGAGATAGTAAAGAATCGCTTTCGTATAACTATGTTACGGTATATAATTATATCCCTAGGGATATAACTATATTACGGCTTCATCTATCTTACTGCGACATATGTATTTTTCTCTTATCTATTTCGAAAAAGGTCAAAATTTCGAAGTAACTATCTCATAAAATGCGCGACGACACTTTTTCGAGCACGTGGATTGAACTACCTACTGTACTAACCAAATTAAATGAAAAATATATCATAATATTCCTTATAATAGTGGTTCCATGCATAGCGGCCTTAAAATAAGAAGTTAAAATCCGTAAAAAGAATCCCATTCAAATCCATAAAACTACGAATAACGCTCAGAATAAACTGTAAATAATTTCTCCTTAATACATTACTATTACGTAAAATACGTAAAATTTATACCAAAAGAACCTTTAGTTCATAAGTAATGAAAATGTAATATGTATTTATTAAATAACTAATAATAAATATTAAAATAAATGTAATTGCAACTGCCTAATTTCTATATAATGCAATGCGTCAGCTGCACGAACTCAGGCGGCCAGATGACGGGAGCCCTTTTCTTCGACATAGCGAAAGCTTTCGACAAGGTCTGGCACAACGGTCTGATATACAAGCTATATCAAATCGGGGTGCCAGATTGTCTCGTGCTTCGACTATTTGTCGAACCGCACCTTTCGGTACCGAATCAAAGGTGCGCTTTCCACCCCCCGTCCAATCCGCGCCGGCGTACCGCAAGGCGGTGTGCTCTCGCCCCTCATCTTCACGCTGTTCACTAGCGATATCCTCTTCGACCCCAAGTCGCAGTAAGTACTTTTTGCCGACGACACGGCCATCTACTACTCTGACAAGAGTAGTAAAGCCACAGCTCCAAAGATCCGCCAACCGCCTGGGCGGTTGGTTCCGGAAATGGAAGTTTGAGGTCAACCGAAAAAAGCCAGGCGGTCTTGTTCCGCAAGCCCCTGCGGCTTGCCCTCCCAGACCCCCAGACCGATCACCATGTTGGGTAAGCCGATCCCTTCGGAGGAGCAAGCCAAATAACTAGGTGTGATCCTTGACCGAAGCCTTACCTTCGGTGAGCACATTAAGGCAGTACGCTCGCGTGCCGCCTTCGCTTTCAGTAGGCTCCACTCACACACATGCTGAATGCACGCAGCAAACTGTCCCTCAAATGCAAACTGCGTATTTATACCACGTGTATTCGCCCGATCATGACTTATGCGTGTGCCACATTCGCCCACACAAAGTCATCCCGGATCCATAGGATGCAAACCCTCCAGAACCGTTATCTCCGAAAGGCCACGGGTGCCCCGTGTTTGGTTAGGAATGATCGACTTCATGTCGACCTCAAAATCTCGAACATCAAGCAGTTCATGAAACGCCTTATAAAGCGTTTCATTGAATATGTTGAAAACCATCAGAACCCACTTATCGCATCGGCCAGATTAGTAGGATTCGCCGACCATGGCACACCCTAGTCAAACCCGATGATCCCATGACCCTGATCCAAGAGAGCTGTAGGGAAACCAGTGTGTATGTCTTAGGAAACAGATACACAGACCGCGACCCGCCGCCTTCCGGTCTCGCCGACGAGGCCCATCGCGACGTCCCAGTAATGATATTACTCCCCGACTTTTGCCTAACGAGCCAAAGTCCCCAAAATAATAATGCCATGACCCAGCCTGTTCCTTGCTGTCCTCCCCAAAACGACGCTGCTGAACCGAGGTCCGTACCCCACAGGGGGTGCCCTCAGCAAGCGGAGTTGTAGGTTTAAGTTTTGTTGCCTTGGGGGCCTTAGATTCATTTGAGGCCACCACAAGCTAGCCTGGTTGAGCAGTAACCACCCTTAGCGAGGTTAACTGCGAGTGGTCCGGTCCAAAAAAAAGACGGACCTATATCTTTTTTTTTCACACTTAACGATTGAGCGTATACCGTATAGTGCGACTACTAATTTTGATCGTGTAAGTATTATTTCTCATTATATTGTTTTAATATAATGAGTAATTAATGAGATTCATATCTTTACTTACTGATTTTTATGTTTATTTCCAGCATGAGTCGAAAATGGTGCATGTACAATTGTGTTAAAAAGAAAAAATGTATACCCGCATTAAGAAAAGCAAATGAAGCAAGGTACCTTTTTTTAAGGATGGGATATCATCCAATGACTCCTCCCGCTCTGGGTGAAGCATAAGGGAGTATTAGACTCTTGCCCTTTGCGTTCCAGGGCCACGGTGACACTTTCGAGCAAAGTCCGCAGCCCCAGCAGGCACTAGCCCTAGCGAGCCCCGTCTTTTATGCTGACAGCTATTTGAGGCGCGCGTGGAACACAGCGTGCCGTCGACCCGAGCCTGGTTCTGATCAGACGGCGAGCCACCCAATGCTCGCCGTCTGCAGGCCCGCGCCTACGGTGGCCGAGAATCGCCGTACGACTCCCGAGGCCTGGGGCGTCTTCTTCTGTTGCGGTGGCTGGGGCGTGAGGTTTCCCTCTCTCTCACGCGTTCGGTTTCCTCCTTCGCTAGCATTCGCACCGGACCATGGCTTAAAACAGGGCCGAACGCGAGAGGTCGCCGCCGCCGATCGCCTCGACGAGGACACGGCGGTGCTCCGCCCAAGCAGGGCAGACCTCCACCGTATACTCCACCATGTCCTCCGGACGATCCTCGCAATGTTGACACCCGGGCGTATCCTCCCGCCGAATTCAAAACAGGTACCTCCCGAAACAACCGTATCCGGTGAGTACCTGCGTCAGGCGGAAAATGAGGACGCCATGCCGTCGCTCTAGCCACTCCTCAAAGAGGGGACTTACCGCCGCAATTGTGGCGGTCCCAGAAGCAAGTTACCTAGAGTTGTCCATAATAAATCTTTAAAATATTATTTTTGTGTGTTGCTTTTTAGTCATTCTTATATTTATCTATGGAAATATTTCAGAAAGGTAAATTATTCAGGAAAGAAATCATTTTCATATTCAGTACTAGACAGAAAATATCGACATCATAGAACAAACCTTTTCATTCAAGTAAATTACTTGAATTGTATTAGTTGTAAAATAGTAATGTTAGTGAGAGTTTTATTTTAGATACCTATCGGCGAAGTTTCTTCGTCATCAAATAATTCTTTATCATACATACCACCAGTGCCAGCACTAGACGTGATAGATACGTCGATGTTAATAGAAATGGAAACCGAGAACAGTTCCGTAAGAAATAATCTACTGATTTTTATTGAGCTTTTAAGTGATTCTTCTTCTGTTATTAAATAAATAATAATCATTGTTTCAGGAAACAGGTTGCATAATTCATGGACGGAGACTTTCTTCTTTTTAGACCAATTGTTTGATATTGAGAAACATGGTGAGAAATTCGACTGCAAACTGAGGAATTTGAATTTAGTGAAAGAAAACCAAAATCGTCTGGTATTAAAATTTCATTTTAACTGTCTGTGTGTGTGCGGTTCTAGTTTTAAATTACAAACGTGTAACGATATGAATCCGAAATATGATGTTAATGCTGGAGCGGTATCAGGAGCAATTCCAACTGAATTTGGACTGTCGAGTCTTAACGAAGTCCTCCATGGATTTATCATCAATGCCATTTCGTTTATTTAGCACTAAACATGACGATATTGCTGAGGTATGGCGAATTACTGCTGAAAAGTCAATGCAAGATGCAGGTAAAGAAGAACGAGAGGCTACAATATCTCGTGGTGACGCCAATGGTGCTGGATTAGCAATGATACCAGTAATAGCCGACGCATGTTGGAGCAAGCAATCTTATAAATCTTATTATTCTGCTTTATCTGGATGTGCAGCAGTCATTGGGCAACATACGGGAACAATCTTGCACATTGAGTACGTAACAAGTATTGCGTTATCTGTCTTCGCGGTTTTTCTAAAGGTGTATCACCGGGATCTCACAATTGCACTAAAAACTATTTTGGGTCTTCCAACAGAATGGAGCAAGCAACAGGGAATATGCATGCAATTTTTTTATTTGCAAAATGAAATACTTATTAACTCTTATAAACAATTATGAAATATTTTTTTAAATATCTTCATCAGCGATGAAGTTATAAAGCTTCAAAGTTTACAATTAGAAAGAGACGTCCGATATGAATTGTGACGTCAAAGTTCTTGACGCCCATACAGCTGCCAAAGAAAACAGCGTTTTCGCAAGAGGGACAGATACATTTGTTCAAAATAATTATATCTCGTTTGTTTTTCGAGCTATTTAGATTCCATTTTCACTGTTAGTATTATATTTGTGTATATTTTTAGATAAACTGTATAGATAATACATATTTTTTTCGTGCATATTCCCTATTTTGGTTTTAAGTATTCAATAGAGAAAAGAAGTCTTATACACAATGTATTAATAGCCGATGGTGACTCGAGCATATACAAGAGCATTTTCGAAAACAAAAAATAGAGTGTACCAACCATGTTGCGGAACTACGTAAGAACATGATATTGCAAAAAATACTACAAACCCTCTCAGTGAACGTAAACTTCTAACCGAAGATCGCCTTACTAGGCTACGTACTGCCCTCCGTTCTGCAAGTAAGTTTAGAAATGAACAAAATCTTTCTACAGGGACAAAAATACTTAATTTGCAAAACGATATATTAAACAGTACACGTTATGTTTTTGGAGATCACGCAGAATGTGAAGATTATTACTGCACACCGGAAAGAAAAACAGAACAAAATCTGATTCCGATATTACCAACTTTGATGCTGAAATTACGGAAGATCGCATCTCAGTTGGCATATTACTCCAGGAGCCTCTTGCAAAATTTTACTAACAACCGTGCTGAAAAGTTTAATAGTGTCGTAGTCAAAATGGTGGGTGGCATGAGAATTAATTATTCTTTAAAAGGTTTATACCAAGCACGGTAAACTGCAATATACATTGTACAAAACTCTGTGGGCGAGAGCCCAGGAAAATCAATAAAGGAGTTAGAACGGAAAAGACATGCCCAAAATACGTATTACACAACTCAACCACTCAAAATGATTTTGAAAATGCAAAGAAGCTATTTTTAAACAACATTAAGCAGCAGGCATTAAATCGGTTTGACATCGAGCGCAATACTATTCTGCCAGCAGAACGTGTATTATGGGTTGTTTCCGGGCTGGAATTGTGAATGCTATAGATTCACAAGTAACAAGAGACCAAAAAACATGTCGAAGTAGTTCCGAGTTAGAAAGTACGAAAAGCGAAGACGCACAAACTATTAGGATACCAGAATCATAAAGATATATTTCCGAGGATGAGAATATTAGACAAAGAAGTTGCGCGCCAGCTCTAAAGTCTATGCAGACATAGTCGCGGGCAGAAGCTAGTCTACACTAATATTATAAAGAGGAAAGATTTGTTTGTTTGTAATGAATAGGCTCCGAAACTACTGGACTGATTTGAAAAATCTTTCAGCAATGGATAGCTACATTATCAGGGAGTAACATAGGCTATATTTTATCCTCGAACTCCCACGGGAACGGGAATTACGCGGGTGAAACCGCGTGACGTCCACTAGTAGTAAATAATTAACAAAGACCATGATAAATATCATGTATATCATATCTGTTTTATTAAATTGCTTCTGATATAAAAAGTTTTCTACTTATTTCTCACAAAAAAACATCAACACATTAAATAAAGTGCGTAGTTGCAAAACATTTGGTTTCTAAAAAATACACTACTAACACAGTCTACGCGAGGGAAGACGCAGGCTAAAAGCTGGTCGACAAGAATATTCTCCTAAACACTGTAATTAGGAAAAACGTATAATAACGAAGCTAACTCTCTTTATGCCTAAATAACGTTTCTAAACCTTATGATTTTTGAGATACCCACCAAAGGAGATGGCTAAATTGAAGTATGGACGACTGCCCCAGCAACTTATTAACATGGTACTTAGCAATATGAAATGCTGAATAGCTGAATATTAGTATTTCGTATATAAACAGTTTCAGGATCCGTTCATATCTTTACTATCCTGAAAATAAAATCGTATAACTTCTACTACAATACGTATAGAAAACTTCAAACATTGCTACGAATTTTCATCAAGGCGTTTGGATAAATCAACGCTGATTCACTACATAGTATAAAACAAAGTCGCTTTCTCTGTGCGGCTGATGCGGTTTTTTTTAATAGATAGAGTGATTGAAGAGGAAGGTTTATATGTTTAATAATATCCATTAAATAGTGGAGAAATACTATTATTTTTGAGGTTTCTAATGTGATGTCGTAAATAATTACATTTCATGACGCAAACGAAGTTGCGCGGATCAGCTAGTTATTGATAAACTGCATTTCTGAGTAGCGATCTACCCTAATTTCACACGATGGTACTAGATTATATATCTACAAAGGAGAATTGCACCAAATATGTGATACAACGGACTTCCTACAATCCACGAGTTCTCGTAAAACCTAAACTACTTATCTAAATGAGTTGAACTTTATTTCAACTCATTCGTACCTATATTTTTCTCATGAAATATAAATAAATGGTTGAAATATGAAGGTATTTGAATAGAAAAGGATTAATATTAACTAACCCAAAAAACTGATTTGGTTTTTAAACAACAGCGTTGCCAACACCAATATATCAAATTCCCCGAAATGCAAGTTGAATTCCCCAATTTGGAGACAAAAAATCTACCTACTGATTCCCTATAAAGTCCTCTAAATTCTTTTTTTAAGAAATTAAACAAGTTTTAACTGATTTTATAACATTTATATTATACAATGCCTTTTTGTTTTTTTTTTTTCACACTTTATGTTACAAGCGTTGGCTCGATGGAGTAAACATGACATTGAAAAGTACTGCAGTATATTGTATTAAATAATAGACCGGAAAAAGTGAGAAAATTATACGTACAAAAAAAAGCTTATAATATAAATAATAAGCAATGCTAATGTATTTTTTGTAGTTACGTTAAAAAAAAAAAAATGAAAAGCACTCGCACTAATACACAAAATTATCTTACCACTGGTGAAAAAAGATGCCGAAATAAATCCGAAAATTAAATATGCAAAGAAGATTACTAAAAAACGGGAGTCATTCGATATCCTTGTAACTTAGCAAAAATGTTAAAACACGTATTAATATTTCCTGAAAAAGTGTTGTGACTTGGCCCAGACTACCGATATTTAAAATTCCCTCATTTTTTCCACATCTTGCCAATCCCTAATAAATCCTCAATCAACTTGAGATTCCCCGCAGTTTGGGGAATTTCCCACAAGTTGGCAACGCTGGTAAACAATTCTGCTACTCATGACACACTGTCATGATGACATGACAGTAAACGCTGTCCGACGTTTGTTTTTTTTTTTTCATAAAGATGGGATTGAACTTCAAGTGTTACAGAATCGATAAAATAATCGGATGGGTTGTAAGAAGAAAAAATCAATTTGTCTTTGTCTACCATTATTACCTATTCGATTTTTTTTCTTAGGTCCTTTAGATGTTTTTTCAGAAATAATGATGACAGTTTGAAAAATAAACGTGTTATGATTTAAAAAAAGTGGTTATCTACTCTAATATTATGAAGAGAAAAGATTTGTATGCTTGTAACGAATAAACTTGAAAACTACAGGACCGATTTCAAAAACTCTTTCACCATTAGAATGGTACATTATCCCTGAGTATCATAGGTAATAATATTTTTTACTAGAAAAAAAGGCATCCTTAAGATGCAGCGCGGACGAAATCGCGGGTGAAGTGCTAGTGGTTTATATTCATATTTTAACAATGTTTATCAATCATTTTTAACAATTTTGAGATTTGCGTTAACCAATGTTATTAAGCCACTAGTTGACCCGTGCAACTTCGTCTGCTCCGCTCCTAATAGTCTTAGCGTGATGATATATGACCTATTGCCTTTCCTAATAAATGGGCTATCTAAAACTGAATGATTTTTTCAATTGGACCAGTAGTTCCTGAGATTAGCAAACTTTAGATTCAAGCAAACAAACTCTTTAGCTTTATATATTAGTACTAGTTGACCTGGGAAACTTCGTCTGATCCGCTCCTTTTGGTCTTAGCGTGATGCCTATAGCCTTTCTCAATAAATGGGCTATCTAACACTGAAAGAATTTTTCAAATCGGACCTGTAGTTCCTAAGATTAGCGCGTTCAAGCAAACAAACAAACAATCTCCAGCTTTAAATATTAGTAATAATTGATATAGAAAATAGATAACTAAAGTCGCGGGTTAATTATTATTAGTATTTTTCATAAAAAAATTATAATGTTCTGTCATAATCCTGTTACCTGACCGCCTACTATGCTAGTATTTTTCTCGCTAGACTTGCCGCCATCGATATGTTATTTTCTATTTTATTACAACATTTCAGTGGCGACTTAACTAACACAAAAACGCAGAATGTTATAAGCATCCTTTTACCCGTGGCAAAAATCAAACTAATGATTTGATTTATGTTTGAAGTATTTTGACAACAACAAAAACTTAACCATAAACAAACGAGGTCAAAATGAACAAGGTACTGAGGACGTCACTATGACGGTCATCGCTTGACAGCTCCGGTATCTGACGAATGAATCGATCCGAACCCGCACAAAGTGGATTCGAAGATCGTAACATTTATGTTATCAATATCACCTTATGATCGCTACCGAATTGAACAAAGTCTCTTGAACTTAAGCCACAATGAAGCCAAAATCGATCCGAAGTTGCGCGAAGTGTTAGATGTGCTTATCCAGCCGTAATTATGTAGTTCCAGAAAGTAAATCGTTTTGATAATTTAACAACAATAATCGTTATAAGTACAGTTTCAATTGGACTTTCTGGAAATGAGTAACGACCTCTCCCTAGCTTGTCATTTCAAACAGAAAATGCTGGAAAAATAATTAAGATACTTTTTTATGTACAACAGTTCACACCATTTCTAGGAAATTATCAAACACTAAATAATTCATTACTGAATATTTAAATATTCTGAGTTAATGTGAGATTCCTTTACATGCTCGGGACAGTCATTTAGCCATCTCCTTTAGTCCTTCCTCTGATTATTCAATTACGTACTTATCATTCTTGAACAATATTTCAAGTAGTACGCCAGTTGCTATAACCATAAAGAAATATAATAACAAATAATTCTATAATAAAAAAGTATCGAAATCGTTTAGTCGTAACTAAAGCAGGGCCGTGCACACAAGACGCTGGGCGCGTTGTCGCTGTGCTTCAATATACCTAATCTTGCAGAACGCGTTTATGTGATAGGGCTCTCAACAACAAACTTTAAAAATCGAATTTAATAACCATAAAAGATGATTGCTAAAATTTAACATAAAATCAATACACATAATAAGATAATAAAACAATTTCAAAATAGTGGCTTTAACCAATAGTTGTACTACTGGCTACCGCCGTATGGTGTGGGCCGGTGCCATATGGTGCCGTAAAAGAATAATACCATCCAATCACTTCCCGTGGGTGTCGTAAGAGGCGACTAAGAGACTCACCAGAGAATGGACAGTAGCGTTCTCTGTAAAACGCAACACCATACACTGCGATCGCCAACCCGCCTGCCAAGCGTGGCGATTATGGCAAACCCTTCCTTTGGGGGAGGCCTATGTCCAGAAGTAGACGTCTTTCGGCTGCTATGATGATGATGATGACTACTGGCAACATTTTTCCGCATTGTGACAACGCGATTGCACTCTATATTGTCAAGCAGGGTATCTTCGCGCAACTAAGATTTTTGAGAGTACCCACACACCTTAACAACATGTAACTAACTAATATTAAATTTAGATTTCATTGTAAGTCCCAGTGTCGAAAGAGAACTTAGATTTCATATTTAATTTTTTGATCTCATGTGCAAAATATTAATTTCATTTTGAGAATTAAATAATTATGTTTCTTCAAATTACCTACTGTTTATTTATTTTTCAACCTTAAGTAACATTCCTTTTAAATTTAACCTTTTTGTGAGTTTCTATTTAAAAGCTAATTGTGTCAGTTATAAATAAATATATTTATACGAACAATATTTATATGTATATTTACACAATAATAATGTAAATGAATCTATGGCTCGGCTGTCAAGTTAAGAGAAAAGAAATTTCTCCGATATTTTCAACTCAAAATTCATAAATAAAATAGTAAAATGCAACTAAGAACAAGAAAAAAGCTCCAACAATAAATTTAAACCAGTAGTTTAAATTTATTGTTGGAGCTTTTTCAAAAATATATAAATGAAAACGAAACGCAAATAACACGAAATCGGATGAAATTGGAAGACCAACAAAAATGTTGACAAGAGCCGCAGCTCGTCGAGCACGCCCACCACCTTCGGCCTCGTCGCTCTGCTCTGCCTCGCCGCTCCCGGCGGAAATGTGCAGCGCATGCGATGGACACAATCCATGAATGAAAACGTCAGGCGCTCATACTATGGGGCTACTGAGGAGAGAACTAACCTGACTGCGTACCGTGGTCAAATGCTCTATCTGTTTCAAGTACTTGAACCAGCTGTCAACGTGTCGGCCCAACGGCTGTCGGATCAGGTGCGCGTCATCCAGGGTAACCGTATGTTGGATGATAGTGTGCTTGATTGCCTCCGAAATGTGTGGCCATATCATTGCTCCTTCGTCGCAGCTTGTGGCACCACTACAGTCAACCCAGATTCCTAGCCACGCTGACGAGGAGAGTAATGAAAGGGTTACAAACGTAAGTACCCAGTGCAATAACGAATTGAGGAGTGCTTTGGAGTGCTTTGAAGTGTACTATTCGGGAATATCGCTACATGCTGCCTGAACTTAGACCACGCTTACCTCGTTTGCCCATGCATAACAAGAACAGGACGCTGGTGGCTGCTCTGGATTCGCAGTTGTCAAATTATTGTAATGACTGCGAAGACCTCACTGATGTACACTCGATAATATACTGCGCGGCTGTAGCGGCATGTCATGTAGCTTATGTCAAAATAACCAATGACAGAGTAACACGACCAAAACCAGCCGTACTAGCTTGGCAGTGCAGGATCGAGCGTCATGTGGTGAGGCCAGAGCGCTAACCGGCAAACTGATCTGCTTCAGGGAGGGTAACACTCGCCCTAGAGTGATGCGCTTTGTGAGACGGGCGTTTTCGGGGATTGATTATATATCTCGTGTCACCAACCCGGGCCCGACGTAGACCAACTAGCGTCCGTAGCCTGGCTGCGTTCCTGTGATCTTTTTAGAGAAACCGAAGGTTTTGTTTGTGCAATTATGGACGAAGTTATCATGACGAATAACTACCGGAGATTTATTGTGAAGGACGGCACGGTCGACATATGTCGGGCATGTCACCGTCCGGGAAAATCTATTCGCCACATTATCTCTGGTTGTTCTCATCCAGCTACTTGCATAGGCACAACCTTGTAGCCAGGATTATCCATCAGCAATGGTCGGGCGCATATCCGTACTACAGATATGCGCCCGACCCTTTCCTCGATAATGCCAATATCACATTGTACTGGAATCGGTCCATCATCACTGACAGAACTATTGTTGCCAATAAGCCTGATATAGTGGTGGTGGAAATAATAGTGAGGCGTGCAATGATTGTAGGCATAACCATCCCGCATGACGAGAACCTCGTGAAAGCCGAGAAAGATAAACAAATCAAGTATATTGACTTGGCTCGCGAGATTGACGACATGTGGGATGTGTATTACGCAATCATTATACCGATAGTCGTATTAATAGCCACGAGGCTCGACCAGCACCTCAGGAGGCTCTCGTTAGGCAGCTGTATCAAGGGCTTGATTCAGAAAGCGGTACTGGACAACGATTCATATTGTTAGGAGGTTCTTCTCTCTGGGGCCCTGACCGGCAGCTTGGACCCTGTTCCCGATACCGGTGGGCTACTGTTTTTTTTTATATTTTTAAATGTTTTTATGTATATTTTTTTTATTAAAATATTTAAAAATATAATGCATGTGTAAAGAAAATAATAACGAGAATTTAAATAAATAAGTTAAGAATAATTACAAAATCGATCTAGTTAACTAGATGAGGTTCGAACCGACAGACACTTGCTTCCAAGGCACGCATCGCTGCGCTTGACCACATAAACTGTTGATTGCGTTAAAATCACTCGCACATGTATGTTTACTCGCAGTACCATGCAGGCGAATACGTTCGTTGACGTGGTACTGGATTTCTGACCCCTGAGTGTATACTTTACCTGACAAATTCCATATTTTTCAGACAGAGTTCTTCTTCCTTTCAATGCATTTCTGTTCATTTTGTTAATCTGGGAGGAATTAAGTGTGTTCTTTGTATCTACAAAACGACTGTCTCTTTCATTGTTTTTTTTATTATTAGGCTTTTTGCTTGAATCATTGATTGTTATGTTGGCCAGATTATTTAATTTTCTTGAAATTACATCTATTTCATCTTCTGTTTCGTGAGGTCTTGTATAGTTACACCCTCTTTCGTTACGTCCTGGCTCACAGTCATCCTCCGGACCCTGAATATAACATATATATTTAATGAATTCCTTAACTTATTAGATTTTTACGTGTTGTCCATCGCTTCCGCAGACAGATGCCACTGGAACACACTATGAAATAGTGTTACGTGAAGTTTTACTAACATAGGCATAAGTTTCTACATACTAACACAAACTGTATTATATTTATATATTTATGTTAGTCTATAGGGTATATATAAATGGGCCAAAGTAGCCTGAAATAAAGTAATTATTATTATAAATCAATATATGTAAAATTCTTCCGTTACTGACTGATTGAGTCGTTGAGTGACTGACAGACAACGCACAACCGAAACTACTGGATGTAGAAAGCTGAAATATGGCATGTAGGTTTCTCGGGAAGTGTAAGAGAGCACTAAAAAAAGGATTTCGGAAACGAGAAAAACGGGATATGCGCGTACGAAGTCGCGGGCAAAATTTAGTTATTTATATAAAACTCTTATATAAATAACTAATAAATCCAATGTGTATTAACTCTCCGAAGTCTTCCAAGCTACCAGTTCAGTTACGTTTGTGTATCCCAAGGTTCTATACTGGGTCCGCTCGCGGTCAAGGTTCTATACAAGATGGCCAAACCCGATGTACCTATACAACTTTAATCAACGACCTTTTTTAAAATAAACTTATATTTTTTTAAGGAGATTGGTGTTCTCATGGTTACATTCCAATTATTTTTATATGTTTCTACATTTTATCAAAAAATAATAGAGTAAGTATTTGTTTTTATTTTTCTAGATCCTTTATTTTTACGGTTCCGTACCTCAAAAGGAAAAAATAGAACACTTATAGGATCACTTTGTTATCCGTCTGTCTGTCAAGACCCTTTATCTCAGGAACGCGCGGAGGTATCGCGTAGAAATTAAAACCACATACTCAGGTCTATGGTTCCTTGAAGCTGTGAAAAAATCAGATTCCTTGAAGTTTGAAAACTGTACATTTTTAATGAATCATAAAAATATACTATTTATTTAAAGTAATATGTACTTACCTACAAATTTGTACGCGACTTGTACGCGCTCATCCCGTTTTTTTCCCGTTCCCATGTGAATTTCGGGAAATCCTCTCTTAGTGCTCTCCCACATTCCCAAAGGAACCTACATGCTGAATCTCAGCTGGCTTTCTACGGCCAGTAATTTCGGCTGTGCTTTGTCTGTCAGTCACACACTCAGTAACGGAAGAATTTTATATATTAGGATTATTTTGCTAGACGTGAAAGGGAAATGCCAAATTCTTTGTATGGAAGTTGGACCAGTGCTGCCCAGAATCAACGCATAGTGCATTTAGTTGCTCAGTCCAACACTAAAATCAACAGAAATAAAATGTTTTATTGTGATATATAGTGGCTAAAAACGAACTTTATATTAACAAATGGACTATCAAATAATGGTACGCGAGCCAGCAACAGATTTCCATGACCAAGTTCCTCCCGGACGATAGCTTGTAAGATGGTTAAAACAGCTTTATTATGGAGTTGTGTGAACGTCAGATGCGATACGGTGGGTGGGTTAAGCAGCGGCAGCCACCCAAATACGTCGATTTTTTTTATTATTTTCAGTCATTTCCTCCCGAATGAAAATAGTGTCAGATTATAGCCAACCCAATATTTTACACTGATTGACAAGCGTAACTTCGTCTGCTCTGCTGCTATTGGTCTTAGCGTGATGATGCATAGCCTATAGCCTTCCTCGATAAATGGACTACCTAACACTGAAAGAATTTTTCAAATCGAACTAGTAGTACCTGAGATTAGCGCGTTCAAGCAATGAAACAAATTCTTCAGCTTTATATGTATATTAGTACTAGCTGACCCTCGCAACTTCGTCTACGTCACAATTTTCATTACTGCTCCGCTCCTATTGGTCTTAGCGTGATGATATATAGCCTATAGCCTTCCTCGATAAACGGGCTATCTAACACCGAAAGAATTTTTCAAATCGGACCAGTAGTTCCTGAGATTAGCGCGTTCAAGCAAACAAACAAACAAACAAACAAACTCTTCAGCTTTATATATTAGTATAGATAGATAAAACAAAACGTCAGCTGGCTGTAGCTCGGTGGAAAGGTCGTCAGCTGGTCACACGAACATGTATTTTTTTTTTCAAATTTTCAGGTTTTTCCTCCCAATTGAAAATTGTCAGATTATAGCTAACCCAATATCTTGCAGAAAACAAAACGTCAGCTGGCTGTAGCATGGTGGATGGTCGTCAGCTAGCGCCCTGAAGGGGGCATCTATCGCCTAATTAAATTCACCAGTGGACGAGTTTTTCCTGGGTATCTTGCCAGTTGATTTATTTTATTACTTACAGGATCATATTAACTATCAGCTGACAATTTTTTATCCGGGAGGAAATAACATGTCTAAAGTTATTCGACTTTATGCTTTATGCTCCGACTGAAAGATTTTACTTTGGAGCCTTTATTTATTATTTTTTCCATTTAAAGCACTTACAAATTATATGTATGTAGATTTCTAATACCTTCTTTTATAATATAAAATAATAATAAAATCCATAACTATGAAGAAATCCTAGAACAAAAAATTACAAAATTCCAACGTGACTAACTTTCACTTTTTTAATGTTTTCCTTATATTTCAAAAACTAGATGTCCTATCGACTTGATTATTTTTGTGATATTGTTTTTATGTAAAAACCTTTCATTTGACATTACGTTTGTAACAATACCTCCATAAAAAAAATCACATTCTCAAGTTACGAAATTATTTTACAGTACAAAATCGTACTTGAAAATTCTCATGTAAACTATCAAAATACGGTGTTATTAGATTCTTATGAGAACTAGTATACACTATTGTGAACAAATAAACATGTCAGCTGGCTCAGCTGATGCCCTGAACCGTGTAACGTAGGAGCATCTATCGCCTATTTAAATGCACCAGCTGACGAGCTTCCCTCGGTATCTTGCCAGCTGACTTTGTTTATTACTAACAAAACGATATTCACTATCAGCTTACAATTTCTTATCCTTGAGGAAATGGGATGTCTAAAGTTATTCGACTTTATGCTCCATGCTCCGACTGAAAGATTAATCTTTGGAGCCTTTGTTTATTATTTTCACCGAGCTACAGCCAGCTGACGTTTTGTTTTCTGCAAGATATTGGGTTGGCTATAATCTTACACTATTTTCATTCGGGAAGTAATGACTGAAAAAAAAATTTTTCGACGTGTTTGGAAGGCTGCCGCTGCTTACCCCACCCACCGAATCGCTGACGATAACAGAGGTCCATAATAAAGTTCTCTTAACCATCTTACAAGTTTTCGTCCGGGAAGAAATGTATGACAAAATTTGAGCCTGGCTCGCGGTCTATAATATTGGCATTCAAAAAGTGCTTTTAAATTGATGAACAAATGAATATAATATGCTCTTTATTATGTACACCATATAAGTTTTGGAAAGTCTTTTCTTTCAGTCAGAAAAAAGAAGAAGAAGAATTTATATTAATATTGTAGGTGTTTCTATGTCTAGGGCGAGGATCCAAATAAGAGAGATAGGTATAATCAAAACTAAAAGGGACCTAATCTCTCGGGAGAAGTCTTGTTCTTCGTCTCTGGCTTTATTGACGAGTCGGAATGATCACTGACAAGGATCAGAGTTCTCCTTTGCCTTTATGAGGCCGGTATGAGTGGAGATCTGCAAATTTTCAATCAGGCTGACTAATAATTAAGGCAAGGAATACGTGGAAGCTCTGTGTTCCATTCCGTACTACAATAGTCCAGAATACTCCGAATGACGCTGTTGTAAATGGAAAAACTATAGTGGTATTTGAAATTTTCTTTCTTAGAGTATGTGACTTTTTATACATTTCTTAGTAATCTGCCCGTAGAGGTCGTTTTATAATGATTTTTATATTGCAATATGCGGTTAGTTAGCGACATCGACAGTTAAATGATTTATTTAATTTATGCCTGAACAAACGGTAGCAGGTTCGTCGTGCTCCCTTAGATGTGACTAACAGCGGCAGAGTAGCGCCTCGCGTTGTCTATAGTCCAGTCAAATAATGCCGAAAATTTGGGTAACTTTGCAATAATACATAACTTTGATTTCTTGCCTTTAACGTGTAGGAGGAAGAGAAAAGAAGAACATTTATATGAAAGTGTTTCCCGCGAAAAGTTAAAGCATGCGTGTACGGTCTTTACTAGTACTTCAAATTTCAATAATGAGTCGATGAAAAAAAAAATAACTGGCATGTTTGTTAGGAGCATTTGTAGAAGAGAATGAGGTTTACAAGAAAATAATTAATTTTGTTTTTTTAATCCGTACAATTTTCTTATTTCTTTTTAAGGTTTTTTTATACTTTGTTCTTCAAGCTAAAAATGAGTTCTTTCTTTTCACATTAAAAAAAAAAACTTAATTATATGTTTTAACTTATTATCTACATAAATAGTACCACTACATATGACTGTCCTGACGTGACGTGGGAATTTTTTACAAAAGTACTTGTTTTTTTATGTCATTTTGCTGAATCCGAAAAATCGAATAATTCCGAGAGCTGTCCAAAGTGAGCAAAAAGATGTTTCTTTTTGAAATTAATCGTAAATCAATTGATGAAAAATAGATCACGAATTGATTCATTTTTTTCTTTTTTTTTTTCATTTTTGCCGAAGGGAAATCTTATTTGAAAGCTTATTTGGTTATGTCATACATGTAAGAAATCTTTATCGCTGCAGCCTTGCGCAATCATTTCAGGCGGATTTAACGTCACTCCTGTATCGTCCAAATTTCCTCTATAGTAAGTACAAATCATATATTTTTCTATGACAAAATCCATTCCCTTATAATCCTTATACAATTTTTTACACGCTTCTTTATCCATTATCATTGTAGGGGCGTATTCCAACTTTTTCTGATTGTAGTCTTGAAGATCCATTTCCTTAAAATAAAAGAGTACATGATGTGGCATTAAAAGCTTGCCACATAGCGCTATTATGGCACATACAATTCTAGAAAATCTGACAATAAATTTAGTTAGATCATAAATTTGGTCATTAGTCTGATAATAAATCTGGTAAGACCAGAAGTAGACTCTAATGAGGCTGGGGTAGGCAAGTCAAACGGAGATGAATTTTAAAAACAGGCTGATATGTAAGAAGACAAAATTTCACGCGATCGTTTTTAAACATTTTCAGATCTAATGCATTGCTAAAATACTCTTAGGTTTAAATAAAATTATATAATAATTCAAATCATATTTCGTTAAAAATAAAGAACTTCAACCACGTTTCCAATCCCAAAGGAGATCAACAGGAGATATTAGTGAACAAATGTATGCGCAAACACAGCTCAGCCTCTGTTTCTTTTCCTTTTCGTCCAATAAAACGGTAATCCGACACCGACTCGGGCTATCTCTGACATTCCTCAGTAGCAACCCGAAGTCTGAATTTGTACCAGGTAAATTGCAATTGCCTCGCTCCTCACTTACATGGGACTTATTTAACTGGTAAAATGTACATCTTTGCCTAATGCTTCCACAAAAAACGAGGTGAGTATTATACACGGGTCCATTTTTGTCGTCTTACAGACGCGGCCCACTTAATGTACCCGACTTGAACTACCTCTAGGCGCGATTTATTATTTACTTTACCTCTCGATATCTTAGTGGATGACCCCATCCTAACACGATTGCATCGGTTCTTTCCTTCTGGTATTTCATATCATAGTTGATAGTTATTTTAGCAGGCGTATAAGAGCAAATGGATGTATAAGATGTGTCTTCAAAATTGTAAGGTGATTCCACTTTTACCACGGCTATGTCTATAAATGTCCATTTCGCTTGGTCGTCATAGCTCATTTCGTAATCTGAAAACATAAAGATGATTCACAAACCATCGTTTATGTAAAAATGGAGGAGATAGTAATAATCTTACTATAGGCAGTTATTAAACAAGGAGTAATAAAAGTCACGCGTCTGACTGTTATATTCCACGCCTTGCGTCTTTTCGACGCCTGCGCAACGACTTCAGAGGTAACGCGAGCGCTCTTCGCCTGCGTTTCCTCTGAAGTCGTCGTCACTTAGTGAATATAAATTCATAATTCGAGCCTGTTTCATCCTCCAATATTGGGCCGATTTAAAAGATATTTCATAAACTAAAATAAAAGGATATATACTGTGCTGCTATGTTTTCCTTCTTGATGATATATTATCCGTAAAAGTACCGTAGTAGTATCCGTACAAATGCTCAAACTTGTCTATACAGTCCACTATCAACAGAGCCATAGTGTACAAAGACAACTGCGAATGTGATGAAGGATGTTTACGTAGAATATGATATGAGCCAAATGCTACCAGAAAACGCAGATACTACATTGTTTGTCCTACCCACAGATGTAGAACAATCCTTGCACGGCGCCATTATAGTATACTGTCAAATCACCTATACAATAAGGTGAACAAACTTTGCGACATTGTTTCTTTCTGTCGAAATGGATGTAAGACCACTGTTTCTAAGTGGCTCTTAACAATTGATTATAATAAGACTGAAGATGTGATAAATATATCGTACAGGTAAAGTAAAAAATAAAATAAAAAACACTTGATTGCATACCTACTCTTACTACTTATTACATTATATACACCTATATAGACTTACATAACAAACATATATACGACTTACATAACAAACACACCATCACACTCATCCTATCATACATGAGGCTACATCTTAGTAAATATGTACTTGATTTTTTGTAATATACTGTGCTCGTCCTACAACTTGTTATGTGCTCAAACTGTAACCGAGAACGCCGGTACCCTAAACACAAATTTAATCTTACACTGGGATCCGGAGTTCAACGTAAACACCTTTTATTGTTTTTTTAAAACTGCTTAATGTCTAAATTTGTGTTTTGTACAACCTATAGAAAAATAAGTCATAAGCCAGTGATGACATACGGAACTGAAACGTGGTCACTTACGATGGGCCTCATCAGAAGGCTCAAAGTCATTCAAAGGGCAATGGAGAGGGCAATGCTTGGAGTTTCCTTGCGTGATCGAATCAGGAATGATGATATCCGCAAGAGAACCAAGGTTACCGTCATAGCCCGAAGGATCGCCAAACTAAAGTGGCAGTGGGCAGGGCACATTGCTCGCAGAACAGATGGTCGATTGGGCCGAAAATTTCTGGAGTGGCGACCACGTACCGGAAGACGTAACGTTGGACCGTTGACCTGGTGAAGGTCGCGGGTAGCCGATGGATGCGAGACGCACAGGACCGGTCGTTGTGGCGACGCTTGGGGGAGGCCTATTTCCAGCAGTGGACGTCTTTCGGCTGATATGATGATGATGATAGAAAATGAAATATTTGATTTATTATTATAACTATCAATGAATAAAACATAGGGGTACAGTATATATCGTTTTTATTCAGTTTATGAAATATGTATTTTTAAAATCGGTCCAGGAGGACGAAACAGGCGAGAGCCAAACCTCGCTTTTTACTCACAAAGTCTCTCCGCCTGTATTTCCTCTTAAATAATTGCATTCCGATCCCTTCTAAATATTTTGACGTGTAGTAACATTAACGTAAGTGTTTTTGAATGTGAAAAACTACAACCCCATAGTATTTTGACAATTGACATCATTCAAAAATATGAATATAGTATCTCATTCATATATCAATCAATGTATATGGTAAAATTTTATCTTACATCAAAAATTTGTAGACTAAAGGCCAGTCACCGTAGACAGATTAAATGCGTTAGGTCGCAGTAAATTCCATTGCCCTGATTTTTTGGGTGCTTGTTAAGATAGAATAGAATAGAATACTCTTTATTATGTACACCATATAAGTTACAGAAAAAAAAATAGATGAAGAAAACATTACATAGGGTTCAACTCCAAAACCAAACCCAATTTTTCAACCTCAAAAGACCTGTGCTAACTGCGTGGTACTCAGAAAACTTAAAATTTTCAGTCATTTTTAAGATATAGGCTTAATTCTTCTAAACAATAATTAATAATAATAATTTATTTATTGGCACACACACAAGTTATTACACATAAGCAATTACACAATGAAGAATAGAAGTAGATAGCGAATGTAACAGAAGTGGCCATGGGCCCCAAACTAAGCACAGCCTGTATCTTGGTGGCCCAGGATCATGGAATTAGTACGTTGGATACTTTGTGTGGCAGCACAATGTTACAAGATTCTTATATATTAAATATTGAGTCAAAAAGCAAAAACCTTAAACATAAACTAAATTTTAAATCAGAGCACAGCATTACAATTAAAATGAAAATAATGAAAATAATAAAACAAAAAAAATATGAAATAGAGAATCGAAACATAATGAGATCACAGCTAAAATCAAGATTAAATTTCAAAATCAAAACATTAAAACTACAAAAAAATTTAGAATTTATGTCAAAGTTAAAATACAATTCAGATCAATAGTAATAAAATGTCCAAGGCAATTGAGAAAATACAGCATTATAATTTTAAATATGTCATATTGGAATTGAAATACAGTATAAATACAAAAACCACAATAATACTGAACATATAAAGGAGTTGAGGGGTGTGAGAGTGAGTAGTGTTACGGTGTGTGTGTGTGTGTGGCTGTAGTTCAAGGTAGGTTGTGTCTAGAAGTATGTTGTGTTAAGGTGTTTGTCGCTCGGTACTGGTCATCTCAAAGGGGTTAAAATATTTTCGGTTTCATCATATGACAACTCTAGCAGCCATCTCTTTAAAATTTTCTTGGCTTCAAACGAATTTCTAGGGATCTTTAGGGTACATTTATTAATTGTGTTGAAGACTCGAATCGGGAGAAAGAGTGAAAACCGAGTGGCAAATGTAGTTCTTACTTTTGGGATTGATAGTCTATCAGCTCCTACCCGTCCTCTTTGTGTGTACGTAAATTGTCTTCCAAACACAGTAACTAGTTTTAGGAGGGAGCTCAGGATATACAGTTGTCGGACACGCAGAACACCTGCTTCTTTGTACAGTTCGTCTGTTGGATAACGCCGCGGCTTTCCAAGAAAGACCTTTAGTACAGCCCGTTGAGCACGTTCGAGTTCCAGCAAACATGACTTGGATGCGCTGCCCCAGACGCCTACACAGTACTGTATCAACGATTGACACAGAGCTAGGTAGACTTTTCTACATAGGTCCTGCGGGGCACTTGCACGTAGTGATTTCATTATGTAAATGAATTTGCGGACCCTTTTGGAGAGGATAGAGATATGCTCTCTAAAGGACAGATTTTGGTCTATTATAACACCTAGGTATTTGGTAGAGTTGACTCTATTTATTACATTGCAGTTACAGATAGTGGCATGGCAGTGAGTGTTGTGTATTTTTAATTTCTCAATATCCAGACATCGAGAACGACTGATGTGGAAAGTGATAAAATTTGTTTTTTCGACGTTTAATGTAAGTAAATGTTTGTCAAGCCAGTCGGTTATGATGCGCATGCCGTTCTGTGCAGCTTCTATAGCATTTCCCCAAGTATCACCGTGGAATATGATTGCAGTGTCATCTGCGTAACATATCATATCTGTCTGTGGAATGTTTAGCCTGAGTATGTCATCTATGTACATGGTGAATAATGTCGGACCCAGCACACTGCCCTGTGGCACCCCAAAGACGACCGGAAGGCGTTTGCTGACACTATCTCCAATAACAACATACTGCTGCCTATCGGATAAGTAACTGGCAAACCAGTCCCGAGCGATTCGCCTTACGCCGAGGCACTCTAACTTTTTTAATAGAATTTGAACAGATACTGTATCGAATGCCTTGGCCAAGTCAAGGAAGACCCCAATCGACCGTTGCCCCCCGTCAATCTTTGAAGAGACTAAGTCCGTCAAAAGTCCCGCAGCTTGTTCAGTGGACCTACCACGTCTGAAGCCAAATTGGCGTTCAGATAATAGGCTGTGTTTTTCCAGAAAGCTAATCAAACGTTTGTTTACCAGTTTCTCCAGGATCTTTGACGTGACACATAGCAGAGAGATAGGCCTGTAGTTGTCCGGACAATTTTTGGGACCTTTTTTATGAATTGGCGTAACTGCAGCCATCTTCCAAGAGTCAGGAAAAACACCCGTCGACATGCTCAGGTTACAAATGTGTGTTAGAGGGTCCAGTATAAATGGTTTAATGTGCTTGAGGAGCAGTGGACGGATTCCATCCGCACCTGGAGCACTGTCGACTTTTAAATCAGAAACGATAGAATCAAGTTCTTGTTTATCAGCAGGGTGAAAAAACAGAGAGTCTTTGCAGCGGTTAGTATGAGCAGTTTCACTGCAGAGTTTACTCTCCGTAGTCTGGAGTTTATTCAAAATATCAAGAGCTAGGCGCTTCCCCACAGATGCGAAATGACTGTTACAGTTGTTAACAGAATATGAGCTGTCACCTCCGGAGTTTAATAGCTCTCGATTGTCACTCGTTTTTTTGAGGAATTCACAAATTTCCTTAATGAACCGCCAAAGGTTTCTTGGTTGGCCGCGGCGATTCTCCAGCTCTCTACTCTCATACTCTGCCTTGCGTTTGTGGAGGATGTCATTACAGAAATTTCTGTATCGAGCATATACGCGCCTCAACTCCAGGTTCAGTGGTTGCATTTTCACTTGAGCATGCAACGAGTCTCGATGACGCATACAACGAATCAGGCCAGGAGTAACCCACGGTTTCAAATTGAACTTGGAACGACTAATTTTTACTGTTTCTGTGTACTTTTTCACGATGTCTGACAGAACTCCACTAAACAGACGCACTGCATCATCAACTTTAGTTTTGGCCAATACGTCAGTCCAGTCGACACCACTAATCTCCTCAGCAATCTTAGAATAATCTATTTTTAGCTTAAACCTGTCGCGTGGCAAATTCCTAGCTTTTAGTTGCTTCGTGCCTAAGATCACAAGATCGTGGTCTGTGATCGACGATTTGCAAATCATTCCCAGTATCGAGCTTGTGACCTTAGTTTTAATAAAAGCATGGTCCAGGCAAGCCTTGCCTCTGGTGGGTTCAGTAATGGCCGAAAGCAATCCGTGTTCCGACAACAAGCACTGATAGGCAATATTAGAGGCACTGGGAGTAGTTTCAAGAAGGTCTATATTCATATCCCCTATAACAATCACACATGGGCAGTCATTCATACCGGCCAGGAAGTTATCCAACGAGTTCAGAAATCTGTCAATATTACTAAATGAGGGAGAGCGGTAAATCCCAAGAAGAGTAACATTTTCATTAATTTTTGTGATAAGGCAATTGGCATCATCGAACCCCGGCTCAGTAACAGACACCGGCCAAGTATCCCTCACGTAAATTGTCACACCGCCACTTTTATTAATCACTTTACGTGTGTGAAAGCAGTTATATCCCGGTTATTGGTTAACTACAGAGTAATCGTTCAGCCAACATTCCGTTAACACTATCACGTCAAATTGGGAGTCGAGTCGCTGTAACAACGTAACCAATTCAAGAAAATTTTTGTGTAAACTCCTTATGTTACATGTTAATATTTTTAAGTCGTGTTCTGCTAATAAATCCCGACATAACTCTGGTTTATCAATGATGCGGCAAGGTATCGTAAGCGTTTCGTCTATTTCGTCTATTAATTCTACTTTATGCATTATGTAATGGTAGTAATATTGGGACAAGAGGAAGATGTGATGCAAGGGTATTTGTTGCCGCTTTTGTGCGAGTGGGAGGGGATTTCCTAGATTGACCGATGTGTTTGGGGATAGCTCTACGATGTAACTGGTTCGAGTGGGTGTCAAAGTGAGTATCCGATTTAGTAGTTAATTGGTTTAGGGATAATTCAATTAAGTGATTGATGCATAGCTTTGGGATTATATATTTAAGTGGCAAAAAGAAAAGTATTGTACGTGTAATTATTTGGGAAAATTTAAAGTAAGAGTAGTTTTGACAATCTCTAGTATTATTATTAGCTTCGACAGACGTTAGCTTATAGAATAGAATAAAGTGCCTAGTTACATGATAAACATTTTTAAAATTAACAATATATAATATGACAGTTAAACCACAAAGAAAACGATGAGTCTTACAAGCGTATTTATACGTTAGTGACATCTTGAAAGGGCAGCAGGGTTGTGGTAGCAGCGCCAAAACATTTGTCCAGATCAGTGATGTTTTTAATTTGTATTGCTGACTTTCCCTCAAATTGACGAACGAGTATTTGGCCTCTGCTCGTCCAGCAATATTTAAAGCCAGCATTCTTTGCTCGGGTTCTGGCTTCTCGAAATAACCAACGATTTTCTTTAGTGAGATGCTCATTAATGAAGATTTTTCTAATGGGACCCTGGATTTCAATATCCTGGGAAGAAAGAGTACGCCTTGTCTTAAATGCTTTGATTAATTCATCCTTTTTTGCTCGCCGTAGAAGTTTGATTATGACCGGCCGAGAAGAATAAGAGTCCGAGTTAGTCGACAGGGTTTTTTTCGTACCAGCGCGGGTAACCCAGTCGATATCATCTACGGTTAGATTGACACCAACCTTAGTTGCCGCAACCATTGCAATATGGTGAAGATTTTCATTTGGTGTTTCGCTAACTCCTATGATCTCAATTTCGTTCCTCATGCCAGCCTGCGTCTGCTGGTTCAGTTGGTCCTTTAGCGAGTAGATTGTTTCTTGCATTACAGCCACTTGAATGGAGTTTTGTTCCAGCACAGCCATACGCTCCTCATAGCCGTCTAAACGAGCGTTGCATTTATCCACCCCATCAAATAGTTTTTTTAGTGTGGACTTGACCTCTGCCATATCCGAGCGCATAAGGCGTATTTCTGTTACCAGGTCAGAGAATGACACTGAGTCTTCCTGGTCATCCCGGCCAGGAGAGCTAATAGCCATGCGTTTGTGTGCGCGGGATTGCGTGTTGATGTGCAAGACGTCGAGCTCGACCGTTGTTGCGGATGGACGGACAGGCGTGTTCTTATCATCTACCCGAGGACTATTAGAGCGGCAGAAGGGACAAAGCCAGTTTGCGTTTTGATTTGAGGAGTCATGCTTCGTCGCATTCACACAAATTGGGTGGAAATTCGCATCACACTGTGCACAACTCAAAGATCGATTTGTTGTTATAGCCTGTTTACAAGCAGCGCAAATAGTGTTCATTTTGAATGAACCAAGATAACGTTCGAGTTCGTTAACAAAGGCGGTTAGTGCGATGACTCAGCCTACTAGCGCGTCGGGGACCCACGCACAAAGCGTGTGGTGGCGCGTGATGCGTGAGCGAGCGGTGAAGCAATAGTTCGTGCGCACTTGAGCAACAGCGACAGCGATAGTGTAACAGGTAGACCGGTCGGTGCATGCGATGACTCACCCGTGACGAGCAGGTGATCCGAGTTTGTATTTTTGGTTTCACTTAATACTGTGATATCTTCGTGAAACGGTGTCCAATTTTGATAAACACTATCACACTGCATAGGGCTTTTCTTGAGCTTTACATTGATATAACTTTATGGATACTTGGGACTTATTACTTGTATTTCAAATTATTTAAAACAGAGAACGTAAATTGTGCTGCACACGCTAGCGAGTCGAGTGAGCGAATAAACGGTGCGTTCTACGGAGAAAGTTAGTCAGGTTACTTTTAAAGTAGACAAAATTTGCTATAATTTGAGTGTAACGGTTGAGTAACCGTTACACTCAAATTATAGCAAATTTTATCTACCGCAACACTTATTAAATCAAGAGAGTTATTGATTTAATAAGTGTTGCGGCACAGTACTTCAAACACAGCTATTTTTAACCGACTTCAAAAAAGGAGATGGTTATAAAGTCGGTTGTATTTTTTACCGACTTGAAAAAAGGAGGAGGTTCTTTTTGTAAAAGTTTTTTATTCCAAAAAGTTCGAAATTGTAGTTTTAACTTTAAAGTCTGGAAAGGCGCTATCGTTACACTACTATATTTTTTTTGCATAAAACATCTAAGAACACTTCAATGACTAAACGACGACGTATAAATTACTCGTGTAAAATTTCGGATATTTCTTTGGTCGCGCAGAGTGAAAGTAGAGGAACTTTTTTGAGTTGGGATCCCTGTTCAATGATGTCTGCACACGAGAGCACGCAAGAAATCATTCACGGGTAAGGCGAATCAATACTTTTTCAGTATATATATATACTGAAAAAGTATAGACAGACAGACTGACAGACAGAGTCCATCCCTTTAGACAGATCGGAAAAATTGACGGTCCGTCAGAATGGGAACGGACTCTTACGCCCGATGTCTATCAGCCTATGACATTAAAAAAAAACTCATGAATTTCATTAATAAAGAAGGATTTTTAAAAATGAGGCATGGAAGTTTGTACGGAAGTTATAATTTATGGCAATGGTATAGCCCTTTGGAAAAAAGACGGCTTGCAATAAAAAAAATAGTAGTTTCTTACATTAACTTGAATAGGGATGTTTCCTGGATAAAAAAAAATATTGCATCAAGTCTTATCAGATAGATTATCAAAAAATATTGGATAGGTGTTTTTGCTCCATCAAATCAATAAAAATAATCTAGACACGCGGCAGCGTGTGCAGTAAATAGCTCGAAGAAAAATTGAAATAAGCAAAAATGCTCATAAAATAAAAACTGCTGAACCAAGCTTCATCAAATTTATACGAAACCAAATGACAAGTATACTGCATCGAACTAAAAAAGAATCACAGAAATCGGAGTAACCGGTGTACATAGGTACATAAAAAAAAAATACCCGCCGAATTGCAAACCTCCTCCTTTTTTGGAAGTCGGTTAAAAAGGAACTGGCAACGCAGCAGCCGTTTGTAAATGTGAACAGTGTCATATAAATTGTACTGCCACTAGCATATCCGTCCCTTAGACAAACCGGAAAAACTGACGGTTCGTCAGAATGGGAACGGGCACTTACGCCCGACATCAATCAGTCTACGGCATCAAAATAAACGGACGGAAATGCCAGTGGCAGTACAATTCATATGACACTATTCACATTTAGAGGGATCCGAGAAATATTACACAAACCATTTCGAGCTACTTTTGACCCTTTCACAACTCGAAACCTACATATCTAACCTACACTCATTAAATTTGGCACATTTACTAAAGCTCATATCTAGAATCCAAAATTTCATAAATGTAGCTCAAACAGTTTTTGATATATTAACGTTTAAAAACCGGCATTTTTGTGACTGACTTGACTCACTGACATATAGATCAAAAAACTAATGCACTTCCAGATGTCTAAAAGTTGAAATTTGGGTTGCAGCTAAGTGATTGTGTGCATACAAGGGAAACAATCTGAAAACCGGGAATTTCCAAGATTTTTAATTTTTCCAATCATTCGATTTCATTAGGTAACACTTAGTGCCTTTCAAAATTATAAGAGCAACTGCTTGGCAAGAGAATAAGTTCCATGATAAAAAATCGTTTTGTTAGGTATTTATGAATAATTTATAAAACTATGACAACCGATAATAACACCAACTGCTCCTGGCAGCGCCGGCTCAGCGTTTTGACATCATTGCGAACAATTGTAACATATGTGTTATACTAGAGAAATACATTCGTTTATAAGAATTGAGATCTAAATGGGCGCCAAGTTCTGTAGATAATGCTGAAGTAAGGTAAATGAAGGTTCAAGATTTGACTTGGCTAGTTTTCACCAGAAAATCAAATTTTTAGAAGTGTAAGATATAAAAACTGTACCTTACGTAAGCATAACATAAAGATGATAAGTAAAGCCAAATATAAGGTAACATTTACCTATTTAAAAACTAGCTTATTTCAGACTGATCTACAGAACTTGGCGTCCATTTAGATCTCAATTCTTTTTTCGCTGAAGTTGACAATCACGGATATTATTAACATGGAACTTTGGCTCCCTTTTTCACATGTATGTTTTTGATGGGATAAATACTAAACGCATCATAGTTCAGGAGTTGGGGTTTCTGACTTCTTTTTTACTCAGACATGACGACTCAAGTTTCAACGCTATTTATCGTCTTAATTTTTGTTAACATGACAAATGAAAAATTATGTGTCTAATATTTTTTCGATAATCTAAAAGATGATTTCCATCAAACGGCTCCCATCGCATGGGATCGGAAAGGATACGAAGGGATGCAGCGACGGCCGATCGCGTCCGGTTAGTCCGATCAACGGGGCATATGTAACCCGAAAAAATCCTTTGCTAGTGAGACTTGGTATTATGATAAAGTAAGGTAGGCAGATTACAGATGTGCGATAATCCAACAAATTTTTTTACGAGAAGTTAGGTATTTTTACCTAAACATGAAAATTGCTTATAACTCTTTGGGAAAAATTCCTCTGACTGAAATACTTTCTGTATACGTACGAATGTATTAGTTAGAATAATTATGTAAAGGTATCCAACATTTTTTCGATTTCGGTGAAAAATTTCTCCGTCCATTTTCATACCTTTATTAGTCATATGATTTTATATTGAAACAGATTTATCAATAATCCATCAAATTTTCGAACGTTCATTATATTTTTTAGGATAGTTCGCTGATTTCATTTTGCTCAGGTTATTTTAATACGTTTATTAGTATGAGTTACTGTGTTTAATAGATTTTCCAATAAGCCAATGGAAATTCGGCCTAATACCAAAGTTTTTACAATCTCTATAATTCTTAAGTACAAGCATTGCCGTCGCTTAGCAACGATCGGTCGTCAACGCGTGCGTCTTGATTGTGTCTCGCTCGAAGTACGAAACGGAGCAGTTGTGTTGTTGTGTACCTATCTACCTGTGCAAGGAACGTTTGCTTAAAAACAAAACACTACAAAGCATAAAATAACCTTAATTTCGGAAGTCGGTGCTTTTGGTTTTGTTTCTTTGTTTTTTAACACCGACTTCGGAAATTAAAGTTATTTTATACTTTGCATTGTTTTGTTTGGAAGTCGGTTATATTTTTTTGTAAAAAGTTTTTAATTTTTCACTTTAATGTGGTGATACTTGTACGACGTCTTCGTCTACGCACAAATTGAAATAAACAAATATGCTCATAAAATAAAAACTACTGAACCCAACTGAATCAACTGAAAAAAATAATGTAATTATACCTAGTCGATTATCTATGTTAGTTACCTACTGCAGCCTGCCTAACTGTAAAAGTAATTTAAAATGATTGTAGGCACGTGTTGTTATATTTAAAAACTGGCCAAGTGCGAGTCGGACTCGCGTGCAAAGGGTTCCGAATGAATTTAATTTTTTTAACATGTCATTTTAAGACTACAGACTTCTAGTAGGTGTTCCTGTAATCTTTAGGTAAAGATCTATTATCACCATTTTTTTCAAAATTTTAGGCTCAGTAGTTTCGGAGATAAGGGGGGGGGAATGGTCATTTTTCGTCTAATTTCTTGAATAACTTCAAAACCATTTATTTTAAAATTATTAAAAAAATATAATTAAAACCCTCACAGTAAGGCCTTTCATTTGATATGTCACACGATATTGTTCAAAAAACTTTTTTTTTATTTTCTAGGTTGTCCCCCAAAAGTAACCCATATACTAAAAATTTAATAATTCACGTAACGCATTCGTGTTTGGGTCATAGAATTCGATATGTGTACCAAATTTCAACAGAATCGGTTCAGTGGATCCGGAGAAAACTGGCTGTGACAGACGGGCAGACAGACAGACACCCGAGTGATCCTATAAGGGTTCCTTTTTTTTCGGAACCCTAAAAATTGTAAACCAAATAAAAGTAATGAGATTATACCTAGTGGATCATCTATCAAAGTTACCTAATGTACCCTGTCTAACTGTATAAGTAATTTAAAATGATTCTAGGTACGTGTTGTTATATTACAAATAAAATATGTAAACCCAATAAAAATAATGTGATTATACTTAGTCGATTATCTATGTTAGTTAGCAGCCTGCCTAACTGTATAAGTAATTTAAAATGACTGTAGGCACGTGTTGTTATATTTAAAATTTGAAAATCAAATAAAACTAATGTGATTATACCTAGTCGATTATCAATATAAGTTACCTACTGCACTCTGTCTAACTGTATAAGTACCTAATTTAAAATGATTGGGAGCCGAGTCACCCGCGTCCGTAGGAGAATACTTAATGTCAGACCCTACACGTGGTCCCCGGGTGGTGCTAATCAGATGACACTCTAACTGGTGGTAGGCTACGGCCGATGGCTTGTGACCACCCACTGGGCAAAGACGTACCGCCAAGCGGCCTAGCTGTGTTCCGGTACGATGCCCAGTGTAGCCAATTCAGAGGAGTTGGGTCGAAATAGTTGTTCCAATGCAGGCAGACCAACCAGGCTTGCTGACATGGGCGTATCGGGAGACTAGTCGCGGAGGGTAACGGGATCCGGGGCACGGTGCGCCGCTGGCCGACCGGAGGTAGTTGGGGGCCCAAGTAGTGTGTTAGCCACACATAAATGGCTGCCCCGTCAACTGTCGAAAAATCCCGGAATGCACCATCGTGCTGGTTGGCGACCAGACGAGAGGGCCCGATGGACATTCCCGGGGGGACTCGGGCGTCCCCGCAGTCTCCAGGCTCGTCCCCCAATGATGCCGTCCTGTCAGAGCGTGCCTGAGGGTTAGCAGCATGGAACCTCATTTCACTTCCTTTTCCTCTACCTTACTCACTCAATATTACCAGGAACAATAAGAGAAAAGCTGTACAGCGGCAGCACTCCCTCTCACACAAAGTGCATCTCTCTAACAAACGAGGTCTGCACTCAAATCTCACCGCAGTTCATCACCACCTAGAGACTGAGAAACCAGCGCTCTTGTTCCTGTCGGAGACGCAGATCGGATGTCCGTCAGACGTGTCGTTTCTTACATACTCAGGGTTTACCTTGGTGCGCCACTTCAGACTACTGGACTACGCGCAGGCGTATGTATGTACGCCCGGGACGACATCTGTTATCGGCGTCTCCGCTACCTTGAAGACGCGCGTTTCTCAACGCTGTGGGTTATACTGGACACAGGCCTGCACAAAATTGTCTACCGTTCCTGTGTCTATCGTTTGCACAGCGGTGATTTGGAGACAACTGGGCTCACACAGCACCTGAGTGAGGCGGCGGATCCAGCTCAGCAGCGGTACCCTTCTGCCCAAATGGTGTTACTGGGGGACTTCAACGCCCACCATCAGGAGTGGCTCTTCCCATTCCAGTGCACAGACCATGCTGGACGCGAAAGCCTGTGCTAGCGTTAAATCTTACCCAGCTGGTCCAGGGGGCAGCGAGGGTGCCGGATGTTGATTCGCACACTGCCAACTGCTTGGACCTTTTGCTGACAACAGATCCAGACCACTACTCGGTGACGGTTCACCACTGGGTAGTTCGGACCACTGTCTGGTGAAGTCTGTGTTCATCTACTCCCCGCCCGATCCCAGCCCAAGAGGCACCCGGCGGTTATGGCAATACAGGTCAGCAGACTGGGATGGCATGCGATCTTTCTTCGCATGTTATCCTTGGCAGCCTACTTGCTTTTCTTCGACTGATGCTTCGTGGTGCGCGGACGCCGTGACGGATGTGTTGCAGAGGGGAATAGAGTACGACATTCCGTTCTGTGACGCAAAAATATCTGGCAAAGCTCGTCCATGGTTTGGTGCCGAATGTAATCGCGCTGATGCGCTTAAGCACGCGGCGTACCTAGCATGGGTCGACCCTCGTACGCGCAAAGCAAATGACGTGATTCAGAAGAAGAGAGCCTTTAACAGGGCTGCCAAGTCCTGCAAGAAGGTGTTGCGGAGGGCTCGGTTTGACCACAATAGCCGAATAGGGAACAAACTTTCTTCATATCCAGCGGGTAGTAAGGCTTTTAGGTCCCTGGCTAAGTCGGTCGAATCGAACTTCTGCCGCCCCTCACTACCACTACTGCTGAGACCCGATGGGTCGCTGGCCCACTCCGCTGAGCAGAAAGCAAACTTGTTTGCTTCTATGTTTGCGCAATCGTCGCGTCTGGATCCTGGTGGTGCGAGGCCCCCTGCTTCTCCTGATGGATGCGAGTCGAGTGTGTCGAACATTCGCATTCACCAGAAGGACATTCTTCGGGTACTGCGTAACCAAGACGTGAATAAGGCTAGTGGCCCCGATGGGATACCGGCAATTGTTTTGAGGACTTGTACGCCTGAGTTGTCTCCAATCTTGACACGCCTATTTCGCCTTTCGTTTGAGACTGGAAAAGTACCGAATGCTTGGAAGCAAGCTAACGTGCAGCCCGTGCCCAAGAAGGGTAGTCGATTTGACCCGTCGAATTATAGACCCATCTCGGTAACGTCCATACTCTGTAAGAATATGGAACGCGTGCTGAATCGTAAGCTCCTAGCATACCTAGAAGCGAATGATATCTTTAGCGACCGACAATACGGGTTCCGCCGAAATTGGTCTACTGGGGATCTTCTTGCGTATGCCATTCACATCTGGAGTGAGGCCATAGAGAAGCACGGGGAGGCACTAGCGGTCTCCCTTGACATCTCGAAGGCCTTCGACAGGGTCTGGCACGATAGCCTTATTAGTAAGCTTCCTTCCTTCAGTCTGCCCGCCGGATTGTGTGATTGGATCGCGGATTTCCTGAGGGATCGGTCTATCCGAATGGTCATAGATGGCTGCTCATCTGGACTGCTGGATATTAATGCCGGCGTTCCTCAGGGGTCGGTGCTTTCGGCAACACTGTTCTTGCTGCATATTAATGATCTGCTTAAACCCGGTACATTTGGGTATGCAGACGACAGTACTGTTGCTGAGAGATACGTGTCCGACGCACGAGCTGGTAGGTCACAGATACGGTCTCTCCAGGAGGCTATGGTTGAGCGCTTGAATGTGTCCTTACAGGCTGTCTCTGAATGGGGCGATGCCAAACTGGTCAAGTTCAATGCTGCTAAGATCCAAGCGTGTCTATTTTCCGCCAAAAGGAGCTAATTGGGACGGATCTGCCAGATACCAGCTTGATGCCCTTGAGTCAATTGAGAAACGAGCCAAGAGGATCATCGACAATGAGAGGCTCGTCGCGACGAAGCTCCAAAATCTTGAGCATCGACGACGAGTCGCTAGCCTGTCGGTTTTCTACCGGTTGCATTTTGAAGAATGTGCGACGGAATTGCATAATTTAATTCCGCCAAGCCCATTCCATCATCGGACCACAAGACGAACGGCGATGCGCCACCGGTACATGGTGGACATCCCACCCATGCGCACGAAACATTTTGGGAACACATTCATAGTGCGTACAGCTAAGGAGTGGAATTCCCTGACGGAGTCTGTGTTTCCTGATAGCTACAACCTGGGAGTCTTTAAGTCGAGTAGGTTACTTCTAGGCAAGTGTGCTCCATCTTCGACCACATCATCGCTTACCATCAGGTGAGATACAGTAAAAAAAAAAGAAAAAGATTATAGGCATGTGTTGTTTTATTCAAAATATGTAAACCCAATAAAAATAATGTTTATACGATCGATTATCTATGTATACAGCCCGCCCTTGTTATTTATTTAACTAAATATTGTCTGATATTGATTTCTTGACTGACTTTTTTATTCTTAACTCGATATCTCTTCAACAGGTGTCTTTCTGAACATATGTAGGTACTTTTTAAGCAGATTTTTTGCATAATTTACAAAGTCCTCAAGGAGGTATCAAAGGTTTATTTTAGATCCATATAGGTAATAAATATTTTTTACAAATATAGGTTACGCCTTTGCAAAAGTCAACACCACATCTGGTTATACAATACTGTCAAATTAATCTAAATGATTTTAAACCTGAAACTTTTGATGGTTGAGTTCAAAATCGAATTATACAATTTAACAGTCTGTGCTGCTGTAATAATAACAGTAGCAACTAAACTAGCTTACACTACTCCAAAAGTAGTGCGTGGCATAGCAAGTCCGAGCGGTCAAGTGAAGGTCAACACTTACGCTCTAGCATAATAAATCAGCGAACTATCCTAAAAAATAATATGAACGTTCGAAAATTTGTTGGATTAATGATAAATCTGTTTTAATATAAAATTACATGACTAACAAAGGCATGAAAATGGACGGAGAAATTTTTCACATTACGTAATTAAGCAAAAATAAAAAAAAAATAAGTTTGGAAAGGAAAATCTTTTGGATAACTTAACAAAGCTATTTATTTAAGCATATAAAAATACATTAAAAAATAAAAATTGGCAGAGCTATTTTTCAGCAGAAGTTATAGAGCAAAATGTTAAAAGTCAAATTTGAGGTATCTCCGAAATCGAAAAAATGTTGGATACCTTTACATAATTATTCTAACTAATACATTCGTACGTATACAGAAAGTATTTCAGTCAGAGGAATTTTTCCCAAAGAGTTATAAGCAATTTTCATGTTTAGGTAAAAATACCTAACTTCTCGTAAAAAAAATTGTTGGATTATTGTACATCTGTAATCTGTATTACCTAATTTCATTACATGCTAAATTTCATAGACGGGAGAATTTTTCGGAAGTCTCCATACAACAAATGTCCTCGTTGATTGGACTAGGTAGGATGTCGACGCATGCGATCGGCTCCGTACCGTCGCACAGTGCGGCCGGGGTCGGACAAAAACCAATTTTGAAAAGTTGAATATAGGTCAAAAATGTTGTGTTGTTGTTAATTTCTTAAATAACTTCTAAACTTTTTATTCCAAAATTATAAAAAAACCCACAATAAGCTCTTTGATTTGGTATGTCACACGATACAGTTTGAAAAACTAGTTTTTGAATTTTGACCCCCATACTCAAAATTTATTTATTTTCGTAACGCGTCCTTGTTTGGGTCACAAAAGTCCATATGGTTACCAAATCTCAACAGAATCGGTCCAGTAGATTCAGAGAAAACTGGCTGAGACGGGCGGGCAGACAGACCGACACCCGAGTGATCCTATAAGGGTTTCGTTTCTTACCGTTCGGAGCCCTAAAATATGTATATTTTCAATTGAGAGTAGTTTTTTCTATTATTTTCATTTTATGAGGACGCTTAATTACTTCCAATCAATATGGAGTTTCTTTCATCGCGATAGATCGTTTAATTCAAAAGTTTCACAGTTTTGAATATTTATAAATAATCCATAAAAAAAAAAACATTTAAAACAAAATGTATATTTTTAATAAGTTGTCCGTCGATAAAATTGAGCATAGTTTCCCTAATTTTAAATACTGTGTACACGATTTAATATCGTTTAAAGATTGTAAAATCCGTTCCGATCTGATGCGATGCGAGGTTAAATCCCTTAGGATTTAACAGATTTTTTCCTTGGAGATCACTCCATTCATCATCTTACCTTTTGGTGTGCATATAAAAGTAACCTTCTTTTTCTTCTTTTTAGTACACGGATCGTTATGGATTTCATCGCTGCTTACATATTTGTCGTATCCTGCTATGGCATACAGATGATTGACGTCAGACACACACGCGGCTGACGTCACAATTAACGACTCAGAAATTATGGCACCACCACAAAGCCAACCGTGGTACTGTTTATGCGATACGGAAGCTTTCAGAAGATATGCCTAGAAATTGATTTTCAAATTCAAGCTATTTATTTCACACTACACTTTGCCCGTGTATCACGAGATTATTATGACTTCTATATCATTCTCCAAAGTTTAATCTGTCTAGTTACCAAAATTCATAAAATTGGGCCCAGCGGTATAGACCTGATAACATGACAAAAATACAAACATACATAGTTATTTTGGCATTTGAAAATATTATTTTGGATAAACTCACATAGG
Source organism: Lacanobia wlatinum (assembly GCA_947578705.1). Lineage (NCBI taxonomy): Eukaryota > Metazoa > Arthropoda > Insecta > Lepidoptera > Noctuidae > Lacanobia > Lacanobia wlatinum. The sequence goes on along the minus strand of OX388043.1, from coordinate 12,359,244 downwards.
TATGTACAGTCTGTACCTGACTTTGCCTCACTACTATCTAGATAAGCCATTTTAATCATTATCTTGTTGTAATTAAGAGTCTATTACAATTTGACTGTGTTTTTTGCGTAAAGTGGCTAATTTTGGCTTTCTTATTCTTAGAAACTGAAATATTTAGACAACTTTGGCTCATTGGGTAGTCGAGAATAGTTATTAGTATAGTTCATAGCGGCCTCATTTTTCTCTTATCTATTTGTTGTGTTTATTGTTTTTGTTTTAGAGAATACGGTCAGGCTATGGCTAAGACGTTATGGAGACACTGGGTATATTCAGCGAAATCGTCCAGGACCAAACCCACACTGGGTCACATCCGAAGTCCGAAAGTCCGAAGTACCTAATAAAAACAATTCAGCTGAGATCGTTTCATCGATTTGCGAGCACATAAGAGGAAAAAATTGTTTTGGAACATGGCGTCTGGTATGCGTGGCCGCTTGCAGCAAGTTATAGAAGGAGCGGTGCGCCACTTCGCTACTAATTACTTATCTACCTACAAACAAATATTTTTTAAACACACTATGTAAGTATATTCTCAATTTAATGAATAATAAACCGTTGAAATATTGCGGCTTCTGTGGTGATATTATTGTTATAAATGGAAATGCATTTTTCTATTTAAAAAGCTATCCCACCCTCCTCACCTTGGTTATTTTTAGGAGTCGTGTTAATCATTAGCCTTTTTAACGTAACGATAGCAATATAATTCAATCGCCTAACTACATGATTTATCGAAATGCTTGTATGGAATAGAATAGAGTAGAGTAGAGTAGAGTAGAGTAGAGTAGAGTAGAGTAGAATAGAATAGAATACTCTTTATTATGTACACCATATAAGTAAGATAAGATTCAAATTCGCTATTACTCAAGTGGGTGAGGCATTGTTGCCTACAGACTGTACTTATCAAACTTGAAGTAGTTAAGTATGTAAGTTCCCCAATCAGGTATTTTTATATCAGTCCCGACTAGCCTTGCTATGAAAAAAAAAATGTAAATGAAAATATATTATGTGTTTACTAAAGGCACTATGAAAAATTGGTCTTGCTATAGCGCCATCTACACATTACATACAGGACGTGAACAAGCTAGGATTTAAGCGCCTCGACACACTGTTGCGCCATACAACTCGGAGTGAGGGTGTGGCCATGTTTACTCAAATATGGACAGATGGCACTACCGTTAACCTAGAGTACTCAATTATACATAATAATATTGAAGTTTCTGAACAAATCTTTTATGAGGTTTGTCTGGACAGAGGTGACAATATCTTTTTTAATAACCCATAAGTTGTATCACAATGAATAAATGTCATTGCATTGGACTTTTCTATTGTAAAATGGCATGTTTTTTTAGAGTATTTATCAATGTTTGTTTGTCTTTTCTATTTCATTGGTACATCTGTGTCATGTGGATAGATTTTAACAAAAATATAAAGCGATATTTGAAACCAGATGAATTGAGAAAAAAAAACTTCACCTACCCAATGGCTGTTACATGCGAAATTGTATTTTACCCGACTGCCCCCAAGGAGGGTAATGTTCATGACAGTAGGTATGTATGTATTTTGGTAACATAGTCATGTAGATTATTATACAAAATAAAAAAATATTTCAAAAAATTTAAATTACACAAAATTTCGAATTAAAAATTGCTTGAGTAGGAAGTTCAGTTGAATTGATCTTGTTCCTTACCACATATCTTTTTGCATTAGTCACTTCCTGCCCACTAAGGATTCTTCTTTGACAATCGTACCCTAAAATGGAGTTAATTTATAAGTGTTAGTCCATTTTCGTTTGATTAAAATAATGTTTTCCAGTTCTTGCCTTTGCTCTCAAGAAATAATTTCACATTAAGTTAGCAAGTTTCAGGAAAATATGACCTGCGGGCCTGCGGACGGCGATCGTTGGGTGGCACAGTCCGATAGGTACCAGACCCGGGTCAACGGCGTGTTGTGTTTCACGCGCGCCTCTAAAAAATGTCAACATAGTAAACGAGGCCCGCTAGGGCCAGTGCCTGCCAGGTTTGCGGAATTCATTCTAAACAGTCACCGCGGCCCTGGAACGCAAAGGGCATTAGGAGCAACACAGATAGGTTTTAGTCAGTAAAAGTATGACACTACCTTCCACTCTCGTGCACAGATTGGAAAGAATCATTTGATGATTTCCCATCCATTAAAATGGGACTATGGTGCAGAGTGCTGGAGTACATGTCGCGAGGAAAGTTTTGAGCACGGATGTGGATGGTGAGACTAGAGGAAGATCAAGAAACGATGGAGATTGACTTTGTGAAAAATAATAAAACAAGATACGATCCCAATAACAAATAATCAATTCCGCGGTATTCACTTCAGCCATGAGTCATAGGTCCGGGAGGTAAATGGGAATACAACAAAGTAAGGGACTCATCATATCCAAACTGAGTGGTACGCTTGAAAAACTTCGTGCCTCTTTGGGCCTATTCTGACGAAAAACGACTCAGCCTCATGCTAGCCCCCCCCCCCCCCTCAAGATCAGATCAGAGATTCTCGAGGGTCACTTACTCAAATGCTTACCTTGAATAAAAATTAAAAGATATAGTATATAGTTCAATTTATAGGTGAACATTTTAAAATTCATACATTATTAAAAATTGTGATTTGTACTTTACTATAAATACACGACACAGATTTATAGAAAAGTAAAAATCACAATTTCATGGTTTACACAAATAGTTAATGAAATTGCCAAGTAGTCTTTTTTATTATTATTATTTTTTAATGTACGTGAAAGATAATAGGTAGTATTTTTCATGATTTGAACCGAGAAACAGCGACTAACTCAAATTAAAAAGTCGTTTATTCAAATTAGGCTGAAAATCAGCACTTATTGAACGTCACTTAAGGCTGGGTTATCCGGGTTTTGGCTGTTTTCGAATCAATTGTAAATGGTCAAATAAGTGAATGTAAGCCCGGAAAAAAATATATGTGAGGAATACATCCTTGTTCTAGTGGCAAGTGAAAGTGAAAACACGAAATAATATAATTTTTTCGATCAAAAAATATATTGAAAAAGGATCGATTTGAAAAACTATTTTCAATTTCATTTCCTAATTACAGCACAAAACTATTTGAAAATTGCACGAACTGATAGATATTCGTATTTCGGAGGGCTAAGTGCGGCTAGATTTTTGAGTTTTCTAATAAAATTTTTAATAAACATCGAATTAGTGGAGAATAGCTTGCCTTTGAACCCCGCAGAGTCCCACGGGAAGTGTTTGGAGCCAGACCTGTGACACTTTTTTTGGAAAAATCGCGGCACAGTTGTGTAAAATATAAATGGCCAATAAAAGGAACAACAGGAAAAAGATGACACTCAGGAAAATTCAGAAGTTTGGACAAAATAAATGTTGATAGTATATTATTGTTTTAATACACATTGTTTTAATTGAAAATGAAAATATTTTTATTTGATTTGTTGACTTTTTTGACATCTGACACTAGGGTTGGACACATTTCAAATTTTTATCGATAAATTAATGTAGCTATCATAAAGGAGTTTCAATACCTTTTTAATTTCTTTATAATATTATGATTTAGATACAAAGATTTCAAATAAAACAGCTTTCTAATCAATCACAATAGACATTCTGAACGATGTAGTAAATCCAACTTCAACAAAGTACAAAAATGCCTTATGTGGATGCGGCCTACAGTGCGTAATACCGAGTGCAGAGATAACACGCGAAGCAATTGTGGACGGGCATCTTCAGGTATCGTGCTTGGATCATGTATGGGTGCGAGCGGGACGTAACGAGTGCGCTTCGTTGTCGTATGTTTTGGAGACGCATATCTCCAATCATCATGCCGTTGGACTATCGCTGGCTACGAGTTTGAGCAATAATACGTGTTTGAAGGTGATTAATGGTAACAAAAAACATGACAGAAACATAAAGCAGAACCAAAAAACATGAACAAGTGATTAGAATATATTAAATTTAGAAATAAGGTAAATAAAATTGTAATTGAAGCCGGAAATAGTTATAAACAAGCAGAAATAAAAAAGGGTAATGGGGATTTTAGAAAAATATGGTTAAACATTAACTCGTGGTTGGATCGTAACAAAACTAGTCTAGACGATGTGATTCTGAGACATTGCCGAGGAAACTAAAAGTATTAAACAAATTTGTGACACAATATTTTTTGACAGTAACAGCTACCCGTTGTTTGATGTTCATGAGGATGCGTATATATTTTTAGAGTTCCGAAGCTCCGTAAAAAACGGAACCCTTATAGGATCACTCGGGTGTCAGTACGTCTGTCCGTCTGTCTGTCTGTCTCTCAGTCTGTCCGTCTGACACAGCCAGTTTTCTCCGGATCTACTGGACCGATTCTATCGAAATTTGGTATACATATGGATTTCTGTGACCCAAACACGGACGGGTTACGTAAACTATTAAATTTTGAATATGGGGGTCACTTTTGGGGGTCGAACTAGAAAATTTTTCATACTGTATCGTGTCATATATCAAATGAAAGACCAAATGTTGGGATTTCAGCTCTGCTGCGTGTCCTGCTGAGGTTCTCCAGCTCAGCTCGGAGACGGCCGTTCTCCTCCCTTGACTTCCAGCTATTTTGATCAAGGGCTAAATAAGAATACTTTAATTTCCATATTCACTGAGACTTTATTTAGTTAAGCAGCCTTATCTTTACAAAAATAGCAGTTGACTTTGGTCACAATAGCACATGGCTCGGAAAACCGTTGGCTGATGGGTCCACACACAACGGATCGCGTTTCATGTGGGCCACCCACAAAGTAGATCGGTCAACTGGTGGAGGTTGCGAGTAGAACAAGTCCCGCCGATTTATTGACATCTGGATAGGCTTGTGTGTTTAGTTTTACTCAAAAAAGAAATTTCTTCAGCAATTACGTGGTCATCATTACCATTCAGCCAATATATAAGGCCCCATTAAAAAAAAGCTGGACAAATTTGAACACACCGTTCAGTACGTCTAACCAAAGATATCTAAGCAAAAAAAAAAAACACTGACTAAAGTGATTTTATTTTGACCTAAAATAATAAACTATAATAGACACATCGATTACGGGAAGGGCACTCGCGTTTTTCTTTTTTTACCATTTGTCCTTTACGTGGTCGTCATTACCATTTAGCCAACATATAAGGTTCCATTAAAATAGATGGACAAAGTTTTAAAAATCATTCAAACCAACAAAATAAAACAAATGGTAAAAAAGAAAAACGAGAGTGCCCTACCCATAATGGATGTGTCTATTCTAGTTTATTATTTTAGGACAAAATAAAATCACTTTAATCAGTGTTTTTTTTTTTGCTAGGACATCTTTGGTTAGACGTACCAAATTCCGTGTTAAAACTTGACCAGCTATTTAATGGGGCCTTATATATATTGGCTGAATGGTAATGATGACCACGTAAGAGCTGCAGAGCTTTTTCTTGGAAAAAACCTCTAAACGTGCATAAGCCTCCCCAGACGTCACTAAATCGGCGGGACCTATTCATCTCGCAACCTCCACTAGGTGGCAGGTTTACCTTCTGGGTGGTCCACATGGTATGCGTTCCGTTAAGTGGACCCATCAGCCAACGGTTTTGCGAGCCATGCAGGCAAACACACTACAAGATTACCAATGATACTAATCACTTGTAGTCAAATTCGTGTTAACTCGAATAGTAGAATTTGTTAAACTCTTAGGTGTTGTGTCAACCAGATTCGTGGTTCTTGCTAGGCTTGCATTTTTAATGAGATTTGCAGTTGAAGTTTCTAAATACACGTTTGCTAATGTAGTGTTTATGAGATTTTTATATGTATTTTTCATTAATATTGTAGTTATTGTGTTATCAATGTTACTTTTTGAAGAATTTGATAAAGGTTTTGCAGATTCGGAACTTGAGTAATGACTTTCCGTTAAATTAGCAAAGTTATTATTGAGATTTATAGATGTTGCACTAGTTAAAATTACAGATACAGATTTATTTACATTTTTGTAGCTAGTATTAGTTGAAATGCCCGTACTGCCGCCTACATTTTGAACTTTAGTAGTCATTGTATTTTCTAAAGTGTCAGTAAAGTTTATAGTGACAAATTTTGTAGAGTTGTTATTTTCTAGTTTCATATTTTTTTCTTCTTTTAAATTCATTAGATTTGATGTTGTATCGGCTATCGAAGAGTGTGTTGTTGTATTTTTTTCATTTTCTGCAGGTCTGTAACAAATATATTTAACATTGAATGTACACACGGAGATATGTATAACAAACAGACAAAAAGAAGGGACAAACAAATAGATAGATACTGTTGAATTTTATTCCTGACTAGCTTCTGCCAGCGGCTTCGATCGCGCGAAACCGTAAAGTATCCCAAGATAATTCAATGCCCTATTCCAGGATATGGTTTACATTATACTTTACATCCATTTTCACTCTGAATAATTACATCAAACAGCATTTAGATCAAATTTCAAGTAAATCACAATTAAAAAATATTCGGTACAAAATTTGCCACTGGGGATAGTTACGAATAACTAATATTACAACCTTCATCATTTACTTCGGCTGGTATTCATACAGATTTTAAAAGTACAAGGAATAAAATTCTTTTTTACAAACTTTAACACCCCCTTAATTTTTTTTTGTCATGAAAACGTATAAACAATCTTTGTTATTTTCTAGGGTTAACGTTTGTACCAAATTTCAAGAAAATTGGCTCAAGGAATAAGGTTTTTCATACAAACTTCTAATCCCTATTTTACCCCCTTAGGGGATGAATTTTCAAAAATCCTTTCTTATCGGATGCTTACACAATATAAGGAACATTTCCTCCAAATTTCACGTGCCTTGACAAGCGGTTTAGGATGTGCGTTGATCCCTCAATCAGGACAAAGCCTTTTGTATATATAAATGTTACAGTTAAAGCCGCAAGCCGTATGGTGCCGTAAAAGAATAATACCATCCTATCACATCCCGTGGGTGTCGTAAGAGGCGACTAAGGGACTTGCCAGAGAATGGGCAGCAGCGTTTTCTGTAAAACTCAACACCATACACTGCGATCGCCAACCCGCGTGCCAAGCCAGGCGATTATGGCAACCCCCCCCCCCCCCCCCCCAATGAAAAGTACAACCAAAAAATGGCCCCTAGTGCCCGGCAGCCCGTCTACCCTGGACTCCGGTAGCGGTCAAGGTCACGGCGAGGCAAGGGGCGCGAAGAATTCCCGGAGTGGACCCGGCTACCAAAACAAACACCGACGACTGGACCTGGCAACACTAAACACGAGAACACTCCGGACCGACGAGAAGATCACCGAACTTGAGGAGAAATTGAGTAGGTTGCGATGGAGTATTGTAGGATTGTCTGAAGTCCGAAGAGAGGGGGAGGACACGATAATTCTCAAATCCGGCAATCTGCTCTATTTCCGGGAGGGTGACCAGAAGTCCCGGGGTGGTGTCGGGTTCATCGTTCACAGGTCCCTTGTGTCCAATGTGGTGAGCACCGAGAGTGTGTCGACCAGGGTGGCATACCTGATACTTAGAATATCGTCAAGATATTTGTTGAAGGTCGTACAGGTTTACGCCCCAACCTCGACACACCCCGACGACGAAATAGGGACCATGTATGAGCATATATCCAGAGCCATACATGGTCATAAAACTCACTTCACCGTGGTCATAGGGGACTTCAACGCGAAACTGGGCAAACGAGACGGTGACGAGCTGCGAGTGGGGCAATTTGGATTTGGACGTCGGAACCACTGGGGACACTTACTGGCTAGTTTTATGGAGAAGGAGGGCCTCTATATGATGAACTCCTTCTTCAGAAAGCGTGAGCACAGGAAGTGGACCTGGCAGAGCCCAGACAGTGTAACTAAAAATGAGATTGACTTCATCATGTCGACGAAGTAGCAAATATTCAATGATGTCTCTGTGATTACGCGGTGAAAATCGGAAGTGATGACCGCATGGTAAGAGGCACATTGAATATCAAGCTTGAAAGGTCCCGACTGATGAGGTCTACGCTTCGTCCAGCACAGATCTAGATCCAAAACTCCGAGAGCTTTCAGCTCGAACTTCAGAACCGTTTCGAGTGCCTAGGGAGCTCCGTGGACGAATGTAACGATGGGTTCGTGGACACTGTCTATACGGTCGGGTCTAAGTTTTTCAAGACTCGCCGTACAGATAGGAACAAGAGGGTCTCTGATCCTACTTTGAAGGTCATGAAGGAGAGGCGGGATATGATTCTGCAGTCTTCAGAAGATGCGTGCAGATACGGCTACAGCTCAATAGACGGTTCTCCAAGTCCTTGAAAAGAGACCTCCGCCGCTTTAATACTGCAAAGATTAAAGACGCGATAGAGCGGAATAAGGGCTCCAAGGTCTTTGTTAGAGATCTGTGTATCGGGCAGAGCAGGCTCACGAAACTAATATATAGTAGTTATGGCTGAGACTACGGAGGACCTCAGTACAATGTTCGATGACCTCAGTAGAGCTTCCGAAAGGGTGGGTCTCAAAATGAACATGGACAAAACCAAGATCATGGTAAATACCCATGTAGCACCCACTCCCATCAAGATCGGAAACTCTACACTCGAAGTTGTAGACGAGTACGTCTGCCTAGGACAAACGGTCCAGCTAGGCAGGGCCAACTTCGAGAAAGAGGTCAACCGTCAAATCCGACTCAGCTGGGCAGCGTTCGGGAAGTTGCGCTGTATCTACTCGTCCCACATACCACAGTGTCTCAAGACGAAAGTCTATTATCAGTGCGTGTTGCCAGTGATGACATACGGAACTGAAAAGTGGTCGCTTACAATGGGCCTCATCAAAAGGCTCAAAGTCACTCAAAGGACAATGGAGAGGGCAATGCTTGGAGTTTCCTTGCGTGATCGAATCAGGAATGATGATATCTGCAAGAGAACCAAGGTTACCGACATAGCCCGAAGGATCGCCAAACTAAAGTGGCAGTGGGCAGGGCACATTGCTCGCAGAACAGATGGTCGATGGGGCCGAAAAGTTCTGGAGTGGTGACCGCGTACCGGAAGACGTAACGTTGGAAGGCCTCCCACAAGGTGGACCGACGACCTGGTGAAGGTCGCGGGTAGCCGATGGATGCGAGACGCACAGGACCAGTCGTTGTGGCGACGCTTGGGGGAGGCCTATGTCCAGCAGTGGACGTCTTTTGGTTGATATGATGATGATGACAGTTAAAACCCGGTTTCAGTTATAACGCGTTTTCTCTAGTTAAAACTAGTTTTAATTAAATCCCTTTGTTTCAACAAGAATTTCCTAGTTATAACTAGAACTTACTGATTAAAGGATCAAATTTTAAATAAAACTAGTTTAAACAGTTAAAACTTGTTGGGGATTAAAAAATTAGGATATTGTTTATTAAAATATTTATTAAAAATTCAGGTATGTGACTTTCAATGAATATCTTGACAAAATTCAATTCAGGTGAGATATTGGTCAAACGCGTGCCTAACAAAAGTAAAAAAAAACTGAGAATAAGGTCCTGTTCGACACACTCTCGATCCTCATCACAATGGGCACAAGGAACTTGTGAACGATAAACCAAACACAACCCTGGGTATTCTGGTCAGCCTACCAAAAATAGAGCAGATTGTTGGATTTGAGAATGATTGTGTCCTACCCCTCTCTTTGGACTTCAGACAATCCCACAACACTCCATCGTAACTTGCTCAATTCCTCCTTAAGTTTGGTGATCAGTGTTGCCAGGTCAAGTCGTCGGTGTTTGGGGTAGCCGGATCAACTCCGAGGATTCTTTGCACCCCTTACCTCGCCGTGACCTTGACCGATACCGGAGTCATGGATAGACGGGCTGCAGGGCACTAGGGGCCATTTTTTCGTTGTGCCTATCATATTCGGGGGATTTGCTGTAATCGCAACGCTTAGCAAGGGGTTTGGCCATCGCAGTGTAGCTGTTGCAATGTACAGAGAATACTGCTGCCCATTCTCTGGTGAGTCCCTTAGTCGCTTCTTACGACACCCACTGGAAGTGGTGGGATGGTGCTATTCTTTTACATCCAATACCATATAATCTCAAGTCAGTCTACGTCTCTCGATTAATTAGAAAAAAGCACGAGGAACCTTGATCAAAACAGTTTTAACTGAATTATTTCGACAAAAAGCGTTTTGTCTAGTTAGAACTGAAAGTCATTTTTTAGCAGCAGTTAATTCTAGTGGTAACAAAGGCATTTAGTGAAAACTAGTTTTAACTAGAGAAAGCGCGTTGTAACTAAAAATGGATTCTAACTGTAACACATATATACAGTCCTGTATAGTAGGTGCGTTTACATACATATAATCTCACATACAAAAACAGCCAGACCCGGAACAACTATCTGTAGGCCATACAAATATTTGTTCCGTGTGGGAATCGAACCCGCGACACGCAGCGCAGCAGTCAATCGCTCAACCACTGCGCCAACCGTGCCGTCGAAATCTTCTCTTATTGCTCTTCTGCACTCCCCAAGGAAGCTACATGTAAAATTTCAGCTTTCTGCGACCAGAAGTTTCGGCTGTGCGTTGTCTTTCAGTCACTCAATCAGTCAGTAACGGAAGAATTGTATATATTAGGGGATATAGAGATGAGTCGGCTCTTGACCTCAACCGAGGTTATCTTCAGGCGAGAGCGATGAATGACGAGCAAATAAGCTCAAAAGATGCCTATTCACTTTTGTTTCAGACTGTTCATAATTATATGGAAGCGAACACGGTTTTAGTGAATAAACTTACCCATCGGGGTGATTTTTCCATGAAATGTGTGATTGAGAAATGTTGAATCCTTTTTCTTGTGTGCAAATTTCTCGTCTGTTTAAAAATAATTGCAAGTGTAAACACGGTTATTTTGAATCATCATCATCATGTCAGCTGAAAGCAAAAGACTGCTAGTCTTCTTCTTGCTTCCCTTAACTGTTGTGGTGATCGTTCATAATACGTAGTGCAGCATTGAGAATGTCGCATTATAACTTTGACAACAATCCTTCTTGCAAAATTAGATTGGACCTTATTTGTCTGAATCAAAGATTTTCTTTTTCGAAGCATTTTAAATTTGGACTATTCTGAAGTCAATGGAATAAATTCGATAAAAAAGATTGACAGCTGATTGTGAATTGTATGATCGAGCGGATAATATTTAATATTTTTACTTAATTCCAAATTAAAAGTAATATTTATGTAATTTCTAGTTCATCACAGTGTTTTCGTTTTGTGTTGTGCACGGGGGTGTGTAATGTATGGTATAATAACAGATAGTATAATATCACTTGAAATAACGTTCATAATTATGATCATCATATATGATATAATTTTCATATGCTATTAAAAAAATAACCTAATTTCACGTGATCTAATGTTATATTTCATATAACCTTCATTATTTTAATTCCATTTAGTATAACATTCATTTCAAATCATTTTCAATTTGCATAATCTCTTTTTATATAACGTTCGTTTGACCTAATTTTCATATTAACTAATTTTCTAAGGTAACGCACCGTTCTTGCGAAAAATAAATTATACTGTAATCTAACTTCAAAACACTAAAGTTTCTTCTGCATCATCTCCGGTGCTGCGGGAAGTGCAACCCTTTCGCCCTTACGTAACAAAGGATAGGCACCACTGCTCACCTCAGCAGCTTCGGTATACTGGTCTCCTCTGGCGACCAAGCTCGCACGAGTGCCTATGCTTTGTTACAGCGGGCGGGGGGCGGTGGTCCCGGCCGCCAAATGGCGGTCGTCAAATAAACCATGTCAGAGGCCCTTGAGGCGGTTTAGAAACTCTGACACTAGGGTGTGTGGGGTCAGACCTTATTCCTGCCGGGGTTGCGGAATTTATTCGAGAGAGTCGCCGCGGCCCTAGAACGCAAAGAGCATTAGGAGGAACACGGATGGGTTTTAGTCAGTAAGAGTTTGACACTCCCTTCTGCTTCACCCGGAGCGGGAGGAGACATTTGATGATTTCCCATCCATAAAAAAGGGGTAACAGCCAAAATACTACATGAAGTCGAGGTGCCCCGATTCGGTTTTGGAACAGATTCGACCTATTAACTACAAACCGGTGTATATTTTATCGCCATATCTTAGAATTTAGTCATTTCATGAAATATCCAATCTTAACTTCGATGAAGGGGCCCGCTGCGCGGGGCTCGTATTTCTGTCAGTAAGGTTTAAAGGAACCTAAAATATACAAAACAAAGTAGACATTTCTAAATTTTGTTAAACGTTATTATTATAATTTCGATTTTTGTATACATATAGATTACATTTTATAGATTTATTTATTTAAATATACTTTATTGTATACCAAAATTAAAATATCTCATAGAAAGGATTATATATCTTAAAAAAAACATTAAGAAACCGTCGTTAAGTGGCGTTGCGACCGCATCAAGCGGCGGTCAACGTCGCCAATCGTCGCGTTCGAAGCTTCGACCTGGACATATTCAGATAACGGATTTCTTATTACTTCGTAGTTAATTATAATAGCTTGTGTTACTAATTTTTGCATACTCCTTCTGGTGATACGATAAATATTTTTTTTTAATATATCCCTACATAAGTCTAGGGATCTACAAAAATCACTTATCTCTCTTTAGACTATTATCTGGTTGCAACCATATTTAGTACCTGAAGTGAAGCTAGTTAATTATCCTATGATTCCATTTTCCGTTTAACATTATTGCTAAATTATACGTATAAATCTGGCAAAGAACTTTTTTATTTCACTACAGTAGGTATACACTCACATGTAGTTTGTTGAGCAATCCCATTCATCTACAATTATTAGTAGATATACACCTATACTACCTTTGTTTTATATTATTCGTAAAGTTAAAGGTAGTTCTAAAATGTATTGAGTTTTTTTTAATACTGTCAATCTTTTCTCTTATGGCCATTTATTACAACTGCATTGCCAAATGTTTTATATCATGAAATACTTAAGCATAATGATTGACTTATAATTTATTAATACTTGCCTCGTCGGATCATTATCTGATATGTGGGTTATTACACAAGAGAGGAATGCTCCGTTACACTGGGTGCTTGTATACAAAAATGGTCCATCGCATTCTCCGTCTTCCTTGATTTTAAATGCTGTCGCAACTCCAATAAGCATCTCATGCGCACCAATCCAAGTCACAAGTGGTCCTCCGTGATCGTTCTAAAAAAAACAAGTGCGATTCGGACTCGTGTGTAAAGAGTTAAGAAAGAATAATGTTTTTAGGGTTCCGTACCCAAAGGGTAATCAACTGAACCCTATCACTAAGACTCTGCTGTCCGTCGGTCCGTCCGTCCGCCCGTCTTTCTGTCAGCGGGCTGCATCTCAAGAACCCTAATAGGTAGACAGTTGAAATTTTCACGATTGTTTTAGTTTTTTACTATATATAGGCATACGTTTGACCACTATCTCACCTGATGGTAAGCGATGATGAGGTCGAAGATGGAGCACGTTTGCCTAGAAGCAATAGCCTATTCACTCTTGTTTTAAAGACTCCCAGATTGTAGCTATCTGGAAACACAGACTCTGGTAGGGAATTCCACTCCCAAGCTGTACGCTCTATAAATGAGTTCCTAAATCGTTTTGTGCGTGTGGGTGGGATGTCCACCATGTACTGGTGGTGCATCGTCGTTTGTCTTGTGGTCCGATGATGGAACGGGCTTGGTGGAATTAAATCATGCGATTCCGTCGCACACTCCCCAAAATGCAACCGATAGAAAACCGACAGGCCAGCAACTCGGCGTCGATGCTCAATACTTTGGAGCTTCGACTCGACGAGCCTGTCATTACCGATGATCCTCTTGGCTCGTTTTTTTGACTCAAGAGTATCAAGCTGGTATCTGGCAGATCCGTCCCGAAGATGAGAGCAGTACTCCATACACGACCGAACTTTCGCTTGATAGAGTTTGAGCAGCTATTACGACGTGAAGTACCGTCTCACCTTTGCTAGGACCTCCAACTATCTGGCAGCCAGTTGAGCCTTTGCCTCTATGAAAGGGCCAAAATTGAGGGTAGATTTTAACGTAACACCAAGAAGCTCAAGTCGGTCGGTTATCGGCACGGTTACACCTCGAAAAGATGGTGCTGGGTGGAATTGGCTCCTTTTAGCGGAAAAAAAGACACGCTTGGGTCTTAGCAGCATTGAACTTGACCAGATTGGCATCGCCCTATTTAGAGACAGCCTGTAAGGATACGTTCAAGCGCTCAACCATAGCCTCCCGGAAAGATCGGATCTGAGACCCAGCAGCTCGTGCGTCGGACACGTATCTCTCAGCAACAGTGCTGTCGTCTGCATACCCAAAGTTACCAGATCATTAATATGCAGCAGGAATAATGTTGCTGAGAGCACCGATCCCTGAAGAACCCCGGCATTAATATCCAGCAGTCCGGACGAGCAGCCATCTATAACGACTCGGAAAGACCGATCCCTCAGGAAATCTGCAATCCAATCACACAATCCGGTGGGCAGACCGAAGGAAGGAAGCTTACTAATAAAGCTATCGTGCCAGATCCTGTCGAAGGCCTTCGAGATATCAAGGAAGACCGCAAGTACCTCCCCGTGCTTCTCTATGGCCTCACTCCAGATGTGAATGGCATACGCTAGAAGATCCCCTAAAGGCCAATTTCGGCGGAACCCGTATTGTCGGTCGCTAAGGATATCATTCGCTTCTAGGTATGCTAGGTCTATAATTCGACGGGTCAGCTCGACTACCCTTCTTGGGCACGGGCTGCACGTTAGCTTGCCTCCAAGCCTTCGGTACTTTTCCAGTCTCAAACGAAAGGCGAAATAGGCGTGTCAAGATTGGAGACATCTCAGGCGCACAAGTCCTCAGAACAATTGCCGGTATCCCTTCGGGGCCACTAGCCTTATTCACGTCTAGGTCACGCAGTACCCTACGGACGTCTTTCTGATGAATGCGAATGTTCGACATACTCGACTCGCATCCATCAGGAGAAGCAGGGGGCCTCGCGCCACCATGATCCAGACGTGAAGATTCCGCAAACAAAGAAGCAAACGAGTTTGCTTTCTCCTCAGCGAAGTGGGCCAGCGACCCATCGGGTCTCAGCAGTGGTGGTAGTGAGGGGCGGCAGAAGTTCGATTCGACCGACTGAGCCAGGGACCAAAAAGCCTTACTACCTGCTGGATATAAAGCAAGTTTGTTCCCTATTCGGCTAATGTGGTCAAACCGAGCTCTTCGCAACACCTTCTTGCAGGACTTGGCAGCCCTGTTAAATGCTCTCTTCTTCTGACTCACGTCATTTGCTTTGCGCGTACGGGCATCGACCCATGCTAGGTACGCCGCATGTTTTATCGCATTAGCCCGATTGCACTCAGCACTAAACCATGGGCGAGCTTCGCCAGACATTGCTACGTCTGAGAACGGAATGTAGTACTCCATTCCTTTCCGCAACACTTTCGTCACCGCGTCAGCGCACGACGAATATCAGTTGTAGGAAAGCAAGTAGGCTGCCAAGGGTAACATGCGAAGAATGATCGCATGCCATCCCAATCTGCTGACCTGTATTCACTGCACCCGCCGGGTGTTTCTTGGACTAGGATCGGGCTGGGTGTAGACGGACACAGACTTTACCAGACAGTGGTCAGAACTACCCAGTGGAGAAGAAATCGACACCGAGTAGCGGTCTGGATCTGTTGTCAGCAGAAGGTCCAAGCAATTGGCTGTGTGCGAATCAACATCTGGCACCCTCGTTGCCCCCTGGACCAGCTGGGTGAGATTTAACGCAAGCGCTAGCTTTCGCGCTTCTCTTCCAGCATGGCTGAGCCGCATCGGCCGCCTCACTGAGGTGTTGTTTTAGCTGTATCCAGACCACCGCTGTGCGAACGGTAGATATACGCGTAGATCATTTTATCCAAGCCGGTGTCCACTAAAGCCCTCAGCGTTGAGAACCTGGAGTTCTCAAGATTGCGGAAACGCCGATAGCAGATGTCGGCCCGGGCGTACACGCATACGCCCGGGCACGTGGTCTGAAGTGGTGCTCCAGGGTAAACCCTGGGTATGTAAAGTACGAATCGTCTGACGGACATCCGATCTGCGTCTCCGACAGGA
The DNA here is from genome assembly GCA_947578705.1 of Lacanobia wlatinum. NCBI lineage: Eukaryota > Metazoa > Arthropoda > Insecta > Lepidoptera > Noctuidae > Lacanobia > Lacanobia wlatinum. The sequence goes on along the minus strand of OX388043.1, from coordinate 12,343,129 downwards.
ACAAGAGCGCTGGTTTCTCAGTCTCTAGGTGGTGATGGACTGCGGAGAGATTTGAGTGCAGACCTCGTATGTTACAAAGGTGCACTTTGTGTGAGAGAGAGTGCTGCCGCTGTACAGCTTTATTGTTCCTGGTCATATAATTTTGAGTGAGTCAGGTAGAGGAGAAGGAAGTCAAATGAGGTTCCATGCTGCTAACCCTCAGGCACGCACTGACAGGACGACATCATTGGGGAACTTGTCTGGAGACTGCGGGGATGCCCGAGCCCCCCCGGAAATGTCCATCGGGCCCTCTCGTCTGGTCGCCAACCAGCACGATGGTGCATTCCGGGAATTTTCGACAGTTGGAGGGGCAGCCTTTCATGTGTGGCTAACACACTACTTGGGCCCCCAACTACCTGCGGTCGGCCAGCGGCGCACCGTGCCTCGGATCCCGCTACCCTCCGCAAGTTGTGTATTTTTATTGCCGCTATAACAACAAATAATAAAAATTAAGGGTTTTGGTACGGAACCCTTCATGTGCGAGTCTGACTCGCACTTGACCGGTTTTTTTTAATGTAATTAGACTTCTTACAGGGTTTCCTGTAATCTATAGGTAAAGGCCTATTTTATTTATTTTTTCAAAACTGTAAGCTCAGTAGTTTCGGAGATTAGGAAATAGTTAAGTTCATGTATTTTAAAATAGTCACGTTAAATTCGGGTTTGACAGACCCACTAGGCATAGCGCGTAACATTTTGCTACCAGGCATACAAACATAAGATTATATGTGTACCAAAGGGCATAGAACCATTGTGGCATAGTCCCTCCGCCGCCATTTTCATTTTGTTTTAAATCGCGGCACACAGTCTATCATGCATATATGGGTAGAGGACACTTCAACGAACAAAAAATGTAAGATCGTGCGCCGCAACTTTGAAAAAAACTTAAAATGTCTATGGGGGCTATGCCAGCTCCCATAGAAAAAAGGTCGAACCCCTTTCAACAGTAGGTACGGAGAAAATCAGCTGAGACAGACGGACAGATAGACAACCGAGTTATCCTATAAGGGTTCCGTTTTTCCATTCGGAGCCATAAAAACTTTGTTTTATTCATACTCAGAGAAAGGGCCATTTTGATTTTTTTTTCAAACTTGCGGCGCACAATTTAACATGCATATATGGGTAGAGGACACAAAAAATGTTAGAATATGGTGCCCTAAAGTGTCTAAGTTCATGGTGGTATGATAGTCATGACTGTCACCATTTGACAATCATGACTATCATTAAAAACGAATGGTTCCGTACTATAAACCTTTATTTATATATATATTATTTGTTATTGCAGCGGCAATAGAAATACACAATCTGTGAAGATTTGAACTGTCTACCTATTACGGTTCTTGAGATACAGTCAGTCCTCTGACTGACAGACGGACGGACGGACAGCGGAAGCTTAGTAATAGGGTTCCGTTGGTTACCCTTTGGGTATGCAACCGTAACAATGACTTAATAATATGCTTATATGCATTTGATTAAATTCAAATAATAGTTCCCAGCTTGATTTAATCATTTGTTGAAAGAAAACAAAAAAAAGAACGCGTGAAAACCACTTTATTAAGAACTTCGCAAAATAATAGTGTTGATTTTATTTAAATGGTTAAATCAAGCTGAGAACTATTATAAGAATACAATCGATTGCATATAAGCGCGTGATAAGTTCTTTTTTAAAGATTTTTATTGTTTTTTTTTTTTTGAATGGGTACACAAGGTGATTGTGAACGGTTATTGTTCAATTCTTCTGCCAATCCCTTCGTTCCTGTGCCAGAAACTAAGTACGTTTTAGTATTTTATAGCATCGTTTTCTGGTATTAGTGTATTTCATTTACTCTGTGAAAAGCGTTTTGGAGAGTTTAAACTTGATTTAATATTTAAACGCCAAAGCTGGTCCAGAAAGAGATGGCAAGAGACCTGGACACGTATTTTGAGGGTTGACACGAGGTGCGTGGGAAAACAATGCTTGGAAGGACTTGGGGGTGGCCATTGCCCAGTAGTAGAACAACATAGGCTAACAAAAAACTTATTTACCAACACATTGCATCGGGTAGGTACACTTTACCTGACAAATTCCATATCTTCTAGAAAGAGATCTTCTTTCTTTCAATACAGTTCTGTTCATTTTGTTAATCAGGGAGGAATTAAGCGTGTTCGTCGTATCTACAAAACTTTTGTTTCTTTCATAATTTTTTTGATTATTAGGCTTTTTGCTTGAATCATTGATTGTTATGTTGGCCAGATTATTCAATTTTCTTGAAATTATAGGTACATCATCTTCTGTTTCGTGAGGCCCTATTTCGTTAGGTCCTGTTTCCTTAGGTCCTGTTTCCTTAGTTCCTGTTTCCTTAAGTCCTGTTTCGTTAGGTGCTGTTTCGTTAGGCACTGTTTCGTTAGGTCCTGGCTCACACAGTGGATTCGGCATCAGTAGCTTAAATTGAATGTTACATATCTATTTAATGAAGCCCTTAACTTACTAGATTCTTACGTACTGTTCCGTCACTTCCGCGGACAGATGCCACTGGAACGCGCTATGAAATAGTACTAAGTGAAGTTTTTACTAACATAGACTTAAGTTTCTACATACTGACACAAACTGTATTATATTTATGTTCTATAAGGTATATATATATAGGTCTACTTTGACCCATGGCCTGAAATAAATAAATTATTATTATCTATCAATATATGTAAAATTCTTCCGTTACTGACTGATTGAGTCATTGAGTCATTGAGTGACTGAGTGAGTGATTGACAGATAACGCACAGCTGAAACTACTGGTCGTAGAAAGTTGAAAGGGAAGCTTTTCTATGGTAGCTGGCCAGCAGCCCCGGGGCGCCGCCATTTTAAGTTTTTTCCAAAGTTGTGGTCACGATCTGACATGCATTATGGGTAAAGGACACTTCAACAAGCAAAAAGTGTTAGCAACATGGTGCCCTAAAGTGTCACGTTGCCGAGATATATTTGAAGTGCTTTTCACGTGTTCTTATATTTATTTCTTGCAAGAAAATATTAAATCAAGCTGGGAACTAATATTTGAATTTAATCTAATGCATATAAGCACATAATTAAGTAATTTTTAAGGTGTTCCCTTGTTTCGCAGACAGACATTTTATAGAATTTCGTTTCACAGAAAATGATTCACATAATATTTGGTCCTTATAATTTTATGTCGAATATTATTGTTTCAACGACTATTTACTTGAATGAAACATATTTCACAGAAACACAATTCAATGAATTTCTGTTCATATTTTTTTTATTTAAGAACCTTATCAAACAGTACAATTATTTTTTAACGAATATTGTTTGTCCGGTGTATTTTTACATGGTATTTTATTTCAGTGAAAATGTAATTAAAATTAAATATTATTGTTTTATACGTCCATGGCATACTTTTGTGATGGCAGAATTTTATTCGGAATAATTTTACAAGGCATATTGCCATTTCTATAAAATAGCATTTAACCTTAAATTAAAATTAAAATATTTTCTTACAAAATCAAGAAGTGTGTTACAAAAATTTGTGACAGAAACGAATCGCTGTAAAACCGACTCCACGTAGTCTTGTCTGCCCCACCCCTAGAGTGTAATTTAAGACCACGTAGGCGCGGAGGGGCGAGGCGGCCCGCGAGCTGAGAGGCATGCTCGCCTGCATACTGCATGCATGCTTGTTGTATTCTTGTTGCATGCTTGCTGTGTATTTGTTGCATGCTTGCTGCACGCTTGTTGCATGCTTGCTGCATGCATAGTGTATGCTTGTTTGCATAGTTTGATCTTTTATCCCCATCGCCATTTGCCGTCATCGCTGCTTCGCGGGGTTCCGTCGACCGAGCCCGAATGAAAAGTTTTGCTTGACTAGAATTTACCCGCATTGGTTTTGTGAACATGGTGTTGTAATTTTATTGGAGGTTTTGTTAAACGGTAAGAAACTATCACTCGATAAAATATTTTTCATGATTATAAGTTTTATATTAACTAAACAATTTGAAGATAAAAAATATTTGAATTGTTTTTCTATGATATGAATATCGAAACATAAATTTTATTTGTAACAAAAATCTATAATTTTAAATTTATACAAAGTATTCCGCGTATTGATTATTCTATGAAATGATAATAAGAGATTTTTTTTTTTTATGTGAAACGAAATTCTATGAAACTGTTTTCTATAAAACAACGTACAATCAGTTTTTAATAATAGTCATGATGTCAAATGGTGAATTTACCTCGAAATATCTCGGCCACGTGACACTTTAGGGCACCATGTTCCTAAGATGTTTTGTTTGTTGGAGTGTCTTTTACCCATATATGCAAGTCACATTGTGCGCTGCAACTTTGAAAAAAAAATCAAAATGGCGGCAGCGGGGGCTATGCCACAATGGTTCTATGTACTTTAAAAAAAAAGAAAAATTCATATGAAATGGGTACCATTAGAATATAATATAAACGTCGTTATTTTTATGTGTATGTATGTATCTATGTATTTATGATTGTATTACTTTTCCTCTCTGTTTGTCTTTCCTTTAAGTTGCACCTGCCATGTTGTCTCTGCACCATCCTAAGGTCGACTGGTAGAAAATGCCTAAGGCATTAAGTCCGCCTTTGTTCAGTGTAATTACTAGTGCATCAAGTTTTAATAAATAAATAAATAAATAAATATTGTAGCTGGCACTTCAATTAAGCTACGAACATAATTAAAAGTACTTAATTCAACAAAATTATTAAAACTATTAGTGATTTAAGAAATTTTCATAATAATCTTCAAAAGATGTTGTCTCGTTCAAAAAATTACTATGAACTTAATCGTTCAAATAACTTGTCTAATCTGTTAGCCTTCCAAAAAGGTATGAAAGTTAAGTATAGAAAGATACGCGATCCGTGGCATGGCTTGTGTTTGAATCGGCGCGGGGAGAGAAAATGATCTGTGTTTTAGTTAAGGATCCTCACTAAAACATCTGATTTTATTGGCGAATTTCTAAGTAAACCTGTATGTTTGTCACCAAAAATTAATGTAAGTCTTTGTTTTTATTTTTGCAGAACGTTTGTTATTTTTTTTTTTGTTCTTACCAAGGTAAAACCAAAAAAATAAGTCTCTCTTTATTTTAAACTAGCTTTTGCCCGCAATTTCATACGCGCACATCTCGTTTTTTTCCCGTTCCTGTAGGAATTTCGTGAAGTCGTCTCTTAGTGCTCCCCCACACTCCCCAAGGAACCCACATGCCGAATCTTAGCTGGTTTTCTACGACCAGTAGTTTCGGCTGTGCGTTGTTTGTCAGTCACTCAGTCAGTAACGGAAGAATTTTATATATTAGGATTATCTTGCTATACGTGAAAGGAAAATGCCTATGTATGGAAGTTGGACCAAGTGCTGGCCAGAATGAAAGCATAGTGCATTTAGTTGCTTAGTCCAACAATAAAATCAAGAGAAATAAAATGATTTGTTGTGAATTATATAGTGGCAAAAAACGAAGTTTATTTTAACAAATGGACTATTGAAAAATATTGGTAGATATAATATTAATAATTATATTATATATATTATATTATTATATTATTATATTATTATATTATTATTATTATTATATTATATTATTATTAATTAATATTCTATTAAAAAAATATTTTAACATTGATGAATAAATGACGTTAATACAGATATTATTTTTATAATAAATTTTGTATTAATATTGTACTTCTATGTCTAGGGCGAGGAGAGAAACTAAGGTATAACCAAAACTAAAAGAAACCCAGTCTCTCGGGAGAAGTCTTGTTCTTCGTCTCTGGCTTTACTGACGGGACGGATTGAACACTGACAAGGATCAGAGTTCTCTTTTATGAGGCCGGTATGAGTGGAGATCTGCAAATCTCCAATCAGGCCGACTAAAAGGCAAGGAATACGTGGAAGCTCTGTGTTCCATACCGTACTACAATATTCCAGAATACTGCGAATAACGCTGTTGTAAATGAAAAAAGTATGTATGAAATGTTTTTTCTTAGAGTATGTTACTTTTTATGCATTTCTTAGTAATCTGGCCGGAGAGGTCGTTTTATAGTGATTTTTATATTGCAATATGCGGTTAGTTAGTGATATGTATGTGTGCGCGCATGTGTATGTATGTAAGCGCGCGACCGGCCGACCGCCTGCATGTATGTATGTAATAATAAACAGTGTGCTAACAGCTGCCCGCAGTTTCACTTGCCTCCCGCAACATACCCAACAGTGGCGACGAGTTTACCCAAAATGGCGTCGTTTAGTGTATTGTCCACTTTCGATCACGTGGGGTGAACTGATCATCCAACAACTTGATGAGTCTTTCATACGGCACCTATTTCATATAGACCGTCCATACGGCTTTCGCCGGGGACGTTCAACTGGCGATCTTCTTGTGGATATCACGCACTGTTGGGGCGAAGCCATCGAGAGACACGGCGAAGCACTTGCCGTGTCGCTCGATATCTCGAAGGCCTTTGACAGGGTCTGGCACGCAGGTCTACTCAGCAAGCTTTCTGCTTATGGTATTCCAGCTGGTTTGTGTAGCTGGATATCAGACTTCCTAAGTGAACGGTCGATCCGAGTAGTCGTTGACGGCTGCTCGTGGTATAGTACCTTCCGATATTTACCGAAACAGCTGATCCACTATCAATTTGGAATTAAATATTTTTATCATGAATTCTAACCGTCTACTTCACAGGGTTAGGCGACCAAGCCCCTGTGATAGTAAATGCTTCTGGCAGCAAAAAATATGTTCAACAGGCTTTTTACCCAAGCCTGTTTATTTCACGACCTAGGAACTCACTGAGAAATAAAGACCTGAACAGCACCTAGTCAACACTAGCCAAGGCAAGGAAAATTTAAACCCATCTAGATATCAAGATCTGGAATAATCTAGAAGATCTGGATAGGTTGCTTCTAGGCAAACGTGCTCCATCTGCGACCGCATCATCGCTTACCATCAGGTGAGATAGTGGTCAAACGTATGCCTATCTATAGTAAAAAATAGAGGAGCACAACACTTGTCCACCCAACTGGCAAAGAGTCCCGACTTCAAGGAGTACCAAAAAAAAAACTCAGTAGTCCACCGTCACCAGAGGGCATAGAGGTCTTAAACCGATATGGATTACCGGTGATAAAAGAAAGGAAAATCAGCAAACCAACTATAATGATGTATGCGGTCGATGCCGTCAACAAACTCACTGAGCTTCTAGAAACAGCAGCTTAGAATATTAAGTTCACATACAAAATAATTAGCAAAAACCAGCTACGAATTACAAGCGAAGACATCGACACCTATAAGCAATTGATGAGAGTGATCAGAGAGCAAAACCTGATAGGACACACCTTTAACCGAAAAGATGGAAAAAACCTCAGACTAGTAATTAAAACCTGCACCATACAACCCCACATCAAGCTATCAAGGAGGCTTTCCAATGGACCTGAAAAATTACCTACATGCACCTTCTTCATTAATCTGCAAGCGGGACCAAACAACAAAGCAGCAAAACAGGTGAAATTTATCTATCATCAGGTAGTTTCTATAGAGAATCCTAAGAAAAGGACAGCCCCGGTACACTGCCAAATTACTACTGCATGAGACCATATCGCTGTCTAAAATGCGCAGAATTGCACAACACTGCCCAAAGACTGATCTCACTTCCCCAGCCACATGTCCCTTATGCCTAGGTCCACACCCAGCAAATTACAAGGGATATGAGATATATAATGATGGGATGTTAGATAATGCTGAACAAGCGCCGCCCGCCGCCGCCGTCGCCCGCTAATCAACACCTGCTGCGGAAACGTCACACGTAGGTAAGTCGACCCCTAAACGTACCTACGCTGCTATTGTCGCCACCGGCAAATCGGGTGCGTTGCAGCCTGAGCGACAAGCCAAAAAAGGGGAAAAGAAGGGTACTGAACCTGCCCTGACTGCGGCCCGTAGCTCCTTGCCTGGGATGGGGCTAGTTGATGATAGGGCTTCACTAAAGTAGAAAAAAAAGAACAAGAAGAAGCCCTGTTCTCGTAGCCAGTGAGGTACCGCAACAAGTGGTTCCCACATGCTGCCGCGCCCTGCTGTGCCTTCAACGCAGCTGTATATTTCACGTCTGCATCACTCCACAAGGGTTGAGGAAGTCGTGCAGTACTTGAAAGAGAAGACCAAGTGGACTCTGAGGATCAAAAGGTTGGAATCGCGCCACAACATCAACTTTAAGTCGTTAGTGGTTCGAGTTCCAACCCACCATCTACAGATCTTCTTGAAAGAGGACTTTTGGCCGAAAGGTGTCGCATTTCGACGTTTCCGAGGACGGTTACGCGACACCACGCAGCAGAACACAACGCCGACAACATAACGTGTTTAGTTATAGTTTTAATAAGGTTTTATAGTACACCTAAGACTACCTACAGTACTGTATCTCCTTTTTCTGTTTAGAATCCATCCAAAGGTTGTCTTGAAAAGATCGCTTTTAGCGATAAGGCCGCCCTAATGTGTCACTCTATGTACTGGGTTTCATCTATCTTTTCTGTAACTTATATGGTGTACATAATAAAGAGTATTCTATTCTATTCTTATCAATATGTATTAGTTTATTATATTAAAAAAAAAATTGTATACTTTAATTTTGTTTATTTCATCTATGGGCCTCAGTTGCCTGATAATAAAATGATTATTATTATAATTATTATAAAGAAATTCTAGCCAGAAAAAACACGAAAGCCTAACTACACTAAAACCACACAGATCACCAACAGAAATGAAGAGAACAACAAAGAAAAAAACAAAAAAAAGGACAAAAATAAAGAAGCTAACGAACGAACGCAAACAATACGCAGATGTAGTAAAGGCATTACCGCATGAAAGAACCTCAACCCAAACAACACATGAACAAAGCACACAACACACTACCTGTAAACTGGAAGAGAAATTCTTAAAGCAAAGTGACAAGATTGACGTTATCTTACAACAGATGAGCACCCTTTTAGGGCTCATAACTACGCTCGTTAATAAAATCGCAAAATGATCAATACAATCAAAATAGCCGCTTGAGACATCAACGGACTATCTCCCAACAAAAGTGAAGTCCAGACCCTGATTACTCTCCATAGCCTAGATGTTCTACTTACTTCACGTCTTTCGTCAGATATGAGTGAGTGAATCTTATGTTTGGCAAGTGAATGTTTAACAATAACTGGGTAACCAACTAGTATTTTACGAAAACTAAAATAAGCCAAATATTAAGTATCGTCGGTTTTCAATTTACGGAAATATATTTAGGGAAATATATTTACTTCAATGTGAGAAACATGCACAAGCATGCAGCATACAAGCACCTCTTCTGCTCCTCTGCTTAGCGTTTGTGGACTACGAGAAAGCCTTTGATTCGATCGAGACTTGGGCTGTGCTGCAGTCTCTCCAACGGTGCCAGATCGACTATCGGTACATCGAGGTGCTGAAAGGTTTGTACAAAAACGCCACCATGTCAGTCCGACTTCAGGATCAGACCTCGAAACCTATCCTCTTGCAGTGGGGTGTGAGGCAGGGAGATGTCATTTCTCCGAAACTTTTTACAGCCGCAATGGAGGATGTCTTCAAGGTTTTGGACTGGTGAAGGCTAGGCATTAGTGTCAATGGCGAGTACATCAGTCACCTTCGTTTACCGATGATGTAGTTGTCATGGCTGAGACTACGGAGGACCTCAGTACAATGCTCGATGCCCTCAGTAGAGCTTCTGAAAGAGTAGGTCTCAAAATTAACATGGACAAAACCAAGATCATGGTAAATACCCGAGTCACCCGCGTCCGTAGGAGATTACCTAATGTTAGACCCTACACGTGGACCCCGGGTGGTGCTAATCAGGTGACAGTAACTGGTGGTAGGCTTCGGCCGATGGCTTGTGACCACCCACTGGGCAAAGATGTACCGCCAAGCGGCCTAGTCGCCTTCCGGTACGATGCCCAGTGTAGCCAATTCAGAGGAGTTGGGTCGAAATAATTGTTTCAATGCAGGCAGACCAACCAGGCTTGCGCTGACATGGGCGTATCGGGAGACTAGTCGCGGAGGGTAGCGGGATCCGAGGCATGGTGCGCCGCTGGCCGACCGCAGGTAGTTGGGGGCCCAAGTACTGTGCTAGCCACACATGAAAGGTTGCCCCGCCAACTGTCGAAAAATCCCGGAATGCACCATCGTGCTGGTTGGCGACCAGACGAGAGGGCCCGATGGACATTCCCGGGGGGGCTCGGCCGTCCTCGCAGTCTCCAGGCTAGTCCCCCAATGATGCCGTCCTGCCAGAGCGTGCCTGAAGGTTAGCAGCATGGAACCTCATTTCACTTCCGCCTCCTCTCCTTCCTTCACTCAAATAACAAAATGAACAGAAAAAATAAGAGAAAAGCTGTACAGCGGCAGCACTCCCCTCTCGCACAAAGTGCACCTCTCCAACATACGAGTTCTGCACTCAAATCTCGCCGCAGTCCATCACCACCTCGAGATGGAGAAACCAGCGCTCTTCTGTCGGAGACGCAGATCGGATGTCCGTCAGACGTGTCATATCTGTCATACCCAGGGTTTACCCTGGAGCACCACTTTAGACCACGCGCGGGCGTATGTGTGTACGCCCGGGACGACATCTGCTATCGGCGTCTCCAAACCTTGAAGACTCCAAGTTCTCAACGCTGTGGGTTATAGTGGACACAGGCCTGGACAAAATTGTTTACGCCTGTGTCTACCGTTCGCACAGCGGTGATTTGGAGACAACTGGGCTCACACTGCACCTGAGTAAGGCGGCGGATGCGGCTCAGCAGCGGTACCCTTGGACAATCTGCCCAATTGGTGTTACTGGGGGACTTCAATGCCCACCATCAGGAGTGGCTCTTCCCATACCAGAGCACAGACCATGCTGGACGAGAGACGCGAAAGCTAGTGCTAGCGTTAAATCTTACCCAGCTGGTCCAGGGAGCAACGAGGGTGCCGGATGTTGATTCGCACACTGCCAATTGCTTGGACCTTTTGCTGACAACTGATCCAGACCGCTACTCGGTGTCGATTTCTTCACCACTGGGTAGTTCTGACCACTGTCTGGTAAAGTCTGTGTCCGTCTACACCCAGCCCGATCCTAGCCCAAGAAGCACCCGGCGGGTGCAGTGAACACAGGTCAGCAGATTGGGATGTCATGCGATCATTCTTCGCATGTTACCCTTGGCAGCCTACTTGCTTTTCTTCGACTGATGCTTTGTCGTGCGCGGACGCCGTGACGGATGTGTTGCGGAGGGGAATGGAGTACTACATTCCGTTCACTGACGTAACAATGTCTGGCGAAGCTCGTCCATGATTTGGTGCCGAGTGCCATCGCGCTGATGCGCTTAAGCACGTGGCGTACCTAGCATGGGTCGACCCTCGTACGCGCAAAGCAAATGATGTGAGTCAGAAGAAGAGAGCCTTCAACAGGGCTGCTAAGTCCTGCAAGAAGGCGTTGCGAAGGGCTCGATTTGACCACATTAGCCGAATAAGGAACAAACTTTCTTCACACCCAGCAGGTAGTAAGGCTTTTTGGTCCCTGGCTAAGTCTGTCGAATCGAACTTCTGCCACCCCTCACTACCACCACTGCTGAGACCCGACGGGACGCTGGCCCACTCCGCTGAGGAGAAAGCGAACTTGTTTGCTTCTTTGTTTGCGGAATCTTCACGTCTGGATCCTGGTGGCGCGGAGCCCCCTGCTTCTCCTGCTGGATGCGGGTCGAGTATGTCGAACATTCGCATTCATCAGAGGGACGTCCGTAGGGTACTGCGTAACCTATACGTGAACAAAGCTAGTGGCCCGGACGGGTTACCGGCAGTTGTGCTGAAGACTTGTGCGCCTGAGTTGTCTCCGATCTTGACAAGCCAATTTCGCCTTTCGTTTGAGACTGGAAAAATGCCAAAGGCTTGGAAGCAAGCTAACGTGCAGCCCGTGCCCAAGAAAGGTAGTCCAGCTGACCCGTAGAATTATAGACCTATCTCAGTAACGTCCATACTCTGTCCGTACAGAGTACCCTCAATTTTGGCCCTTTTATAGAGGCAAAAGCTCAAGTGGCTGCAAAGAAGTTGGGGATCTTAGCAAAAGGTGAGACGGTACTTTACGCCGCAACAGCTGCTCAAACTCTATCAAGCGCAAGTTCGATCATGTATGGAGTACTGCTCTCATCTTTGGGACGGATCTGCCAGATACCAGCTTGATGCCCTTGAGTCAATTGAGAAACGAGCCAAGAGGATTATCGGCGATGATAGGCTCGTCGCGACGAAGTTCCAAAGTCTTGAGCATCGACGACGAGTTGCTAGCCTGTCGGTTTTCTACCGGTTACATTTTGGGGAATGTGCGACGGAATTGCATAATTTGATTCCGCCAAGCCCGTTCCATCATCGGACCACAAGACGAATGGCGATGCGTCACCGGTACATGGTGGACATCCCACCCACGTGCACAAAACGTTTTGGGAACACATTCATAGTGCGTGCAGCTAAGGAGTGGAATTCCCTGCCGGAGTCTGTGTTTCCTGATAGCTATAACCTGGGAGAATTTAAGTCAAGAGTGAATAGGTTACTTCTAGGCAAGCGTGCTCCATCTTCGACCATATCATCGCTTACCATGAGGTGAGATAGTGGTCAAACGCGAGCCTATAAATAGTAAAAAAAAAGTAGCACCCACTCCCATCAAGATCGGAAACTCTACACTCGAAGTGGTAGACGTCTACCTAGGAGATACGGTCCAGTTAGGTAGGGCCAACTTCGAGAAAGAGGTCAACCGTCGAATCCGACTCGGCTGGGCAGCGTTCGGGAAGTTGCGCGGTATCTTCTCGTCCCACATACCACAGTGTCTCAAGACGAAAGTCTATGATCACTGCGTGTTGCCAGAGATGACATACGGGACTGAAACGTGGTCGCTTACAATGGGCCTCATCAGAAGGCTCAAAGTCACTCAAAGGGCAATGGAGAGGGCAAAGCTTGGAGTTTCCTTGCGTGATCGAATCAGGAATGTTGGTATCCGCAAGAGAATCAAGGTTGCCGACATAGCCCGAAGGATCGCCAAACTAAAGTGGCAATGGGCAGGGCACATTGCTCGGAGAACAAATGGTCGATGGGGCCGAAAAGTTCTGGAGTGGCGATGCATACCGGAAGACGCAACGTTGGAAGGCCTCCCACTTGTTGGACCGATGACCTAGTGAAGGTCGCGGGTAGTCGATGGATGCGAGACGCACAGGACCGGTCGTTGTGGCGACGCTTGGGGGAGGCCTATGTCCAGCAGTGGACGTCTTTCGGCTGATGATAAAATGTTTACTGTTTAAAGATTGTTTGACTAAAGACCAAATGCCTTAATGACATTATCCTTGGTAATATTCTGCCGAGTCAAATGAAAATGTGCGTCCTAGAATCTTTCCAAATGTTGCATATGTATGTGTGGTATAAAAAAGGTTGCTTATATTTGTTTGGATAATGAAATTTTAACAAAATTCTTTTGGCAAAACGGCAGGATCCCCGGTTTTTACTAGAACTTCTAATTTCAATAATAAGTCGATGAAAAAAAAAACTGGCATGTTTTTTTTTTCATCGATTCTTCTCTTTTGAAGAAGAGATTGAGCGTTACAAAAAAATCAGTAAATTATTTTATTTAATCTACGGATTAAATCCTCCGGATTAAAATCCTTAAAAAACGGAAGTTGTACGCAACTTCCGTTTTTTAAGGATTTTTTATTTTATTTTGTACTTCAAGCTAAAAATGAGTTCTTTCTTTTCACATGCATAAAAACAATTAAATATTTAAAATTATTGTCTACATACAGGGTGACCAGCACATTGACGTTTAAAAATAAAATTTAGGTCCTTCTTATCGTGGGGTATCCGAATCACCCCCATGCGCAACTGGGTTTATGTATATGTTACCAGTAATCTGTATAATTCAGGTATTCTATAGAATACCTAGGTAATGTATAATATACCTGGGGCGTCCAGGCAATGTATGAAATATAATGAATATTATTGTCGATTACATACTTTGCCTAGGTAATGTATACAATTCCTAGGGATTGTATAAATTACCTGCTGGTCCACCGGCAATGTGTAAAATAAATATTTTTTGCCTGTATTAATCAATAAACGAGTATATGTCACAACCCACTAGCTTCATCAGCCGTTTAATTAGCGGCCTAAGTGACATGCCCAACATTTAATTGAACAGCAAGGCAAATGAATTGATTCGATATCGTTTAATAACTTACTTAGTCAAGTCATTTGGGAACTTAGGACACGGGGAATTTGAGGGCACTTCGACACAGATAGGCTAGGATAGAATGCGTTCCCGTTAAAAAAAAGGATCGAATGAGATGGCGGGAGCTAATGTGAGCGAGCGAAATAAGCTTCCGTCATCATTCGTGTAAGGTTCCGAGGTTGCAGAATTTGTATGAAAGAGTCATCGCGGCCCTGGAACGCAAAGGGCATTAGGAGAAACACGGATGGGTTTTTGTCAGTAAAAGTCTAACACTCCCTTCTGCTTTACCCAGAGCGGGAGGAGTCATTTAATGATTTCCCATCCTTAAAAAAAAACATTCATGTAAGGTTACCTTAAACCCTGCAGACAGAAACCGGTGCCCCCCGGTGAAAAAAACCAAATTTCCATTCGTTTTTTTTTTTGCAGGAAAGCGCTCTGACTCTACCAAACCCTTGACTTCGATTGCAAAAACAGTTTTTTTTTTAAATGGCTTATATCTCGAAAACGGTGTCCTATTGCAAAATTAATGAAAAATTTGCCCCCTTGAGAACGCACTGCCGCGTGATTCTCAACATGCAGGTAATAATCAATAATGAAAAATTTCAAATTCTGCGCCCTAATTTGTCGTATCTAATTTTTTCTAGCATTCGGTAAAAACCACTCCTGTGAACGCATGTATTGAAATGCTACTGCCACTAAACCTTATTTGGTTTTTTGTCGTGTGACCGAATCTGGAGGCTACTCACTAAGCCCGAAGTCCATAGTTTCGGTCTTAGTTGCGGGCATATTCTACTCCGTATCACCACCACGTAACGGACTTACGATCAGTTCCGAACCCGAACTAAGAATGAATGACAATACACACAACTGTCACATCAGTGGTTAGGTGATACGCACAATCGGATCTTAAGTTTAGCCCTTTTCGGTTATTAGTCGGATCTTAAAACTGAATGCACGTGTGAACCCATTGATATAAATTGTATAGTGACTAAACCGTATCCTGTAAAAATCAGATCCGGCTAAGAAATTTATGTCGTCGTGTGAACGTAGCGTTACTGCCGCCCAACACGGCAAACTACGCAAAGTATAAAATGAATAATATTTCAAACATTACCGGAATGTTTTAGGTATGCTATAGAATACCGGATAATACAGATTGCCGGTAACATATATATTTTATTAAATTATAAGACCATGGTTCGTCCAAGTTTGAGACACATTTTCCAACAACAATGGAAGTTCATTTTCCAAGAAGTTTCTGTAGGTTTTTCCATTAAGTCTGGACGGCAGTTCAAACGGACCAATTAGTTCGTATTGAGGATGACGTTGAAGTTCTCAATTCATGTGGATTTTCAATCGCCCACATCTAGTAATTATGGTAAAATAGCTAAAAAAATGGTTTTTAATTTTAAGAATTTTCCACCTCGCCGTTTTTCGAGGCCAATTTCAGCAAAAGTAGCCTTATATAAAAGTACTATTTTTAATGATTATGACAGCTGAAAGGTTGGTGCATTCTCGAGACCTACTTAAGAACCATGAAATCACTATTCATTTTTATTTAAAGTGTTGAAAATTTAGGTCATAATTTACTGAACGCAAATTTTTCAATTTAGACCAACATTTTCACAACTTTCAACACAGTAACGAAGCTGATAATTTATGTATAGAAGTACAACTCATGAAAATTCGGTTGTAATAAAGAAATCTCGACAAAATCATCTATTTTTGTTTTAGATTTTTTTTTAAGTTGGTCTGGTCGATAATTCTCAAAAATTCTGAAAAAAATCCATAACTCAAAATCTATTAAAAGACGCAAAACTTACTTGGGGGTGATTCGGATACCGCACGATACGAGGGACCTAAATTGTATTTTTAGATGTCAATGTTCTGGCCTTCCTGTATAGTACCACTGCAATGACGTGATGTGGGACTTCTTTATAAAAATAACGTGATTTTTTTTTTTGTTATTATGTTGAATCCGAAAAAAACTGAGCACAAAAGATGTTTCTTTTGTGATTTTTTTTTTGTTATTATGTTGAATCCGAAAAAAACTGAGCACAAAAGATAATAATAATAATAATAATAATATTTCACAACTATCACACAACGCCATCTAGTCCCAAGCTAAGCAGAGCTTGTGTTATGGGTACTAGACAACTGATAAACATACTTATATATTTCTAAATACATAAATATTATAGATAAATTACACCCAGACACAGAACAAATGATCGTGCTCATCACACAAACATTTGTCCTGGGTGGGAATCGAACCCACGACCTCCGGCATAGCAGTCAGGGTCACTAACCACTAGACCAACAAGCCAGATGTTTCTTTTTTTAAATTAATCGTAAATCAATTAATGAAAAATAGACTATGAATAGAAGTTCGACATTTTTGCCCATGGGAAATCTCATCGGACTCAAGGCTTATTTGACTATGTCTTACTTTTGATTTTCCTTTGTATCTTAGACCGTTATCGCACCCTTGCGCATTCGAGTCAGGCGCACTTATCGTCACTCCTGTATCGTCCAAATTTCCTTTTAAGTTAGTACAAATCATATATTTGTCTATGACATAATTCATTCCTCTAAATTCATCATAGGATTGTTTACAGCTTTCTTTATCCATTATCATTGTAGGGGCGTAGTTCAACTTTTTCTGATTGTAGTCTTGAAGATCCATTTCCTAAAAATAAAAGAGTAAATGATGTGGCATTAAAAGCTTGCCACATGGCGCTATTATGGCACATACAATTCTAGAAAATCTGATAATATATTTAGTTAGCTGGATCTGGTAAGACCAGAAGTAGACTCTAATGAGGCTAGGGTAGGCAAGTCAAACGGAGATGAATTTTAAAAACAGGCTGATATGTATGAAGACGTAATTTCACGTGATCGTTTTTAAACAATTTCAGATCGAATGCATTGCTAAAATACTATTAAGTTTAAATGAAATTGTATAATAATTTAGATCACATTAAACTCCATTTCGTAAAAAATAAAGAACTTCTACCACGTGTCTAATCTCAAAGGAGATCAGCAGGAGATATTAGTGTGCAAATGTATGCGTAAACACAAGTCAATCTCTACACGATCAGAGAGAGATCAGGCGCAAGACTTTATGTGCTTTCCCATTTCTGACATTCCTCAGTAGCAACCCGGAGTCTGAATTTATTCGTGGTAAATTGCAATTGGCTCGCTACTTACTTACATGGGACTTATTTAACTGATAAAATGTACATCTTTGCCTAATGCTGCCACTGTGAGGTGTCTGAGGTGAGTGTTATACACGGTGCCATTTTTGTCGTCTTACAGACGTGGCCCACTTAATGTACCCGACATAAAATACCTCTAGGCGCGATTTATTATTTACTTTACCTCTCGATATTTTAGTGGATGACCCCATCCTAACACGATTGTATCGATTCCTGGCATCTGGTATTTCGTATCATAGTTGATAGTTATTTTAGTAGGCGTATAAGAGCAAACGGATTTATAAGTTGTGTCTTCAAAATTGTAAGGTGATTCCACTTTTACCACGGCTATGTCTATAAATGTCCATTTCGTTTGATCGTCATAGCTCAGTTGATAATCTGAAAACATAGAGATGATTCACAAACCATTTTTTAGATAAAAATGGAGGAGAAATTAGGAGAAAAGGAGAAAGCCTTACTATAGGAAGTTATTAAATAAAGAGTAACATAAAAGTCACGCGCCTAACTGTTATATTCCACGCTCCACGACTTCAGATGAAACGCGGGCGGTGAGACTTAGGGTCATAATTCGAGGTTTGGCTCTCGCCTGTTTCATCCTCCAATATTGGGCCGATTTAAAAGATATTTCATAAGAAGGATATATACTGTGCCGCTATGTTTTCTTCTTGATGATATATTATCGGTAAAAGCACTAGAAATGCTCAAACTTGTCTATTTATACCACTGTCAACAGAGCCCTAGTGTACACAGAAAACTATTAATGAAAAAAGACATAGGGACACAGTATGTACCTTGTTTATTCAGCTTAAGAAAAATCTTTAAAATCGGTCCAGGAGGAGGAAACAGGCGAGAACCAAACCTTGAACTATAGTTTTTTACTCACAAAATCTCTCCGCCCGCATTTCCTGCAAAACCAGTGATTCTTAACCTTTTAGTAATAAGGGAGACCATTTGACAAAATTTCCATCTTCCCATGGACCACCAACTTCTCGGAGTTAGTGGACAGTAGGTAGTTTTTTTTTTAACTGAATAATCTTGACTAACATGTGAATCCAGTTCATTGCTGCTCAAGGCCAAACGCATGCCAATACTAACATCCATCCGGTTTTGGTGCTGGTCTATAAAATTTTCAGAAGCGCCGAGAACCTCTTCTGGCACAAATACGACGATGAAACAACGTTATGTAGAGAGTAGCACTATTTTGGTAGAATGTAGCACTATTTAGGTAGAGTGTAGCACTATTTAGGTAGAATGTAGCACTATTTAGGTAGAGTGTAGCACTATTTAGGTAGAGTGTAGCACTATTTAGGTAGAATGTAGCACTATTTAGGTAGAATGTAGCACTATTTAGGTAGAGTGTAGCACTATTTCGGTAGAATGTAGCACTATTTAGGTAGAGTGTAGCACTATTTAGGTAGAATGTAGCACTATTTAGGTAGAGTGTAGCACTATTTAGGTAGAATGTAGCACTATTTAGGTAGAGTGTAGCACTATTTAGGTAGAATGTAGCACTATTTAGGTAGAGTGTAGCACTATTTAGGTAGAATGTAGCACTATTTAGGTAGAGTGTAGCACTATTTAGGTAGAGTGTAGCACTATTTAGGTAGAGTGTAGCACTGTTTAGGTAGAGTGTAGCACTATTTAGGTAGAGTGTAGCACTATTTAGGTAGAGTGTAGCACTATTTAGGTAGAGTGTAGCACTATTTAGGTAGAGTGTAGCACTATTTAGGTAGAGTGTAGCACTATTTAGGTAGAGTGTAGCACTATTTAGGTAGAATGTAGCACTATTTAGGTAGAGTGTAGCACTATTTCGAAACTTTGGAAGAAACATTGTTATTTTTCTCCAAAAAATGTTGTTTTCTAATTCATTTCCTGTCTCAAAAACATCTTCCGAGTTGGTATTCTGTACAATCACTTCTTTTTTTCGAATCCTTGCATTGAAATTCTTCGGCTTTGCAAAAATATTGCATCATAGAATGGCTTCGCGGACCACTTCAGGTTCTGTCAGAAACCACCAGTGATCCGCGCACCACCGGTTAAGAACCACTATCTTAAACCAACGCATTCCGATCCGCTCTGAAGACTATAGGCCGGTCACCGTAGACAGATTAAACGCGTCAGGTCGCAGTAAATTGCATTGTCCTGATTTTTTGGGTGGTTGTTAAGATAGATGCCACCCATTTTTGCAATCTCGAAAGACCTGTGCTAACTGCGTGGTGCTCAGAAAACTTCAAATTTTCGGTCTTTTTTAAGATTTAGGCTTAATTCGTCTAAACGGTTCGTTCTACGGAGAAAGTTAATCAGATTACTTTGAAAGTAGATAAAATTTGCTATAATTTGAGCGTAACGGTTACTCTATAGATTTAATAAGTATTGCGGTACAGTATTTCAAACATAGCTATTTTTAACCAACTTTAAAAAAACGTAGGAGGTTCTCAATCGGATTGTATTTTTTTGTTATGTTTGTTACCTCATAAATCCTTAATTTATGAACCGATTTGAAAAATTCCTATTTTATGTGAAAGAATATACTTCCCGACTGGTTCCATTTCATCAAAATCGGTTCAGTTGTTTGACTTTTATAACAAAATAGCTGGAAATCGTTTACTTAGATGACTGATGAATTTCGTTTACTTGGATGACAAACCAAGTAGTTGTTTGTCATCCAAGTAAACGAAATTGCGTATTTTGCTTTCCTGTGACTTTCCAGTGGTGTAGTTGGGTGTGGGCTACCACTAAAAAGTAAAAAAGTACAATGTGGGTTGTATTTTTAACCGACTTGAAAAACAGGAGGAGGTTCTTTTTGTAAAAAAGATTTTTATTCCAAAAAGTTCGAAATTGTAGTTTTAACTTTTAAGTCGAGATAGGCACTATCGTCACACTACCATATTTTTTGCATAAAACTTCTAAGAACACTTCAATGACTATAGGACGACGTATAAATTACTCGTGTAAAATTTACCGTTGTGAAATTATGGATATTTCTTTGGTCTCGCAGAGTGAATCAATATTTTTTTGGAATATTATACCACACATGGCGATGCAACTCTTGAATCACGAGAGATATGTTTTTTTTGGTGACGTCGATCGGCTCATCTCTATTTTAGTATTCACATTAAAAGACTCAATCTACAAGAAAAGTCGTAAAGCAGGTGTTTTTTTTTCTTTTCCAGAAAATTAACCATTGCGGCCGTTCGCAGTATACAGACGTGCTCATGTGACAGTATGTCACTCCTAATAATACAAAATATTTATTTTATTTCGAAACGTTTCACATGTTGTGCGACACTTAGAAAAATCATAAATTGTACTTTTAATGGTAAGGGCCAACCTGTCACTTTTACTATTCCGAGAATTACAAAATATGTTATCAGCTTTTAAATTGCGTAGCTATTGGAGAGGCACTCAATATTTAATTTAGGGTACGCACACATGTGCTTGTAGAATGCAATATTTTACGTTAGTTGAAAAGCGACCTTTTTCTACGATTTCTTAGAGTCGATATTGGAATAGCCACGAGCACGTCGCATTTATCAAAAACGTCGGGGTACCTGCCTATGACCCTTACGAGAATGAAGATACAAGAAAAACAAAAGTGTTTTGGAAGTTTCTAGAAAGAAGCCAAGAGTGCTGCTGAATCTTGGGACAACGATTTGGAAAAGGCCCCGGATTCAAGCTTTAGTCACGCTAGTAAACAGACGTCTGTTTTAGGTTAACGGGAGTTAGGGTTGGTTAGGTCGGAGGCGATGTCTCTGTATAGGCTAAGGGACTCATTGAATGCCAAATGGCGAGTTGTGTTGTTGTAACTCATAGTTTAGCCAGTATCATTTATTAAGTTAAATCTCAGTTAGATTAATTTAGTTTTAATATATGTGGTGTGTGTGTTGGTGAACTAATCGGTGAGTGCTGTGTGTCTTATCCTACCTTATTACCCTCTCTGACCTAAACGAAATAACTGATATATGTGTTTGGTTCTAGGGATTCGGAGAAAGCCTTCCTATAGAGTGTGCTTTAGACATAGCAACAGACTGTATACAACAATGACTCTAAACTGACTTTAGACAAACCTTACCAAGACACTGCACTAAGATACTGCTTATGGAAGGCTGAACCGAATAATACTCGCCACAAGTTAGGGCCTGTTTGAACTATAATGTTTCTTTGCAATGTCTAAGGTTATGTCATATCAACCAAACATTAGTAGAGATTGCCTCTCCCTATGGACTGACTGAGTGCAGGATACTTTGCACTGTTCTTGATATTTGCACACTTCCATTGGGGTAGGTTTCACCAATTATGGGTTCAAGTGAATTGATAGCCCTCCTAATGGACGATAGGAATTGTATCTCGCTAAATCACAACCGGCCCCCGAGGCCTCTCACTGATATAAAAAAATATAATATTTAGCGAAATACTTATTTTAGGAAGCCTAGATGAAACGCTCGTTGTCAGACGTGGCGGCGGTTGCTGCAGTACTCTAGAGTTTCCCCGAAATGGGTAGATTATGGAAGTGTGAAGAGACGAACCCAAAATCCGCTTCCGCAGATAACAAGAGTCGGTGCAAAGAGTTATGCAAACGACTGACAATACGGTACGCTTGTTATGTTTCGCGTCAGTAATGGGTTGATAGGCCGATGTAAAGGAATAACTTATATAGCGCGCGTCCAGTATTTCTGGAAACATGTCTCGCTCAATGGCAGAGGCACTTCGCAGTCCTCTGCCTTAGGATTGTGTAAGACATGCTTGAGTGTAGGGAACGTGTACTGTTGTGACCGCAGCGGGTTCTCTCTAGGCCTATGCACGTTAGGATTGACGGCACACGTACGATGTACAAGCAGTTGTAAGACGGCTGTACATCACTGGGGTGGGTCTCTAGTTTATTGTAAAGAAATCGCGCATTGGTATTACCTTTCTCCACACAAGCGTTACGTACATTTTCCCTTTTGCAGTCCTCTTGTCTTCTTAGCTTCATATATTGTAATCTCGTTATTGTTCCATAATTATTTATTGTTTTACGTATGTATACTAACCGTGAATTCCCAATATTGACTTCACCTTGCATCCCCTCCTTGTCCCGCAGCCTCAAAGGTCGGAAGAGCCCTAAGGGACCACGCGGCTGGTGGAGCGTGGTCCTCCTGCCTGCCGGCAGGACCTACCTTAACAATTTAATTGATTAATTTTAGGAAAAACGAAAATTTTATCTGCCTAAGGTAACTTAGGAACAGTCACACTCGTTAGCAGTATTTATTTTACGCAATAATAGTGACCTTTTTTAGTAGTTTGCTTAGTGTGCAGTTTATCAAATAATGGAAACAAGGAAATACTGAAATGGATAACAGCCCCTGTGGTCGAGTGCAACCCGGATTGGGGTCGCCAGCGAAAAGTCGTCAGTCTAACTTCACAATAGAAGTTGCATCCATGCCTGACATCCAAAAAATGAGATTTGTTCTATTGCCACGGATGGCAAACTCAACTCGGAGCAGAAATTGAAGATTTAAGTAGAATCGGACACCTCTCAAATGGCTGTTCCTTATCAGGATCTGAGGCAGAAAGCCCATCAAGCCCTGGACATCCTGGACATAATCGATGCCCTGAAAGAAAAACGCAACCTCTCAGAAATTTTGGACCTTAAACAGACAGTCAAGGACTCTGGTACTGTGGGAAATGCTTCATTTAATGATATGGTGAAGAAGGGATCCAGTGAATTCGTTCGACCAAATAATCTAAGTTCTATAGCAGTTATCCCAACAATACATTGAAGTCGAGTGAGGAGACAAAAGACTTTGTGAAAAACATCATACGCCCTGAAGAAATGAAGCTTCATGTACGTAGTGTGCGGAAAACAAAAATGGAGGTGTTATTATCAGTACCGAGACCAAAGCAGGATGCTGAAAAACTCAAGCACGCAGTCCGGATGTCTTCATCAGGACTCACCGTCGACGAGCCCAACAAGCGCAAACCACGGATCACGGTTGTTGGAGTGTCGACTTCTTTGGCTGGTACTGACGTCTTCAGGTTCATGTACGAGCAGAGCATCGCCGATAAGTTTCCAGGAATGTCACTGGAAACCTTCTAGGCTGAAGTGAAATTTAGCCACAAATCCGGGAAGAAAGATGCATCTACCTGTAACTTTGTTACTGAAGTTCCAGCCAAGATACGTAGAGCCTTAATATCGCAAGCCAAGCTTTTTGTATCAGTGCGCGAGGAAAGCGAACACTCCTTAATGTGCAACGTGCTCGCGGTTTAAAAAGCCCAAAAACCATAAAACGGGAGATGTTGAGTGCCCTGCCCTGTTGTGTGCTGCTGCTATATTAGCTGAGTATAGGTACATTAACTCCATTGACTACGAAGGCGAGTGAGTTGGACTTCTGCGTTGAACTTCTGCGTTGAATGCATGTTGCTGACACATCAATATCAGACCACTACGCTGACATATATACTATAGATTTATTTTAATGCCTAAGTACATTAGTAGCTAGGTGAAAATATCGATTATAAGCGATAGCGCCTCGAATGTGTGTTTGCAACCTAGTTTATAATTCTGCTGACGCATTTGCTTTATTGTAAAAATTATGTGCTTAGTTATAAGTTATTAGAGATTAAGTTAGATACTAAACAAAAATAAAACACTGTCCTACACATAGCATATTGTTGGAGCTACTGCAGCCTGTGATACAAGATTTTATCCTTGTACCTACAGGCATCTTACATTAAAATACCTATATTGTTAATTTTAGGCAGATTAATAGTGTATATTGCCTTTTGAGATTCTGAATAAAGATTTATTATTATTATTATAACTAGATCAAAAATAAATTTCTTAGTCCTAAATGACTTTCTTGATACTAAAAATGTAAAGTATTAGTAGATTTTGTTAGGGGATTATAGCTGTAAGGGCGCTAAAAATCCTTAACTTCGGTACTCAAAATCACCTAAGTTATATTAACTCCTACATAAATATTAAGACCTACAATAGTCAATGAGGATACGCATGTTGGCTCTGTGAGTCGCCTAGCACTCACGGGATTCAGATGAAACTGATGTCGACTACCCGGATATCATTTTTCAATAAAATGAATAAAAATTATATAAGTAGATGTTGGGCGACCTATTGTGCTAACAGTACCTACATATTAATATTACGGTACTACAGAGTTCTTGAATTTGTGTCTATCTTTCTTTTCCAACCTAATAATAACTATAATATTATATTATGTAACTATACACTAGATTAAGATACTATTTACACGAGATTAAGTTGTATCGATATTGTCTTTTAACAGCTAGCTTTTTGTATAATAATCTGTGGATAACGTCGTTAGCAGTGTATGAGCTACTCCTATTGACTGATTGTTGAGATTTTTGTATTATATACTGCTGTTTGTTGTCCTTAATAAAATAAAAAAACTCCGAATATACTGACGATTATGGGTCTACTCACATTTATTCAGCTCCATTCGCGTTTTGGTGAACAATTCTGTTCACACTTATACAGTTCTGCTTCTATCAGCCGCGTACAGCGTCGTAAGAATGAGAAAGGCGCTGAATACGCTGCGAAGACGGTAAGATATCCGTGACTACCGCAGGACCACCGACGCCAATCGCTTCCATATTTGGTAAATAATTAATACTCAATTGGTACTTATTAGTACTCGAACAAAAAAATTGGTACCTTCGTAGTTTTTGAGATAATCGACTTTGAAGGTGGTCTGGCGGTAGTCACGCTCTTTACTCATTTAGTATTGTGCTTTTAAAATGGACATTTCTATGTGCGATATTTTTATGGTTTGGCTTCTTGCAGAAGAAATAGATAAAATTACACGTAAAAAATTAAAATACAATCAATAGTGGGTCGACCCAGTACAGGTACAATCCAAGAGCTATATATCGAAGGATTGAGAATTTATGTCTCTCTGATAATTCTACGGATTTTAGACCGATAAAACTAGAAATAATAATGGAAATATTTTTTCTTGGCAATTTGTTCGAAGAGATAACCCTTCGATCTAGCTCTTGGACTATACCTACCATAAAAATTGAACTCATTATATCTTCTAAACTAAGACAAAACTAAATCTGTGACTTGGCGAAAACTTGCGACTTATTTGGATGAGAAAACACATCTTCGCTAGGTGCCCTAGCTTTTGAGATTCAAATGGATCAAGCTGGGGTAGGCGAACCCCAGATCAGCCACCTATAAACCCTTATAACTTTTGAACCAGTGACCGACTAATTCTAATATTTGGCGACTAATTAGCGACATTTCTTTATGTTATCAAAATTAAAATCCCTGATGGTGGCCATGTCAGTGTCAGTCACACAAGGAGTCGAGAACCATCCGTGTACAGCGCTGTTCCGCCGCGAACGACGCTGAATGCGGCGGAACAGCGCCGAACGCGGCGGAACAGCGCTGAACTCTATATATTATAGCGCTCGCATGATAATAACACATTTGTCCTCATTTTATACTTGTTTGCCGCGAAAAAATAGACGCGGCAAGCTGAATGGATGCGTACGCATCTCCATACAAAATCTTTGTCTTCTATGGGCATAAGCTGAATAGAGCTGAAAAAGTGTGAGTACTCTCTATAAAGTCTAGTCACTACCAAAGGTTATTTTTGGGAAGCTCTTATTAGTGGTGTAACTTATGGTTAGTACCTGAACAAAAATATTAACTTTGGTGTCTATGTTTTTTACATTTTAAGGTCATTATCTCCAAACGGGCCTAAAATTAGAAATAGTTATGTTTATAGCAAAAGTTCTTGTTTACCTTTTGACTGCGCGGCTACAAATCGATAAAATAATACCTACAATGAATAAGGAGGAGCAATCGTTGTATCGATTATGTTGACGAAAATAGAGTTAAAAAATCATGCATGTTCTCTGTTGCAGAAATACGACACGAGCGGTAGGGGCACGGAAATATGTGTCGCATAAATGCGACACAAGCGGTCACAGGGTTAATAGCTGTATCCAACGATGACTATAACATAGCTATGAGGCGCTAAAAATCCGTAACACCAATATTCAAAATTATTTGTCCCTTCAGGTTTAATTTTTATTCATTAATTTGAATTCATAATGAACAAAAGTCGAATAAGCCTCAAAAGATCATCTATAAAAGCGCTTTCCAATAGTAAATGTCTTAAGGATATTGAACGTTCGAGTATTTTCCCATAGTTGGATAACCATTCTCTTTGATTATTGAAACAACTATGTAATTAACATTATGCCGTGCACTTCTTTTGCGGAAGTCAGCTGAGGTCTCGTCATCACAATCATAACGTAACATAAACCAAAACCATACTACTAAAATATGTGTAATATACATTAAGATAGATTTAATATGATTTTTAAATTGTACTCAATTTCATTTAATATGATAAGAAACATTTTCCACTGAGCTATCTTACATATCCTTTTCGTCCAGCAATTCATAGGGCTCCATTTTACAAACTACGATTTCCATTTTTTGTGAAAAATGGTTTTTGTTTGATGTCCTATATCACGTGTTTACACTCTAATTGTAGCAAATTTTGTGTACTTGTTATAAGTCTACTAATTGACTTTTTACCGAGAATTCACCGTTTCGAAGATATAAGCCAAAGTCTGAAAAATTTGCGAAAATTCTGAAGTTTTCCAGAACCAACCACGCAGTTAGCACAAATCTTTCGAGATTGAAAAATTGAGTGTACACTACTGGCACCTACCATAATAATATCCCAAAAAATCAGGACAATGCAATTTACTGCGACCTAAAATGTCTTATATGACTGGCCTACTAGGAGAAAGAGGGAATGCCGTAGTTTTCTGGCGTAGGTCAATGGTTAACGTCAATAATGTCAATAATGAGAAATACTCTTGACTAGAAATTTGGATGTTATGAACGAAAATGCAAAACTTGACATGGGACGAGTTAGTGCCCATTCCCACTTAAACGGGCTGTCTGTTTTCCCGGACCGTCTAAAAAGACGGATACGCCAGTGTCAGTACAATTTATATGGGAACGGGCCCTTCGTCGGACCACTTAGAGCCGGCGTGCCACTCAGACGGACCATCTGTTTAAATGGAAGACGGCAGCCGGACGGGCGTGTTGACTCTAGACGGACCGTCTAAAATGAAAGACGGCGGCCAACGATTGGCAGATTCGTTCACACTATATCCGATTCGGGCATTTAGACGATTTTTTGCAAAGCCAAAATGTCAACCTAAAAACCTAAACCCGTCCTCTTTCTCGAAATATAAACAGTGTCATATAAATTATACTGCCACTGGCATATCCGTCCGTTTAGGCAGACCAGAAACCTGACGGTCCATCAGAATGGAAACGGGCACTTACGCCCGATGTCTGTCAGTCATTTAAAAATAAAACATACGGGGCAGTCTTTGTGGACTGCCGATAGAAGTGAAAACTAAGTAACTTGTGAATTGTATCGAGCTCATGGAAAGCGTTTGGTGACGATGACACGAGTGCCATGATTTTTTTTCACCCAAAAAGTGCGAAAGCGTTCGGTGACGATGACGCGAGTTCCATGATTTTTGTTCACCCAAAAAGTGCTCAACGCGCCTAAGGAGTTTTCACTACAAAAACTCTTAGTCCGGTCAATCTAGACTAAAAAATCAGAGTGAAAGTGCATAAAATCACAACAAGCTGAAAATCAGTAAAATTGTTCAAAGCATAATTATAAATAAATTTTTTAAGTTCCCCGTCTTTCCCGTATATGGATTTCTTTAACATCAAAAAGGATTTTTAAAAATGGGGAATGGAAGTTTGTACGGAAGTTATAATGAATGGCAACCCATTGGACAGAAGACGGCTTGCAATAAAAAATGAAGTAGTTTCTTAAATTAACTTGAATAGGGATGTTTCCTGGATAAAAAAAAAAAACATTGCATTAAGTCTTGTCAGTTAGATTATCAAAAAATATTGGATGCGTATTTTTCCTCCATCAAATCAATATAAATAATTCATACTAAACGCATCACAGTTCAGTCTTAATTTTTATTTTCGTGACAAATGAAAAAATACGTTTCCAATATTTTTTCGATAATCTAAAGGATGATTTCCATCAAACGGCTCGCATCTCATGGGATCGGAAAGGATACGAAGGGTTGCAGCGACAGCCGATCGCGTCCAGTAGAATGTCAGCACATGCGATCGGCTCCGTCCTCCGTCTCTCGGACCGTACGGTCGCGAACGTATCCGTTTCTGCCCCTAGTCAAATAGTTCATCCCTACCGTGCTAACGTGTTCTAATTTTTGAAAATCCGATCGCGCGTCACAAGTCAACATACTATTGGCTATGGTCAGATTTTCATGACCAAGTTCCTCCCGGACGATAACCTGTAAGATGGTTAAGAGAGCTTTATTATGGACCTCTGTTATCGTCAGCAATTCGGTGGGTGGGTTAAGCAGCGGCAGCCAGCCAAACACGTCGAAAAAAAAAAAAATTTTTCAGTAATTTCCTCCCGAATGAAAATAGTGTCAGATTATAGCTAATCTTGCAGAAAACCAAACATCAGCTGCCTGTATCTCGGTGGGAAGGTCGTTAGCTAGCGCCCTGAAGGGGGCATCTATCGCCTACATAAATTCACCAGCTGACGAGTTTTCCCTCGGAATGTTGCCAGGTGATTTATTTTATTACTTTTTTTTGACAAATTTTTATGCGGGAAAATATTACATGTCTAAAGTTTTTCGACTTTATGCTTCATGCTCCGACTGAAAGATTATATATTTATTTATTCCATAAAAGCTCTTACAATTTATACATATTTTGATTTCTAAGACCTTGTTATATCATATAAAATAATAATAAAATCCATAACTATGAAAAATAAAAAAATCCTAGAACAAAAACAAAATTCCAACGTGACTGAACTTTCACTTTACCTTTTTCCTTATAATTCGAAAACTAGATGTCCTATCGACTTGATTCTTTTTGTGATATTGTTTTTCCCCGCTAAAAAGAAAGGCATTTTATAAATGTATTAGTGCGACAAGAGCAACCTTGTCGCTCATAATGTATCTGTCCTGTGTATGTGTGTGTGTTTCTAGATTAAGTTACTTACCCGTAGATTATGATTTTTCTTTGTTTTTATTTTAATAATATTTTTTTTTGTTTTTTAAACTTTGCCGCACACTAGGAATTTCTCCTGTATCGTGGGTGCGTTTACAGACATATAACCTCACATACACAAACAGACAGACCCGGAACAACTATCTATAGGCCATACAAATGTTTGTTCCGTGCGGGAATCGACCCGCGACACGCAGCGCAGCAGTCAATCGCTCAACCACTGCGCTAACCGTGTCGTCGAATTGGATCGTCCACCGTCGGTGGAAGTGTGCAGCGCATGCGATGGACGCAATCCATTTACGAAAATGGATACAACGTGTTTCACCGCGACCAGACCTCGATGGTGAAGAGGATGACGACAGAGCTAGCAAATATCCAGTGCAATGAGCGATTGAGAAACGCTTTGGACGATTTTTTCTGAGAGTATCGCTCCACACCGCCTGGGCTTAGACTCCGTCCACAGCGAAGACCTCGCCGATACTCACTCGATCTTGTACTGTGCGGCTGCAGCGGCATGACGTATAGCTCATGTCAAATTTCCTAATAGTGAGAGCTCAACGACCAGCTGTATCAGCTTGGCAGTGCAGGATTGAGTGGGGTATCGGTAAGGCTAGAGCATTCATCGGCAAACTCAACTGCTTCAGGGAGGGCAACACTCGCCGTAGAGTGATGCGCTTTGTGAGGCGGGCTTTCTGGAGGGGTCAGGTCATATTGCACCTCCTTTACTTGAATAACTTGAAACTCTTTGCTCCTAACCACTTGCAACTGATGGAGCTACTGAAGGTAACAGAAACCTTCAGCAGCGCCATCAGGATTGAATTTGGTGTGGACAGATGTGCGGTTATGCTTGTAAAGCGAGGAGAGATTATGGAATCCGTGGGATGGGCTCCCACGGATTCCATAATCGCCTCTCTCGGATTCCACATACCTTAGGTCCCTCTCCTCAACCGATACCTACAAGTATTTGGGTATGTCGGAAGCGTTAGGCATCAATGCTGGTGACGTCAAACAATCGTTGAAGGCGCTTCTTTGGCTGCTTGAACAAAGTACTTAACAGTCTTTTATCACGCGGAAACAAGGTACGCACCTTCAACGGTTGGGTCATGCCGGTTTTGATGTACTCTTTTGGCATCCTTAAATGGACTTAGATGGAACTTGACGTCCTGGATAGGAGGGTACGCTCACTGTTTACCGCAAATCGGATGCATCAGCCACGGTTATCGGTGATGAGGCTGTATAACCCGCGGAAGTACGGGAGTTGTGGCTTCTTAAATGCCCTGCACAACCGCGAAGTATGCAGCCTTTGGGAGTATTTCCTCGAGGCCGACGTGGGTATGCATTGAGATGTGGTAGCGGTAGACAAAGGCTTTACCACACTCTCCTTGACTGACGAGAACTGGCGCAAACCTGTGGTATTAGATGCTAATGACCACAGGGAGGTATGGCAGAGCAAGGAGCTTCACAGGCGCTTTTATCGGGTCTTACATAGGCCCGATGTGGACTTTTTAGCGTCCGTAGCCTGGCTGCGTTTTGGTGACCTCTTCGGGGAAACCAAAGGTTTTGTCTGTGCGATTATCGCTGAAATTATGATGACGAACAACTACCGGAAATACACTGTGAAGGATGGTACGATTGGCATATGTCGGGCATGTCACCGACCCGGAAATTCATCCACCACATTATTTCCAGTTGTTCTAGTCTGGCTACCGGAGACTATGTGCGCAGGCAACATGTTGTATTGAGATCAGTCTATCATCACTGACAGGACTATTCTTGCTAATAAGCCTGACATGGTGGTGATAGACTGACTAGAGCGTCGCGCAATGATTGTTGATATAACAGTCTCTCATGACGAGAACCTCGTAAAGGCTGAGAAAGATAAAAAAATCTAAGTATCTTGACATGGCTGGTGAGGTTGTCGACATGTGGGATGTGAACACAGCAGTCATTGTGCCGATAGTCGTAACGGCTAACGGCATAATTGCCAAGAGCCTCGACCAACATCTAAGGAAGCTGTCGTTGGGTAGCTAGATCAAGGGCTTGATCCAGAAAGCTATACTCTTGGACACGGCGCGCACAGTTAAGAGGTTCCTCTTTCAGGAGCCCTGACCACCGGTAGCTTGGGCCCTGTTCCCGATACTGGTGGGCTTACTATTTTTTATATTTTTAAATGTTTTTTTTTTCATATTTTTTTAATGATATATTCTTATTCTTTTAATAATATAATCTTTTGTATTTTTAAATATATATTTCAAAATATTAAAATGAGGGAAACTATACGTAATTTTATAGACGAAATACGTATGTTTTTTTTTTTAGTTTTCAAGGAGTTTTTATTTATTTATTTATTTATAAATGCTTTATTGTACACCAAAATATAAAAATATAAATAAAAATTAAACTAAAAAATATACAAGTGGCGGCCTTATCGCATTCCGCGATCTCTTCCAGGCAACCTGGAATGGAAAGAGGTAGCCTTGACATGAAATGGGGCTACACTTGGTGCAAATATCAACAATTTTAATATAGAAACGACGACCGAAACGTAATACAAATAATACAATATACAAAAATATATACATAAATACATACATACTTAATATACAAGCAAAAGGATATACTAATAATTAGAACGTCACAGTGACAAGTAGTGATCCTAAACTAGTCTTTTAAAAACAGGCAGTGATTGCGCGCGCTTTATTGACACAGGCAACGCATTCCATAAACGAGTGGCCTGAACTGTAAAAGATTTATCTAAAAAAGTTGTGGAATGCAGTGGCATTTTAAGTTTCAAGTTATCTGATGACCTAAGAAATCTTGTGTGAGAGTCACAAAGATACTGGAAACGTTTGTTTAGATAAAGAGGGTTATTTGGGGAAAAAAGCACATTGCACAAGAGTTAAAGAATATGGGCATCCCGGCGAAGGCGAATTGGCAACCACTTGAATTTAACACGGAATTCTGAAACATGGTCATGATTGTGCAAACCAAATATGAACCATATGCAGATATTTTGAAGTCGCTCAAGTTTATCAAGTTGTACTTTAGTGAGGTCAAGATAGCTGACATCAGCATAATCAAGGATGGGTAGAAGAAGAGATTGTGCAAGCGCAATCTTGGTGCCAGTCGGTAGAAAATTACGCAGTCTCCTCAAAGATGCAGCAGATGCAAATAGCTTGCGACTAACTTCTTGTAGCTGGGCAGTCCAAGAAAAATTCATGTCGATAAAAACCCCCAAGTTCTTAACTTTCTCACTAAATGGAATAACTGAGTTTTCAAAAGAAACTTGGGGAAGAGTCGTCCAGTCAATCCTTGAGATCGTCCTAGAACTGCCCACCACCAAAACCTGTGTCTTTATAGGGTTCACCATAAGTCCATAATTCCTGCTCCAGTCGCATATACGGGCCAGATCACGGTTTAGGGACAAGATAGCCTCGGACAGAATTCCAAGTGGAGTTCGTGTATAAATTTGAAGATCATCTGCATAAAGGTGGTAAGAAGAAATTAATTCGTTGGAGATTGATTTTTTTTTTTGGTACAAGCCCGCCACACATTCCCAACCACTGCAACTCCTGAAAGCCAGAATCTACAGTGGCGACCACCAGAAAAACGCCGAGCCAATGAAGCCCGCAACGAATTTAATCAGAAAAGTACAGCGGAGGAGTAGGAAAAAAAAATATAATTTCCACTTCCCTCCTTATCAAGCAGGAGACAGAATAGAGCTAGGCCAATAGGCACCAAGGGACATATACAACTGGGTTAAGCCCAGTTGTCAAGCACCACGGATTATATATTAATTAAAAACTAATGGGTCCTAAATTGTGAGCTACTTTTGATTCCAGTAATAGGTATGGCAAAATCGCCTGAAAGCACGGAAATTTGTTCTGGTTTCTACAAGGTCCGTGTAGTAAACTACTCCAGATGTAACCTGAATACTATCTAACAGTTCAGTTTGCTAAAGAATACACTCCCATAAGATGTGGTGTGCGGATTGTTCGTATTTATAGTCGGCTGTAGAACATTGACATAATGGCGAGGCCACAAGCCTAAAGGAAAATGATTTACTCTTAAAGTTGCCATGACCTGTGAGAAATTGGGCAACACAATGATTCACCTCCAGCCATGTCCATTCCAGCCGCTCACGAACG
Organism: Lacanobia wlatinum; assembly: GCA_947578705.1. Lineage (NCBI taxonomy): Eukaryota > Metazoa > Arthropoda > Insecta > Lepidoptera > Noctuidae > Lacanobia > Lacanobia wlatinum. The sequence goes on along the minus strand of OX388043.1, from coordinate 12,309,424 downwards.
GATGGAAAAAACTGGTGGAGGTGACGGCCTTTAATGGAATTTTCCCACCTACGTTGCCATTCGGATAAAAGTTCCTCCCAGACGTCAGTCTGGGGTTTTAGTAATCTACAGATCTTAGCACGGTCGCGTTGCGGTAAAAACTCTGGGTCCGTGATCTTTCTAGAGTATTTTGATATAATAAAACTCGCTTAGTGGTTTGCAGCAGACTGACGTTTATTTATTGACAGCATAAAAGGAGTTGACAGACTTACACTCATATACCAATAGATGGATCTGATAGTATGATATTTTGTTATTGAGTTACAATTGATTTATAACAGCACGCCGCTGCACCTCTAAATCGACTGGGAGAACACCCGCCAGCACCGGTAAGGCTTGAGTACTAACCGTCCTATACGCCTTGCATAAGAATATCAAAGCTAAACGCTGGCTTTGCAGCAATTTACGGCGTACCGCCCCTATGGTGGCCCTGTCAGCCCAGACAGGTGCCCCGTAGCACATACAACCCAAGTAAGTAGCCTCATAGATAGTTTTTAAGGTTTGAAATGAGAGGCCCCAAGTAGCTTTGGATATTCCTTCTTGTCAAGGCGAAGAAGTTCTTTTTTGCTTTTTCACCTACTGTTTTTATATGATCAATAAATGAAAAGTTCCTTTCTAGAAGCATACCGAGGTAGCACACGGATTCTTTTCTTTTAACGGGTACGTTATTAAATTTAATATTAGGCCAGGATTTTAGGTTTCCTTTTAAAATAAGTTGATAGGTTTTATGTGGTGCAAAAGTCAGACGGTGAACCCACTGTGATATTAAACGTAGACATGTGTCAGCCAAGTTCTCGAGTCCAGCCCGAGTGCTTGCATCAATGAGCAGTAAGCCATCGTCCACGTAATCGGTTAATGAACAGCCGCACGGGAGCGGAAGCGCGAGGAAATCATCGTAGCCAAAATTCCATACATATGGACCGATAACTGAGCCCTAAGGACATCCCATGGTTAGAGACTTAGAAATGGAATGATGTCCAAGTTTGAGTTTCGCGGAGCCGTTTAGAAAATACGAAAGACAAGATTATAAATATTTTTGTTTCAACCACGGGTTTTCATTTTAACCGACTTCAAAAAAAGGAGGAGGTTATCAATTCGACTGTATTTTTTTTTATGTTTGTTACCTCATAATTAACCAACTGGGTGAACCGATTTTCATAATTCTTTTTTATTTGAAAGCTGGTGCTTTCCGTGTGGTCCCATTACCACCACGTCAGGATCTGATGATGGAAACCCTGAGAAATCGAGGGCAACTCTCGAAAATTGTAGGTACGCATCTGGTAAAAACTTGATATTCGTGTGTATATCGGGTGATACTACAAAAAAATGAAGGTTTGGATCAGACCTGATGATGGAGACGACACAGAGTCAAGGGAACTCCACATCGGTATGTAGGAACTAGCAAGTGTTTGGGCTTGTTTAATTCGTATTGACGAGACCTTTACACCGAAAGCACTTAGTAAGTTTTATTTTCATAACATAACATCACGCCGGTACGCTGTGAATGGGTACGCAGGTACCACTAAAAAGTGAAAAATAAAAAACTTTTTTACAAAAAATGTAACCGACTTCCAAAACAAAAAAAGTTTTAAGTAGTAGCATCGGCCACCATGCGTTATCAAAAGCGCCAGATATGTCGAGAAAGATTCCAACCACGTATTTATGTTCCGATAAGTTAACAATTTTACGGACAGAGAGAGCCGCGTCGACTGTGGATTTACCAATAGTGAAACCAAATTGATTAATATGAAATTTAGGTCCATTCGGTAGCAAGTGCGGAACGATTAGTCGCTCTAAGAGTTCCCCAAAGATGGAAGTAGTGTTATGGGCCGGTAGGACTTAGGGTCATCTGGGGGCTTATCGCCACTCTTCGGAATAATGCGTATAAAGCCTTGTCGCCATATTCGAGGAAAAATACCTTCTGCAATGCATCGGTTATATACGGATAAGATCGCGTCGCCCGCTGTTTTACACGATTCTATAATCATTCTATTAGATATTTTATCTTCACCGGATGATTTTTTGAGAGGTAGTCTCTTGACAACGTTTATGAATTCGTCAGTGGATGGAAGGTCTGACTCCGATGATTCAGGTGGCACCGCGGCCCACGCTCTAATCGGTTGGTGGTATTCATTATCATTTACTGATGAATCGTCTGGTATTAGAGAATTAAGCAAAACATCAGTTGTTTCTTCAATGCCGGTGGTATGTTTATTATTTACTTTAATGTTCTGAACGTACGCAAGGTCGACAGATCTATTAGCCTTGAACTCGTGGTACAAAGGAGACCACGGACCCTCCTTATCAAGTTTATCAACAATTTTCCGGAGTAAATTACCCTTAGATTTTTCAACCGATGCTTAATGAAGATTACGGGGGTCCCCGATAACCTTACGTTTTTAAGCTTATTAAGTTTTCTGCGCGCTCTGCGATAGCTTTTACGTTGTTCAACAAGGTAGTCATTCCACCAATCACATAGATCTACGAATATTGGTAATTGATGCGCGACCAATAGCAATATCAGCACAGTAAGTGAAGGTGTCTGACATTATCTCAGCACTTTCCTCAGCTGACAGTCCATCGCAAGTGAAGTTTTTGGCATGACAAGCAAAAAGTGAGCTAAAGAATTCCCAATTCGCGCCCCTACTTTTATATCTAAAATTCCCAATTAAGTGTGACTAACCTTGAGTAAACATAGGAACAAATTCGTACACGATCAGGTGATGATCACTACAAGACGCGTCAGGAAGGACACGCCACCTATCCAAGCGTACGTCTGCACTAGAAAGTGTCAATACAAGATTCGCCCATTTGGCTACAAAAAGTAGGCGGTGCATCTGGGGTGTTATGAATTGATGAGTTCATCTCAGTAATAAAATCTTCAACGGCACAACGTCGTTCGTAAACAGTGGCCCGAACTTTGCCATACCACAGGGAAGAAGATGCATTCACGTCAGCACCCACTATAACTTTGCAGCCCGCGAGCGACCGCAAGACGTGACGGAGATTATGTATATGTGAAGTAACTGGGTCTGAATATTGAAAGTAGCAGCTCACAATGTAAACCTTAAAGGTAGGTGATGATACTTCCGCCACGGCGCAATGGGGCGTCATGAGATTACATATAGATGTTACAGTAAACCTCGAAGAACGCGGAACATAAATTCCGGCTCGCGCCTTGCAATCCAGCTGATCTACCTTGTGACGTAAGCGCGCGTTTTGATATTGTTCCTGAACAAATACTATGTCAAGGTTATAATCCACAATCAATTTATCCAGCTCAGATGTCGCCACCCTATCGTTATGGAGATTTAATTGTCCTATGGTTAAACTACCCATTTTTAGTAATTAGTATTTACGATTAATTGTTCGAGTTTCAGTTTGTAAGTAGTACACTCTTGAGATCCACAGCGATAATCACACGGTTTTTTAAAGCGTTTACACGCCACGCAAGTCGGCTTGAACTTTACGTCATCCTTATGCGGGCGATCATTTGTTTCGTGTGCCTCCGAACAATAAGCACAAGTCGGTTCTTTATTAACGCAGTGTTTCTTAACGTGACCGAACTGTTGACAGTGTAAGTACCGAACGACTTCAACATCGTCAATAAAGCGGCAGGTAGCCCAATCAATAAATAATTTATCCTTGGTAGAAACTAAGTGTTTACGTACTGCGAAATCTAATTCGATGCCTATCCACTTACGACCGTTGTCTAACGAGCGCCTACGGGTAATTTTAGTAGACTTAGTAAAGTCATCCTCTATCATTTGAAGCTCATCTTTAATATTTTGGCGGTATAGCGCGATCAGAAAAGCGCCATCATCCATTGAAGATGGTACATCCTTAAGGTGCATAGTAGGCTCAGTAACCTTGAGCATCTGGGCCACACATTAATATCTGCGCCGCACACACAAACATTTCCGTAGCGCACGCGCTACCTCAAAACTATTATCAAAGATAACGCAAGGACGCAGTCATGCGCGCCAAGCCGGCTTTTTTGCCTACGACTACACAATAGTATGGCGATTGCACGGCTGATTTTTAGTTTAGATAGATACAAACGTTACGCATATTTTTATTCACTGGTCTCATTTTTAATACGAATGTGGTTAAACAGAAGTAAAACAATACAGGTCAGATAAAACCAATTTTGTAAAGCAGTTTCGTATTTTCTGCTCACGATCTATATAAAGATACTCGAAACTCGAGGTCACCAGTGCATTGGTACCAGTGCACTGCTAACAGTTTGACCTTGAGTTTCGAGTATACAGTGTACCTACTACTTTTCGATCTGCCTATACTACTTTATAGTCTCATAAAAAGATTTCAAATAAAAAAGGACATTCTAAAGTAAAGTAAAGTAAGGTAAAGTAAAGTAATTGAAATAAATTTTAAGCCTATTTCATAGTTCAGCTCTGCTAAATAATTTTGTAGCAATTTCATTAACTCAAAAACTTCAGATTCTGTGATTCTTGTGAAAGTTTTAGGTGTTTAATTGATAACGTTTTTATATCGGTTTATTTTGTAATCTGGAAATACGACGATGATTGTTGAAAAAAAAAACCGACCAAGTGACAGTGAAGACACACTAGAGACATGTCTCTGAAAAGAATTACCGCTGTAAATCCTTATTTAACTACGGAGCCCTGCAAATTACCTCCTTTTGCGTGCGCTGCAAAAACGATTCATGATATAATAAAATAATAAACTCGAATTTTAGAGGACCATCAATATCTACAAACAGAAAAGGCAGTGGTACCAAATGCTCAACTATTATTGTAAGTCACTTATTTTTATTTAAAAATTAATAGATACGTTAAAGCAGACAACATCATTCGCTCCTTGATATCAGTTTTTATCAAAATAAATTGTAATTTAATTCACTTATTTTTTTGAATAACTCAAATCGAACATTCATATGATATCATAATTTTATCAAAACAATACAATTTAGCCAAACGGTACAATGCGCCCACGCGCTCAATCAAGCTGGCTCCTCTGCAAAGAGCTAGTCTATGAACGCACACTAATACAAAAGTTCGTAAATATTTGCACTAACACATTCATATACGAGTAGTTGGTCGATAGCGCGAGCGGAGCAGCGAGCGACACAGCCTCCCCGTCTCAGTGCTAACGCACGACTGCCGCCTTCGCCCAAACAGAGCTTTAGAAATATGAGAGACTCAATATTGAACATTTTCTTTGCAAAATATTGATTGATTTACATGAGCAATGTTCACTTTGTAGTACACTTTACTAGCAATTTTTCCATGTAAATTTTTTTTAAACTTCCAAGCCGTTTGGAAGAAATATACAAAAAATAGCGTGTTGTTAAATATTTTTTTATAGCAAAACTATATGTCATACGAAAACAACAATTGTTCATATTGTTGTTTATGAATCTACCATATACATGTATTTTTTTCCAATCTTTTGCCCCAGCCGTTAATGGGGAATATCCTTTAGAAAGTAGCCTTTTGACCATCCAATCTTTCCAATCCAATTTTTTTTTAATGTTCACTAGCGACACGTAGAACAACACCGAATTTCGCGGTTTTTTTCACGCCTACGATTTGAAAACCGTCATCACAGTGCTTAATTGTTTTCATAAGCGCTTGTTTTGTCGCGGACGAAGTGCTATAATCAGCTGATCGAGCTGCGGTCGGATAAGCCACCACACACGGCAATGGTGGACGGGATCCATAATTGCTGGAGCTACTTTTGGCAAACGTAGTTTCAACGAGTCCGCATACGAAATTTTACAATTGTTATTATTATTATTATTGACAGGATTGGGATTGACATAGTTGTTCAACTTGATTTTTTCAAATTCGCGTTCCGTATTGGCTAACTTCGTTTTGTTGCATGATGATTTTATGGCCAGCATAGAAACGATGGCCGTGACACGCCGTGTCATATCCATGATGGCAGATTTATTTGCAACGTTAATGCGAGAGCCCTGATCATTGACTAAGTCGTTAATTTTTGACAAGTAGACTGACGCCTCGGAAACTAAGTCGCAGTAATCGGTATTGCTCACATTACTGATATTTAAAATTGGCGAGGATTTTTCCACGGTTTCGAAAGTTTGATGAACCCGTTTTGACCTATCATCGGGCGAAATGTATGATGGAGACATTTCGCTGAGCAAGCGTTTCGAATTCGGTTTGCTTTGGGTTTTTGTATTTTGACGAAATATATCTCCGCCACGATCTGGAGGTTCGTCACGGATGAATTAAAAAAATCAAAAGAACTAAACAAAAAGATAACGATCGATTAAGTTATTTCGCGTTACCCACACAATAAAAATAAATGCACTTACCGAAGGCTGGAGAAATTGACTAATTACCAGTAAATAAATAAACAGACACCTTGAAAAACTTACAAAACACGCATTTACTACACTATAGCACCGCTAGGAACAATTCACAAGCCTTAAAATAAACACACAACGCGAATTCCGGATTTTACAATACGGAGCTATATAATAAACACCGCAGTACGCGCGAGTGGGGAGATTGAGTTAATGAAAACTGCGAAAAGTAAAGGAGATAAAACGCTAGCCTGTGCTACCCCGGCGGACGTACTACACCAGGAAGACATAGTCTCTACGATGCAGATTCGTTGCCGGCGACCGAACAGGTAACTACGAAACTAGTCAATAACCGATGGAGATATGCTAAGAGAGCAAAAAATGCCAAGCAGAACATCGAAATCCACAGTGTTAAATGCATTACTGAAATCCAGCAGAGCCAAAACTGTTATATTTCCCATTTTCATGGCTGACCTTATGTCTTCCGTAATGTTCAGAAGCGCCGTGGTAGTGCTATGACCAGGACGGAAGCCAGACTGGAAGGGGTTGAGAAGATATTTTTTGGAAAAGAAAGCGCTTATTTGGTTGTGGATTAACCGTTCAAGGACTTTGGAAAGGAATGGTAAGATGGATATTGGACGAAATTCGGAGACTCCTTCCCCGTGGGATTGGACTTTTTTGGTAAAGGAATTATTTGAGCATCTTTCCATGAGCTTGGAAAGACAGCACTAGATGCAAGAAAAATTGAGGATGTGGGAGATGGCGGGAAGGATTAAATCCAGCACTGGGAGTAACATTTTACGGCTGATACAGTCGCTTCCTATTACATTTGAAGTAATCGATAGTATGCTCTTCTTAACATCACATGCGGAAAATTGATCAAAAACAAATGGAGATGGAGAATAACTGGAGTCGGAAGAGATGAAAGATGATTCAAAGTATTCAACTTTGTTGTCCTATCGAAATTAGACGAAGCAGAAAAATGAGTATTCATTGCATCAATGTCAATATCTTTAGGGATAGTTTCTTGTTGGACTTTACCGACCCCCAATGACCTAAGAAATTTCCAAATTTGGATGTGTCCCCATTTTGGACAGAATCATATATGTGATGGCGATTAGCATTCCTACACACTTTATTGTAATGTTTACGAATTGAGACATATCTTTCCCTGTTAGCGGCAGTAGGGCGACGCTTAAATTTAGACTTGGCCGTAGCTTTTTTATTCAAGACAGCTTTAATCTCATCCGTCAACCACGGCGACGGCATGTGTTTTACCTTGACAGCTCGAACAACTCAACACGTTTAGCCGTGAAAAAATTAACTTGATCATCGACTGAAGTCGACGTATATAACGGAGAGCAGTCTATATTGCTGGCATCTTCGCAAAGACTGTCAACGTTCATACCATCAAAATTGCGTTGCATGAGAATTTTGGCTTTAGCCTCAGGAGGACGAATTTTATATGAGAGAAAGATTAGATCATGATAGGAAAAAGCATCAGCTCAGCATTGACTATGCTTAGCGACGCGATCAAAAGAAGAGACTAAAATCAAGTCAAGAAGTAAAGGAATACAGTTTGGAAAATGGTGAGTGGCAAGTGGCATGGTTTTGCGATTATTAAAGCTAGAGACAAACTGGTCCCACGTACGCAACATATGCAACACATTATGATATCTGGACTCTTGATTTTATATGAAAAACTATGCAGTAAAAACACACTTATCGTATGCAACGCAACATACGATACAAAAGCGTTGCATACGTTGCGTACGTAGGACCAGTGTGTTTCTCGCGTAACCCGCCAGGCCTCACAAAATTAAGAGGCAGTAGTTAAACACTAGTTAATAGACAATGGAGGACCTCGTGGCTAAATAATAACAGCCACACCGGTCGATCTTCAAGGTTAAGCAACGCTTACCAAAGTTGGTCTGTGGATAAGTGACCATCTTAACATACCGAGTTTCCTCCGTGCCTCGGAAAGCACGGCTGTCATTTGAAGATCTTTGACAGTCGTTACGGATTGTCAGAAGCCAGTAAATCTGAATCCAGTCTTACCAAGAAGTACCGCGTTATCCTGTTAATGGGTTGTGGAGGTCTGGTAGGCAGCCGTTCCACGTAAAATACTGGTATACAGCTAAATCCGGTTTGACTGGAAGCCGACCCCAAAATAGTTGGGAAAAGCCTAGGTAGATGATGATAAACCATCCTTTAGAGAACAATAAATATATGCTTGATTTATAAACATGCAAATTTTACTAGTCCTAGATAATACGATGAAGATTAATAGGGCTGTCTTATTGAGAAATTTTACGAATATGTATTGTAAAAATTATTGAAAAAGCAGATTCTTTCTAAAAAAAATACTGGCCAAGTGCGAGTTGGACTCGCGTGCAATGGGTTCCGGACCAATTTAATTTGTGTAGCATGTTGATTTAACACTGTACACTACTTACAGGATATTCTGTAATCTGAAGGTAAAGAACTATTATCTGCATTCTGCGGGTCAGTAGTTTCGGAGATAAGGGGAATGGTAATTTTTGGTCTAATTTCTTAAATTCGACCTATGCTATTGCTATGCTGACATAAACGAGTTATTCTACAATGAACTTGGTAGTTTCTGTAGCGAACAATATTGGGCATGTATTGATGTTGACTTTCTCGGTGTGGATTCGGGCTCATATACATTTATAAGTGACGCTCACGGTACCTGCAGCTGGTTGGATCATTGTGTTGTTACGCAATCGGCAAAACGATCTGTCACGAATGTTTATGTTAATTATGATACGCTGTGGTCTGATCATTTTCCTCTAATAATTGAATGTGACCTAGATTTACGTACACCTAAATTGCATAATAATAATAAAATGTCACTAAGCGACCACAGTGCATCCTGGGGCACTAGAAATAAGGAACAGACCGCGAGATATACCACAGAATGTCATAAACGCTTACGGTTAATTGACTTTCCTACCGAGTGTTCAAATTGTGCAGATTTCTACTGTAATGACCCCTGTCATACTCGTATTCTTGATGTGATGTACTCTGACATTGTGGCTGCGCTTCGTGGCGCGTCCCTGGCTGGTCGAGAGAGTGCCAGGAGTGGTGGGAGTGGGCCACGCGTACTTGGCTGGAATCTGCACGTCAGCGGGGCTCACCGGAGGGCTAGAAAGAGTTTTACGGAATGGGTGTCGTGCGGTAAACCTAAATCTGGCATAATGTATGATACCATGTGTGCTAGCAGGAAAGAGTTTAAATCACGATTAAAATGGTGTCAAGATCATCAAGACCAGATTAAAATGGACTGTCTTGCTAAAAAGCACTCCAATGGTGATTTCCGAGGCTTTTGGAATAACACTAACAAAGTAAATGCTAGACCTGGTCTTCCGGTGAGCATCGAGGGTTTGAGTGATTGTAAGGACATTGCTGAACTCTTTAAGCGTCAATTTTGTGTACAGACCTTTGGGCCCGTCGTGCGAGGTGTTCAATGGCAAGATGCCAGAAGGGAAAGTGGGGGTGAGGTTTGCGGCCAAAGATGTGGCCGTAACCATTAGGAATATGACCAAAGGCAAGAGTCCAGGTCATGATTCTTTATCCATTGAGCACCTGTGTCACGCGGGCCCACATATAAACAGAGTATTGGCGATGTTCTACTCGCTGTGCGTGAGCCACTCTTATCTTCCATCGGATATGATGAAAACTGTGGTTGTGCCGGTAGTTAAAGATAAAACCGGGGATATAGCTGACAAATGTAACTACAGGCCCATTTCTCTGGCTACAGTTACAACGAAGGTGTTTGACGGTTTGCTTAATACACAGTTAAGTAAATATATATCTCTGCACGACAACCAGTTTGGATTTAGGCCACAATTATCAATCGAAAGTGCCATACTGTGTCTTAAGCATACCATCAGATACTATAATGACCGTAAAACCCCGGTATTTGCATGCTTTCTCGACCTGTCCAGGGCTTTTGACTTGGTGGCGTATGATCTTCTGTGGGAAAAACTTGAGCGTACCAACCTACCACGAGAACTTGTTATCATCTTCAAGTACTGATATAAGAACCAAGTCAACAGCGTCAGATGGGCGGGGGCAATGTCGGAGCCATATCGTCCCTACGATATGGCTCAGCGGTGTAAGACAGGGCGGACTGACCTCACCCACGCTATTCAACCTCTACATGGATGCATTGATCGTCGCGCTGAGCAGTCAGCGTGTCGGCTGTCATATAGATGACGTATGTGTCACTAATTTAAGCTATGCGGACGACATGGTGCTGCTGAGCGCGTCGATCTGTGGCCTGAGGAGGTTGATGGCGACGTGTGAGGTTTACGCTGTAAAACATGGACTTGTATACAACATTAAGAAAAGTCAGTACATGGTCTTTGAGACCGGTGGTGCTAGATGCCCGGACAATGTGCCACATGTACGTCTCAATAATGTACCTTTAGTACGGGTTAATCAATTTAAATATTTAGGGCATATAGTCACGACTGACCTCAGGGATCATGCTGATATGGAACGGGAACGAAGGGCTGTATCTAGGCGAGCTAATATGCTGGCCCGCAGGTTCGCGCGTTGTTCAGATGACGTGAAAATAACTCTTTTCCGAGCATATTGCACGTCTATGTACACCTGCAGCCTGTGGGCTAATTACACGCAGAAAAGCTACAGCACTCTTCGTGTCCAGTTTAATAACGCTTTCAGGGCAGTTTTGGGTCTGCCCCGCTACTGCAGCGCTTCAGGTATGTTTGCATTGGCACGCACGGACTGTTTCCATGCCACCATGCGGAAGCGCTGCGCATCTCTTGTGCGCCGAGTGCGGGCCAGCTCCAATGCCGTTCTGAGAATGATAGCAAACAGGTTGGACTGTCCTTATGTGCGGCACTGCTGTGACAGACAAGTTATGTATAGTGTCGCTCATAAGAGACTGCTACAGTGAATTTTATTATTTATAGTGGAATTTGTAATGGAGTATAATGATGTTTTTTTTTATTTTTTGTTTTTTTTTTTATTTAATTTTGTATATGGAATTTGTAATGGACTATTATGATGTTTTTTTTTTAATTTATTTAGTATATCAATTTTGTAATTTGTTGGATTTATATAATCAATGGATACTTAATCATTAATAATATGTGTAAAATTCAATTTAATGTGATAGAATATAATTAGATTTTTGATTTCATAACATGTTTTGTGGATTGGGAAAGCAGAAGATGTTGTGGGTGTTGACTGATTTCTATGGGTTTATAATAGCCTGAAATAAACGAATTTTATTTTATTTTATTTTTTAAATAACTTCAAAAAAGTTTATTTTAAAATTATGAAAATAATAATAATTAAACTCCACATAATCAGCCCTTTCATTTGGTATGTCACACGATACGGTTTGAAAAACTTCTTTTTGAAGGTTGACCCCATACTCAAAATGTATTTATTTTTGTAACGCGTCCGTGTTTGGGTCACAGAAGTTCATATGGCTACCAAATTTCAACAGAATTGGTCCAGTAGATTCGGAGAAAACCGGCTGTGACGGATGGACAGACAGACAGACACCCGAGTGATCCTATAAGAGTTCCGCTTCTTACGGATGTTCGGAACCCTAAAAACATGTTTATTTTCAATTGAGGGTAGTTTTTTCTATTATTTTTATTTTATGAGGGCGCCTAATTACTTCCGATCATAATGGAGTTTGTTTCATCGCGATAGATAAAATTAGCGTTTAGTTTAAAATTTTCACAGTTTTGTTTACACTGGTGTCACAGTTGTGAACATTTTTTTAAATAATCCATAAAAAAAATTAAAAAAACAATTTTAATTAGTTAGGCGTCGATAAAGTTAAGAAAAGTTTCCCTAAATATCGTTTAAAGATTGTAAAGTCCGTTCCGATCTGATGCGATGCAAGGCGTTTGGTAGAATTCATCCTTAACTGTGCCATTGGGCGTCAACTGAAATTGACGCATAATGGCATCCCACATGCCATACCAAATCACGCGATTTAAACTTATTTATTAAATAACGCAGTGTGTCCTATGGCCCCCGATTGACCAAAAAAAACATGGCGGCCGCAGATTTTTTTACAATAAATTATTCAATTGTTGTTGCGTCGCGACGGCTATTGCTCACAGATTAATAGATTTTTTCCTTGGAGATCACTCCATTCTTTATATCTTACCTTTTGGTGTGCATATATAAGTAACCTTTTTTTTCTTCTCTTTGGTACACGGATCAGTATGGATTTCTTCGCTGCTTACATATTTGTCGTATCCTGCTATGGCATACAGATGATTGACGTCAGACACACACGCGGCTGACGTCACAATTAACGACTCAGAAATTATGGCACCACCACAAAGCCAACCGTGGTACTGTTTATGCGATACGGAAGCTTTCAGAAGATATGCCTAGAAATTGATTATCAAATTCAAGCTATTTATCTCATACTAGTTTTGCCCGTGTGTGTGGAAGTCAGAAATTATACCTATGGAACCTATCACGAGATAAAAAATATCATTCTCCAAAAAAAAAACTGAAAAAGAAGGTTTAATCTATCTAGTCACCAAAATTCATAAAATTGGGTCCAGCGGTTTAGACCTGATAACATGACAAACAAACAAACATACATAGTTACTTTAGCATATTTTGCTATAATAAAATTATTATTTTGGATAAACCCACACAATCTGTGCCTGGCTTTGCCTCATTATCGAGATAAGCCATTTTAATAATTATCTTGTTGTAATATGGTTGTAATTAAAATTGAACGGCTTTTAAATGTGTAGACTATGCCAAATTGAATGCCAAATAATCGAACACTATAATTGGTCGAACACTATAAATCGAACGTCTAAATACTCGAACGTTCATAATATCGAATGGTTAATAAATCGAAGATTCAATATATCGTACACTCAATACATCGAGTGTTCAACGTTATGTAAAACACAAAATTAACTAATAAATCACATTTTAATCACACATTTTAATTTATCTGTGATTACTTTCAATATAATTATCAAAAACAGTCTTCAATAAAACAGGTAATAATTTTATTATTAAAAGGTATTTAAAATGTAATAAAAAACACCAACATAAACCACAAAATTTATATATTTCCGTGCAAATTCACATACAACTTTGAAATGTACCACTAAAAATAAATAATTATAGATTAAAATGTGATTATTAGTTAATTTTGTTTTTTTTTTTATTCTACATAACATTGAACGCTCGATCAAACAAACATATGAACGTTCGAGTTTTTAGACGTTCAATTTATAGTGTTCGATGAATTGATCTTCGATTATTTGGCATTCGATTTGGCATAGTACACCCCTTTTAAATGACAGGCGAAGTAAAAATTACTTCGTGTACCCTACGAATTCAATCAATTGATCTAAGTTGTCACTTATTATCTAAGCCAGTCTAAAAGTCAGTCTAAGTAAGTCTAAAAGTCTTTTTTTTTTTCTCAACCTATATTGTCGCACTGCTGGGCAAAGGTCTCCCCCATAGCATTCCACTCTTCCCGGTGTGTTGCCTTGTCCGACCAATCCGTCATGAACACCTCCAAGTCGTCACGCCAGCGTTTCTTAGGCCTTCCTTTTATTTATTATTATTTTTACCCGACTGCCCCCAAGGAGAGTAATGTTCATGAGAGTAGGTATGTATGTATTTTTGTAACATAATCATGTAGACTATTAAAATAATTAAAAAATAAAAATTACAAAATTATTCGAATTAAAAAAATGCTTGAGTAGGAAGTTCAGTTGAATTGATCTTGTTCCTTACCGCATATCTTTTTTCTACAGTCACTTCCTCCCCTTTATGGATTCTTCTTTGACAATCGTACCCTAAAATGGAGTTGTTTTATAAATATTAGTCCATTTTTCGTTTGCAATACCTTGCCTTTAAATGCAAGGTATTGTAAACGAAACGGTGCTCCGTTTGATTATAATAATGTTTAAGTTAGCAATGAGGGTTTTCAGGAAAATTTGACCTGCGGGCCTGCGGACGGCGATCGTTGGGTGGCTCACAGTCCGATAGGTACCAGGCCCGGGTCGACGGCGCGTTGTGTTCCATGCGCGCCTCAAAGAAATATCAGCATAGTAGACGGCGCCCGCTAGGGCCAGTGCCTGCCAGGTTTGCGGAATTTGATCGAAAGAGTCACCGCGGCCCTGGAACGCAAAAGGGCATTAGGAGGAACACGGATGAATTTCAGTCAGTAAGAGTCTGACACTACCTTCCACTCCCGCGCACAGAGCGTAAGGAGTCATTTCATGATTTCCCATGCATTAAAATGGGACTATGGTGCAGAGTGCTGGAGTACATGTCGCGAGGAAAGTTTTGAGCACGGATATGGATGGTGAGATTACAGGAAGATCAAGAAACGATGGATTGACTTTGTCTAAAATGACAAAACAAGAAAGGATCCCAATAACAAAATAATTTATTTATTTAGTAAATAGGGTAAAAATAATTCTTCTCAACGCCAATCTTTTTTGGTCGCTTTAAGCTAGATGAGGCCGATGTTTGCATGTAGATTAGCCTGAGAATAAACACCGAAACAATCAACAAGCCGAAATATCTGGCCTTAAAATGCATGGTCCTCACTATGCAGATTAGTATCTGAAGTGGTATTTTGAGGAAAAAACCACACATAGTTGAGTGGACCTATCCAGGCAGTGTAATCAGCCTATAGAAATCTTCATAAGTAAAGGAAAGTCATAATGTGAGAATGATGATAATAGTAGACTTACGTAGTACCAAGACAACTTGACGAGTAAAGACTGGTAATTCTCGAGCATAGCATGTTTTCACTCCTAATTTATGTAGAGACAATCTGTCTTGTGAGTAAGTGTTTTATAACATACTCAAATAACATAAAAATCTTGACAATAAAACTCACAAAGTTTTAGGTGTTGTAAATCTTCATGGATCTATCACACGACTACCTACCTTTCCGCGGTATTTACTTCAACCATAAGTCGTAGGTTCGGGAGGTAAATGGAAATACAACAAAGTAAGGGTCTCATCACGTCCACCCTCAGAGGTACGCTTGAAAAACTTTGTGCCTCTTTGGGTCTATTCTGACGAAAACGACTCAGCCTCAAGTTAGCCCCCCTCCCCCCCCCTTTATTCTCAAGATGACCAGAGATTCTCAAGCGTCACTTACTTTAATGCTTACCTTGAATAAAAATTAAAAGAAATAGTATACAGTTCAATTTATAGGTGAACATTTTAAAATTCCTATATAAATCACGTAAAATTGTGATTTTTACTTTCCTATAAATCCACGACGCAGATTTATAGAAAAGTACAAATCACAATTTCACGGTTTACACAAACAATTAATGAAATTGTCAAATAGTCATTTTTTTAATAATTATTATTTTTAATGTACGTGAAAGATAACACTAGTTTACAAAATTTAACTTTTTGTCTGTTGCCGTGACTTGGTAGTTGAAAATGTTTACTTTTGTCATGTTTATTTTTTCAAATCGACTCTCAAAAAATAAATTGTGCAGCTCAAATTCTTTTTTTTTTATTTTATAATTTACTAGCTTTTGACCGCGACTTCGTAAGTCCCGTAATCCCGTTTTTCCCGTTCCCGTAGGAATGTCGGGAAATCCTCGAAGTGCTCCCCTACACTCTTTATGGAACCTACATGCTAAATTTCAGCTCTCTACGACCAGTAGTTTCAGCTGTGCGTTGCCTGTCAGTGAGTCCCTCAGTAACGGAAGACCTTGATTCGTTGTTAATGTGTATTTACTGTGTTAAAAATTATATAGCTAAATTATTGCGACGTAAATAGCTTAAGGAGATGTTGTTTAACCAATCCAAATCGTTCGCTATGTTTATGGAGAACACAATTATGTAAAAGCTATATCGGAGTTCGTTGCATCGCATGTAATGAACGCAATCCAAGAATGAAAATGTGCTGAACTGCTAAGCACAGGTCACTTTTTAGGGTCCCATACCAAAATGGTAAAAAGGAACCCTTACGGTGTGACTAAATCTGTCCGTCAGTCACAGCTGGATATCTCAAGAACTAGTAATGCTATCGACTTAAAATATGCAATAGTTTTAGATGACGTTTGCTCAACTATTTTGCAAATAAGAAAGAAATAAAAATAAGTGTATTTATTTTTTTGCAACAGCGCCTGAAAAATAATTCATAAAAATCGAAAAGGGGCTACTAGGGCATGTGGGGTATCATATGAAAGAGCGCTATTTGAACTTCCTCAAACATGTTTTCTTTTTTTAGGCCGCATGGTTTTCGACTTTTGACGAAAAATGTAAAAAATTGACCGTTCCCCACCTTATCTCCGAAGTTTGCATAGAGAAAAATCTGAAATTATTGTGTGTGATAGAAGTTTATGTAAAAACTACAGGAAAAATAAAACGATGTCTTTAAATAGCATACTTTTTCAGAAATCATCAACAAAAGTTATATTAGTTCCTCTAATACTCCTCCTCCTTCCTCTGTTACGTTTCAACCTCTTTATCTTCCAGTCCGCGGACGCCACTCCCATGTCCCTGATAAAATGTACTCTACCGATTCGCATTCATGATAATTTTACATAACTACGTTTACCCAGTATTTTAAAATGCTAACCCAATTATTTAAACAGGAACGAGGTTTGGTTTTAGCAATTAAGAATCGAATGGAAATGACTTAAGTATGAGACAAATAAAATAGACAAAAATGTTCAATGAATAATATAAAATAGTTTATTTAATTTGAGAAAGTAACTTAATGGTAATACTTGTCCAAATCAAATATGTAATTTAGATTACAAACACGACATAACAAGTAAACTAATTTTCACTAATCATTAAAACAAAATCGCTATTTTTGTCTGCTTGTATCTGTGCTTATTTCTTCTAAACCACTCAACCAATTTTGATACGATTTTTACTTTCATTTGAATAATTTAATCAGAAAGGTGTAGGTATATATGTATATTTTCCAGGGAAAATAGGTGTTGGTTACCCTCGTCACCGGTGCAGCCGCTGCTTTCGTAAGATTGCGTTCGATTGATCTTTCGCCAACTTCGCCAACATTGCAAATCTCATTAATCCTCGCACTGTTTGGGGACCTTTTTGTTCCCTTTCTCTTACATTTAGTGCTTTCTTTTCATTATCTGCAGGCCTGCAAAAATGTAAAATTTTATAATTATCTTAAACATCCTGATAGATTTAACGTACTGAATTTTCTAGCTTTTGCTGTTATAAAAAAGTTCTTGAAAAGTGCTGTGTTTACCCCAGACACGCAAATTGTTCGTGATGCTTACTCATCAGCTCATGACGCACCCTTAGTGCATTTTTGCACGCTTTTGACATTGGTAAGATAGTTTGGTCGGGAACGTTTTTGAATTTAAAAAAATAAAATACCTACGGGTAAAATTTCAATGTATAACACATCGAAAATTTAAATATCGATTGTATCGCGATATCGAAAATTGTTAGACATTTTAAACTTAGGTATAAAGCTTTAAATGTCTAAGATTGAAATGCCGAGTGATGTAAATATCGAACGATTAAAAATGTCGATGGTCATAATACTTAAGTTCAAAATGTGAACGTTAAATATTCCTACTACTCAAAATATCGAACAAATGATTGATATAGGTAGTATGAGTGGAAAAAATTTGCTTCTGCAACGTCTTCAGCGCTGCGGGAAGTGCAACCCCTTCGCCTTTGCGTAAAAAGGATAGGCACCCGTACGAGCCGTAGCGGCTGAGGCTGGTCGCCGGCTTCCTCACCTTTCGTCCTCTCCTCGTCCCTTTGCTTGTTACACTAGGAAGGCTTAGGAAGGCAAGCCTGGCGTAATAGAAGTAAGCAAACTTGAAGCATCGACTTGAATATTTGGGTTTCTGCTCTCGCTAGTTTATCTGTGATGAACCGTTTTTACGAAAACAAACCGGGTTAACTCGAACTGCGCCTAGGTACTTATTTTAAATTTTAGCCTGAACCGTACCGGTAATTAGTGATTGCAATATTTTTTTTTACAAGAATACTTTTAACCAACTTACCCAGCAGAATGATGGATCCACGATATGTTTCTTTCGACTGTATCATAGCCCCTTTGAATCGGTGGACTGTTGCATATGGCCCGTCTGTTGTACATTTTTAATAATAAGCATGTATTAGTCATGTTACAGTCTGTTCATATATTACCCCTTATTAATGAATGCATAAATCAAACAATCGTAAAAATCGTATTCTTTCGATAACTATTTTTTTTTTTCATTTTAGGAAGGTAAAAGAAAAATAATAATGAGTTTGGGGTTGTAACGTTATTGTCATTAATTTCAAAAGAGACTATTAGTCCCGATAAACCCTGCAATAACTTGTTAAAGTTGGCAATATCTATATGAGTTCAAGGATATATTCGTTGTGAGTAGTATAACTATGTAGTTGGACTATGTATTCTCTATTTAGAATTTTTTATTCCCATTTGAAGATTTGAATAGGCATCGACTACTTATGTGGGGATATTTCTCAAGTAGCGCAGGCACTTGACCAAAAAGTCATCATCATCATTAAGCCTTTATTAGGCTCAGCTTTCATCTAATCGGCTAAAGCTGAATACTTGAATTTTGTTTTACCCAATTTCTTTGTCGAACTTAGGCACCTTGTTCGACGATGCAACTTTCCGCCTCGCTGCTTCCCTTCGCTTAGGCGCATCGTGTTGTTCTCCTCATCGCTGTCACTGTGGCGAAGCTGTCAACAGCCTCGGGCACCACGGTCTCTCATGCAGTCGAAGTGCGGGTCGCTTTGCACGGCACGCAAACATCAACGACATTATCTGACGCGCTCTTGTCGCCGTCGGCGTTCCAGCCGTACTAGAACCCAATGGCCTGGCACGCGACGACGGCAAGCGACCGAACGGTATGTCTTTGTTTCCATAGAAGATGGGTAGGCCTTTAGTGTGGAACGCTACTTGTGTTGATACTCTTGCGCCATCCCATCTTCCTAGCTCGTCGTGCTGTGCTGGTACTGCCGCTGCGGCTGCTGAGAACCTCAAGCGACGGAAATATAATAACCTTGTTGGCAATTATATTTTTGAGCCGTTTGGGGTTGAAACTCTTGGACCGTGGGGTCCGAGTGCTCATGCCTTATTTAAAGATCTTTCTAAACGCTTAGTTGACACTTCGCGTGACCCAAGGGCTGGCTTTAACCTCGGACAGAGGATAAGCATTGCCATACAACGTGGCAATGCCGCCAGTCTTTTGGGCTCATTTCCAGTGGACAGCGATGCGGAGGAATTTTTTGACGCCTTATCTTAGTTAGGATATTTTATTTTAAGTGTATATATTTAGTACTTTAATGCTGTACCTAGTTCATATCTAAATAAATCTTATTTCTTTGTAACATTTACCTCTAAGACTGGTAGTCAGACTTTCGAGCTTCTGATCCTGGATCGATGGAGCCAGCTAACCGTCACGTGTTGATCACACATCACAGCTGAAACCAACGGCTTAGCGTGCTTTCCAAGGCACGACAGGATCTCGACTCGTATGACCAAAAACGACTGAAAAAATCTAGAAATACTTACGACTCACCTGCCCGACCTGTCTTTAGTATATGAATCACTTAATATACAATCCAGAAAGGCCCCGTTACATTGCGTACTGGTATATAAATAGGGTCCCATGCATTTAAAATCGTCTGACACTTTGAACACAGAAGCAATGCCGATAAGAATCTCATTGCCACCCACCCAAGTGACGAGTGGTCCTCCGTGGTCATTCTGAAAACGTGCGTGCGTGTGCTTATGTATTTTAACGTAACCAGTAGCAGCCACCAGCCAACATGTGTATGTTGACTGGTGGCTGCATCTGGACAAGTATTACCAAAAAATTACATTTTATGAGCTGAAAAATCTGCCGTTCCGTAGATTTAATACTGCAGTTATGACACTTTTCTACAGAACAGATGAATTATTTTAAGTTCTAATCTACTCTAATCTAATCTCTGTATTCCAGATAGAACAGAACAACTGTGTTCTATCTGAAATAATTCGATATCAAAAGATATCGGTTGTACGTTGTTTTACAGAAAACAGTTTCATAGAATTTCGCTTCACATATATTTTTTCTATGAAATGATATTTCATAGAAAAATCAATACGCAGAATTCTTACTTTGAATAAATTTGAATCATAGATTTTTGTTACAAATAAAATTTAATATTTCGATATTCCTATCGCAGACTAACAAATCAAATATTCTTTCGCTCATTGATTAGTAAATATAAAATTTATTATCAAGAAAAACATTCATCGAGTGACAGTTTTTAAACGTTTGACAAAATGCATACCCTCCTATAAAAATTAAACTACCGCGTTCTCAAAAACAATGCAGGTAAATTCTAGTCAAGCAAAACTTTTCATTCGGGCCCGTTCGACAGAACCCCGCGATGCGGCGATGGCGGTGCTGATAAAAGACAGAACTATGCGAACATGCAAACAAGCATACACCATATATGCAGCGAGCATGCAAGCAAACATGCAGCACGCACGCAAGCATGCAACATGCAGAATATAAGCAAACATGCAGCAGGCATGGTTTCTGTCACGGCTCCGGCGCTGCGGGGCTCCGGCGATCCCATGCGAACTTATCGTCGCAGATGGTTTTAACGCTCACCACCGCAGCTTCGGCGGCGGCGGCCGTTATAACACCTGCTCTTCAGCTCGCAGGCCGCCTCGCCCCTCCGCGCCTACGCGGGCTTAAATTACACTCTAAGGGTAGGGCAGAAAAGACTACGTGGAGTCGGTTTAGCAACGATTCGTTTCTGTTATTTGTAGCACATATTATTATGTTGATTTTTAAGATAATATTTTAATTTAAGGTTAAAATGCTATTTTATAGAAATAAAGCTACATGCCTAGTAAAATTATTTCACATAAAATTCTGCCATCTTAAAAGTATGCCATGGACCATGGACATATAAAATAATAATACTTAATTATTTATAATTACATAGTCACCGAAATAAAATGCCATGGAAAAATACACCAGACAAACAATATTCGTCAAAAAATTGTTCTGCTGTTGAAATAAAAAAATTGTGATTACAAAATTCATTGAATTGTGTTTCTGTGAAAATTGTTTCATTCAAGTAAATAGTCTTTGAAACAATAATATTCGATCTAGAAATTATATAAGGACAAAAATTTCATAGAATTTCGTTTCTCAGAAAATGTTTCATATAAAACATTTCCTGCCATCTTAATGTGTTCATCATCGGGAACATGTTTTCGGCACTGAGTAGGAATGCTTTATAATCATTCCTACCTAGTCTCTCCTTAAATATATTTAAAAAAACTGGCCAAGTGCGAGTCGGACTCGCGTGCAAAGGGTTCCGAACGAATTTAATTTTTTTAACATGTTATTTTAACACTACAGGCTTCTAATAGGTTTTTGCTGTAATCTTTAGGTAAAGATCTATTACATCAAGTTGAAATTATACAAACATGTGAGAACGATGTAAAAGACGAGCAAGATAAAAGCGTCCGGGAAAAAAGGAACAATTAAAAGAAATATTTAAAATAAACCATGGCAACTGAGAAATGACCAATCCCAACTGACAGCGCCCGTTCACGAACATGACGCATGCGCTAGCACCATTCGGCTCAACCATTTTGAAGGGAGCCAAATGATCCAACGCATACGCCACCATCAGCCAAACTTTTGTGTGAGCATGACACTCCCAACCGCCAGGGTACATTCAAGTCAAAAACAAACCTAAAACTGATAGCTATAGCTTAAGTTTAAGGTACACAGTACTCACACATGTGCCGTTAAAATGGATGAAATTATACATTGCTAAATAAATTGAGTCTATACAATGCAAATTTTGTTTTTTAACAATCTTCAGCCGGTCCAACAATGTTTCCAAATGCTAACAGATTATTTTGTGCGCCCTAGTGACTGTGGAGCCGGACCAGCATTCAGCCAAGCATTTTTATCTACAATATAATCCCCCAACTTATAATATGCTTGCCTGCATAGTGTGCGTTTAATACAAGATTTAAATTTTGTCTCATTAAGTTCTAATATATGGAGAGGTATCTTATTATAACATTTTAAACAGTACCCCATAAAAGATGAGGCAACTTTAGCCAGTCTGATCCTATAAGGGTTCCTTGTTTTTTTCGGAACCTTAAAAAGTGATAAAAATTGCATTTTAAAAGCGGTTTCTGTTTTAACAGTGTATATAGAACTATTGCAGGCAGAGTGTGTTAAAATAAATTGTTCAAAATCAACAAAATAACAGTGAAATCGACAAAAACAAAAAAGTTCGTTAAAATATTTAAGTGAATTTGTGTACAGTGACATTGATGATCGAAACGCGAAAGTGACGTATATTCCACGGTGCTTAAGACCTTTGGGCCGCGAAAGATAAACAGCGGACACTGCTTTATCCTCAGGCGCATCAATCGCTACGTAAATTTTGGATGATTAAACGGTAACTTGCTTTACATCGCTTGATATGCTGAGTAACGCTATCTACATTACTTGAATTAGAACAAAGACGAGTAAAAAACACTTCGATATTGCATGACTGATCGCCTGCGAAAACTTATAAACAATTTGCTTTGCTTATACAAATAATTAGTTCTTGTGATAGAAACATCACGCTAAGGCGTAAATAGTCTAAAGGTATCGGTAGTAGTAGCAGTTGTAATGACAACTCATTAAACACCTCTTCAAGCCCATATCTCTCAGACAGCGCACAGAGTCTGCCAGATTTATCAAGGGCATTGCTTAGGCATGAAGTGGAGGAAACGAGAAGTGAAATCATGAAACTATAAATGGATTTATAAAGAACCCAAAATGAGGTAGACAATCTGAGCTCGGAAAATCACACTCTTCAACAAATAATTGCTTCACAGCAAACTAAAATAGAACAATTTAAGTTACTTAGTAAGGACTCCTGCAATATGAATAACAGTTCAAAGAGCTCAGTATCCTCTAAGAAACGTAACAAATTAATGAAATCAAAGTCTAACTCAGTAAAGAAGGTATGAGTAAATCTAGATGAAAGCTACAGTGGATTGAACATTAACCCTGATAATGCTATTGAGACTCCTATTACACCTCCCATTATAAAAGATGATTCGATATGCAAAACACCTGCAGTGAACTCAAAGCAGAATTATTGATGAATGTGAAGAAAGTAACCTTCGCCCGACAGTATCGAGCTCCAAGTCAATCGTAAACAAAACGTCAAGTTATAGAAACAGAGTCCTATTTTTTTCGGATGATCATACACAAATGAGAAATATTCTACAAAAACTGATTGGATCCAAATTCAT
This sequence comes from Lacanobia wlatinum, assembly GCA_947578705.1. NCBI lineage: Eukaryota > Metazoa > Arthropoda > Insecta > Lepidoptera > Noctuidae > Lacanobia > Lacanobia wlatinum. Next base: position 12,285,740 of record OX388043.1, on the reverse strand, counting down.
TGTGTCCTTGTAAAGCAAACCTGGTGCATCGACTGATAAACTATAGAACCTCTTGGATAATCTATAGAACTATGTAAAGACTTTAGTAAGTTCGATTATATTGTAATTGTGTGTGGTGGCAATGACAGGGACCCATTAAGAATGCTGTCGACTTTATATTTTCATTTGGATTAACTAGCACATACTTATGTATTACTATGTAACACCAAAAAATTAGGTATTTAAGTGAGTCTAAGCTTAGTGAAACATATCACTACATCTGTTCCCAATTCAATCACAGTACATTTATATACACAGACCATAAAGTCCTTTATGCTTCATTCTATGTGGTACTATGCAGGTTAGTGTTGAGAGATATTCTGCATCTGAACTATAACTTAAACAGAAAATCAATTTTTTCGAGACTGAAAACAATTTCACAATATTGCATAACAATATTCAAGGTATAAAATCAAAAATAAGTTGTTTGTAATTATTGGTAGAAACAAGAAACATTGACGTTCTTTGTTAAAGTCAAACTTTTTTTCGAGACAAAAGTGCAGAAATATTACCGTTACCATGCTATAGAATGGCAGCATATATTTCAAGGAAAAATAAATGTAGAGGTAGTATTTGTTTTTATGTAAAAAAGTCAATAAATTACAAAAAAAATGACTGGACTTCTAAATGAACCAACTTGATTAACGTCACACTCTGCAACGTGCATAGATAATGTCATCACCAATATGCGTAAATATAAAGCTGAAATATGGGATTTAGATATATCAAACCACACTGGCCAAGCCATAATAATACCGAGAACTTTCAGTTACAGGGAAAAAACTTGGTACCAGTTGAGGCGTAACATATTTCTAAAATACATATCCCAATTAATCTTTTTAAACTACTTTTCGACATTTGTATCCCATCCCAAAAAATAAAAATGCAACACAAAAAAAAATACATCCTGGCAAACCAAAGGTACTATAGTCTCTTGTAGAAATCAACGGAAAATGTACCTTCAAACGAAAGGTTCTCAGGATCAAAAAAATAAATACGCTCGTTATTGTAAAGTCTTGAAGCGGGTAATAAAAAAATCAAGAAGAATTACTAACGCTAAATTCATCTCAAGTAGTACCAACAAAACTAAGGCGACATGGGCACTAATTAAGCAACAAACCCAAAGCGCTTATTTTCTTCAGCCTACAATTAACTACATAGAGCAGAACAATAACGTCTTGAAAACACCTGTAGAACTGGCAAGTACTTTCAATCATTTCTTTATAAACCAGAACTGTAACGTATCAACAACAAGTAATCATAGACTACAAACTACCTTAAATTCTAAGAGTTAATTATAGACTACAAACTACCTTAAATTCTAAGAGTATCTTCCTGTCTCCAGTAGATAGGTGGGAAGTAATTTAAGATTGAAGAACAAAATTTGCTGCGGACATTATAATATACCCATTAAAGTTATCAAAGAGAGTATTCCTTTTATCTCTGGTCTACATACCCTAAATCAAATGCTAAAAACTGGAGAAATCCCTATTGTTTTAAAAAAAGCTCTTATAAAACCTTTACATAAAAAAGGATCGAGACATGACGTGAATAACTTTAGACCAATTGCATTGCTACCCAGCTTCTCGAAGATATTTGAAAAAGTAATATTTAATAGACTTATGAACTTTCTAGATGTTAATGATGTTATAAAGGCTAATCAATTCGGATTTCAAAAAAATAAAACTACATCACTGGCAATTTATAAAATTCTTGATTCCATTTGGCAAAAAAATAAATGATAAAAAACAATGTGCTGCTCTTTTCATTGATATGTCAAAAGCTTTTGACTGTGTAAAATATGATATTCTACTAGATAAGCTAGAACATATAGGTATAAGAGGTATAGCGCTAAAATTAATAGAAAATTACTTAAATAACAGACAGCAAGCCACTATTATTGAAGTATATAATGAGTCGACAAAAATGATGGAGGTAGTTCAATCTAAATTTGAAAAAGTAATAATTGGTGTACCTCAAGGCAGTATATTGGGGCCCCCATTATTTTTACTATACATTAATGAACTTCCAAATGTTATTAATCACCTCTGCGTAATGTATACCGATGATGCGACTATTTTTATCTCTAATGATGACTCAAATGGTTTTATCTATGAAAATGAAATAAACGAAACACTGGCAACTGATTGGCTGCAGTCATTAAATTTAAAAGTAAACCTTTCAAAAACTAAAGTACTTCAATTTAGAAATTACAAGACTAAATCTACGAAATTAAAAGTCACAGTGACCGCTGTTGCAATTGAAGGAGTAAGTGACATACATTTTCTAGGAGTAACAATAGATCAACATTTAAATTGGAAGACTCATATTGATAAAATTTACAAGAAAATATCCAGTGTCTGTTATGCGTTATCCATACTAGCAGAAACAACAAATAAAAGTGTCACAAGAAATACTTACTTTGGAAATGTTTATCCTTTATTAACTTATGGTATCATATACTGGGGAAACTCAACAAACATTCAATCGACATTCATTCTCCAGAAGAAATGTCTTAGGACAATATATAGCATGCACAGTACCGAGTCATTAAGAGATGTTTTCAGAACGAAGAGCTTCCTGACACTGGAATCTATATACTGGAACTATGTTTGTTTGTTAAGAATAATATGCAATATTTTAATTTAAAATCGGATTCAAAGAGAAACAGTCGCAACCAATACAAATATGATATTGTATTGCCCAGAGTAAAGAATATGATGTATTATAAAAATACTTACATAACTGCTATTCGTGTATACAACAATTTACCAACAGTTATAAAGCAATTAAATGAAACATGTTTAAAACCAAATTTAAAAAAATGTTACTTAATAATGTTTATTATAATTTACATGAGTTTTTTTGAAAAAAAAAATTATGTAAGTAGGTTTGTAACTAACACTTAATAGAACTAAGTAATCAATTTGCTTTTCTTTGTTAAGTATTGCATATCCGACTTGGGTAGACTGTTGATCCTAAAACTGTTATGCTATATTATAAGATCTAATTGTACACAGTTACGCAACAAATCATTCTTATTCTTATTCTGCGAAACGAAATTCTATAAAATTTTTGTGTGCGAAACAAAGGAACACCAAAAGATATCATTTAGCTCTTTGTGGTACATGCAAGCCTTAAACATCTAAACTCGTTTTCTTAGGTATTAATGCACTACCTGACAAATCCCATGTTTTCGTGATTGCGCATTGGTTCCGTTGAAAACAGTTCTATTTTTATTTTGTGAGGAATCACTAGGAGTTTGATTTAAATTCTTATCCTTTCTTCGTGTGCCATCCTTCAAGAGGTCTTTATAAATTTCGTCATCTTCACACTTAAAAAGGACACATAAAAAAATTGGTATATGTGATATGAAAAAAAGAAATGGATATTACGTAATACACTCAAGAATATATCAACGCGCTTTATCAACCCCTTCATGGAAAAACTTCTTACTAGGGAATGCAAGCGTTTTAGTATGTTACTTAACACCGTAAATGTCAATTTTAAATAATACTTTTACACGACAACCTTTTTCGGCCAGTTTAAACTACCTCTAGATTAGATCTAGATTTAAAACTTCTTCTTTTCGTGTCGACATCTTCTCATTTTACCGACCAGCATGACCATTCTTTATATTGGCCGCTCTGTCGTTAGCAACGGTCCTGGGTAGTACAGGTATTGAAGATATTCTTCGGCATATCCTGATTTATAACTAGAAACTTAAGAGACTTACTTCATCAATCACAGAACCATTCCGCGTCATGAGTACACCATCTTCGATCGCAGCTCCTTTAAGCAATTGTTTGTTTGAACATCCATCTACTTTTGGTGCTGCAGGGCCGATCAATACAAGGTCTCCTTTTTCATTAATCTCGCCTTTCGTTAAAGCACATATCATGAATTGGTCTATTAAATCATTCATTTTCGCAAACATTTCATAATGTTTTTTGCACGATGTTTTGTCCATTATCTTTGAAGCGGCATATCGCATCATCGGTTCGTTGTAATTGTTGAAGTCGCCTTCCTGTAAACATGAAAGTATTTCCAAACACACACAATTCAGATTTACATTTAATTATCATTTTCATTTTGATTATATCAAACTAGCTTCTGTCAGCGGCTTCCCCCGCGTGAATGTCGGGAATCATCTCAAAGGGACATAGGGAATCCGGGGGGCTGCTGGGATAAGAAGTAACATATAAATATAGCAAAATTTTAACCAGATCTGTTCTGCCGTTTCAGCTTGATTGAGTAACAAACATCCATCCATCCAAATTTTTACATTTTTAACAGTGGTAAGATTTGGGGATCATTTAAAAAAATCATTAAACAATTTAGATTCATACTTTTTTTTTCAATCAGCCGTTAACATATTTTCGTTTTAAACACACAAAAGATAGTCAAGTTATATGAACGACAAGGTCGCACCAAACCATTCACAAAATGCCCCAACATTAAGGCATGCTGGCAGCTGTTCAGTTAGGGCTTTATTTGTTTTAACAGTTAAATGTGTGTATTATGTACACACACATTTAACAGATAGATAAAAAGAAGGAAACAAAAAAATAGGTAAAAAGTGATGCTTACTTCTAAAGAAATTTATTTCAGGATATCTGCGAAAGGAGAGTCGAATAAAAGAGATGTAGACACCGTGTGTAAAAGTTATAGGTACTTATAAATAAAAAAATACTCTTTGAATATAACATACAATACATAAATATTACTAAAATAAATATGACACTAATACATACTAAATAATATTATAAGATAAATAGTAATACATACTTATAATAAAACATACATACTTACTCATGCAACAATGACGGTACAGAAAAGTAGTGTTCTTTCAGTCTTTTTTTAAAAACTGTAAGAGTTTTGCAGTCCCTAATGTCAGGCGGCAATGAATTCCACAACCTAACCGCGTGCACAGAAAAGGAATAGGAGTAGAACTCAGTAGAGTGGAGAGGGGACTTAAGGAGGTTTCTAAGATGTGACTTGCAAGGCGCATCTGAAGGACGGTAATTGAAGAAGCGTTCTCGCAATAAGAAAGAAAGAAAACTAATTTATTTGGCACACACGTTCACACTTTTTAGGGTTGTAAAGCGGGTTGTGTTAAATAGCAAACACGATATCCAAGAGTTCCTGCGAAGTCAAATAGCATCTTGAGTACCTACCTTGCGAAATCCAGAAACATGATCGGAATTTTATGGTTTCGAACATCCGTAAAGAACGGAACCTTTATAGGATCACTCGAGTGTTTGTTTGTTGGCAAAGGGCATAGAATCATTGCGGCATAGCCCCCCCCCCCCCGCCGCCTCCATTTTTTTTACTTACGGAGCACGGTCTAACATGCATATATGGGTAGAGGACACTTAAGCAAACAAAAAACGTTAGGAACATGGTGGCCTTTAGGCCACCATGTTCCTAACGTTTTTTGTCACGGTGCCAAGATATTTCGAAGTAAAGTCACCATGTGACATCATGACTATCATTAAAACTTACTTACCGAAGAATTTAAAAATAAAATCACGTGAAAACTATTATTGAAATAATATTAAGAACTTCGCAAAATAAAGTGTTTAATTTATATGCATGGTTAAATCAAGCTTAGAAATATTATGAGAGTACAATCTACTGCACATAAACGCGTGGTAAGTTCATTTTTAATGATTTTCATTGTTCTCATATGGTGACTTTACCTATCTCGGCAACGTGACACTTTAGGGCACCATGTTGTTAACATTTTTTCTTGATTTAAATGTCCTTTGCCCTTACATGCATGTTACATTATGCGCCGCGATTTTGAAAAAAAAATCAATATGGCGACGGGGGAGCTATGCCAGCTCCCTTACAAAAAGTCGAACCCTTTTGGTACACATATGGACCCAAAAACGGACGCGTTACGTAAATAAATAAATGTTTAGTATGGGGGTTACTTTTAGGGGTCAAATTAGAAAAGGTTAAGTCTGTCTGTGTCAAACTCAAACTCAAATCGTATACCTATTTCAATGGGAACACCCAAATACTCCGAAATATTTTATTCCTAATTTCGATATTCCGATTTTCAAAAGTCCGAATTTCATAATACCTAATAATTATAATATCTATTATTATAAATCACGAAACTTATTTGACCGAAAGTCATGAATGCGAATTTTTGTTTTCCGATTTTCATACGTCCAAAGAATCAAATGCTCGATGGGTTTTCGGTCCGAAAAACAACATTCCGATTTTCAATACATCGAATAAACTGTTAAAATTAAGATTTTGATTTAGGTTCAGTCATTGTAATATTCAGTTAGTTACAACTTTCCGCCTCGCTGCTTCCCTTCGCTTAGGCGCATCGTGTTGTTCTCCTCATCGTTGTCACTGTGGCGAAGCTGTCAACAGCCTCGGGCACCACGGTCTCTCATGCAGTCGAAGTGCGGGTCGCTTTGCACGGCACGCAAACATCAACGACATTATCCGACGCGCTCTTGTCGCCGTCGGCGTTCCAGCCGTACTAGAACCCAATGGCCTGGCACGCGACGACGGCAAGCGACCGGACGGTATGTCTTTGTTTCCATGGAAAATGGGTAGGCCTTTAGTGTGGGACGCTACTTGTGTCGATACTCTTGCGCCATCCCATCTTCCTAGCTCATCGTGCTGTGCTGGTACTTCCGCTGCGGCTGCTGAGAACCTCAAGCGACGGAAATATAATAACCTTGTTGGCAATTATATTTTTGAGCCGTTTGGGGTTGAAACTCTTGGACCGTGGGGTCCGAGTGCTCATGCCTTATTTAAAGATCTTTCTAAACGCTTAGTTGACACTTCGCGTGACCCAAGGGCTGGCTTTTACCTCGGACAGAGGATAAGCATTGCCATACAACGTGGCAATGCCGCCAGTCTTTTGGGCTCACTTCCGGTGGACAGCGATGCGGACGAATTTTTTGACGCCTTATCTTAGTTAGGATATTTTATTTTAAGTGTATATATTTAGTACTTTAATGCTGTACTTAGTTCATATCTAGTTTGTTACATATTATAATATCCAAAGATATTTTAAATATTTTCGAAATAACTACAATTTAAAGACCTACTGTTTAATATACCTAACGAATATTTTTTAGCATTTTAAACCGGAAATTAAAATATTGTTTTAAACAGTCAATAACATTTGGTACAAAAGTAAGTGACAGAAACGAATCGCTATAAAACCGACTCTACGTAGTCTTGTCTGCCCTACCCCTAGAGTGTAATTTAAGCCCGCGTAGGCGTGGAGGGGCGAGGCGGCCCGCGAGCTGAGGAGCAGGTGTTATAACGCGATAAAACCATCGAGCGTTAAAACCATGAGCGTTAAAACCATGAGCGTTAAAACCATGAGCGTTAAAACCATGAGCGTTAAAACCATGAGCGTTAAAACCATGAGCGTTAAAACCATGAGCGTTAAAACCATGAGCGTTAAAACCATGAGCGTTAAAACCATCTGCGACGATAAGTTCGCGGGGGACCGCCGGAGCCCCGCAGCGCCGGAGCCGTGACAGAAACCATGCCTGCTGCATACTGCATGCTTGCTTGCTTGCTGCATGCTTGCTTGAATGCATGCTTGCTTGCATGCTGCATGCTTGCTTGAATGCTTGCTTGCATGCTTGCCTGCATGCTTGTTTGCATGCTTAATTGCTTGCATGCTGCATGCTTGCTTGTATGCTTGCTTGATTGCATGCTGCATGCTAATTTAAATGCTTGCTTGCATGCTCGCTTGCATGCATGCTTGCATCTGTCATTAGTTTTTTAATTCTACCTCCTTATACTAAACATAATAATAATAAACTTTGTTCTGACGAGCAATTGTGTTTATTTGTCTTGTCTATTCAGTTTTACAACGTTTTTTTTTTTTTCGGAATTCTGATTAATAGGTATTTTAATAATCGGAATTTGTATTTTTGATGTTTCGAATTATTATTAAGTCGGACTTTTTGTTATTCGATCTATTGAAACTCGGTACTTTAAGAATAGTAATTTAAAATATTAGGAAAACTGATGTGTCGGAATTATAAAAAAAGGATTAATGATAAATCGGAGTAAGGAAGGAATTTTGAACCATTCGGAATTATGAAAATCGGTATTTTGAAATTCGTTTTTGTGACTGTCAGAATAAAGTTTTTCGTATTAATGTAGTGTACCCATTTCAAAAAAACCATTTACAGGCACTTTTTAATTGTCAAAGTCGGTCAGTCAAAAACATGAAGCTATTTGCACGTTCCAAAGCGTAGACCTCTATGGAGAAGAACGTGCAAGAAACTCCACGGACACTCTTTTAAACCATGTGATGTATTACAAAATCTTGTTAACATTATCTTTGATTGCTTCTATATGTGAGGACAATGCAAAGAACAAGAAAATAAATAAACAATTCAAAATGTAGGTACAGATTAAAATAAGCCAGTGGCAGGTAAGAGATGACCAGTTTCAACTGACGGCGCCCGTTCACGAACATGACGCTTGCATCAGCACCATCTAACTCAACCATTTTGAAGGGAACCAAATGATCCAAAACACGCGCCACCATCATCAAAACCTTTGCGTGAGCATGACAAGCTCTCAACTGCCACGCTCGTTCATGTCAAACTAATTTAATTACAAAATCTATTACTAATTACATATGTAAATGGCTCCATAGTGCTCGCATTTACAAAAAAAATAAAATATGCTTCTACATTATACAAAACTATGGTTTTCAAGTAACTAAGAGATGAAAAAAAGAAGGCTGCTTTATTGTGTATACTTACTTTGCTAATAACAACATTGCAAAGAAAAATCATCTTTTTGATTCGATCGCTACAGTGAAGCATAACATATCACGAAGAAGGGACGGAAAATCGAAGAGATATCTTTATTATTTAATAAATCTTGAAGAAGTAACTATTTTTGTTGCTCGAGAGTTGCATATGTTACCACCGGTCACTTTTGACCACATAGCACAGTGTGTTAAAACCCCGGTTTTTGTGTCACCATGTTTTTATTCAAGTAATCGATAGTTTTTCTCATTTCTGGTACGGGAATAAAACTCCAGCTTCGCCACAACTTGTAGTTTTTTTTAATAAAAATATTAAATTTTCTTAATATCCGCATCATGAAAAACGAAAAATTGGTCATGAATGATTAATAAAAATGTACTTACTCAAGTATAATCCTTTCCACCACAGGAACACATACCCTTACCTCACTCACTACACCACACACACACACTTCCACGTCACTCATGCATTCTCTTCACTTACACGCATTCCTCTGATTCACACCTCACAATATCTTAAGCTCACCAACAAACCCTCACACTTTTAATGGTACTTTATCTGTATAGTAATGACGCACAAACGTCCTAAAATTAATCAAACTGTAAATAGCTGAACACTATCCCCTGAGATACAGGTTCCCGCCTAGTTCAGGGGGTAGGGTCAATGCTCTGTGTACCTCATTTTAACCACCGCAGAAAAAAAAACAACAATTGTTATAATTTGTTATGTACCTACTAAATTGTAATTTATTATCATGGTGAGAATTAAACATTTTTTTATACAATATTAGTTTGTGTATTATGGATCTATGCATAAATCCGAGATAAGGTGACCCATAGCACAGATTTTACTTAGTATAGGCTCCTGTCTCCCATCTTCAAACTGTTTCCTTCATAAACTGTAAATAATTTGTTATTTATGGGAGAAAAATAATAATAATTGTAATCGTAAAAGCATACCGTGCTTTTTTTTTAGGATGGGAAATCATCAAATGACTCCTCCCACTCTGGGTGAAGCAGGAGGGAGTGTCAGACTCTTACTGACTAAAACCCATCCGTGGTCCTCCTAGTGCCCTCTGCGTTCCGTGGACCTGGAACGCAAAGGTGACTCTTTCGAACAAAGTCCGCAGCACCAGCAATACCGTGCTTAACCGTATAGTTCGGTAGTAGTAGTACCAATTGGTACTTAACAGGCGAACCTCCGCCGGCTCGGTGTTAGTACCAATTGGTACTAAGAGATACGCCATACCACATCCTAATAATGACAAAGTTACTTAAAAAATCTTATGTATGACTGTTAATTAAAATAATTTGATAAAAAGGTCATATGATAGTGCCAATAATTCTTTCGTTTTTAACAGCAAGATTACTATTTTTCATAAATAAAATCAAGTGTATAAATGTGATAATCGCCAGCCACCATCAACCATATTTTTTTAGTTTTTTGGGTGAACTAAAACCCAGCAGTTATCAAAGTGCCTTTGTTTATCTCAAATGTAAGTACTGAAACCAGTGAGCAAGACATAATAAGCTACATAAAAAAAACAAAACAGTGAAATTGTTACCTTAAAAAAGATAAATATGAAGGTCGCTAAGAAATATAACGCGTACAAAATGTTTGTTTCTCAAAACAGGTTAGATTTGTTTTTAAAAGATGAATTGTGGCCAGATGGCATAACTTTTAGGCGCTTCGTGCGTTTTACGTACCGAAAGAAGTCAGAAGATTAAATAATAGTTAGTAATGGGCTTAATTATGAACTGTAAACAAAACAGACATTGTAAGTTTATTAGTTTCAACTGCAAATCTGTTAAGCGGTCAGTTGATAGTGTTAGGGCAATCTGTGAAATGTCAGACATTGTTGCCCTTCAGGAGACTTGGCTCCTCCCCATGATATTCTTTTCTTGGGTACCATAAGTGATAAATTTGAATACACAGGTAGATCGGCTGTTGATACATCTGCGGGGCTACTGATAGAAAGACCATATGGGGAAGTGGCTATTCTCTGGAGAAAGGGCATTTTTGACGATGTTGCAATATAAGAGTGCACTAGCATCAGAGCTACTGTCGGTGATCGCTCGATTGTTGTAATCTCTGTTTATGTGCCAACAGCCTCAACCGACAACTTGTCTTTGTTTACAGAAGTTCTAGGTGAGATTAGTGCTATTGTTGCGACTGCAGAGATTGAAAGTATTTTCATATTAGGCGATTTTAATGCACATTCACATGAATTGTTTTTTAGGGAATTAAACAACTTCTGCAACGACCAAGCTTAAATTTGTGCTGATATAGAAAAATTGGATTGCGTGACTGATAACTACACTTTTGTGAGCGAAGCCCACGGGTGTAGAAGGTGGCTAGATCACTGTGTTGTGTCTTGGTCAGCTTAGCAAACTATTTTAAATATAGGAATAAACGTCTATATGTCAGATCACTTGCCATTGTACGTTGAGTGTGACCTAAATTAGTGAGTTCTAAATTAATAACACAGAATACGCTGCGTTCTAGAGTTATTTTGGGACAAAGGGACGAATCTCAGATTAAATATTACAAGGATTTATGTTATGATAGGTTTCGTAACATTGATTTTCCACCTGTATTCTCAGAGTGTAGCTATGGGTTATGCAGCTCAGTGGAACATAAACATATCCTAGACGACTTGTCCGGTGAAATTATGAGTATTTTATGTGAAGCTCCCGAGCAAACATATGTGGTAGGAGGGTGCAGGCCAAGCAGAGGCAAAGTGGTGTGTGGATGGAACAGTCATGTTCGTGATGCTCACCGTGAGGCCAGGCTTAAGTTCAAAGAATGGGTTAGACAGAAGAGACCAAATAGAGTAGTTTTTGACGAGTTGTGTGAGACCCGTAAAATCTTCAAGGTTCGGCTGAAATGGTGCCAAAAAAACGAAGAGCAGGACAAAATGGTCTACATAGCAAAGCAAAGAGCCACGAAAATTTTTAGTAAATTTTGGAAGTCGACACGTAACTTGGATACTAGGCCTGGTCTACCGGCGAGCGTAGGAGGGACCCGGTGGGAATCGCAAATATGTTTATGAAACATTTTAAAGTGCAATTTCCACTGGGTCCGTCGGTTGACGATGACGATGCAGAATCTGACAGTGGGGGGCGGAACCACTCACCCTAACACACTTTTCGGCTAAACAAGTAAGATACGTCATTCAAGGCATGAGCAAAGGTAAATCGCCCGGTCACGACGGACTTAGCATCGAGCATTTCAAATATGCGGGGGTTCACTTGCCGAGGGTCCTGTTCTTGTTTAACCCAATGTGCATCAGTCACCTATAGTAAAAAACAGGACAATAGATATCTCGGACAAGGGAAACTACCGTCCAATCTCCCTTGCAACCACAGCGGCTAAAATATTAGACAGTATACTTGATTTGTGCCTGAAAAAGAATTTGTGTTTGCACGATGGACAGTTTGGTTTTCAACCTAAACTTTCAACCGAGAGTGCTGTGCTGAGTTTGAAGAATACTGTCCAATATTACACAGATCGAAGAACGCCGGTGTATGCCTACTTCCTGTGCCTCTCCAGAGCCTTCGATCTGATGTCATATGATGTGCTCACGCTCTCATGCAGTGTTGGTGTGCAACCAATCCAACTATTTAAAGTGGGCCGGAACGTTTTCTGAGTCATATGGGTTGAAGTGCGGTATCAGACAGGGGGGATTGACGTCTCTACGGCTCTTCAACCTTTATGTTAATGATCTCTTAGTCGAGCTCAGTAGTATGCGTGTCGGCTGTCGGGTTGGTGGTGTTAGTATGAACAGCATCAGCTAAGCGGACGACATGGTGCTACTGGGCCCGACAGGAATCTATCAGAGAAATGTTGAAGGTCTGCGAGAGATATGTTGCCTTGCACGGCCTTGTATACAATGTCCGTAAATGTGAATACATGGTCTTTAAGGCCGCCAGTAAGTGTCCTAATCATGAACCAAGTTTTTTTCTGAATGGTATAAGCATAAAATAAAGTCTACCAATTTAAGTACTTAGGGCACATACTTACCGACGAACTAAAAGATGATGTAGATATTGAAAGGGAACGTAGGGCAGTGGCGGTCCGAGGCAACATGTTAGCTCGTAGATTCTCGCGTTGTACGGACCAAGTCAAAATCACCTTGTTCAAGGCATTTTGTCAAGGTCTGTACGCGGGGGTCTGTGAGTCAGCTACACCAAAAGGTCGTTAGATGTCTTGCGCGTCCAGTACAATAATTTTTTTAGGATGTTGCTAAAACTGCCCCGTTTCTGTAGCGCATCGGAGATGTTTACTTAGAACCGAACTGATGGCTTTCAGGCAGTAGTTCGAAAAAAAGTCGCATCACTTATGCGTAGAACGCGGGTCAGTGACAATAGCATCCTGAAAACAGTTGTGGACAGTCCTTACTCACCTTTTCTGAGGCACTATGTGGGGAGAATGGTCACGTAGCTTATTCCTCACTTTATCATTCCCTGCACATCCTGCCTAAGACACCTACTTTGTGGTTTGTTTTTTGTCCTTGTTTGTTTACTACTAACACTAGTTATAAGACATTTTACTAACAAAATGGGCTAATTCCTCTTTCTAAAGCTCTGTGGCTCTTTTCTGCAAAATGATAATAGACTCGATATCAGCAGCCCGTCCCTGTAGTAAAAAACCGTAAGACATTATACTATGAAAGTAACTAAAATAGATTAGTCTCGCGGTTTCAACATCGTCGAATTTTCCTAACAGCAAGGAAGGCTTAGTTCAGTAGAACTAAGCCTTCCTTGAGTTAAGCTGAATCCCCAGGAATTCTGTTTCATCGACAAATTCTAGTTTTTCCCTGTTCAATACTATGTCACAATCACTACTTTTGACATTTGGTAAAGTGAATCGAATGCACTTCGTTTTTTTTTTCTCATTTAATACTAAATTATTAGCAGTGTTATTTACAACGTTAAGATTGTTTGCATGTCTATTTATTTAAAAAAATAAAGATGTATCGTCAGCAAATAACACCATATAAAGTTTATTTTACAATATATAACCAACCAGTCGGATGTCCTTTAAGGTGAAGGCACGTGAGCACATTCGCAAGAAGTTGGTAGAATCATCACAGCGTTAATTCGTTGAATTCGTTTTCTAAAAGTCGTGATTTTTTTGTGTGTATGTATTTATCTATGTATTTATGATTGTATTTCTTTTCCTCTCTGTTTGTCTTTCCTTTAAGTTGCACCTGCCATGTTGTCTCTGCGCCATCCTAAGGTCGACTGGTAGAAAATGCCTAAGGCATTAAGTCCGCCTTTGTACAGTGTTATTACTAGTGCATCAAGTTTTAATAAATAAATAAATATATAGGGCAAATCATTTATATAAACTAGAAACAAGAAAAGACCCAAAATTGAGCCTTGAGGTACCTCCATTTTTACGTGTAATCCTGTTGAATTGTTGCCGTTTATATGAACTAGCTGCTGTCTGTTATTCAAATAGAATTTTACTAAGTTCAAGGCTGTTTTGCTTAGTCCGTAATGCTCTAGTTTCAGGAGTAATGTTTCATGGCTCACACAATGAAACGCCTTCGACAGATCGCAGAAGATACCTACGGCATCTTGCGCAAAGATATGTTTTAACAACGTTACACCAGCGTCAGTTGTACAACGCCCCTTGGTGAAACCCAAAAAAATTGTTAGTGATGTTTATGGTTGTACACGGTGGCTTGACCATTGCGTTGTTAGTCGCTCCGCTTGGCAAATAATTACAAATGTGTATATTAAATACAACACCTTTTGGTAGGATCACCTGCCACTTGTTGTTGAATGCGATTTGAATGTAATTACAAGTAAAACTAGCCATAGTAAGATAAGGTGTGATAAGGTTTCTTGGGGTAATAAAACTAGTGAGCAAATTTTTAAATACAGAGAGTATTGTAATAGTAAATTTAGGAGACTGGACTTTTCAGACGAATTTAGGAAATGCAGTTTTAATATGTGTAATACTATAGCGCAGAAAAAAAAGCTGGACATACTTTACGAGAATATTATTACAATATTAACCGCGGCGTGTTTGTGCAGTCATAAGTATAAATCACACAGAAATCGTACAATAGTTGGCTGGAATAAACATGTTAGCGAGGCGCACAGGGATGCCAGACTTAAATTTTTGAATTGGGTAGGGCATAATAGACCAAGGAAAGATAACGTAAGATAGAGAAGTTTTGTGTGAGAGTAGAAAATTATTTAAAAGAAAGTTGAAATGCTGCCAAGAAAACAGTGAGCAAATTAAGATGGACATAAATGCTCAACACCGTTCCTTAAATAACTTTGGCGATTTTTGGAAGGCAACTAACAAGCTGAATCCTAGGTTTGGCATCCCTATGAGCTTGGGAGGTATGAGTGATAGTAAGGTCTTTCAAGGGGGATGCCCGATGCTGGATCGGTCGTGACCGGTGACTTATTTAACGTGACAGCCAAACAAGTGTCGGGTATTATTATGAAGATGTCCAGAGGTAAGTCACCCGGTCATGACGGACTTAGCATTGGACATCTAAAAGTTCGTAGGCGTTCGTTTACCGCGCGTTCCCCGTGACCTCTTGTCAACTATTATTGATCCTATTGTCAAAAATAAAACGGGTGTTTTATTCGACAAAGAAGTCCACAGGTCAATATCATTGGTGACAGTTGTAGCCAAGGTGCTGGACGCTGTGCTTTAAACAGAACTTGAAAAACATTTTTGATGTGCATTTTGGGTTCCGCCCCGTACTTTCTACTGAATGCGCCATTCTGAGCCTCAAGCACACCGTGACGTACACCTGTGTATGCGTGATTTCTCGACCTTTCGAAGGATTTTGACCTACTGTCATACGACTTGCTGTGGGAGAAGCTTAAAAGAACGGACGTGCATGCACAGGTGCAACGGATCTTCCACGACTGGCATGCTAATTAGACCAATTCTGTCAGATGGGCAGACCGTCTCTCTGACGTGTACAGGTTGGAGTGTGGGACGAAGCAATATGGTTTGACTTCCCCTTAACTCTTCAACCTGTACATTAATGACCTGCTGGTTGAGCTCAGCTGCGTTCTTGATGGTTGCTCAATTGATAATGTTTGTATGAATTATATTAGCTATGACATGATGCTGCTGAGCCCAGATATCACTGCTATTGCACTGATAGCTGGGCGGCAGCTGTTAATGGTCTGTGAAAAGTATGCACATAAACATGATCTGTTAACAGCAAAATGAGTGAGATCTTGGTCTTCAGGGCCTCTGGCAAGTGTCCATCTAGTGAACCCGCGATTAAACTGAATGGCGTTGAGCTTAAACGGGTTTACCAGTTCAAATAACTGGGTTACTATGTCACTGAGGATCTTGACATTGACCAAGTTGTCATTACGCAGGGCATTGGTGGTAAAAAGTATTATGCTGGTACGTAGATCCACTCGCTGCAGTAAACAAGTAAAGGTTACGCTTTTTAAAGCCTACTGCCAAACTTGTTACACGAGTAGCCTGTGAGTCAGCTATACTCAAAGGTTGATCAATGTCTTGCGCGTCCAGTATAATAATGGATTCAAGGATGTTTTGCTTAGTCCGATGCTGCTAGGGCTACCCCACTTTTGTAGCGCTTTGGTTATGTTTGTGGAGGCTCGGGTTGATAGCTTCCATGCCATAATGCGCAAGCGAACCGCCTCCCTACTGAGCAGAGTGCGTGGCAGCACTAATAGTATCCTTCAAGTAATTACCGAGGAGTATGACTCGGCAGTCATGCTGCCGTTCCATTTTTATCCAGGTTGCACTCGAGCGAAAGGTTTCATGACTATACCTACCAAATTTTATGTACTCACTCTTTTATAATATGTTTACTAACATATTTTTGTGACTAACAAATGGACTATTTGTCTGAACAAATAAAACGTCCACCAAATTTATTAAACACTATTAGTGCTAAGTGCAAAAGTGTTTTACATTTTAGTGCCAAGCACTCAACGACAACGCCGAACAACAATTCATTCGTGTGCCCACAACCCGCGCGTGAACACAAGTCACATATAGCTACTTAAAACGACGACTCAGATTCAGGTTGTGGGCACATGAAAGAATCACTGCTCAACCCATACGCTGAGTTCTTGGCACTAAAAGTGTTAAAAACTCCTCGGTGGCATCCAAATAACAGACATCAGCGTAGTCTATGATGTGTTGAATGAGAGTTTGGGCAAGGGAAATTTTGGTCTTCCGGAACAAAAACTCTGGAGGCTTTTCAACGAATGAAATGTGTAGTGCCCCATCCGACTGACTTCGGCGATATAGTTAGTCCACGATAAATAGAAGCCCAAGAATTATTGAGATTCATTCCTGTTATAGATATTCATAAATATTGAGCGTAAATATGAAGTAAAAAAACACTTGTAATTCTTACCTGTCGCCACAAATCTTTATGTCCCCAACCATAAACCAAAGCATCGGTACCAGGCTTTTGAAATCTGTTTTCATAGTTAATAGGTATCACAGTTGGTATGTACGAACACAAAGTCTTGTATGAGTTATCATTTAGGTTATACTTTGATTCTACCTTCACCAAAGCTATGTCTATGAATGACCACTTTTCCGTTTTATGATAATCTAATTCGTATTCTACAAAAACAAGACATAAAGATGTGGAATTAAAATGCTTATTTGTTTTTTATTCGTTTGCATTTTTTTGTATAGTACTTACTCATAGGAACACAAGTGTATATCACTTTCTTTTTCATTGCTTTTGTACATTGATCCTTTTCAATCTCTGAATCCTGGATGTATTTCTTGTATCCCGCTATGGCGTACATGTATTCCACGTCAGTGACACAGGCTGCAGACGTGACTATGAATAAAGGGGAGACTAGCGCACCGCCACACAACCATTCGTCGTATATTCTTGCAGAATTTGGCGCTTTTACCAAGTAGACCTGCAAACACAAGGAAACAGTAGCTTTTGTCAGCATTTTCGCTAGCGTGTAAGTCGAAATTATTCCAAGGAAAGTACTACTGGGTTCCCAATTCACTGACACTGTACATTAAGGGTTAAGAGTTTACATATGTCCGAGATTATATCTATCTTGGTCAAATAGTTTTGCTTTCAGGCGTGATAAGATAAAGAAGTTATTCGATGCACCGAAAGCGCTTGGAGGAGCTTTTGGTCAATGAAGGATCATCTCAAAGGAAATCTCCCGCTATGCCACAAACGGAGAATTATGGACATAATGTGCAATTGTGCATTCTCCCCATCCTCACACACGGTGCACAAACCTGAGGGCCAATTCTACTAATATTTAAGTAACATTTGCATTCGCATTTCAGTCGCAATCTGTCAAAAGTTGTGTAGCACAGGCATTGATGCTAAATGTGGATTTACTCGAGCGTCGTGGGAACCTATTACGTTTAGTAGTTTAGATAATAAGAAGAATAAAAGGTTCTGTAATGTTTCTTCGTTCAGTGGTGGGGAAGCATCCATGGATTTTCAAAAATGTAAAATGAACAGTTACATGGACATACTCGAGCGTGTCAGATATTGATAGTTTAGATGCTCCAACGTGTCTCTGATACCAAAGATATGTTCATGTGCCGACTTGCGTGGTGGGGTTGGCTATCCAGAAGACTAGAAAATAGAGAAAAAAATTTTTTTTCGAGCGCGTCATATATTCAAAGGGGATGTTAAGTGAACCCTAAAAATACTCCCATTCTAAAGAGTGACGTTTCGATAGTGACACAATCTCGTAGAGATTTATTGGAAAATACAAAAAAAAATCGCCAAATAGCAATACTCAAATAGCAATGTCAGATTTTTATACAAGAGGTTCAGCTTGATGTTCCAGTCATGTTTGCCAAAAATCTGACGATTATTTTGAGGGGTATTGTTAATCTGACACGTAGATTTTTTTTTTTCTTTAATATTGTGATGAATTTTTTATACAGGCAGTTCAGCTTGATGTTCCAATCATATTTGCCAAAAATCTGACGATTATTTTGAGGGGTGTGGCTAATCTGACACTTTAAACTTTTTTTTTGTATTTAATGAGACGAATAAAACCTCGTAAAATTCCTGATTCCAATCCTGTCGGTCCTCGAGAGGTAGGGAGGAAGATGTAGGCAGATGCAGGCTCACAACTTTTAGAGTTACGATTTCAAGGAGTAACTAGCAAGGATTTAAACTTTTAAATATGGAGTACTAAATGACTATTCGCTTCAGCTGATGTGTTCCCGAGAGAAATGACGTGCAGGCCCTTATAAAGCCTTGTCTCGTGCAATATAGCATCATAGGGAGAAATGGCCAATAAGTGCGCAGCTGTCATTGCTTAAAATATTGCCACTATAATTCCAATGAAATGTTGCCAGATTATTTTTATAAAGTTTACCGTAGAAATAACGTGCAACGTTATAATAGAGTAAGAGTAAGAAAGGCAGAGTGACGCAAAGTGGGAAATATATAGTTCTCAGCGACTGCATGCACTACACTTTTTTAGCTACTTTGGCTTGTGCAAATCGGAGTTTTAGATTATATTATTTCCTTGATTCGTGACGAATTTCCTTCAAAATAAAAAAAAATGAAATAATCGCGCTCAAGAATGTCTGGGTGACGTTTTTTTCTTGCAACTTTGTAACTTTCCCATTGTGATAATTGAAATGCACACTTTTCTGCATGTAACTAACTTACCTTACCTTAATCTGACGCGCTCGAGTAAATCGAGGATCGATTTTTTTTTACCAATCTGAGCAGCTCCCCTAGACGTTTAACCCTATGTACAAGGCTCGGGTATTGTGAGAGTACTTCACAAGATGCAAGGTTGCCCTTATATGTTATTCTGACGCGCTCGAGTAAATCCCGAAATCCCCGCTTCGGCTCCCCTAATATTGGGAAAATAAGGCTTTTTTGACAGTTACGACTGACATGCGAATGCGAACGTCGTTTAGACATAAGTAGAATTGGCCCTCTGGTCTTAAACACTTCAGCAGAGGTCCAAGTTGAGGTTTACCAATACTGCGCGGGCCCGCGGCGCCTAATATTGGGAAAACAATACTGCGCAGCAAAACAAAAATCACAGATGCTACCCGAAAAGATGGTTGACTTAAGTGGAATTGTGCTTAAACAAAACACTAATTGGGACCCTTTCAATACTAGACGACATCGCGGTGGACCAAGGGGAAGGTGGAGAGACGGACTTTACTCTTACGTAAGGACTGGCCCGCAATAGCAGAGAACATGTGTGTGGAAAAGGCAGAAGGAGGCCTTGGCCCAGCTGTGGAATATAACGGGCTAGATTAGATAGGAAAACCAGCGACCTGCAACTTCATCGCTTACCACGTAACTTTTGTCTGTAGTAACTTCTTTGCCATCTTTTATTCTTCTTACACTATCAGTCACTGAAACAAAGTATTAGTAATATATTTCTATATTTCAATAGTAACAAGCTTGGGCTAAATGCATAATCTATCTAATATATATAAATCTCGTGTTATTGTGTTTGTTAGTCTCCGAGACGGCTTGATCGATATTTATGATTTTGTTTGTAAATATTTGGTAGGTGGTTTGGTGTGATATTTGGTTTGGAGGGTTTGGTTTAGTGGTTTGGTTGGTTTGGTCGAAGGTTATATTTTGTTTTTATATGGCATACAACTTTTGCCGGTTCAGCTAGTATTTTATAAAAGAAACGAAGCTAGTTGCTCGTATATCTAGTAGATCTCGATAAACAAAAACGTGTAAGTAGTTACTTACACATTCTTGTTTATCGATACTAAAATAATGAAACAATAGCTAAGGCTATGATATCGGGCTGTCTTTCTTCATTTCTTCATTGCTATTCAGGGTCAGCTCTTACCGAGGATCAACGCTGTACGGATGTTGGAAATGTTAGGAGTCGCAAGCGAAATCCAAAAGTGTATTGAATGGCCAAGTGTCTGTCTGGGTACTGTCACACCACTTCCTTCATCATCATCCACTGCTGGACATATGCTACCCCAAGAGTCGCCACATCGACCGGTCCTATGCGTCTCGCGTCCAGGGGATGGGAGGGGGTCATTGGTCTATCTTGTGGGAGGGCTTCCAATGTTTCGTCTTCCGGTACGTGGTCGCCAGTGCAGAACCTTTCGATCCCATCGACTACCTGTTCTGCGAGCAATGTGCCCTGCTCACAGCCACTTAAGTATGGTGTTTTTTCCGGTTACATTGGTAACCTTGGTTCTCTGCGGATATCTTTATTCCTGATTCGATTATGGAACGGCATTATACTCGTTACCTCTTAACAAGTCATATACACATCAAAAAAAGTTTGTGATCACTAGCATAAGCTGATATATTTTTTTAAATTTAACTTTATCATGAAAAAATATTTGTTGTGTGTTTTCTTTAAATAGAAAAACCCTGTTTGAAATGAAAAAATAAAACTATTTTTTTCTAACAAAAATTGGGTAATTAATCAGAATGTAATTGTAACAGGAATTTGATAGAAAGAAAAAGACTATTTAACCAAACTTAAACAATAATTTATTAATAATAAGTTTATATTAAATATAATATAACTCCTCCCCTGGCTCGAACACATGCGCAGATCCTCCTGGGCATGCTGAGAATCAAGTTATCCAGCATTTCTTGGGGTAACCTGTCCCATTCTTGAATAGCGGCTTCCCTGAGCTCTGGCACTGTCTGGGGACGTGGCTGACGGTTCCAAATAACTCGCTTAAGAGCATCCCATGCTCTATCGGGTTTAAGTCAGGTGAGCCGGCAGGCCAGTCTAACCTTGTGATGTCATATTCTTGGAGAGCAGCATTGACTCGTTGAGCTCGATGTGTGGGCGCATTATCATCGACCAGTACAAATGAGTGCCCATGGTTTACTCGGAATGGTCTGATAATTCCATCAATAGCAACTGCTTTATACATGTCTGCTGTCATGAAGCCTCGATACGGGATGAAAGGCGTTCTAGCTCCAATCATAATACTACCCCAAAAGGACACCGCTTTCTCACCTTGCTGAGCAGTTTTTTGCCTTTCACGGTCTCCTGGTCTTCTCCAGATACAGACACGTCGATTATCTGGATGAGTACTGATTCGCGATTCGTCCACAAAAAGAAAGTTTTGCCAAATGTTTTCTTCTTCATCTTCATTGTGCCGAAGCCTAGCCCCTGCAATCTCCGTCGTTGACGTTGCCGGGAATTCAGAGGCACTCGCCAAGACCTTCGTGCTCGTAATCCAGCCAGGTGCAAGCAATTCCGAATGGTCTGAGTGCTAACTTCAAGCCCAGAGGCGGCCCGAACTTCTGCTTTTATTATAGTAGTGTTGATTGTTGAGTCACGGGCTGCCAGCAATCTAATATAGCGCTTTTGGGCAGCAGTCCAAACAGTTGGGCGACCACTGCGGGGTCGGTCATCTAAATTACCCATCCCGTGGTACCTTTGCATCGTGGTCACGACACAGAATTGGGATATAGCAACTCTGCCTGCTATTTCTCACGTAGTGTATTCTTCTTCCCTAAAAGTTACTATTCTTGCTCGTAAAACCTCTGATAATCCTCTTGGCATTTTTTCAATTACAACTTTCCGCGAAAAAGTATTTTAAATCCGTTAAAATTGACTAAATCAGAATTCTGAATGAGCGTAAGCTAGGACTGAAAGCCTTTTTATATGGAACGACAATTGAACTGTTTTATATTCTAATTCTATATTTTTAAATAAAGAATCTAAAAGAAAAAGAAATGATACTATAATCTACCGTAACAAAAAAGTTTTCGATTTTTTAAAGTGATTGCAAACTTTTTTTTGATATGTCTAGGAGTAAATGCTCACCATATAAAATATTTAAAAATAACAAAAGATTGAACTTGATCACGGCCATTTTAGAATCATTGTAAAACCAAATAATTGCACTCCGTTGGACTGTGGCATGGCTATAATGGAATTATAAATGAATGATAACATTTATTGTTTTCATTATTTTTCCACGCACAGTTCATCTTGCCACTACTTTCTGGATATGGATATGGGGGAGGAATTTGCCCAGCAGCGGAACACTAAAGGCTAATAAAAAGAAAACTATGGATGTCAGATATTTATGCTGCCAGCGTGACATCACCAAGTTTCTCTAAGACAACTTCATACATAGCACATGTATGTTTTTGACTTAAGGGTCCTATGATCCCTAGCTGAGGCAGAGGACGTCCACAGTAGTCCTCGATCGCGAGCAGTCATGAGCTTCACGCTTCACTTCACTCCAGGTCATTCCGATGCTCGTCGCTTCTGCCGACACGGTGCGTCGCCAGGTTTGACAGGGACGGCCACGCTTCCTTTTCCCTTGATTGGATTCCAGTCCATGGCCTATTTGGAAATGTGATAGGGATCCCTTCGGAGCGTGTGACGAATCCACCCCCACTTACGACGCTTGATCTGGCAGTCAATCGAGCTCTCATGGCATTTCACCAACAGCTCTACGTTAGAGATCGTTTCGGAAGAGTAAATCCCGAGGATGCGACGAAAGCTTCGGTTAACGAAGACCTGGATTTGGCATGAGATGTCCTTGGTTACCTTCCACGTTTCGCACCCGTAGAACAGCACAGATTTGACATTGGACCCGAAGATTTTGCGTTTGACTCATTTTGTCAGTTTCCGTGATTGCCAGACAGATCTCAGCTGCGCGAAGGTAGGTAGCTCGGGCTTTGGTAATCTGTGAAGAGACATCGTCTTCAGTTTCTCCAGTCTTTGACACGACGTTCAATCGTTCAATTTTGCTTGCATGTCGGGTGGTGTATGTCTCAGCAGGCATAGGTCATCGGCGTAATCTAGGTCTTTCAAGACGTTGGGTAATCCCCACTGTAACCTTTTTTTTTAAGGATGGAAAACATCAAATGATTCCTCCCGCTCTGGGTGAAGCAGGAGGGTGTATCAGATTCTTACTGACTAAAACCTATCCGTGTTCCTCCTAGTGCCCTTTGCGTTCCAGGGCCACAGTGACTCTTTCGAACAAAGTCCGCAGCCCCAGCAGGCACTGGCCCTAGCGGGCCCCGCCTTTAATTCTGACAGCTCTTTGAGGCGCGCGTGAAACACAACGCGCCGTTTACCCGGGCCTGGTTCGAATCAGATGGCGAACCACCCAATGCTCGCCGTCCGCAGACCCGCGCCTACGGTGGCCGAGAATCGCCCTGTGACTCCCTACGCCCGGAGCGTCTTCTTCTGTTGCGGCGGCTAGGGCGTGAGGTTTCCCTCTCTCTCACGCTTTTGGCTTCCTCTTTCACTAGCATTACTGCTTCGCAGAAGGAGGTGACTGCTACCCATGTATCCTCGCTCCAGACCATGGCTTGAACCAGGGCCGAACGCGAGAGGTCGCCGCCTGCGATCGCTTCGACGAGGACACGGCGGAGTTCCGCCCAAGCAGGGCAGACCTCCACCGTATGCTCCACCGTGTCCTCCGGGCGATCCTCGCACTGTTGACACCCGGGCGTATCCTCCCGCCGAGTTCGAAACAGGTACCTCCCGAAACAGCCGTGTCCGGTGAGTACCTGCGTCAAACAGAAGGTAAAGTGCCGTGGCGCCACTCTAGCCACTCCTCAAAGAGGGGACTGATTGCTGCAATTGTGGCGTGCCCAGCGCTGGGTTGCGACAGTCGTTGTCTCCATACTGCCATGAGATCCTGCCGGAGCTCCGTCCACTGTGCTGCGATTTGCCGCGGCAGAGGAGTCTCGCCCCGGCGTAGCGCCTCCACGCGCCATTCGTAAATGAGCGCGAGGACTCTCGCCTCTAGATCCCATGGCGACAATCTGGCAAGGAGGCTCGCCGCCTCGCCAGAGACTGTGCGGTATCTCCGAGCCAGCCGGATGGCCATGACCCTCTGGGACGCGTTGAGGTAACGAGCAGGTCGTCCTCAAAGTAGGCGCCCACACCGGCGTCCCATATAGGGCCATGGACCGCACGACGCCCGCGTAAAGCCTCTGGCAAGAAGCGTTTGGACCCCCTAGATTGGGCAGAAGCCGCTTGAAGGCAATCGGAAATGCTCGACGAAATTCCACCGGCTGTCAAGGACGAGACCCAGGCATGTCATCGTCGATCCTACGCCGATATGAACCCCTCCTACCGTTATTTGGGATCCCGATGGTGGCCTGTTCCGAGAACCATGAAAACACATGGCTTCGGACTTGTTTAGGGCCACCTCGGGACCCAGCTGCCGGATCCTCTCAACGACTATCGCAACCCCGCGTGTCATAGCGTTGGCCCCCGCCTGGTGCGACCCCCCTTGCGCCAGGACCAGCGTTTTGTCAGCGTAGCAGATCACACTGACGAGGGAGGGAGGTCGGTCATCGGCGTAATCCAGGTCTTTCAAGAGGTTGGGTAATCCCCACTCTATCCTGCGTCGCCCATTGACATATATGCGAAGCACAATTCCGTCGAGAACGACTATGAAAAGATGAGGCGAAAGGAGGCAGCCTCGGCGTACACCTGCATGCACTTCGACATCGTCCGAGTTAAAACCGTTGTGAGACACCTTGCAAGAATAATTCTAGTAGATATTCTACAATAGGCAGACCAGTTTTGGCAGCACCCCAATGTCCAGAAGGTGACACTAGTTGAGAAACGTTGAAGTGGTCCAGTATGGACCACTTCAACGTTTCAAAAGCCTTTTCGAATTCGACAAAGATAAGATAAATCTCCCTTTGCTATTCTGATGCCTGTTCCAGTATGATATGTAGAGTGTTGATCGTGTCCAACGCATGTATCTACTAATTTGAAAATAATCCACCTACACCTACCAGCGGCAGACATAAATAAGCTTCGGCAAAAAATATTAGGGAATAGATCGGACAAAAAAAATGTCATGTGATATGATTTATAACTTATTATATTTGAACATGCAGTATTGAAGTGTAGTATATTTCAAAAATAAACTTCGAGAATTTGTTGTGATATTTTTTTTTCTTCTTCTAAAAGCCCTTTTTACGTCTTTTCAACGATCCTTTGATGTTTGTTTGCGGATTGGATAGATTGTTCTGTAGTCATGGTCGTACTCGTACCATTCCCATCAACAGTAGACAAAGTTACATTTTTCGCAGACCTGCAAACATTTTATTATTCATAAAATAATTTTTTACACATAATCATTGAGCCACGCAAGGATACATTCTCATTTTTACTAACTAGTTTTTTTTATGAGGCTTTATCTAGTCCCGTGGCCATCCATATACATTTACCTATGGTATTCAGCGATCGTCTTAGTGGTGAATAAAAAATCTGAATTTGAGTATTTTCAAATTCTACTTCACCCTGAAAACCGGTAAGGCTAACTGTTAAGGGATTCACAAGTTTTCAACTCCAATACTCAATTATAAAACCGGTCAAAACAGTAGCATATTGGCCCTTAGTTGGCCTAAAGTTAATTGAGCCATGACCCGAAACAACAGACTGTGAGAGGCGACGAGCCACCCCTGGCTTCTTGAGATAAACACTATTACTACACTCTTGTATCCTGCCGCCTCGCAACATTTATTTTCTGTCAAAATGTCGAACCTATTCGAGACTGCGTGCTAAAATTCTTACCCAGCAGGATGTTCATCACTCCACGCTATGTGCTTTTCAACTAT
Source organism: Lacanobia wlatinum (assembly GCA_947578705.1). Taxonomy (NCBI): domain Eukaryota; kingdom Metazoa; phylum Arthropoda; class Insecta; order Lepidoptera; family Noctuidae; genus Lacanobia; species Lacanobia wlatinum. Next base: position 12,259,361 of record OX388043.1, on the reverse strand, counting down.
ATAGTAGCCTTTCACGACCGGCGGGCTATCGCAGTTGCTCCGTCTGTTGTGTAAATAAATTGTATTTTTATACGCAGTATTTGTATTCTGCATGTTTTTGAAATGAAGTGTGATAGAGGAGTGAGATGAAAGAAAAGGGAGTTAGTGATAGCGTGACGGCTGAGTGGACAGAATGGAGAAAAAAAACGTGTTACGCTGGACCCCAAGTAACATGGAATAAGGGCAGGAAGATGATGATTATGCTTGTACCTATTTATTAATTTTACACTTTATTGTCCAAAAAATTATCTTAAAACCAACACACATACAATGGGCGATCTTATCGCATACCGCGCAACTATCTAGCTCTACCTGGCAACCCGAGATGGACAGTAATTTATAGACACTACCTTTTATTTTACATATTTATGAAACTGTAGATGTGCACATAACTTACAAAGGTCAAATAAATAGTGCAGTAAAAGTTTATCTAAGCCTAGCTATTGCCCGCGACTTCGTACGCGCATATGCCATTATTCCCGTCTATGACCATTAAAAGAAATTCACATTTTCAGTTTTCCTAATTAAATACGTGTTATACTAGATTAGGCCTCATAACTTAAGGCAGGTGTACTTTACAGATGAACTGCCATTGTAACTATTGTTTGTATGGGAGCACCCTACACATCTAACAAGGTGGTGTTAGTGTGCTGTCAAAACAAGCCACCTTCTTTGGGCATAGCCCTTTAAAAGTTGTAACTTAACGTGTCATAACTTAAGGTCTACAAATATTTTGCATCAAGCTGGCGCAGCTTCACTTTCGTTAACATAGATTTTCGGAACAAAAAAAAATATAAATATTTATATTTTTTTTTTCAGTTCAGCGATTTACGCATGAAAGCGTAACAAAGAAACTCACTTGGCATTTAAAATATTATACAGTAGACACCGGATAAACTTGCAATATAGTACATTGACCTTCCTAATATCCCTTCGTATATCTTCGGGTATCTACATCATCATCATCATATCATCCGAAAGACGTCCACTGCTGGACATAGGCCTCCCCCACGGGGGGGGGTGTCATAATCGCCACGCTTGGCAGGCGGGTTGGCGATCGCAGTGTATGGTGTTGCGTTTTACAGAGAACGCTGCTGCCCATTCTCTGGTGAGTCCTTTAGTCGCTTCTTACGACACCCACGGGAAGTGATGGGATGGTATTATTCTTTTTCGGTACCATTCGGCACCGGCCGACACCATACAGCATACGAGTGTCTACCCGAACAATAAATTATGAACCGATTTTCATTACTAAAGAGTGTAAGGGATCACGATAGAAGTCGATTCAGGACAGTTTCATATCTTTATTTATGTTTTTGATATTTATAAAGTCAGTAAATGTATACAGGCCAATGACCATTATTGCACATTTATCTGGCACCTACCATAGTTAAGATCGTGAATAAAACGACTCACCTGGTTTTCTTATCACTTAGTATACAATCTAGAAAAGAGCCAGTACAAGTGGTAGACGTGTATAAATATGGACCTTCACAAGTGCCTGACCGATCATCAACTCTATACACGGAAGCAACTCCAATCAGAACCTCGGTAGCACCCACCCAAGTCACAAGCGGTCCTCCGTGGTCGTTCTGAAGATAGTATAATGACGTATTTGCTTATTAGACAGATTCAGGAAAAACTCAGGATTGGACCGTTTAGCCCAGGAGTATTTTTGTTGAGCTAACTCCAAGGAATATTTATGGGATAAAAAGTCCAACCCTATGACCTATTCCTATGGTCTACGAGTGTGTCAAGTTTCACTCAAATCCTTTGAGCTGTTACGCAAAGAGGTAACAAACGAACACACAGATTGACTGACAGGTACAGTTACTTTTGCATTTATAATACTAAATATGACTGTAGTATAAAGGTATAGTATTTATTTAACAACAGGCACAATGAAAAAAAAAGGATTGTGTGGTTTTATGAAACCACGGTAAAAGTGAAACTTTTTTTCACATTATAGACATTTAACTAAAAATTTACCTTGAGGCCTATTCCACGGCCGACCGTCACGCGACATGCAACACACAGACGAAAAAGTTTGAGACGATGTAATAAAAGTTACACTTTAAAAATATAAGACGACAAAGATCGATCCATCCATTTGACATTTCAGTAGCGCACGTCAATTCCATACATTTTGTCTGTCTTTTGGCAATCATGATAAAACGTCAGCTGACAAAACTTTTTAGACTCCGTTTTCAATTTCGACGTAGTTTTTCTAACGAGGACAATATGAAGCGGTGACGGGCGGGCGTTTTGAGGGACTGTCTTTATGTAGAACGTTGACGTTCAAAAAGTGCTGGCACTCAGCCTAATTTGAATAAATTACTTTAGTTTTTTTTAACTACCTGACAAATTCCACTGGATTCTCTTCTGGTCGTTTTGGAAACAATCCTGTTCACAATTTCTTTTGAAAAATCATTCGACTTTTGGTTTGATCTCAAACATCCTCTGCGCGTCTTGTCTTCCACAAGGGTATTCTCATCATCAGCCTTTAAAAAACAGTGTCAGAATGAAAACTTCAACTTGGCATGGATTTATACAAATGACCTATGTATTGTGAGGGTTAGCCGGCAACACAAAATTCATCGCCTTATGAAATACGCCTTACGTATATACAAATTATTAAGTAATGGAAATCGAGGTTTAATGACGAGGGAATATGCATGCGATTTTTTTATTTGCAAAATGAAATATTTATGAGCTCTTCTACACAATCATAAAATTATATTTTAGCTGCCATAGAAAACATCGTTTTCGCGAGAGGGACAGATATATTTGTTTAAAATAATTATATCTCAATTGTTTTTCGAGTCATTTTGATTCTATTTTCACTGTTAATATTATATTTTTGTATATTTTTAGATAAACTGTATAGAAAATAAATATTTTTTTCATGCAAATGGGATGTAAAGATGTTTTATCTTTAATAGCGATGTTGTCGAGCTAGCGATCCGCGTCTTAGTTAGAATAATCTAGCTACACTAGATTATTATAACTAAGACGCGGATCATTTAGTCCAGGAATATTAGGAGTTTCACCTCGGAATGAGAGACAGTCAGCTATAAACTTGTATAAACCTTTATTTTGACACCCTTAAACTTGTCTCAAAACCTACTTATCGTAGGGTATCCGCGACTACAGATATTCCAAGGTCAAAGGACAAAAAATCGACTTTTTACATATTTTTTCCAAATATCTCGTTTTCTTTTGAGTTTTTCGCTATTTGTATTTATTATCAATATTATTTTTTTATACCTTGAATCGTTTTCTAGATAGAGGGCGGATAGTCCAGTCATCTTAGTCAAAATTATTAGCTTGTAGTTCTTGTAATTTTTATTATTTTTTTTTTTAATTTCCGCAATCCTAAGTGTATGGAATTATATTATTTATTCAAAACATTATTTAAGAATTTCTTCTTTTTTATCAATTTAAGAAGTTATAAATATCAGCTGAAACTACTGATGCAGAAAGCTGAAATTGGGTATGTAGCTTTCTTACACTCCTTAGGGGTGCACTAAGAGAGGATTTCTCGAAATTCTTACGGGAACGGGAAAAAACGGGATATGCGCGTACGAAGTCACTGGCGAAAGCTAGTTAAAAATAGATACGTAAGTAAAATAATTATTAATATAAAATATGTAATAGTCATTAAGAAATGATTTTTTAAATAAATATGTATATTATCAAGAAATGTCCGAAATCAGATCCGGTCTCTGCGAGAGGCTATGGTTGAGCGCTTGAACTTGTCCTTACAGGCTGTCTCAGAATGGGGCGATGCCAATCTGGTCAAGTTCAATGCTGCTAAGACCCAATCGTGTCTATTTTCCGCTAAAAGGAGCCAATTCCACCCAGCTCCATCTTTTCGTGGTGTAACCGTGCCGATAACCGACCGACTTGAGCTTCTTGGTGTTACGTTAACATCTACCCTCAATTTTGGCCCTTTCATAGAGGCAAAGTCTCAAGTGGCTGCCAGAAAGTTGGGGGTCCTAGCAAAGGTGAGACGGTACTTCACGCCGGAACAGCTGCTCAAGCTCTATCAAGCGCAAGTTCAATCGTGTATGGAGTACTGCTCTCATCTTTGGGACGGATCTGCCAAATACCAGCTTGATGCCCTTGAGTCAATTGAGAAACGAGAGAATGCCTTGTTGCATTAAGTCCGCCCATGTACCACTACTGTACTTAAAGTTTAAATAAATAAATAAATAAACGAGCCAAGAGGATCATCGGTAATGACAGGCTCGTCGAGTCGAAGCTCCAAAGTCTTGAGCATCAACGCCGAGTTGCTGGCCTGTCGGTTTTCTATCGCTTGCATTTTGGGGAGTGTGCGACGGAATTGAATGATTTAATTCCGCCAAGCCCGTTCCATCATCGGACCACAAGACGAACGGCGATGCGCCACCGGTACATGGTGGACATCCCACCCACACGCACTAAACATTTTGGGAACACATTCATAGTGCGTACAGCTAAGGAGTGGAATTCCCTGTCAGAGTCCGTGTTTCCAGATAGCTACAACCTGGGAGTCTTTAAGACAAGAGTGAATAGGTTGCTTCTAGGCAAACGTGCTCCATCTTCGACCGCATCATCGCTTACCATCAGGTGAGATTGTGGTCAAACGTATGCCTATATATAGTAAAAAAAAAAATGAAGCGCGAAGCTCAAGACCGTTCGGGATGGCGGCACACTGTTGACGCCCTCTGCCCCATCTAGGGGACTCAGGAACTTAAGTCAAGTAAGTCATATTATCAATAATTAATTAACTTTATATGGCGTGTTTTGGACCGGGACTACCGGTTGACCTTAAATGGTGCTCCGACCGCGCGCTTTCCGCCCTCTTACTCGAAAACGATTCAACGTATAAAAAAAATTAAATGCAAAAGTTGTAGAGAATTCAATCCTCTACAATAATGAAAATAAATACAAATAGCGAAAATCCCATAGGAAATGTTCATAAAATCCATTTTTTTACTTTTGACCTTAGTCGCGGACACCCTAAACACTGGCTATCACAAATTCCCAGATTCTTACCTAATTTGACTGGACTATTCGAGCAGTGCATTATAAAACCACGATTACTAATAGTTTGCTCGATAGGAAAACAAAACCAAAATAATCTCTAAAAAAACAAAATAAATCTTCAGAACGGCGTAAATACTTCCCGAAAGGTTATTCTTTTTTGAATAATATAACTGTATAATGTTAATTGTTACAACAATGTGTTTGCTTATAATTGGTCTTTGTAGTTCTCGCTACATTCGCTACCGGAAGCCATTGCAGAGTCCAATCTAGTGTTGTCCCTCCATCTTTACTAGTGATGTGCTTACTTACTAAATATACATACATACTCCAAAAACTACATATTTCCTATAACGTATACAATTCAACCAACCAACAGTCAAGAATACAGTGACACTGGTTCGAAATTACTCAGCATTAAATATGTATGAAGCTTGAGTCTTGTCAAGGACCGCAAGGCCCGATTAGAGCCAGATGGTATTGTCTTTCAATTGTCTTGCGTGCTCGGTGCTTGATGGGTTACTAGAAAGTTTTATTAGAAAATATCTCATCTTAACAACTGAAAGACGTCCACTGCTGGCCATAGGCCTCCCCCAAAGGGGGTGTTTGCCATAATCGCCACGTTTGGCAGGTGTGTTGGCGATCGCAGTGTATGGTGTTGCGTTTTACAGAGAACGCTGCTGCCCATTCCCTGGTGAGTCTTACGACACCCACGGGAAGTGGTGGGATGTCTTTTACGGCACCGGCCGACACCATACAGCATACACCATACGGCAAAACGGCGGTAAGAAAATATACTCACAAGTATATCCTTTATGGAAAGAAATTCAACTTCATTTGAACATCCATTTTTTTTCGGTGGTCGCGATGCAAAAGGGTCGTGGATTATTGCTCCTTTATCATTTAACAGACCAGCATCAATAGTACACAACATATATCCATCTATAACAGCATCCATGCCAGTAAAATTAACATATGCTTTTTTACATACTTTTTTTTCCGTTATTGAAACGGGTGCATAATTCAATAAGTCTTGGTTATAATTTTTTGTATCGTTTGGCTAGAAAAGAAAAAAAACTTGTCAATTTCAATCAATTAGCTTACCAATTCCCCGACTTGACGTGGCCTTTAAAAAATATTTAAGTGCAAAAATACATATATTAAGTATTTCTTCGTAGTATATATGTAGGTGTATCTTATACCATTGTTTCAATTAATTATATTATATGATTATGTTATGTTATGTATGATTCTGATCTTTGAACAGCCCTAAATCTATCTCCTATCCTTCAAAGCATCTAAGAGTTATTAGGAAAAGTCCTTGGGCGATAAGACCTCCCAGATTGTGCTTTTGTTTCTTTTTTCTGCTCCTATTATGAAGTGTAAGTACACTCAAGTATAAAATGCGGCAATGCTGCCAGTGTTCTGGGCACTTTTGCCATAGAGAGTGATGTGGATGAAATTTTTGATGTCTAATGATTTATTTTGTTTTCATGCGCGTTTGTAAATAACTACGCAAATTTATTAGTCTAGCTGTTCAATATTTACACATAAGTATAAATTCATAATTCTTACCCGCCGCCACTTATCCTTGTGTCCCCAACCTAATACAATGGCATCTCTACCAGGCTGGTGAAATTTAGGCTCAAAATTAATAGCTATCACAGTGGGTGTATATGTACATAACTTTTTAAACGATCCATCTTTCAGATTATATGGCGATTCAACTTTGGCCAAAGCTATATCTACATTTGACCACTTCTCTATTGCATCATAACTGAATTCTTGATCTACACAGGTAAAACATGAGTACTGTTAGATTTGAGTTTAAGGGTGCCTGTCCATTTTAGTGGAGCGAGGCAGCGGAGCGGAGAAACGGAGAAACTTTAACCAATGGAATTGCACAAAATCTCCGCACCACGTGAGCCACTGACATTTTATGCAATTCCATTGGTTAGTATTTTGCAATTTTGATTTAACAATTGAGACAGCAGAGGTTCCTCTATCTTATCTCTAGTAACATTCTATTAACGAATGCAATTTTCGAAATGCCAAAATATCATGTGATATTTCGATAGCGGTGTTAATCCCATGCATTTTAAAGTTTTGACAACAGCCTTCGGTACGCTTCCGCTGACAGAATGTCACTTGTCTGTGTAAAATTTACAAGTGATTGCAGTAATTATTTATTTATTATTTATTAATTTTATTTCAATTAATCTCCGCACTTACAGTAACTTCTTACCAACACGTACAGAGAGTCAAAAATCATAGTAGTAATTATATAATCATTAGATGGATACAGAGTATTATTCAATGTCACTTCAGATTAATGATTCATTAATAGCAAAATTCAATAAAAACATAGATATTAAAAATTAAACAAAAAAAATACAAACATAACAAAATATTTAAATGTCAATCAGTTAAATCGCATAATTAGATGAAAAAATAATCAATAATAATAATCAAATAATAAGTTCATAAAAAAAAACATTTATTTATTATTTATTTATTAAAACTTTATGCACAAGTAAAAAAAACACTGTACAAAGGCGGACTTAATGCCTTAGGCATTTTCTACCAGTCAACCTTAGGGTGGTGCAGAGAAAATATGGCAGGTGCAAATTATAGAAAAGAAAAAACAGAGACAGAAAAAAAAATACAACCATAAATACATACATACACATAAATAAAATTTACAACGTTATTAAGAGAGAACGAAACCAACCAATTAACGCTGTGAGGATTCTACCAACTTCTTGCGAATGTACAACAACAATACTAAACAAGTACTAAAACAATACTTTTATAGTTTTAGGAATAGACTCACATTGGACTGAAATATGTCTACATCCGGATGCTGACCAGTAAGAAGTGTAATGTGTCTTTGAGTATGGAATAGTAAATTCCCTTCATATCGTTTTTCTCTCCTGTGCGGCTGTTCTTATGCAGCCACGAGGCTACATAATAACAGCCGCACAGGTCGATATTTAAGGTAAAGCAACACTTGCCAACGTTGGTCTGTGGATGGATGACCATCCCGAGTTTCCTCCGTGCCTCGGAAAGCACGTTAAGCCGTTGGTCCCGGCTGTCATTTGTAGATCTTTGGTAATCGTTAAGGACAGTCAGAAGCTAGTAAATCTGACTCCAGTCTTGCCATGAAGTACCGTGTTACCCATTTAATGGGTTGTGGAGGTCTGGTAGGCAGCCGCTCCACGTAAAACACTGGTATTCAGCTAAATTCGGTTTGACTGGAAGCCGACCTCAATATAGTTGGGGAAAGGCTAGGCAGATGATGATCGTTTTTCTCATATCCTCAGACGTCCAAATATTCTTGTAATTAGTTGGCTGTCCTGTGAATGTCTTGTCATAGTGCTAAACAAACGAAGCCGTTATGTCAGTCCATAATGGCTTTGTTATTTCTGCAATACTGTACTGTGACCAAACGATCAAAGTTAATATTCTAATTAGGCTGAGAGCCAGCACTTTTTTAACGTCAAATTAACGTGACAGTCCTCGAAAATGCCCGCCTGTCCATACTTCCTAGTGTTATGGCTGGGCGGAAGAACTGGCGTAACAAACTATCTAGTTCTATTTATATCATAAAATGTTTAAACCATTGTTTAAATTCCAATTCTTCAAACTTCTGATAGTTCTGTTGCTGGGGACTTTGTTGCGCCACTTTCCTGCTAAAACACTAGGCAGTGGTGACGGGCTGGGCGATTTGGGTGACTGTGTTCATGTAAATTTTAACATTCAAAAAGTGCTTTTTGTTTTTTTTTTAACCCCCCAACAACACATCTGTCAGTTAAGATGTTAGAACTTGAATTTGTTCAATAATCATCGGCCTAGTTTTTATTCCGAACTATACATATTCGGGTTTGCTTCCAGTCAAACCGGGTTTAGCTGAATACCAGTATTTCATTTGAAGTGACTGCCTATTTGACCTCTACGTAACTGGGTAACACGGTACTTCTGGGACTGAAAGAACTGAAGGCTGGTGATTTGATCAATAGTATGCGCAGTAATTAACATTCAATGAAAGATCAAAATATAACGGTGTGTCAAAAATAAAGTTGAATATCATTGATACATAAAAACCCAAGATACACACTCAGCATCTCAAAAACGTCCGCAAAAAATAAGCGCAATATGTATAATTATGCGCAAGTTTCAAACAATCTCGCATCGCTCGCCATAATGCCCTGCTTTGTACAAACAACTTTAAGCGATCCGTGTAAGGTTGAATTTGCAAAAATAATTGCGCATCACTCGCCATACTGAACTACTTTGTAAAAACAACTTTAAGCGGTCCGTCTAAGGTTGAATTTGCAAAAAAAAAATGTTTATAGTATAACCACACACAACTCACACATGACACTTTGAAACATGTCAGTTTTTGACGACAGTTTCAAGTGTTGCATTTGTTCGAGACTGTGCATCTTGGGTTTTTTTATATATCAATGTTGAATATAGAATAATATAACAAATGAGTCTATAGGAGGAAGTCTGAGAGGAGCACGACGAAACTGGAAAGTTGGTAATAGGTCGTGATAATAGCTATGTGATGCGCATGAATAAGAAGAATTTCGTGAGGAATGATTTAAATTTCAATTTGGATAACTATACTAGTAGAAACGATAGGTGAAATCTGTGAAATATGATATAATATCTAGAAAGGTCTAGTTGAAAATCAGCGTCAGGCAGCTATTTATGTCATTTTGCTGAACTGAACCTATTTGGCGTGTTTTAAAATGAAGTGTCCGTATTTTTGTTCCAATATTGTGTCTGTGAGTGTCAAGATAACAGCCTGACTACTAATATGATGGCTAATAGGGATGAATAAAAGAAAAAAGACGTGTTGGGCGAACCCGAAATAAGGGGGAACTGAACCGGGCAGACTGAACATAAGCTCGTCAAATACTTTTACTTACTTTTAGAAAAACAGGTATAAACAATTTTCTTTTTGTGTTTTTTAGTACATTGATCAGTTTCAATCTTGCTATCCGGAACGTATTTATTGTAACCGGCTATAGCGTATATGTGTTCCACATCTGCCAAACAGGCTGCTGATGTGAGAATGAATACAGGAGATACTAAGGCACCGCCACACAACCATTCGTCATATGTTTTGTTTGATTTTGGTGCTTTTACCAGGTATACCTGAAAGAATTTAAATAATGGTTAAGTTTATCTTATACGCCTGGGTTTCTCCCCAATGTTGGAAAATTGAACAAATCGACGATTTCAATCGGGAAAACGTGACCAAAGTTTATAGAGTAAACCCTTTCTAGGGTTCCGTTCCGAAGGTTTCCAACGGAACCATAGTACGATAACTCAGCTGTCCGTTGCGTTTGTCTGTCTATCAACGGGCTGTGTCTCATGAAACGTAATAGGTAGACACTTGAATTTTTGAAATTTTGTAAATTGTCGCCACAATAACAAATATAAAAATTAATTATAAAAAAATACTGGCCAAGTGCGAGTCGGACTCGCGTGTAAAGGGTTCCGAACGAATTTCATTTTTTTAACGTGTTATTTTAACACTATCGACTTCTTATAGGTTTTCCTGTAATTTATAGGTAAAGATCTATTATCTCCATTTTTTTCAATATTTTAGGCTCACTAGTTTCGGAGATAAGGGGGGGAATAGTCATTTTTCATCTAATTCCTTGAATAACTTGAAAACCATTTATTTTAAAATTATGAAAAAAAAATATATTTAAAACCGTTACAGTAAGGCCCTTTCATTTGATATTAAAATTAAAATTAAAAAAAATAAAAGGTTTTTTGTACAATATCATCCGACTTTTTTTTAATTTTCTAGTTTGACCCCCAAAAGTGACCCCCATGCTAAAAATTTAATGATTTACGTAACGCGTCCGTGTTTAGGTCACAGAAGTCCATATGTGTACCAAATTTCAACAGAATCGGTTCAGTGGAGCCGGAGAAAACTGGCTGTGACAGGCGGACAGACAAACAGACACCCGAGTGCTCCTATAAGGATTCCGTTTTTTGTTCAGAACCCTAATAAAAGAAACTAGTTTTGTTCATCATCATATCAGCCAATTACCATTGCTGAACGTAAGCCTCCCCCAGAGAGCGCCAACCATCCCGGTCTTGAGCAGTTCACATCCATCCGCTGCCAGCCACCTTCTTTAAATAATTCATCAGGGCGTCCCACACTACGTTTGCCCATACGCGGTCTCCACTCTAACACCTGTCTGCGCCATCGACCGTTTGTCCGTCTACAGACATGGCCGGCCTACTTCCACTTCAGCATGCTGATTCTACGCGCAATGTCTTTAGTTCTCCGGCGAATGACTTTGTTGCGAATTCTATCCACCAGAGAAACCCCAAGCATTGCTCTCTCCATTGTACGCTGAGCAGCCTCAAATTTATGAAACAGGTCTATGTTGAGTGTCATGTGTGCTCCGTAAGATATAACGGGTAGTTTGCGTGTGTGTATGTGTACGGCTTATTTTCATTAGATCATGAAAATGGAAACACATTAAAGCATGAAACTTTGTAAGCATCCAGTGCTAATAAAAGCTTCTAGAACAGTGCCCGGGGAGTTTGACCTCGGAGTCCAATTACTTAAAATGAATAAATGAAAACCTCATGTATTATGTTTCATAGACAAAATACTCGGATTTTTACCTATCAATTTCAGTTGCATCTTGATAATTTTCTATTTTTTTTTATAATTTTACTTGTAACAATGCAGTTTCGCAGTGATGTGGAGAAACCAATCCGAGTGGTGCTGTTGGTGTTAGATCTGTATTTTCTGAAAGAGCATAATTTTTGACATGACGCCAAAAAACTTCATCTATTGAAAAAAAGCTGTCGATAAATAAAAAATAGAAATATGATTGGAGTCATAACAGAAAAGGTCGGAAAATAATTTATTCCATGTTTCAAGAACTTGAATATTTTTTTTAATAGCCTTTTTTGCCCGACTGCTGGACAAAGACCTCCCCATATTTTTCAGCTAACTCTATCTGTTGCTTTCTCCAGCCAGCAGGCGCGGATCCAACCCTCAAAAAAGGTTGTGGTCACAGCTACCCGAAAATTACCCAAGTGTGCATTCCTACAAAGGAAATGTTTACAAACTATACGACGCACTAACCAAGATTTTGTACAGTGTATAGTTTCACGAGCGGAAAGACGTGGGGCGAACACTAAAAAGATACTTAACCCGTAAAACGTTAGTTTGTTCACTCTCAAACATTAGAAAATTAATTATATATTATTAATTATATTATCTGGTCAAGTTCAATGCTGCTAAGACCCAAGCGTGTCTATTTTCCGCTAAAAGGAGCCAATTCCACCCAGCTCCATCTTCCCGAGGTGCAACCGTGCCGATAACCAACCAACTTGAGCTTCTTGGGGTTACATTAACATCTACCCTCAATTTTGGCCCTTTCATAGAGGCAAAAGCTCAAGTGGCTGCAAAGAAGTTGGGGATCCTAGCAAAGGTGAGACGGTACTTCACGCCGGAACAGCTGCTCAAACTCTATCAAGCGCAAGTTCGATCGTGTATGGAGTACTGCTCTCATCTTTGGGACGGATCTGCCAGATACCAGCTTGATAACCTTGAGTCAATTGAGAAACGAGCCAAGAGTATCATCGGCGATGATAGGCTCGTTGCGATGAAGCTCCAAAGTCTTGAGCATCGACGACGAGTTGCTAGCCTGTCGGTTTTCTACCGGTTGCATTTTGGGGAATGTGCGACGGAATTGCATAATTTAATTCCGCCAAGCTCGTTCCATCATCAGACCACAAGACGAACGGCGATGCGCCACCGGTACATGGTGGACATCCCACCCACGCGCACAAAACGTTTTGGGAACACATTCATAGTGCGTGCAGCTAAGGAGTGGAATTCCCTGCCGGAGTCTGTGTTTCCTGATAGCTACAACCTGGGAGTATTTAAGTCAAGAGTGAATAGATTACTTCTAGGCAAGCGTGCTCCATAGTGGTCAAACGCGTGCCTATCAATAATAAAAAAAATAAAAATATCTTTTTGTTTGTAGGCACATCAATTTCACATTTTGACTCTAAACCACTGAACTGATTTTGCTTATATATTCAAAGCACATCAAATTAAATTAAAAGCTTTTATACATTTAATATTCAATAAGTTTATTTAGGTGCTTATGTAAAGTACAAAAAGCTTACGTTTCGTTTTCGCGAAAACGTTGATAATATCATCGATATCCACGTTCACATCTTTGTATATATTTAGGGTAGCTAGCCCGGATAATAATCTATTCTGTCCCATTGAGCCTACGCAACCAAGTTTTTACTCTACGATGAGTGGAGATGAGAAATCGTTTCTCTCGAACCATGCGGTAGAGTTGTCAGTATTTGTAAGTTTTTTTTTATATTTCATTTTAGTATAGAAATCTTGATCGCATGCTCCACTAAATTATCGACTCTGGTGTTCACATTCGCTTTTCCATTTTCATTCCATCCAGAGTCGGTATTCAGTTGTGTCGATATCGTTTGACGTCACAAGTCTATTAGGGTTGTGGGCATATCCGTCGTGCCCACAACGGTGGATCCGCGCTTGCCAGCCAGTCTGTCAGGAATGAGTCCAAGTCGTCACGCCAGTGTTTTTTAGGCGTGCCTCGGTTGCGACGTCCATCTTCAGGCACCCACTGCATCCTGCCCATCTATCCTCGTACATCCTATTAATGTGGCCCACCCTATCCCATCTTAGTCTCGCAGATTTGTCTCCAACATGGTCTTGGAGCGTATAACTGTGTAACTTGACAATAAACGTTTTAATAATATTAATACGGAAATAAATTTATAACACATTTTTGCACAAAACTAGCCAAATAAGGTTGCAATGCATTTGTTAAAATTAAATAAAGAGCGACAATTAATTACAACAATTTATTTTTTTGACTGTATTTTTTTAAATTAAGGTTTTCTTTATGTTTTTTCTATTTTGGTGTACAATATAGCATATAAAAATAAATTAACAAATTTTATTAGGTAGACCTTATCAACAATGGGTAAAATCAAAATAGATTTTATAATTACTCGTTCAAAGTAAAAGGATTCCGAGGTTTGTACACTTCAGGCGCTTATGGCAACACCACTCCACTATAAAGTATGGGTACGTATCAAAATCCCGAAAGTTCATAATACCTATGATTGAAATACCGACGTCCAAAACACCGAAATTCAAAATACCGAAAGTTTTAAATGCCGATAGTCGTTATATCGAAACACAAAATACCGATGTTCAAATGCCCGAAAGGACGAAATCCCGAATGGACGAAGCTCGGGACCTTAGGGCACCCCGACACGGACAGGTTAGGTTAGAAGGGTGTGGCGGAGTCTAGTGAGCGAGCGAAGCGAGCGAACACAGACTCCGCCACACCCTTCGTGGTTATTTTTTTCGTAAACCCTAGAGCCCTAGTACTTCAGTAGTCTCCGAATACGCTTTTTAGGCAACTTTTAAGTGTTTTGAGGTAAGGTTTACAAAAACTCGTTTTTCTCGGAAACGGTGGCAATTCCGGAATTTTGTACTTCGGGATTTTAAACTTTCGGGCAAATGAACTTTCGGGATTTTAAACTTTCGACCAAACAACCATTCGGCGTTTAAATTATCGGGATTTCGTCCATCGGTATTTTAAAATTCGGTCTTTTAAAATTTGGGATTTTGATTCGTACCCATAAAGTATATGTATATACAAACAAATAAAAAACCGATCAAGTGCAAGTCGGACTCGGGCACCTTGCCGCGTTTTTGATGCTCGCAAAGCCATATCACTTGCTATATTCGGTTTATTGTACGGTACAAATTCTGCGTGTGCGGTTTTGACCGGTTTTTTTATAGCTCTCACCATGTAACTTTTATGATACTTCACCGTTTCGCCACCTTGAATCCTTCTTACACTATCAGTCACTGCAACCAATAAGAGACAAAATTCTTAAGTATCACTAATCCTTATCCAAGACAGGACAAGGTAGACTGATGACCTGGTGAAGATTGCGAGTAACCGATGGATGCCAGTCGCACAGGACCGGTTGTTGTGGCGACACTTACGGGAGGCCTATGTCCAGCAGTGGACGTATTTTGGCTGATATGATGATGATGATGATGATGAAATCCTTATCATCTAAACTTTGGCTTTAAATCAATATCATTTCAGCGACAATCAAAATCAAAAACTAGTCAAAATGTATGAAATTTTATGGTTTATTTGGCAGTTTACAACTGCAATGCGAACAGTCCTTATAATACGATAGGTAAGCCCATCGTAAGATAAGACTCATTTGAGTTAAAAACACAGCTCATTCACCGATAGCCGTTGCATGTATATTTTATGCAACTGAATGTCATTCATCATCATCATTATCGGCTTCCAGTCAAACTGGATTCGGCTGAATACCAGTGTTTTACATGGAGTGGCTGCCTACCAGACCTCCACAAGCCATTAACTGGGTAACACCGTATTTCTTTGCAAGACTGGAGTCAAATTTACTGGCTTCTGACAATCCGTAACAACTGCCAAAGATATACAAATGACGGCTGGGACCAACTGCTCAGCGTGTTTTCCGAGGCACGGAGGAAACTCGGTATGTAGATGGTCACCCATCCACAGACCCACTTTAGCAAGCATTGCTTAAACTTGAAGATCGATCCGACGGCAGTTATTCGTAGTAAACTGAATGCCATTAATGATATACCTAATAATGCTCAAGTGTGTGCGCCAACATGAAGGTGCACTCTTTGTTCATTGACTCAAGCAATCCGAGGAGACCAGGGAGAGATCAGGCCCAGGACCAACGGCTTTACGTGCTTTTTGAGGTACAAGAGTATCAAAACGAAGCAGCAATGCTAGCGAAGGAGGAGGCTGACTGCATGAGAGAGAGGAAAACCTCACGCAGGCCCGGGTCGACGGCGCGTTGTATTCCACGCGCGCCTCAAAGAGATGTCAGCATAGTAGATGGGGCCTGCTCGGGCTAGTGCCTGCCAGGGTTGTGGAATTTGTTCAAAAGAGACACCGTGGCCCTGGAACGCAAAGGGCGATAGGAGGAACACAGAACTGTTTTAGTCAGTAAGAGTCTGGTCTCTCCATTCTTCTCTACCCAGAGCGGGACGAGATTTGATGATTTCCCAGACCTCTAGAAGTTGTACTGAGACATTCCAAAAACAGTTTGCCCGACCCCGGAAAACAGCTGCAATTTGCGGCCGCTAGAAAATCAGGCGGTTACACAAAACATAATTAAATAAACATGATTGATTTGATAACAATACTAAAAACCTCTTTACTAGTATGATTCCAAAAATGTTACTCACCATTTAAAAAAAATAATAACAAAATATTTATGATTGTTGCATACATTTTAAAATCATTGTATAACAAAATTGTTGAGCTTCATTGGACTGTATCACACTGGCTTTAGTTGAACGATCAGTTTTTTTATTGTTTTCATTATTTTCTGATAAGTAACTGAATGGTTTCGAGGTAGCAAAATAATGTATTTTTGAAATTGATCTTAAATAAAGCAAAAAATACAACAATACAAGAAGAGTCCAAGAGTAATGGACTACGGGCCGTCACGGTTCAGTGTGACATTCTGATGAAACAAAATGGTTGCAAACTCTGTGTAGTATTATTGACCACAGCTATTGCTTTGCTCTTTTGATAATTTTTTAATAGCCAGTTTTTTTTTCCTAATTAGCCAGTTATGTCCCACAAAAAAGTCAAAGACCTATCTCTCCCTTTTCCACAGGTTCTTAACTTTTTCAATTATTTCATGTGGTAACAAGTTGTAACTTAAACTAAAAATGAATTTGCGTTACCATTTTTAAGGTAAAAAACCTTTTTAAAACTTTTTATTTTTTCGAGTATGAGCAGGTCATAGCGTTTATTTGACAAAACTTCTTTGCATTTTGAATTAGCTTTAAATCTTAAAATAATTATCCTTAGCGAGCCTAAAATTTTTCTTATTGCGAAAGCTAAGTATGGTAACAAGTGCCAAAATATTACACTTTTTCCCCAACTTAAATTATCATTTTTACAAATAAACTGATCCAATAGGTAATTAATATTATCCAAAAAATAAAAAGCAGAACATGCCAACTTAACATATTTAATTATAATAAACTTATTATATTTAAACAGGGTACACTATCTTGCGGTACAAATATTACATAAATGGAGCATTCATTGTTCGAGAGATTGCAGCGGAGCGCATATGACCGAAGCCAAGCGGTTAAAGCCTAAAAACCATTTTTTGTCTCATCACCAAAGGCAGATGTCATGTGTAAAGCGATTCTTTCACCAATAACAATTAACAAACAGTAAAAAATGGGAATGACATGCCTACCGAAATGATACGTAAACAATAATAAACATTTTGAAGTTTTGACAATCGTTGTTGCATAAAGTCATGTCAGTGTCACTTTGTGAATTTCCCGAAGGCGTTAGACAAAGTGCCAAACTATTATCGAATACACAACGTAACACTGCCCAAATATTCATTGGATCATTGTTGTCTGAAAATAAACAATTTTTTCTTTTTTTTTTTTTTTCTTTTAATTCCATAAAAGAAAAATAAATACCGAATATAAGTATCGAAATGCCAAAATACAATGGATTGATCACATGACATTTCTACAGCGTTTGTCAATCCCATAATTTTTTTTCAGTTTTGACAATCGCCTTCGCCACGCTACCGCTGACAGTGACAGAATGTCACTTGTCTCAAGTATCCACGTCAATGACTTTGATTATTTTTTTCCCAAAAAGTTTCAAGTTTTATCAAGTCCTCAAATGCCTTGGAATGTTTTACGGTCTTCTTTGTGACATGATTTATTTTATCCCCTACATACTTTATAACAGATAAAGGCCTGCAAAGAAAAAAAAATATTAGAGCTACGTAATGATTTTTTTTGCAATTCGTCGGTCGTCCTTAGAATACAGGTTTGCTCAAAGTGAGAATTTGAAAGGTTCCACAGAGTTGCTAGCAATTTTTTTTTTAATAGTACAAGCTCTACCGGTTTTCTGCCATTATTCTGCCAATTTAAGATTTAAAATGGAAGCAATCATGTTTAATCCCTGCGTTAGATATTTCGTAAACAGAAATTACTCTATACCAGAAGTTTTACAGTTTTTTTGCTATGCAAGAGACCAAGCTTGACTTCAAAGCTTTATCAAGGTTTTTTTTTTGAAAGCAAAAGCGGGTAAGCTACAGTCTTCTTGCCCTTACTGTCAAATTAACTTACTCAGCGAGACCAGTCCAGTTTACGTTTTTTTCAACTATGCGGAAGCCCCTTAGGTTCGGTGGCCTGTCGCATATGCTCCAACTGTATTGAAAAATATTAATTTTGCATTGATTATGTTTTAAAGGGGAAATTATTAATTTTCGAAAACATAACGCTCCTTTTGAAGCAGTCAGGTAAAAAGTTACAACAGAAAGTTAAAGCAAGAAGGGTGAAGCTGTATTCAGTCGCAGATCATTTTCGGTGACTGACACGGCTGATTTGTTGAACGCGCCCCTCATTGTTCAATCGAAGAACGCGGACGGCGCTCGCGTCGCCGAATTAATGTAAACAGCCAAATTCGAAGAATCAATTCGATTAAACGACATAATGTAAACGCGCCATTAAGAAGTTTACTTTTTCGTTTATTCATCAATTAAACTAAAGAGTTCAGGATTATTCGTATTAAATAGCAAAGAAAAACCACTAAGGTTTAAACTTGTGCTATTATGAGTCTATCAATATGTTTATATATATGCTATATATTAAAATCTCTAAGAGCAAAATATATACTATCGTTACAGCATAAAGCTATACAATAATAAACGTAATGGTCGATAACAATTAATAACATCTTTAACTAGTTGGTATCACAAACATCTCTAAATTATCTAAATAATACTTAAATAATATTGTTTAAGCTAAAATTTGTAATATCCGCTTAGCTCTGAACAGTTGTACCAACTCATTCCCATTCAGCGTTAACGTTGCGTTTACGCGACGTCTCGTGACGTCAACGTCGCGTCTGCGCTCGCTTCGCAGACGTTGGGTAAACGCCAACACTCGTAAAACGCCAGTGGGTTAGCGGCCTTAGATCTCACAGGTCTTAATGAAAAATACTACTCACCTGGTGTCCTTAGATGACAAACTTGAATGTGTTTTTAAAACACAATGTAAAAAGACCCTGTTACTCTGTGTACTCGTAAATAAGTAGGGTCCAATACATTTTGAATCGTTTGACACTTTGAATAGAGATGCAACTCCGATGACGACCTCCTTGGAACCCACCCAAGTCACAAGTGGTCCCCCGTGGTCGTTCTAAAGACAAAAGGGATTGGTAGTACTTAGATTAGTCACTGTATGTATGTATTGTGTGTGTGCATGACTAAGACGCGCCCGCCGTGACGTGACAGACGTGTGGTTTTAAATACGGCTTCTACAAATATATATTTTTGTCATTACTAGATTGGCGTTTTGACTTGTATAGTAGGAAAAGATTTTAAGTATGAGTGTGGGTGTAAACAGGGTGATTTTTAAAGTGTGCCTTCATGGCCAAATCAAAAAATTTAAAAGATATTTAGTTTATTTAAGACAGAGAGATTTTATTATTCAAGGTTAAATAAAAAGGATGTATACTGTATCTCTTTGTTTTTCTGTTTTCATTAATAGTTGCCAAATTTTTTGAGGGTTCTAGTGCTTATACGGTTAATATATCGTCAAAAAGGAAAACATAGGGACACAGTATACAACCTGTAACAGAATAAACGCAATACCTTAAGGGTCATTGAACTCATCATTATCAACAACTTTCATTATGGGACCAACGCTAAAATCGAGAAAAAAAGTCGACTCCCCCATACATTTCTGTGCACATAACTCGACAAAATGTACTGAACAGCTGATTTTGTTTTCACGATTTCGAGATTGGTCCCATAGTAAAAGTTGTTCATAATGATGACTACAATGACCCCTTAAGAGGTATTGCGTTTATTCTGTTACAGGTTGTATATTTTTCTTATTCAGTTTGTAAAATATCTTTTAAATCGGTCCAATATTGGAGGAGGAAACAATTATATCTTTTTGCATACAGTCTCTTCGCCTTTTTTTTAAGGATGAGAAATCATCAAATGACTCCTCCCGCTCTGGGTGAAGCAGAAGGGAGTGTCAGATTCTTACTGACTAAAACCCATCCGTGTTCCTCCTAATGCCCTTTGCGTTCCAGAGCCGCGGTGACTCTTTCAAACAGATTCCGCAGCCCCGGCAGGCACTGGCCCTAGCGGGCCCCGTCTTCTATGCTGACAGCTCTTTGAGTCGACTCGGGCCTGGTTCTGATCGGACGGCGAGCCACCCAATGCTCGTCGTCCGCAGGCCCGCGCCTACGGTGACCGAGAATCGCCCTGCGACTCCCGACGCCCGGGGCGTCTTCTCCTGTTGCGGCGGCTGGGGCGTGAGGTTTCAATCTCTCTCACGCGTTCGGCCTCCTCCTTCGCTAGCACAGTCTCTTCGCCTGCGTTTCCTCTTAAGAAACCCTTGCATTCCACCTACCTGACAAAATCCACCCGACGGCTGTCGGCGAGGATTCGTCGTCTGATTGGAAACAGTTCTGTTATTGATTTCAACCGTCGCCGTCGGCGTCGTACTATTAGACATTTCGTTTGACTCCGAAATAGCTCTGTTCCGTGCTCTGAATAGGTTGCACTAAAAAAAAAGCATTTCAACCTCATAAAAGTCTGTCACGCAGCTTTGTATACATATTTTTGACTTGGTTATTTTTTATTAATTAATTTTTCATTTTAAGCGACAAAAAACCTTTGAACTATAGAGAAATATTGGGTTTTTCAGATAAAGAAGATGATTCATGGTTCCTAGAAATTTAACCCCAGCTTCGGCGCAAACTTTTTATTTCTCATACGTTGATATATAACAAAACCCAAGATGCACAGTCTCGAACAATTGCAGCACTCGAAACTGTCGTCAAAAACTGACATGTTTCAGGTGTAATGTGTGAGTTTTGTGTAGTTATACTATAAATATTTTTTTTGCAAATTCAACCTTACACGGATCGCTTAAAGTTGTTTTTACAAAGCAGTTCAGTATGGCGAGTGATGCGCAATTTTTTTTTGCAAATTCAACCTTACACAGATCGCTTAAAGTTGTTTTTACAAAGCAGTGCAGTATGGCGAGCGATGCGAGACTGTTTGAAACTTGCGCACAATTATACATATTGCGCTTGCTTTTTGCGGACGTTTCTGAGATGCTGAGTGTGTGTCTTGGGTTTTTTATATATCAATGTTCTCATATTATAGAGTAAAAAGAGTAAATAGTAAAGTAATAGACGTTCACTTTCGCTCTAACAGATAGTGTCTAGTATGATTTTACTTTACAAATAGATGCTCAAAGTTAGCCTTTCTTTGCCAAGCTTAAACAACTTGATGGATTTTAACAAGTGAGAAATCATTTGATTCGCCTTAAAACACTGACTGTCGTGCTAAAGGAATTATGAAAAAAACTGGCCAAGTGCGAGTCGGACTCGCGTGCAATGGGTTCCGAACGAATTTCTTTTTTTTTAACATGTTATTTTAACACTACAGACTTCTGATAGGTTTTCCTGTAATCTTTAGGTAAAGATCTATTATCTCCATTTTTTTCAAAATTTTAGGCTCAGTAGTTTCGGAGATACCCTTATCTATTCGTTTCTTTTTTATATTCGTCAGTCATTATGATGATTTCCCATCCTTAAAAAACTGGCCAAGTGCGAGTCGGACTCGCGTGCACGTTTTGATATACGGCGTCTTTTTTAAAGTCTTAGAATAATAAGGAAAGTTTAACTGCCGCCGTGGTCGAGTGGTTTAGGCGTCTGCCTTGTGACCCGGTGGTCGTGGGTTCGATTCCCACCGAAAGAAACATACTTTGTAGGCTTGAATCACCTGATTGTCTGATAAAAAGATGATTCCGTGCTTCGGAAGGCACGTATAAGCCGGTGGTCCCGGTCGCCAAATGGCGGTCGTCAAATAAACCATGTCAGAGGCACTTGAGGCGGTTTAATACTCTGACACTAGGGTGTGTGGGATCGCTAGACCTTACTGCCCACACGATAAAAAGAAGAAGAAGATAAGGAAAGTACAAAAAAAAAACTGAATTTTGGGTCACGCGGGTGTGAAACGAGTGCACGTTTTGTTCCTTCAAGGTCGCTGGCGTATGTCGTCGTCTTAAAGGCAATACTTACCCGTACATTATCCTGTACACTTAGCCTTAGTACTTCACATTCAAGAAGTGGAGACGATGGTAGTGATATGATTATTTCTCCTTCTTCATTAAGCCCCCCATCTTCCATAGTACAAATCGTATATTTGTCTATAGTCTCATTTAATTCGGGGTATTTTGTATAATGTGATTTGCATATGCGGTTTTCCGTTATTTTAACGGGTGCATATCTTAACAATTTTTGATTGTAATTTTTTTTATCTATTGGCTGGAAACAAGCGCTTTTAAATTAATAATTCCACCGATCGAATTTTGATCACGGTAGCCAATCTCATGGGATATGTCGCCGGAAAATTGCAAACGCCGCAAGATTGTAAAATATCGCGTGAAATTGTAAAACATTTATTTCTTAATAAGACACGGACATATTGGAAACTATTGAATATGTATGGGGTGTATTGTATAATAATTTTTTTTAATAATATTTCGAACAAAAAAAGATGTACTTATTATTATTCTTTTTATTTATTTATTATTATTTTATTATTATTTTTTGTTTTTTTTTTCACATATTTACAATAAAAAATTATTACAATATTTCAGAGTTAGCAATTTACCGGTGACAGATATAAGCAGATACGCAGAAGTTATTATAGTCCATATGTGTCTGTGTCTCTCTGTTCCTTAGCACTAGCATTCTGATGGTACGGCGATCCGTCACGTTGAGAACCGATCAGACACAGGACCAACGGCTTTACCTACTTCTTAAGGCCCGAAGGTGGCACAAAGCCAACTTCCAAACTCAGAATGTTACGAGAAATTACTTATGGGAAAACCCAATAACACTTTTGGCCCGACCTGGGAATCAGAGCAACCACGAGGCCAACGGGGTAGCTAAGTGTAACAATAAATTAAAATAAGGCAAACTATCTTCTGCGAGCGGCTTCGCCCACGTGAACCCTAGGGAACATACTCCCGGGATATATATAGCCTATGTGTTATTCCAGAATATAATCTACCTCTGTGCCAATTTCATAAAGATCCTTTCATGCGTTCCGTCGTGAAAAAATAAAATACATCCATCCATCACAAACTTTCGCATTTATAATATAAGTAGGAAGTAGGATTAATTAAAATAAGAATGTTGACTTCACGATTTGGAATTTAAATAGAATTCAAACTGACTTCACCGTTATGATTTTCAATTTTCCTCACCGTGTTAATTACCACGTTAGCCGCGCGATTCATTCGTTTGCCTACTACACGGCTCCACAGTGCATAACTTACCTTTCGCCAATAATCCTTATGTCCCCAACCCAATACAATAGCATCTGTTCCAGGTTCTTGAAATCTTTTTTCAAAGTTAATTGGTATTACAGTTGGTATATACGAACACAAGATTTTGAATGATATATCACTAAGATCATATGCCGATTCAACCTTGGCCAAAGCTATGTCTATAAGTCCGCTTGTCGTCTGTCGTAACGACACAGTGTCATTCTTTATTTCGACACCTACAAAGAAACAGTTTTAAATTACTTTATCCGATAGGCATTGTCATCATCCTCTTGGACTTATTTATTACAAACTAGCTTCTGCCAGCGGCCGTAAATTCCAAAATTATCCCAAGGGAATATAACCAGGTTATCAATCTCCTGGCCTTATATAAAACTAGCTTTTGCCCGCGACTTCATATACGCAAATCCCGTTCCCGTATTCTATGGAATTCCCTCATGAATATGGCTTTCATATACAAAAAAAAAATTCAGAGCCGACAGGTAATTCCAGAGAATAGCGCGTTTAAACACACTAATAAACTCTTCAGCTTTATTACATGAATTTATTTTATAGAATAGTAACTGCAGTTGGCAATGCCCGCGTAAAGCCGGAATTATACCAGACATCCAGGACAATGAAACTTGCTACACGGGTAGTCCATCACCCGCGTGGCAAGTTTAATCGTTTCGGAAGAATAACAAAATAATATTAAATAACCAAGTAAATGAAGGAGTAAGTATAATTTTGTTCGAAAGATAATAATAATAATTTTGACCATGGAACATAAAGGGGACACGGATGGGTTTTAGTCAGTAAGAGTCTGACACTCCCTTCTGCTCCACCCAGAGCGGGAGTAGTCATTGGATGATTTCCCATCCTCAAAAAAAAACTATTATAGACCACTGTTTCTCACAGATAGATCTGCTTCCCAGCAGTGGGAAAATCATAAACTGATTATGCTTGCTGCGACTGTATAATAAAAAAAATTCAATGAGGTCCTTAACTTACTTTCAGGAACATAAAAGTAAATCACTTTTTTTTTCTTTTCTTTTGTACATTGATCTGTTTCAATATCTTTATCTGGAACGTATTTGGAGTATCCTGCTATAGCATATATGTGTTCCACATCATTCAAGCATGCTTGCGAGGTGAGGATAAACAATACGGATACTAAGGCACCGCCACACAACCATTCGTCGTAAGGCTTGTCTGATTCTGGGGATTTTATCAGATACACCTGCAAATATAGTGTAGCTTAGTAATACGATGGTCTATCACAGGAGAACAAGATAGGATAGCTAAGAAAATCGGTAAATAACAAACTGATAGCCATAGGACTAGCAGGGTGGAAGTTTGAGCGGGATAGCCATGCTTGTCAAAAGAACGAGTGTGGAAACCACGTCAACAAGCTAGCTGGGCTAAGCTGAGCAGACTGATTGCGGAACGTAGAAACTTTGAGGCTGTGGCATAGCTCGGCAGAGGACTGGACATGTCCAGCTATGTGTGGCGATGGGTTGACTTTAATCTGTCGACGGAGATACTAGCAACTGCTGTTGATTGCAATTTTCCCGTTTGCGAATGTAGGAAAAAGAGAGAGTGCTCCTGTGTGTACGCACACACTTGTGCACTCTAATATGTTCCGAGCCGATAGCTATTCTCCGTTGAGATTGAACGCCATGTCCGAAATCGGTCAGGAAACTAAATATATTTTTATCTCTTACCATGTAACTTTTTTCCGAATAAACCTCATCGCCTCCTTGGATTCTTCTTAAGCAATCAGACACTAAAACCAATATCACTGGCATAATTGTTTTATGGTGTCAATAAAATAGATTATATGTACAGATAGGATCTGCTAGGAAGTCTATTACAACATTAATTTCAAAAATATTAGGTACTCACTATAGAAAACGTTTATAAATAACAAAATATATGATTTTGTCGTTTCCATTGTAAATTCGTTGTAAAAACAATGTGAACTTTAATGCAAACAGTTATTTGGTTACAATTCAATGTAATTTTATCTCAGTGATTATTTTTATTGATTTCATTATTATTTTAATAACCAATCAAGACTTGTGGATTTGAGGCCAATAAAACTGGACGGGGAGACCTTGTTGAGACTGTAGACCAGATTGAAGCTCTAGACAAAGTTCCATTCTATCAGCGAATGCCATATTCGAAATGCCTGCATTAAGGGATATGATGGTCACGTTACATTTGTACTGCGTTTTTCGATCCCATATATTTTTGACGTATTGATAATCGCCTACGCCACGCTAACGGAATGTCACTTGTCTAAGGGGCCGTCTCCACGAGCGAGAGAATCGCGGCGATATTATCGTCGTGCCACGTATTTCTATAACAACTCTATGAACGTGTCTCCACACGGCGATATTATCGCGGCGATTCAATGAGTGAAAAACGTAAACTCGCCGCGATTCTCTCGCTCGTGAAGACGGTCCCTAAAGCTACAGGATAAGTAAAGCAGAAGATGAGTGCCTTGTCTAGCTTGTGCAGCGCTGTGACCATGTCCTGTTCCAGAGTTGGGAACAAGAGCGCGTAGGATACCGTCAACATCTTCCCTGTCCGTAGCTGACGCAGAGTGAGAGAGAAAGTACAAAGCAAGAAAAATAATTGAACCAGTGGCCTGCGAGTGTCGGACATTACCTGAACAGACGCAAGCGACAGACTTTATCATCAGCCTCATCCTCATCAACAGTAACTTTCAGGCAAAAGGCACTTGGCATGGAAAGGCCTGAGTCCAACTATGGACATAAATATCCTCAACTGGACAAAGGCCTTTTCCAAGAGTCGCCACGTTATCTGATCTTGTGCTTCTCGCACAACCGATTCACGCGTCTTTCTGGTGAAAGACGGTGAATCAGAATTGAAGGTATACTGGTGTATACCTTCAATCCCGTTTGAAACCGGCAAAACAAAAAAAATCTAGTTGAATATAATAAACTTATTTAATTTGAACAGGTAACAAAATCAGGCAACTAAAAGTAACAAAATCGGAGGTTATTTTTTTTTCTTTTCATTCAGGGTTTAATAGGCCGCTGTGGTCGGATTGCGATCGTTTCATTTGGCAAAAATTTGCCAAGTTCTAAATGTACTTTTTTAGTTTTTAAATATTTAGATACTGTTGTTTCCGTGTCAACAATGTCGTCTTTATGTTTTTCGTTAGCTATGAGTTCATTTTCAGCAGCCCTGTAAAATGTAAAAGTATTCGGTGATTGTACTGCAACAATTTATTTAGTACTTGAACAATTATTCTGTTTTCAGATATTGACCGTTACAACATTCCACCCACTTTAAGTGTGTGAGGGCGCTTATGTTGGGAATCGCACCCAACAAACACGCAGACAGCACGCGCAGGCAACGTGGCCGACCTAGGCGCCAGCGTCATTGACGAGCAAGCGAGCCGGCCCCGCCGGCAACCACTCGCTTCCTCGGAGCCCACCGCGACGGACGACGCTCTCAAACGTTTGAACTCTCGATAGTTATATATTGTAAACTCAAACGGCAAAATACCAGCATATATCTAAATACAGTCCACTTTTCATTTATCTACCACGAGCTAGTCGAACACTTGTGTTGTGTACCAATTTGTTAACGAGATCCCGGTCGGTTTGGTAGGATATAGATATTTGCAAAATCAGGTTTGGGCGCTATCCCTGAGATCAATTTAAGGTTTCTTAACATGATCACACAAACATCCTGATGGTTGATAACCCACAGTTAGATTAAGGCACAAATTTTCTCACTGAGAGGAGGCCTGTTACCCATTGCATGGGAATATGAAAGTTATGCATTGGGAATATTATAAGCTGGTTATTATATGTCCCACGTTCCTTAATTGACTCATTATTATCATTCATTCAGCCGATAGACGCCCACTGCTGAACATGAACCTCTCCCAAGTGTCGCCACATCGGTTGGTCCTTGGTTGGCATTCACCAGATCAGAAACGGCGAAATATTAACCAATGAAATTTCATAAAATGTTAGTAACTGAAATTTTAAGCAATTCCATTGGATAATATTTCTCCGTTTCTCCGCTCCGCTGCCTCGCTTAGCGTCAATAGTCAGGCAGCCAAAACTGCATTTTCTGATACGCGGTCACCCCTCCACGGCCTTTCGACCCCATTGACTGGTTTTCTGGTGTCCTGAAATACAGGCCTAGGGCTTAGTTTAGGCACCAGTCTCCTACAATATTAGAAATGTTGTCTGACTGATACCGTGGAATATGTATGTAGTAATATTGTGGTGAGAAAATAAATAAATATTATCATTATTGTTTTTTCTAGTTTTTAACTTTTTCGGGTCCCTGGTGACCCGGCCCTTTGATAGGCGTACGAGGCGCCAAAGCCTCGCAGAGGCCCCGTTAGACATTCCAAATGGAATGGGGCACCAACCGACGATTATTCCTGTATGCACTGTGAAAGTATACCCAAGGATAATCCCCGGTTGGAGCAGAACTATTGCAGAATATGGAAACAAAAGCTGAAACGCTATGGGTTTGGGTGGTTTAGTGGACTGATAATCGTTTACCGGCCGATTAAGGCAAGAAAGAGGTGGGAGCTCTGTTCCTCGTCAGTGTTCACTCCAGCCAGCCAATAAAGGCAAGCTGGAGATGAAGAGCAAGACTTCTCCGTGGTCCGTGGGGTCGCTACTGCCCAACAGTTCACCACATAACTGCCTTGCGGATATTATAATTGACTACCTTAAGTTTGACGACTTCGGGCTATGTCGGTAACCTTAATTCTCCTGCGGATATCTGCAATTGTCTACCAACTACATATTACACAACTTACCCAGCGGGGTGGTCTTTCCATGATATGTTTCTTTCGACAGTATCGTAGCCCCTTTCGACCGGTGCACTGTCGCAAAAGGCCCGCCTGTTGTTTTGAATTATTAATTAGTATCCAGTCCGTTTTAGCCGAACTGATACGAGTAAATCACAACATAAAAATCCAGTTTTCAGATATGAAGTCGCTCTGGTTTTGTTTCATAGCCAAGCTTATTTTATAATTTATTTAGTTCTTAAGCTCTGGGTCTCTAGACAAATAGCATTATAACGCTGACAACGATTGACGAAAAGCAATCCATATTGGCACTTCCACGTTTTTAGAGTAGAGCCAATAGAACCAGCAATAGTAATAATAGGTTCCCAAAATGTTGCATTTCTTTCATTAAAAGAACCTTCGACAAAGCCCTCTCTACGAAGGTTTTGCTCTAAGGCGCTACCTCCACGAACGCGACATGTTTTTTTTGAAATGGCGTTCATAAGGTGACAGCACTATGGCTCAAGATCCCAGCCCTAGTCGAAACGCTTATTTCATTTTTAAGTGTGCGCTGCATCTGCATGCACGTCATGTCTCGCGGCGACGTCCTAGGAGTCGATAGTGTCACGCGGCGATTTTAATTTATTTGTTTCTCGTTCAATGGCACTTGTCGTAACGTAGAACCGGCCATAGAGTTTTTATAGAATGTTGTGTGGGACGGATAATACTGTCTTCATAAGAAAAAGGACGTATCGGCACAATACGAAGTAACCGATTTCCGACCTTAATCTATTTTGTTAATGTCGAACACCGGTTACTTCTTGTGCAGACACATGACATACTCGCTAGTGGAGGTGGCTTCAAGGAACAACAACAAAAAGCAATAAATAATAATCATAAATATGCCTCGCCTTTTTTGCCCATTTGCATTACTTAAAATACAATCTATGAAGGCTCCGTTACATTGCGTGCTGGTATACAAATAGGGCCCCATGCATTTTGAATCATCCGACACTTTGAATACTGAAGCAACTCCGATGAGGACCTCCGCTGCACCCACCCAAGTGACTAGTGGTCCTCCGTGGTCGTTCTGAAGACGTTAAAATGGCTTATTCCAATGCACTGTAAAAATTTTCTATGAATTCCAAAGATTTAACACAGCTGATTTATTTATTACTTCGCAATATGCGTTTAAAAATAGATTAACTAAAGTGGAGATGGAGGGGTCATACACTGCGAAGTGTCCAAGAAAAGTAAAGCAAAAGTGTCACAGACTAAAGATGGTAGACAGAAAAAAGAATACAAGAGAAAAGATGGGAGGACGAGCTACAGATAGGAAGCAGTGGAAGATGTTAGTGGAGACCTATGCCAAGAAGCACACTGACAAACTTACTGAATAGTAAAAGATTAAAGACTTATTGATTAATTGATTGAATATAAGTTTATTTTGTAAGCAAATGATAAAGTCTGATGTTCTGACTGAGGAAACATAAGCGTCCTCCCAGTGAAAGAGTCTTACGAGTAAATTGGGATGGTCCGTTAGGGACCAGGGGGGCTACTCTCTATGCCCGAAGCCCGTAGTTTCAGGCTTAGTTGCGTGCGTATTCTACTCCGTATCACCTACGGACTTACGATTAGTCTCGAACCCGAACTAAGAATGAGTGACAATACGATTTGACAGTAAATATCTAATAGTGTTGTCATTAATTCTTAGTGGTTAGGTGATACGGAGTGGAATACGCCCGCAACTAAACTCGAAACTACGGACTTCGGGCTTAGAGAGTAGCCCCCTTGGGTATCAAAGAATACTGTTTGGTAGGCTTGCAATTACGAAGTGCAAACCTGCGTGAAGACTGGCATAGTATAGCATAAACATTATTCACTTTATTGTCACTACTGTGAGAAGAATTGAGGTGTAATCTAGTTTGATGAAAGTTGCACTATGTTTTTATAGGACTGTGCCTGAAGGAGGTTATCTATGTTAAAAGTTCCAGAGCCAAAAGTTTAAAACTTTTGGTTCTGGAACTTTTCCTCTATAATGTTTACTAGTGATCCCGGCGAACTTCGTACCTACTAAGAATTCATTTTTGCCAAGTTTTGTTTATGTCATATATCAAAAACAAATTGCACATGTTTTTTTTTTCTATAATTTTTCCGACGTTTTAATAATAGTTCTGCTATTCGAGGCAAAGACAAATCTATCCAGATCTTCAAAATTGGTCCAGCCGTTCTTGAGTTATATATTTTTTAACTAACCTGACTTTGTTTTATATACAGGGTGTTCCAAAAATGCGTGGTCATATTTAAGGGTGCTGCTATGAAATGAAGAAATGTCTAATAATTTTTTTTCAAAGAACCGGACCCTAAAAATGACTAAAAATTTAACGAAAAATCACTTTTCAATCAGTCCAGATGCAGTTGGTGGTGTTTGTTTTAGTTCAATTACAGATTCGATCCCATCAACTGCTTCAGCATGCTTTAATCGTTATTTGAGGTTGGTTTTTGTAAGTCAATATTTTTTACTCTTGCGCCATCGCATCTTCCTAGTTCATCGAATTGTGCTGGCGCTGCCGCTGCGGCTGCGGAAAACCTCAAGCGGCGCAAATATAATAACCTTATTGGTAAATATATTTTCGAGCCGTTTGGGGTTGAAACCTTCGGACCGTGGAGCCTGTGTACTCACAGCCTTATCAAAGAAATTTCAAAAAGACTGGTTTACACTTCTTGTGACCCAAGGGCTGGCTTTTACTTTCGCCATAAGCTAACCGTTGCCATACAGCGTGGCAATGCCGCCAGGCTCTTGGGCACATTACCAGCTGTCAACTTTAGGGGCGAATCTTTTGATGCTATATTTTTAGGGTTCCGTAACCAAAGGGTAACCAACGAAACCCTATTACTAAATCTTCGCTGTTCGTCCGTCCCTCTGTCTGTCAGCGGGCTGTATCTCAAGAACCCTAATAGGTAGACAGTTGAAATTTTCACACATTGTGTATTTCTACTGCCGCTATTACAACTTGTACTTGTACTTGGCCGCTTTTTTAACTCTATAGCACATGCAGATCATACTCTTAAATATGAGCACGCAATAATGGAATATTCTGTACATAGATTGCTAACACGTTCGACTTACCTGACAAATTCCACTCTTGCGTGATTCGTTAGTCTGGTTGAAAAGAGTTTTGTTTTTTGATCCAATTATGGTTTCATTACTAAAGGTTTGGTTTGATTTTAAACTATCTCTGCGTGTAAAGTCTAAATCGTCACACTACAAAAAGAAGAAATGTTTTTTTTTTTAATAATTAAGCTTAAGCAATATAAAGTATGGTTTAACTAAGACTAGATATTGTAGCCAAAGATGCTATTTATTTCAGGGCTTGAAATACCGTGAAAAATATGGTATCGTTACAGCGTTTTGATGCAGTTATCATTCACTAATAAATATCGTTATCATATTTTAAAATGTCCCTTTCTCTGTAGTGACACTAAATCTGACAAACGTCGATTTCTATTATTTATTTTAGTTTATGTGCATGCACCTACCCATTTATCTGATTAAACATTAATACAGTACACCTCTGTGTTGTACACCTACTGGCTCTCGACCAGTTTTTTTTACTAATGAAAGGAATTAATGCCTGTTTGAGGAAGGGGACATTCTGCGATATAAATAAAATTTAAAATTAAAAAAAACCCCGACAGAAAAAAACTTTAAAAAGTAAAAATAAATTTCTATTGATTCTTTTACTCTAATATAGGTACGATTCTTTGGGCCAAGCGTCATCGCGTCGGGAGACCGCTAATAATACTTATAATAAATAAACACAAAAGATTTGGGTTTTTTTTTAATTTTTAATTTAATTTTTATTTCATGCTTTTTAAACTACCGTTCGATATAGTGTACATTATTCTACTCGTCAAGCCCTTTCATTTGATAACCATATTGAGGGAGTTGTGAAATAAAAAATGTAATTCGCCATTTTGTGGTGGCGGCCATCTTGGATTTGAAATTGGTCATCTTGTTTAGTATTCTACTAGTCAAACCCTTTCATTTGATATCCATATTGAGGGAGTTGTGAAAAAATATGTTATCCGCCATTTTGTGGCGGCGGCCATCTTGGACCGATTTTCATCAAACATAGCTAAGAACACTCCCGACTAATTCTCCTTTCAAACAAAGTTTTGGACCTACGGTGCTGGAGACAGACACACACACACACGCACACAGACACGTCAAACTTATAACACCCCGTCGTTTTTGCGTCGGGGGTTAAAAAGGACATTCTGAGAAAGGAACATTTTGCGAAAGAGACATTTAGCGAAAAGGACATTTTACGAAAGGGACATTTTGCGAAAGGGACATTTTGCGAAAGGGACATTTTACGAAAGGGACATTCTGAGAAAGGGACATTTTGCGACCTGTAGTCATTTTGAGAAGTGGTCATATTGCGACAGAGCCATTTAATTGCTAACTAGAGGGCTAATTCTTCGCATTCGCGAAAAGTGCGTGAAATTAGTAGCATTGGCACTCGGGTATTTTTACCGCTGACAAAAAAATGTGTGTGTGCTATCAAAACAAGTTTTTAGCCGATATTTTATTATTTTATTTATTTTTTTATTATTTATTTACATCGAACACAAAATATTTATATTGATATTGTTGTTAGTAATATTTAAAACTATGTTAGTAAACTTTTCTCATCACAACAAAATAAATAAAATAAAACAAAACCGCGAGAGCAACAGCAGCCTAAAGGCGTTATTATACTGTACGCGAAGAACGTTGTAGACCCTCTGCATATGTCTAACCCACAGGCTGCACGTGTAAAAAGACTGGCAGAACGCCTTGAACAGAGTGAGTTTCACTTCTCTAGTACATCGTGAAAACCTACGGGTCAGCATATTACATCGGATCGACAATGCTCTTCTCGCCCTTTCTATGTCACTATCATCATTCAGGTCCTCATTCACTATGTGGCCAAGGTACCTAAAATGCGACACTCTGTTTAGTGGTACACCATACAGAAATACCGGAGGGACTGTCATAGGCTTTTTAGTACCTACCCTAAACACCACCAGCTCACTCTTCCGTACATTGTACAATAAACCATGAGACATGGCGTATCTCTCACATATCTCCAGCATCCGTCTGAGTCTATCAATCGAGGGACTCAGCAGCACCATATCATCTGCATAACTTATATTATTAATTATCACACCATCAATAGAACATCCGGTACCAGTGCCGCTGAGCTTCTCGATTTCTTGCTGACCGAATATTAAAAAATATACTTACAGGTACATTATCCAAGTTGAACAATCTAAGTCCTTTTAAACAGCCATTTAGTTTGGGTGGTGGTTGGTCAACCACGGACATCTGCCCATTTTCATCAAGCTCGCCTTGTTCTAAAGTGCAGATCATGTATTTATCTATAACGGTTTCCATACCGGAAAAGGATTTGTAATGCAGTTTGCACGTCTCTTTTTCCATTATTTTAATACGAGCATATCGCAACATTTCTTGGTTGTAATTGGTTACATCTTCAGGCTGAAAAAGAAATGGTTGCTGCTTTTAATCGTTTATAATGAATGCCATTCAATTTTCTTGCTACAGTATTTATCAATATCTAGTACTTCGTAGTACTTTGCAAAAAATCAGCTGTTCATCATATTTTGTTGTTATGGACACAAATGTCAAATGGCAGTCAATTTGTGTGTATATTTGTTTTTGCAATAGCGACTGAAAAGTGTTCTTTTTTAGGCGGCAAGGTTTTTGACTTTTCATGAAAAATGTAAAAAATTTGAATATAGAGAAAAATCTGAAATTATTTTGAGATAGAAGTTTATGAAAAAATAAAACGATGTCTCTAAATAGCACACTTTTTCAGAAATTATCAACAATAATTACATTAGTTCTGCTAGCGGTCAAGAGATGGCGCTGATCTAAAACTACAATAAACACTACAGTGTTAAAATTCTCTGATGAATATAAGCCTCGCCGATGAAAATTTAAAAACATTCACGGTTTATATGATAATACGGAACCCTCGGTGCGTGAGTCCGACTCTCTTTTTTGTTGTTTTTTTCTTATGACAGCAGAATAATGGGGGTCAAATATGAAAGTCTGTACTATTTTTTAACTTACTTTTCGCCATAGGTCAGTGTGTCCCCAGCCGAACACCAGTCCATCCATATCAGGTTCTTGATATTTTGGCTCAAAGTTAATAGCTATCGTGGTAGGTATGTATGAACACGATGTTTTATATGATTGGTCATTGAAATCATAAGGCGATTCCACCTTAACCAAAGCGATGTCTATTAAAGACCATTTCTCCAGTTTATCGTATTCTAATTCGTATTCTGTAAACAAGTTTAAATCAGTCAATCTACGTAGCTTTGTTTTTGAAAATGGGTTCGAGTTTCATTCTAACCTGATTCAACTGAATACCAGTACCTACGTAAAATAGATGAAAATTGACCATTCCCCCTGATATCCGAATCCACAGCGGGTAATAAAAATTTTGAAAAAAAAATATATATATATTACGGTCTTTGCCTATATATTAGAGGACAACCTATACGAAGTCTATGATTTTAAAGTAACGTGTTAAAAAAGTATTATTTGATGCGTAAACAAACATCTTATATTTCTTCCCATTGTTGTATAGTCCCTGCAGATTGCCCGTTTGTGTGTCCGACTATTAATAATTCCAACAAAATAAAAAAATACTTGGGTGTTATAATTGATGAAACCCTAACCTTCACACATTATATGGAAGCATTAAATAACAGTACTCGTAAGCTGATATTCGTATTCAAAAAGCTACGATATCTTGCAGACCCAATACTAATAAGGCAAGTTTACTTTGATCTATGTCAGTCACTTTTGACGTACTGCATTACCTTGTGGGGTGGAGCAGGTAAAACTTTATACTGCCCATTGAAAGAGCTCAAAGAGCGATACTAAAGGTGTCTACTTGCCACAATTTTCTCTTTCCCACTAACCTGCTCTATAAATCTTACGAAGTCCTAACAGTTCGGCAATTATTCATAATGAGCATTGTACTGAAACAACACGCAGCTCTTTGCTACAGCACTGAATATACTAAAAAGACGAAAATACATTGTTTACCCCCACAAAAAGTACAAAACATGCCTTCACAGTAATATTTTATGTTTTCCTTGGACCACTACTCTATAATAGACTAAGTGCAAAAGCAAACATCTATTCCCTAAATTTTAGAAATTGTAAGAAAACTCTCAAAGAAACCCTTCAACGTATGTCGTATGAAGATACAAAGAAGTTGCTAGCGGTATTGAAATAAAGATTGTTTGTCTCCTATGAATTTTAATTTAGTAAGCTAAGTTAGTATACTAAGGTTTTAGGAAGTATGATTTTACACTATTTACACCTTTTTACATACCTAAAAGATGACTATTTTATTTTATACTAGCTTCTGCCAGCGGCTTCGCCCGCGTCATCCCTAGGAAACATACTCCCGGAATAAAAAGTAGTCTAGCCTATGTCTTTTCTCAGGCTATAGACTATCTGTGTACTAAATTTCATCTAAATCGGTTCAGTAGTTTTGGCGTGAAAGCGCGACAAACAGACAGACAGACAGACAGATGGACAGACAGAGTTACTTTCGCATTTATAATATTAAGTAAGGATAATTACCGTGATTATTTCATATTATTTACCTCCTTTTTCGCCTGAAACATAGGATGTCCTAGTTCAGGCACATAACACTAGTGAAGTTGACATAGATTTAAGCAAAAATGCATTTACTGTTTTACTCACATAACTTTAATAAATTTGTTTTTTTTTTTTGATTTGATAACCCTATGCACGCGACTTTTTTTATTTCTTAATAACTAAAAGCTCTAAAAACACGACATCGGTACTAATCGGTAGCTATGTGCGCGGTTAATATATATTTTCTGAAATGCATTTTTAACTTACTCAAAGGAACACAAGTGTAAACAATTTTCTTTTTCTTTGATCGTGTACATTGATCTTTTTCAATATCTGCATCTCGAATGTATTTATTGTATCCTGCTATGGCGTACATGTACTGAACGTCATTTACACAGGCCGCTGATGTGATAATGTATAATGTTGACACTATGGCGCCACCACAAACCCAAGCATCATATACTTTATCTGAGACTGATGCTTTCACTAAGTATACCTGAAAAACAAGTAGAATTGGGAACCGCATAGGGAAAGGGCTACGAGCTACCTAGATAGGCTTCAGAAGTAATAGACAAAGATAAAATAATAAGGGCAATCAACACCTTACCTTTCAAGGTGGCAGGGTTGGATGGTATCTTTTCGGCTCTGCTCAGATGGAGCGGAGACTCACTAGCTGAGTACCTTGTTCTCTCTGAACAAGCCGAACCCCCTTACCGGATTGCCGCCATGGGTCTTGAGGCGAAAGTCCTCGCGCACGTCTACGCGTGGAGGCGCTGTGCTGGGGCGAAACTCCGCTCCCGTTGTTTGGTGAGAGCGACTCTCGCAACCCAGCGTTGGGTACGCTACTATTGTGGCGATAACTTCCCCTTTTTGTTACACGCCCGGGTTGTCCGGAGGACACGGTAAAGCACAAGGTGTCGTCGTAGAGACGATCGACAGCGGCGACCTGTCGCGTCCGACCTTGGTTCAATCCATGGTCCAGAGTGAGGGAAGATGGGAGAAGTAAATCTCAAACCCAGCCTCCGCTACAGACGAAAAACCAGGGGCGTCGGGAGTAGCAGGTAGATTCCCGACCACCGTAGGCGCCGGCCTGCGAATGGCGAGTGATGGGTGGCTCCCCGTCCAGTAAGGACCAGGGCCGGATCGACCAGCGCCTCAAAGAGATGGCAGCATAATTAATGAGGCCCGCTAGGGCCTGTGCCTAACAGGGTTGCGGAATTTATTCGAAAGAGTTGGCGCGGCCCTGGAATGCAAGGGCATGTAGAGGAACACGAGTGTGTTTTAATCAGTAAGAGTCTGAAAATCTCTTCCGCTCAGTGTCTTAGACTCTTACGGAACGAGTCATTTGATGATTTCCCATCCAAAAAAAAGGATCCCAATTCTCACATAATAAGATTTGATTTCAATATTTGGTAACTTACAATATATCTTTTTTCCGTAGACACTGGCGCGCCATCTTTTATTCTTCTTGCGCAATCAGACACTGAAATAAATGATTTTTTTTTTGAAGTTGGAAATTATTAGGTAAACAACGCGTTGGCAGAACAATATATTCCTGTCCAATTCCATATTCTACATTCGCGGTCACCTACCTAAACGTTTAATTGAAACTATCCAAGCTATCCAATGTTCGTGGGTCGCAGGCCCAGTGCATGATAGTGGAGACGACAGACATGTCTTTTTATTTTTTGTTCGCCGTTTTTAGAGCAGGTGGATTAAAAAGACATAGTTAAGCTCCTTTCACGATTCGAGCAAACGCCCAATATCTTAACAGTCGCTGCCGCTGACACTATGCTACAATTGCTCTATGCCACCACAGGATCAATCGATCTTATTTTGTCAATACAAGTTCCACAGATAATTTCACAAGTTTTTACTTACAGCAGGGGGACCTGTTCATATCATTAAGGCGACAATATATCTTTGTAGCATTGTTGAAGACAACTACACTCGTTGACTGATTTTATTCTTTCATGATTATATTATTAAACACAGCTAAGTGATGCCCAGAAAAATGTTGACGCAAATCCTTGTCAAATCAGTCAAAACATGTTACTCACCATAAAAAAAATATAAAAATAACACAAAATCTAACTTATATAAAGAAACCATTGAAAAACTAACTTTAACTCAATATTCAACCAAGCATTTATTTTTTTATCATTGTATCTTTTAAAGATCCAATTAAAAGATTGCAACAGAACAATAAAATTGCAGTTCCATGATTTTTTATGGATTTAATTATTTTTCTTCATTTACTGGTAAACTAATCGTGACTTTTATTTCTAAGTGACGCTTTGTAGCGACATCTATACCATCTCATACAAACTATACAAGACGCCAAATAGATCTTACTTCTCGCAAAAGTAAAGTTTAACCCGAAATCAACACAATATTTACAAAAATGACCAGCCCGACTACATACATTCAGATCTCGAATGCAAGTAGTTGATCTGGAAGACAATTCCACAATCTTACAGCATGAACAGAAAAGGATTAAAAATAACAGAACATTTTATGAAGAAGGAATTAAAAGAGGGGCATCTACGATTTGATGGTGCGTCTCTAAAGGGCGCGTGAGAAAACTGCTTACACATGTAGGAAGAATACAACGGGTTGTCTAAAATGTTAAAGAGTAGATAGATATAGAATCCGGGTATTCCTGCGAAGGCTGATTAGGAACCACTTGAGTCTTGAGTCCCAATCTAGTGGCTTCACCACTAGATTTTGCGAATGTCTGAACAGTAAAAAAATATCGCAAGGTTAGTACAAAAATAAAATTTAATTAAATTAACTGCCTCATATACATCAAGGTAAACATAAAATAGACACTATTCAAACTTTTAAGAACGAGTTTTCAAATTCTTGGAGGAATTGTTGGTCGCATCATAAACTTTGCTCCAATATTTTGAATAGTCTTTGGGTTTTTAGTTACTGCATACGTGTCTTTTGGTTTAGGCCTACTGTTTGTTGCAGGCTTGTAGTTCTGTGAGAGTACATTGTTCAGAGTAGACCCGTTGTCTTGTGCAGGCCCTTTGGTCTGATAAGGTCCGATATTTTGTGCATGGTCGTTATTTGGGGCGAGGTTTTTGACTCGTTCAGATTTTTTGTTCAGAATAGGACCATGACTCTGTACGTGATCATTGTTTCGTTCAGATTTAATGTTTATTACGGGTTTACTGTTAAGTGCAAAATTGTTCACTCGTTCAGATCTGAAGTTTAGTTCGGGCCTGTTGTTTGGTGCGAATATGTTGACTCTTTCATATTCAAAGTTAAGTTCAGGCCCGTTGTTTGCTGCATCGTCGATTATTTTTACAGATTTGTAGTTTAATGGAGGCTCGTTGTTTAATGTAGGCCCATTGAATAATACGGGCCCGCTGTATGATGCAGGCCCGTTGTTAAGTGAATACTTATTATTTGTCATTCTAGGTATATTACTCAGCGGATACTGATTATATCTTTCATGCTTATTATTTGGAGTACCGCGCTGATTAATATTGCGTGCGATATTTTCATTGACTACGTATTTTTCATGTGGTGCATTGTTGTCATTTAAATTCTTATTATTTTCGCCTGGCGAATAACTTTCGCTTGCAGGAATCATCTTATTCACTGGATTGATACTCATCCCACTGTTAATATTTTCATCATTTATTTCAGGCGTTTTTTTGTTTGCACTATGTTCATTACTAACATGTAGTACATGTCTTTCATGATCTGCAGCCCTGTAAGTAATTGCAAAATGTAATTTTTTTAGGGTTCGGTAAAAAACTGGATCTTTATATGATCACTCGTCAGCTGACTGTCCGTCTGTCACAGCCAATTTGCTCCGAATCTACAAGATGAATTCCGTTGAGGTCGAACTTCTGTAATTGTTGTTACAAGGACATGCATAAATAGTTTTCTTTTTTTTTAACATGTGAGACGAATTTTAAAATAAATAAACTGTTTATCAAATTATAACACATAGATAAATAACTCACCCAGCCGGGTGGTATAACCACGATATATGTCTCTCAGTTATTGGATGCTCTTCATCATCTGGGGATTTTTTGCAGAACGACCGTCTGTTTGGAAGAGAATATTTGTTTATTATTTTCTCTTGCAACTACATAGTTTTTCTAGAGATTGATTTTGTGAAAATGTGTTTCAAAGCTGCCTCGCATCATAACTTTGCCGCCATTTTGATATTATAATATTTCTCTCTCTATATTTCACAACGTAACAGACCAAGAAAGTAGCATATTACTAAAGCTAATCAAATCAACCTACCTGCTAATATTTACAGATACATTTTGTGAAGATCTTCGACCTAAAGGTTCAAAATTTGCTTTGTCCAAAATACAATCCAAAAAGGCACCGTTACATTGCGTACTGGTGTATAAATAGGGTCCCTCGCATTTAAATTCTTCTGACACTTTAAACACAGAAGCCACTCCAATCAGGACTTCGTGAGTCCCTACCCAAGTGACTAGTGGTCCTCCGTGGTCGTTCTGAAGATGGTAATAGAATAGATCAGATTCATATTTTAAAGAATCTATATTAATACACTACTAGTCTACCAGCCGTATGGTGCCGTAAAAGAATAATACCATCCCATCACTTCCCGTGGGTGTTGTACGAGGTGACTAAGGGAGAGTGGGCAGCAGCGTTCTCTGTAAAACTCAACACCATACACTGCGATCGCCAACCCGCCTGCCAAGCGTGGGGACTATAGCAAATCCCTCCCTTTGAGAGAGGCCTATGTCCAGCAGTAGACGTCTTTCGGCTGATATGATGATGATGATGATGACTAGTCTACTACGTGATTTGACTGCTAAATAAGGACATGTGTTTCTAAATGTTCTCACAAACACCAAGACTATCGGGTAAATCAGAGAATTTAAAATAAGGGAAGGATAATGTTGACAGAAGTAATGGTGCATCTAAAATATTCATCATCATCTGCCTAGCTTTTTCGCAACTGTAATGGGGTCGGCTTCCAGTCAAACCAGATTTAGCGGAATATCAGTATTTAACGTGAAGCGGCTGCCTACCAGACCTCCACAGCCCATTACCTGGGCTAACACGGTACTTCATGGCAAGACTGGAGTCAGATTTACTGGCTTCTGACTATTCGTAACGACTGCCAAAGATCTACAAATGACAGCCGGGTGCATATAAAATATTATTATATAATATTCTTATCTCATTTTATTATAAAATGAAATCTTAAATTGATTGTCAGAGCTTGCATTTAATGAACGTACACACCTGACAAATACCATACCTTCGAGTATTTCTGACGGTTTCGTTAAAATTATGAATTTTACTATTTTTCTGAGTCAAAGCTGTCTTGTTGGTCAAAGCAAATCTATTGACTGAAGTGGTTCTATTGCTCCATGCTGTTATATTAGTCAAATTAGCTTTATTTGAGACAATAGTTATTTTAGTTTCAGCTGTTGCTTCGTTTACATTATTCTTATTTGTAGTTTTATTCACTGAATCGTTACTTGATCTTTTTATTTCTCTGCGCGTTCTGTCGTCATCATCATCGTATTCACATTCCTATTAAAACAGCATTATTTTTATCTTTACGACTTTGCCATGCATCACTCTGCACCCTTTTTAACTTTTGTAAAATATAGAGCATTATAAACATATTTGATCTAACAAGTTTATTTGTTTAATTATGTATTGTTACACTGCGCTTAATGTCGTTATCTGCCTGTGTTTTTGATGTTGTCTTGCCTTTAATGGGACCCATTCGTTGGTTTTTTAGCCATTGCTTATGTAACATGCGATAGACATGCCCAGCCCAATTTTCACTTAAGCTTCGCAGTACCTATAAAAAGCTGAAAGCAATACCTACGTACGATGCATTTTCAAGACAACATCTAACGCCATATTATTATTCCATGAAATGTTCTCAAACTCGACTACACATCAATTCGTCAAATTGACAGCTATGGCATGTTACAGTTGTTTTATTACACGAGCGCGGGCGAGCCATAGTTGTGTAGGTAAATGTATGTGCACATTGTCTCAGTGTGCGTAAGCTTGGGAGCGAAAAGTTAAGCTTACGCACACTAAGACAATGGGCACGTACATTTACCTACACAACTATGGCTCGCCTTCACTCGTGGGATAAAATAACTGTACGAGAGTGATATGAAGATTTGAATGACGTTATTGCGACGCACGCTATTTCAAAATAAAATTAAGAGTGGTACGCCAGTTCGAAAACACATTAAGTCGAAAACCGCTATATCGAATGACGTTGTCGCGAACACGCTGATTTGAAAAACTGTTTGAATGGTACGCTAGTACGGGAAGTCTTAGCATTGAAATCCACTGTTGCGAATAGCATATTCCAATCTGAATTTATCTGGGGATCGAATTCGCAACCCCGATAAAGCCTTATCTTTGTATTAGGTTTAGGAAACAAGAGCAATGAGAAGTATTATTTTAAAGTTAACTTTTTAATTTCCAGTAAGTATAGTAATCATCAAAGAAGTCAACAAATCAAAATTATAGATGGTATAAT
Source organism: Lacanobia wlatinum (assembly GCA_947578705.1). Classification (NCBI taxonomy): domain Eukaryota; kingdom Metazoa; phylum Arthropoda; class Insecta; order Lepidoptera; family Noctuidae; genus Lacanobia; species Lacanobia wlatinum. The sequence goes on along the minus strand of OX388043.1, from coordinate 12,216,790 downwards.
CATTACCAAAAGTAACAACACTTTCATATTAATGACAAAATGGTAGATTCAATCAACTCAACATAGACCAGTATTAAAAGCCACAGCTCTTATAAATTCAATAGAGCACATTGTGTTTTTCTTTTGTAAAATCGTTGCAACAACATTTTCTTCCATTTTCATTTTTTTTTTGCTGGCGGCGGCGGCTGTGGGATATTAGCCAAAATCCTCTCAATTTTGTGGGTATTCTGTTCGTCAATGAGCTTTTGATTACAGCCGTACCCAAGTTTTCGAGTGCCCATTAAACAATTCCATCGCCGGTGCCATGCTTCCACGCTGTTTTGAGTTCGCGGAAGACGTAAATTACTATTTCTTTCAGCGGACCAGAAACTAGGTGGGAACAAGGGTTGCAGTCGGGATATCACAATTTTTCCATTTGATATGCAAGATTTTAAGTGGCCCAGATTGTAATTTTCTTCGAATATTTAGTGACAGCTTCTGCTTCTTCTGGAAAAATGCTCTTCCTCAACGGTTTATAGACATCAGGTACATTTTCTGGAGACAAGTAGGCCAAAGCTACATAACATTTTCATTAATTCACTGTCTGTGCCATATCTCTCACTGAACCCACTCCCTTGTATCTTTCTCCAAATATTTTTCCCCAGATGGAATTAGCAACCAGACTGGATTGTGGCAGGAAATTCTATTCTTACTGCATTTATTCATTTTTTATCGCTAATTCGAAATCGGATATTATTTGTTCTGTTTTCAAATCGATGTTAAATTCAGAAGAATATTCCTTCAAGTGTCGAAAAAACTTAATAAAACATTCTTCTGTCTTTTTGTGAAGAAATCCTACCAAGGGTAATATTCGTCTACAATCTGCTATATTGTAGGGCAGGTTTGAAATGTCCCATCCGCAAACCAAACTGGCGATTCACTTAACTTTTGCAGGTTCATTTAAGTTGCAACTAATAACAAGCGACCATTATCCTCCCCAATAGTAACATTTTTACCAACAAATCGGGTACCATTAATTTCTATATATTGATTTGGTATATTAGCCACTTCGCATAAGTTTGTTTGTTCTTTCGGCTTATTTTATTTTTTCTAGCTCCCTTGATGATTTGGCGTAAGGCGTTTTTATTTGGTATTGAATTTATGCTACTAGAAGGAATTTCACACAATTTTTCTCTGATAATGATACCCGGTGAATCATTACTCTGAATTGCTGAAGTTTTCAGGGCATTTCTTAATTTGATTTCATTAACTCGATCTAAAAAATACAAAAGGAAGAACAATTATAATCGGTTTAAAAAAATTCATAAGAAACGTTTGACGACGTCTGTGGTCTAGTGGTTCGAGTGTCGGGCTGCTGATCACAAGGGCACGACCTTGTGATCAGCAGCCGTGGGTTCGATGCCCATTAGACACAAATACTTATGTGATGAACATAAGTGTCTGTGTTGGTCTGGGTGTTTGTTATGTATTAGAAGTATGAATTTACAAAAAAAAAAGTATAACAGTACAAGATCTGCTTAGTTTAGGACTAGATGGTGTTGTGTAAAAATGTCCGAAATATTTATTTATTTAAAAAAACACATATTTTAAACAAAAATTAATAATATACTCTTACTTTTTTTTTTAATTACCAACAATAGGTATATGATGTTATAGCACTTAATAAAACTCACCCGGTTCTGGTGCATGAGTATGATTGAACATCTCTCGAATTATAATTTGTTTATCAACGATTAAATTACTGCTTGCAGTACTTTTGCAGCATAATGATTTTTTGTTTAAACAAGACCAATATTGTACGTTGTCCACTTTTTTGTTTTGTTGCATGATAAATTCATCAATAATTAAAACACTTTTCTTTTTACGGGAACTCAATAGTCGATAAGAACGATTACTACTCATTGTCTACGTTATCACACACCGACATGTCAATCGGAATGAAACACGTATTTGTCGGAAATAAGTCAGTCAATTGAACAATCGAGACGCCAACGCCATCTAGTGACGTTCGACGGAGTCTAGGACGTTGTGCTCGACAGAGGCTGAGCTCAGTCTACTGGTGGCGGTCTAGCAGTGCAGACGTGCACACGTCTTGAAACCGCCGCGTGTTCCGAATACTTGTTCAGTGTACCTATTGTGTGAGAATATTGTAATTGAGACTTTGAATGTGAATTATAATTTGATTTAAAAAACAAACAGTGTTTCTATTGCGCAATAACCAACACTTCCCATAGTACGCCCACTGAAGTTCCAATATCCTGACTGATGTAACCTGGAGAGTTTTACCTTCGCTGACATCAGAAAGTGGGATTTGTGTTGGTTCAGACACAAAATGAAAACACTAAAAGTGACAGTTGGCGTGTTTAAAACCATTGTAACTGTGTAAAAAAATGAAAAAAAAATTAAACTAAAAGTGACCGTTGAATTAAAAATTTAAATCAGCCGAGTGCTTATGCCTATAAGTGCTCAAGCGGAATGCGTTGACTTGAGTAGATCCAGACAAGGCAGACGCGGATGCGAGATCATACTGTATGACAACAGAGAAAGTGCTACATCGCCTTAAGTATCAAGTCAAGCAGCATCGCAATTGGCAGCGAAGTCCTTCGTATACTGTGCCTGCGGAAGGCCAGGACATGACGCGGCCCGATGGACGAGTGCAAGCGGCGACAGCTAAGTGGATAGCGGAGCAGTTGCGGCAGGCATCGAATGGCGAGTAGAAGCTTCAGTCGTACAACGACTTACGACGTACTACCGCCAGACGCGTCAAATGAGAAAAACTGAACCGTATTGTTTTTCTGGTGCTAATTGTTTATTGTGAATCCTAATTCAATGACGTAATGTTCTTGGGTTGACTAATATTGGCAAACACGTGTATTCAGCACAGAACAGATGTTATTTTGTGGAAAAGTAACATGCGGAGACAATGCTAGTGAAATACGTGGCGATAACATATTGAAATGCGGGACACGTGGTGACAATGATGGTAGAAGTCGCAGTTATTTTTTTTTTTAAACGCGTGCGCATATCCAGACGCTAAAGATTCGATGTGTTTCATGATGTGCCGTGAAACTCGATGTGATAAACCCAAGATCGATACGCGATCATAGTGCTTCACCGCGGTCGTATGTTATATCGAGGATGCAGTGTTATGCAGTGCAGTTTATTTTGACTATAAGTAAAGCGCTAAAGAAAAGAAGGCGCCTGTATGTCAAACGTAGATAACCTATACGGGTTCAACGTAGGACCAATTCAAGGAACATCCCAAGGTCAAGTTCTTATTCGTCAAGTTTTATGCGGCTACCCTCATCAAACTGAATAATGAAAACCAGTGTGGAACGAAGGCAAGCAATTTCACAAAAGCTGCCAGGTCAAGGAAGTTCAAGGAGAAGGAAGTGTGTGAGGACCACCACGTCAATCTGGTGAGCTATTTTCATTTTGCAATAGCTGCGTAGCCGAGGCGCATCAAGGTATCACCTTCCATAACCTGACTGCCCACTACTGGGCATAGGCCTCTTTCTTGTGCCAATGATCTGATATGATTTAGATTTTTATTGACTTTGATACTGTGACTACTACGCTAACCTGAAACCCACCTCATTCCCACCACAGCTTTTATTGGACTTGTACTCTCGCAGTGTTTCTTAGTTTCAGATATCGTATTATGGTGTATGAAGCCATCAGGAGGCTAGCGGTTCGCATGCTGCTATAACTGCAGAGCAGCTGCAACTTCTGAGCGGTTCTGAGCGTGACAGATCGAAGGTCGGCAAGCAGTTGGCGGGCTGCATTAGCCGAGTATCATGTCAACATCTGTGGGGTTAAGAGTGTTCAAGGCCGACTGGAATACTTGGTGAGTCGCTCAAATTTTATTTGAATAGCAAACAAAGCTTTAAATGGGTTTAACCGATTCGGTGGATGGATTAATAGTGCTAGGTAATTTTGAAATACTTGGTACAAAGCGAGTACTTAATGAGTATCCCATTGGAGGTCACAGTTTCAACATTTAATTTAGTGCTAACTTTAGAATGAGATGTTGTCTGGCTAGGTTGCCACAATGTCATGTTCCAACTTAGATGTTTTAATGAAAACTTGAACCTAGGCTTTTTTATTACCATGACGGTGACAGATTTCCTTACATAACAACAGTTAGAATTAAAGCTTTAAAGCTACAGAGAATTATTAACTTTTACACCCCTAAGACGACCCACCAACCCAATTCCTAAATAGTTTTTCCATTTTTCACTACCGTGTTTCCTACTAGGTATGCGAGTTAATACAGGTGAGATTTAAATAAGATTAATTCATTCAAATAGCGACGATATGTCAAACTAGTAAATCGTGAATCAAACTCAAACCCAAAGCATTTATTTCAATCGAACTACTATTCAACAAACTTCGAACTTTTGTGACCAATTATGTGTTCGTGATGTCAGCAAAGTAGACGGAGCCCGCTAGGGCCAGTGCCTGCCAGGTTTGCGGAATTTATTCGATAGTGTTACCGCAACCCTGGAACGCAAAGGGCACACGGAGGAACACGGATGGGTTTTAGTTAGTAAAAGTTTGACACTCCCTTCCGCCCCGCCCAGAGCGGGAGGAGTCATTTGATGATTTCCCATCCGTAAAAAAGTGTAGGTAGTTCTTGGTAATCACCGGGTCGCAAATTCGATCCCCAGACAAATTCAGATTAGAATATGCTATTCGCAATAGTGGATTTCAATGCCAAGACTTTCGTACCTACTAGCGTACCATTCAAACAGTTTTTTGAATCAGCGTGTTCGCGACAACGTCATTCGAATTAGCGGTTTTCGACTTAATGTGTTTTCAAACTGGCGTACCACTCTTAATTATTTTCGAAATAGCGTGCGTCGCAATAACGTCATTCGTATCTTCTTATCATCAATCACTCCCGCAAGTTACCTATGGGTGTTAATTGAGGGTTCTTTTCGGTTATCAAGGCCGCAGGGTCAAATGGAGATCCTTCAAACTAGGAACATTTGATGTCACTCTAACCACTAACCACTTACCTCAAAAGCACGTCGTTCTTTTTCATACGCCCTTTTTTTAGAACATCCATGTTCCAGCACTTTTATACTTTCGTTGTTATCTATTGGTTCCCCTTTCTCATTTATGTTGCCATCATCTAATGTACATATCATATAAGCGTCAATGACATCAGACATTCTGCCGTAGTCTGCATAATGGCCTTTGCATTCCTTCTTATCTAATATCATCACAGGAGCAAAGTTTAATTGCTCTTGATTGTAATTATTTGTATCTTCAGTCTGAAATAGTGCGATGTAAGATAGAAAAACGTTTTCATTTGAAAATCTTGTTGTCATTAAAATTGCAGTTTTGATTCTAGTAATAATTAATCAGTATGCCTTTTTCTATTCAGTAAATTCTTTCCGAGATAAATCGTTGCCAAGACTTTCACTGTGAAAATGAGATCATTATCTGTGTGTTGCAGGTAGATACTGCCGAGATTCAACAGATAGCGCATATTGATTCTTTAACGAGTGATTACGTGATTGGAAACGCAAGCGTCCAACAGGTTGGACACGATTGAGAGCCCGAGTATTGCGATAGTGGAGCTCGAACAGTCTTGGCAGGCATTTGCTTTCAATCGTTACTTGAAAAACGTTATTTCAATCAGAATTTTCTTTTTTTGAGCTGTGTTTACACTTATCTGAACTAGATTGGTTTAGCATCTCAGCCACCTTTTATTCGACATGTACAACAAGCCTTTGCTACGCGGTGTGAAATATTTTTTTCACTAACATGATTCATAACCCTTTTTTTTCACTAACGTAAAGCATCCACTGCTGCACATAGGTCGTTCCAAGTATCACCACCACAAAGGATAGTCCTGAGCTTCTCGCATCTAGCAGATTCATAAGTTGACCTTGTGAGAGATGATACATTCAAATAATTATACTCACACCAAAACAAAATCTTACCTGTCTCCACTGAATTTTATGTCCCCATCCAAGTACAATAGCATCTACCCCGGCCAGTTGATACTTACTCTCGAAATTGATTGGTATCGTACCTGGTATGTAAGAACATAATGTCCTAAAGGATTGGTCGGTGAAATCATATGGTGATTCCACTTTAGCTACACCTATATCTATTAATGACCACTTATCTAGTCGATCGTACCTCAAGTTGTATCCTGAAAGTAGATTAGTTATCAATACACTCGTAGATAGGGAAACGATCACTTTTCCGATTTTTTTTGTTCGAATTTCATTTTACCGAAAACTATTGACCAACGTCTTTTTGACGTATTTTTAGATCATCGAAGTATCATGTGTCATAGGTATTATTGTACCGAACTAAATTTCGCTGATTAAAATAAAAAATAAATATATTAAATAAAAAAAAATCCCTTTCCCAAACTCTCATCCAGCCCATCATAGACTACGCTGATGCCTGTTATTTGGATGCCACCGAGGAGCTTTTAAATAAACTTGTGCGTTTGCAAAATATTTGTATTCGTTTTGTTTTCAACCTTAAAAAATACGATCATGTTTCTGGATTTCGCAAGGTACTCAAGTGGCTCCCTATTCGACTTCGCAGGAACTCTCGGATATTGTGTTTGCTATTTAACATCCTTCACAACCCTAAAACGCCTTCCTACCTGCGAGAACGCTTCTCCTATTCCCGCCCTTCTGATGTGCCTTGCAGGTCGCATCTTAGAAATCTCCTTAAGTCCCCTCCCCACGCTAATTAGTTTTACTCCTATTCCTTTACTGCCCATGCGGTTAGGCTGTGGAATTCACTGCCGCCTGACATTAGAGACTGCAAATCTCTTTCATTTTTTTTAAGAAGAGTGAAAGAACACTACCTTTCTTTACCGTCATATTTGCATATAAGTATGTGTTATTATTTATCTTATAATATTATTTAGTATGTATTAGTGTATATTTATTTTAGTAATATTTATGTTTGGTATGTTTTACTAAAGTTTATTGTTTTATTTGTAAGTACTTATACCTTTTACACACGGTGTCTACATATCTTTCATACAACTCTCCTTTCGCAGCTATGCTGGAAGAGATTTCTTTTGAAATAAGCATTACCTTTGTACTTTGTATTTTTCTGTTTCCTTCTTTTTATCTTTCTATGTAATGTGTGTATATAAATTGTTAAATAAATAAATAATAAAAACTTTTTGCTATTGGCCGAAGCCTCTTTTGCTAAATGATTTATTTGCCATATTTTCACCACACCAAAACAACAGTTTACGGAATATTTATCACAAATATATAGCCGGTTACTTTGTAGCATTTTCAATATTAAATCAAATTAGTGTCATAAAAGTCAATATATTGTACTACAAAGTTTAGTGACAGAAACGAATCGCTGCAAAACCGACTTCACACAGTCTTGCCTGTCTTACCCCCAGAGTGTAATTTAAGCCTGTGTAAGCGCGAAGGAGTGGGGCGGCCTAAACTCCGCAGCGCCGGAGCCGAGACAGAAACCATGCTTGCTGCATGTTGCATGCCTGCTTCTATGCTGCATGCCTGCTTGCATGCTGTGTGCTTGCAGCAAACATCCTTATTTGCATACTTCTTACTGAAACCACTTAATAACACTTTTGTTAACCATCGCCACCACTACAACACCACCATTACACCACTTAAATTAACCAAGTGGTATAATATGTTCGGATACATAATACTTCGAACAAAGGTTATTTCGGCTAAGTGTTACTTCGGTAAAAAGTTTTACGACCAAATTAAACGCCGGAGTAGTGAAAAAATTCGAATTGAAACACTAGGCAACAAAAAAAAATACTTTTGTTTTTCCCCGGGATTTGATTATGTGATTTATAATTATCATGGTACAGAAAACTTACGACAGTAATCATACTTTTCAGTCACGTATGTGCAGATTTTAAGGAATGTTCATCTTTAATTTTCACAGATTTTCGTCGCTTTTATCACGTAAATATTGTTTTCAAGAGTGAAAAATAAACTTTTTTGTTTATTTTTGCCTGTCATTGCGAAACAGGGGTTGGTGTCTACCAAAAAAAAAACAAGCAGTACTCTGCCAACATTGCATGAGTCTTTTCTTTTCCTTGATATCACTTTTCCAATAAAGCAATTTCTTGGTGGATGCGCGCATCGTGTTTATCAGTCACTGTCCCTGGGTTTTCTGATAACAAATTTTAGGTATGTGTGCAGAAAGAGTATTTATAATGATATTAATATGTAATATCGCAATTCTTTATAGTCATTTAACAATTAATTTACACGACGATCATCTCAAAGCAGTAAGATATTGCTTTAAAAACTAAGCTAACCCAAATAAAATGAACCCAAACCGGAGTTCGAGACACTGTGAATGTACGATACGAATATTAACAAAACAAGATAATATTGGGGTGGTTACCGCAAAAAAAAAACCATCCTCCACATGTATATGTGGAGGATGGTTTTTTGAAGAAAAAATAATTAAAAAAAAAGTAAATTTCATGTTTTCTAAACGTGATGGAAGTAAACGATTATTTTTATGGTAATAGGGACATAATTATCTACGAAACACAACATGAATTTTTCTAGGGAAATTTTGAGTGTTGTAATAGGTCAACTGATACAGTGGAAGACATGACTAAGATGAAGAAAAAAACGAAACTATATTTTTTGAAAAGTTTTTGATGAAATGAAATATGGTAAAAGTTTTTCAAACTTATGATAGGTAACCCGTAGATAAACATCGATCTGGGCCGAATTCAAAATTGTTAATTCTAATAATTTCTAATGAAAATGGTTACCTATGAAAATTCGAAAAACATTTGCCGAATTTCATTTCACCTAAAACTTTTCAACTATTATCGCTTCGTTTTTTAGGGTTCCGTACCACAAAAGGAAAAAACGGAACCCTAATAGGATCACTTTGTTGTCCGTCCGTCTGTCTGTCAAGACTCTGTATATCGGGAACGCGTGGAGGTAACTGATTGAAATTAAAACTTTATACTCAGACCGACAGTCCTTTGAAGCTGTGACAAAAACAAACTTCTAAGTTAACATAATAAAAAGATGCGGCTGTTTATGCCGCAAAAAAACGTTAATTTCGACACTCTCAAGGGAATCAAAATTCATAGGGTATTTCCCGTTGACCCAAAACTATGAAATTTGGCAAGTAATATCGTCTTATACTACACTAGTTGACCCGCGCAACTTCGTCTGCCCCGCTCCTATTGGTCTTAGCATGATGGTATATGGAACCGAGAAGAGTGTTCAAGCTATCGTTGATATGTTGAAGAGGACTGATCCGGACGACGTGCCTTATTTCGTGGCGAAGGAGCTGAGTAAACTGCCCCCAGTCACGTTCGATCACGTCGATGTTACACGGCTGCTAAAGGACATCACCACCTTGAAAGCGGAGATAACGAAGATGCAGTCAAGAATGGAGGTTTCGGAAAAAAACCAGTGCTGAGGAACGTGCAGAAATAGCATTATTACGCAACGTTAGTTCAGTAACTGGGTCACCTGAAGCCTCAAAGGTAAACACACGTCGAGGGGCGCAAAATGCATCAATCGGCAGTTTGGAATCGGCAAACACAAGTGCGTCACCAGCTGCGGATAATGCTGACCAAGCGTCGCCCGCCGCCGCCGTCGCCCGCAACTCAACACCGTTTGCGGAAACGTCACACGTAGGTACGTCGACCCCTAAACGTGCCTACGTTGCTATTGTCGCCACCGGGAAATCGGCGCAGCCTAAGCGACAAGTCAAAAAAGGGGAAAAGAAGAGTACTCAACCTGCCCCGACTGCGGCCCGTAGCTCCTTGCCTGGGACGGGGCTAGTTGATGAAGAGGGCTTCACTAAAGTAGAAAAAAAGAAGAAGAAGAAGCCCTGTTCTCGTAACCAGTGCGGTACCGCAACGAGTGGACCCAACATGCTGCTACGCCCTGCTGTGCCTTCGACGCAGCTGTATATTTCACGTCTGCATCACTCCACAAGGGTTGAGGAAGTCGTGCAGTACTTGAAAGAGAAGACCAAGTGGACTCTGAGGGTCGAAAGGTGGGAATCGCGCCACAACATCAACTTTACGTTGTTCGTGGTTCGAGTTCCAACCCACCATCTACAGATCTTCTTGAAAGAGGACTTTTGGCCGAAAGGTGTCGTATTTCGACGTTTCCGAGGACGGTTACGCGACACGTTTTAATAAGGTTTTATCAATATGTATTAGTTTATTATAGTTTAAGATAATTTTTTTATATTTTAATTTTGTGTATTTCATCTAAGGGCCTCAGTTGCCTGATAATAAAATGATTATTATTATTATTATATAGATAGCCTTCCTCGATAAATGGGCTATCAAACACTGAAATAATTTTCAAATCGGACCAGTAGTTCCTGAGATTAGCGCGTTCAAGCAAACAAAGAAACAAACAAACTCTTCAGCTTTATATATTAAAGTATAGAAGTGTAGGGAAAAGTCTGAAACAATACATTTGTAAATAAATCACAAAAATATAGTCTTTATTTAAAGTAATATGTACGTATAAAGGAGATCAGCCATATTGGGCCTAAAACCCAAAGTGCTCGGGTAAAAAAATGTGTTACCCTGGTTGGGACATTTCCCAATCATTTTTTACAATGGCACCGAATCTCTGCGACCATTCCTTCAGGTGTATTATTAAGTTTAAAAATCTTACTAAACATTTTACTATTATATACTTACCGATTGGCGAAAATAAATGAAAGGTGATCTTAACTAGTAGTACCTACTAAATACAAACCTCTGCAAGTACCAGTAGTAGTGCAGTCTCTGTAGTAACTATTATTTGAATATTTACTCCTAAAATCAGGTTTTGTTATGTACAAATATGAATAATATAAGCAAATACTGGCCATAAAAAATAAGAAACAACGAGGTCATTGGTGAAGGACAATTAAAATGGAAGTAATCCTGTGTAACCATATCACAGCGATATTATATTTTATGTAGGTGAAAAGGTTCATGACTAGAAATAAAAGAGTCGAGCATTAAAAAATGAAATAAATATTTAATAACAAGAGATATAATACAAAAACCGATGACAGGGACACAAATAAATGTACATAACACGTTCTTAATACTTTTCGTTTAAGTACGTCTCGTTTATTCATTTTTTATAACTTATTTCAAATTTTTTTAATATTTCTTATAAAATACAAAAAAAACACAAACATTTAAAAAAAATAGTAGTCCACCGGTATTGGGAACAGGATCCAAGTGCTTTCTGAATCAAGCCCTTGATCAAGCTGCTTAACGAGAGTTTCCTAAGGTATCGGTTGAAGCTCGTGGCTATGAAGCCGTTAGCTGACACGACTGTCGGTACAATGATTGCTGAGTTAACATCCCACATATTGGCAACCTCGCGAGCCAAGTCAATAAATTCGATTCTCGTCATGTGTAACGGTTATGTCTACAATCATTGCAAGCCTCTTAATTCGGCCCACCACCACGACATCAGGCTTATTGGCAACATTGGCCCTGTCAGTGATAATGGACCGATACCATTATAAAGTGATATTGCCTTTATCGCGAACTAGGTATATCGGGCAAGTACCTGTAGTACGGCAAATCTGATTCCACAGTGAGTATTTCAAAGCAAGTTGCTGATGGATAATCCTGGCTACAAGGTTGTGCCTATGCAAGTATTCTCAGTTAGCTTGACGGGAACAACCAAAGATAATGTGGCGAATTGATTCTCCGGACGGTGGCATGCCCGACATAATGTCAATCGTACCGTCCTTCACAATATATTTCCGTTAGGTATTCGTCATGACAACCTCGTCCATAATTGCACAAACAAAACCTTCGGTTTCTCCAAGGAGATTACCGAAACGCAGCCAGGCTACGGACTCTAAATGATCTACGTCGGGCCCGTGTAGGGCCTGGAAAAAGCGTCCGTGATGCTTAGGCCATCAGCTAGGGCATACAACTTATAAACTATGCTACCTTGGCGGACGTAAAATAGACATAATGAAAATAGCTGTAGAAACGGTCGTAGAGATATGGTACCGTAGTGAAAAATGCTTGGCCCGACGTAGGTACATACTTTTTTCCCCGGGGCCGTCTTCGGATTTCCGATTTTGGGCCCACCTTTTCACCTACGTAAAATATAATATCGCTGTGATATGGTTACACAGGAAATAATATTTTGATTGTCCTTCACCAATAACCCTGTTCTTTCTTACTTTTTATATGAGCAGTATATTTTGCTTATATTATTCATACTTGTACATAGCCAAACCTGATTGTAGAAGTGAATATTAAAAAAATAGTTACTGCAGAGACTGCACTACTACACTAGTACCCTAGTACTTGCAGAGGGTAGTAGGTAATACTAGTTAAGATCACCTTTCATTTATTTTCGCCAATCGGTAGGCATATTATAGTAAAATTTTCAAAACGAGATTTTTCATCTTAATAAAACAGCTGAAGGAATGGTCGCAGAAATTCGGCGCCATAGTAGAAAATTATTAGAAGGATGTCCCCAACCAAAATAACACATTTTTTTCAGTGGCCGGCTTTGGGTTTTGGGGTCAAAAAACTTTTTATCTTAAATGTTATTTCAGCCAAGTTACGCTTAGCTGAAATAACATTTTTCGAAGTATTATGTTTCCGAACATTCATTACACCACTGTTTTAATTTAAGTGGTGTAATGGTGGTTAACAAAAGTGGTTTACTAGGAAGTTAGAAGCATGCAAACAAGGATGCATGCCTCAAGCATGCAGCATGCAAGCAGGCATGCAGCGTGCAATCAGGCATGCAGCATCCAAGCAGGCATGTGGCAGCATGCATAAAAGCATGCAGCAAGCAAACAAGCATGCAACATGCAAGTAGGCATGCAACATGCAGCAAGCATTGTTTCTGTCACGGCACCGGCGCTGCAAGGTTTGTGCAGCCCCACGCGAGCTTATCGCCGCAGATGGTTTTAACGCTCACTACCGCCCCACCCCTCCGCGCCTACGCGGGCTTAAATTACACTCTAAGGGTCGGGCAGACAAGACTGCGTGAAGTCAGTTTTGCAGTGATTCGTTTTTGTTACTAAGCACAACATATTGACTTATTATGACACTAATTTAATTTAAAATTGAACATGCTACCAAGAATCCGGCTATATATTTGTGATTTATATTCCGTAAAATGTTGTTTCAGTGCAGTGAACATATGGAAAATAAATGCATTGGCAAATAAAAAAAGTTCAAAAGAGGCTTCGGTCAATAGCAAAAAGTTATTATGTAAATCGGCGAAATATATTTCGGTCAAATATTAGCTATGACACATGAAACTTCGATGATTTATAGCAAATAAGACGTCAATAGTTTTCGGTAAAATAAAATTCTAACAAAAAAAATCGGAAAGCTGATCGGTTCCCAATGAAAATTGGATAGATAAAAGAGCTGTTTAAGTAGAAGTTAGTCTCGACAAATACTTAGACTAAGTATATATTTCTGTCGTCAAACAGCATAGATACACTTACATAAGACATTGCGGTTAGTGGTTTATAGTGTTTATAAAGGCTCGAGGGCCGATGGGTGCTCCTTATTTGGTCCGATTTTTTTTTTACATTTTTGCCGTATTCACTCTTTTATTCACTGACACATAAAATTATTTTCGCATTTTTAAACAAATATTTAGGTCGCTACCATTAAATCAAACAATAGTATCTTTTTTAAGATTTTTTTTTTGTATTTTTTCTAAAAAGATAATATTAGAAAATCATACAAATACCACCTACTTTTAACAGTAAAAGTACTTTAATTTATGCTACTTATGTAGTTTTTTTGTATCAGGATGATCTCTTTTGAAATTTTTCACAACTAAAAAGAGGAATTGCTGCTGTTCTTGTTCTATAGTACCTAATTAAATTATTATACTCTTCAATCAGGGTCACGCCTCGTTCTGCAATGTCATTCAACACTCATTGTACTTGCAATGTTCCATTGTTCCTCGCAGCTATGTACTCTTCGTCTTCTTCCCAAAGACAAGGTTCTTTTCAGAAATTTGGAAGAAATTACAAGTATCTGAAAAAAACCCCAGCGTGTTGCTGGTAACAAAGTCCTCAATATTTTTTTCGGCAATGTGGTTTTTGCGTAAGCTTATTCGCTTGGGGATATAATCTGAACCTGCTTCATTCAACGCAGTTACCATTTTTTGTCTTTGTCTTCGAAAAATGCAATCCAAATGGCCTAAGAACTTTGTTAGGGCTTTGATGGAAATAGCGGCATTTATATTTTCATTGCATACAAGGTTTTTTAAAAGCCACAGGTCGTTTCTTGGTGCCGAACTTGCATCGAGAGCTTGAAACCAGCATCGGACGTAGACTACAATAACGCAGGTACAAAACTTCTTTTATATCTTTTTGATGACGTCTTTTTTTAGTTCATTCCGGCATTGACATGACGATACGGATAGTAGAATTTGCTGAATTGCGATTGGATTGCTTCATTTCGATTTTGAAGTAAAAAAATAATCTTAGCAATTCTTGTGTCGTCGGTAATGTGCTTTGAATCAAATGGTCTGATGTTTGTACTATACCTATACCAAACATTTTTTTTGTTTCTAGTCATTATATGTATACTAGACGACTCCATGATTCTGAAACTACGATGCGCGGCAAGACAAAATCTGACGTAAGCTATCACAGCACGTTTGTCACTAGCTTACAAAATGTTGCGAGAGAAAATTGCGGGGGAAGGGGTAGAGAGGTGTTAGGGCGTATCACCTCGGAGTTTCATTACTTGTCGTGCAATCACATTTTTAATTTTATTGCATTTGAATAATATATTTAATTTTAATGTTCTTAGTTGTAGGTTATCTTTTTTATTTTTTTAAATTTTAAAGTGCTTGTTTTGTTCAGTCTCTAAAACTCAATGATAAAAAAAAATTAAAAAACGGGTTGGTTTTTTAGGTGATAGAACTGAATGGTAGGGTGACGCTGCTATTTTTCAAAACTTGATAAATAAAGCAGCCCTAGCCGATATTCATAATCGTTTTCTAGCCCTTTTTACATGTTACCTACTTAGGACCAGCGCAATACATCCTCTTCTTCCGTTCTATCCTGTAAATTGTGTATTTCTGACTATTTATTTATTTTATTTTATTAATTTATGGAAAACTAAACCTATATATCTAAATCGTAACTGATATTTTTTAATAAATCCAATGGTTGTTGATTCTCGGGCCCGATGGCGATGAAAACTAAAACTGCATCATAAACTTTTGACATTCGCAGTGAAAAAAATCGATATTTCGATCAAAATTAGCTGTTTTATTTTGTTTTCCACATGTTACTTCCCAGAATTTTCCAGAAATTAAAAACACTTTGGGTTGGTCTGGTGCGGTGATACCTACAAACGTTCAAGAAATGTATGACTTTTTTATAAATAAAATAAATTTTGCCGCTTATAATATATCTCGTTTATTCAATGTAGTTCTAAGCCCACAAAAGAATTTAAACCAAAAAATTAATGAACGTCTGAATTATCCCACATTGTTGCACAACGAAGATTGTCTTTAGCAAAGTTGCACCGTAATATAACTTGTCCAGAAGAAAAAAATAAAGAATTCCATGTAGCAAGTCAAAATCAAAGATTTTGTGATTTTATTGACCATGTAGTATCAGTTTATGACATGTGGCGACGATTGCAGTGGATAAAGGGTCATAAACAGTCTACCAGCTATCCTCCTTTTGATAAACAAAGTGATTTATTAAGGTCACTATGTAACAAACAAAACACCTATATTTGTATCTAAAAATGAAAGTTTAGTGTGATTTTAATATACGAAAATAAGAAAATTGTTAAAAAAAAGCATTCTGCACCTGGTGAAGACGGTATTTCATATTCAATTATTTATTATCTTCCCAGTTTAGCAAGAACCTATTTCCTATATATTTATAATGAAATCTTTAATTCTGGTATTGTACCTATTCAATGGCATAATATCCTAATAATACCAATTCCTAAAGCGAATAATACATCTCCTGATCCTAAATTTAGGCCAATTTCTTTAATTTTATGTTTATGCAAAATCTTTCACTTAATGTTGATAAGACGTCTAGAATGGTACACCGAGAGGGGAAAATATTATCACCACTCAATATTGGATTCAGAAAATCTTTGTCCTGTTTAGATTCATTGAGTCGCCTCTTACATACAAAATGAATTTTCCAAAAATATACCTACGGTAGCATATTTCCTGGATATTCAGAATGCTTATAATAATGTATCTGTTGTTGCAGCAGTTAACACTTTAGATGGACTTCAAATTGGATCAAAATTTTGTACTACTATATTTTTTTTAATGAGAGACACTATAAATTTAAACAGAATTCAGTGGTTTAATAATAGATCTATGGACTAATAAAGGTTTAGTTTAATTAGACCCTTTATCCCCGCTACTATTTAATTTAATTACATATAAAGTATGTCAACGACATCTTAACGCTTTTAGTGCCGTTTTAGTGCCCATCGGTGCCCATCACGGGTCGAAACATAATTTGTTCGTGTGCCTACAACTCGCATCCGCGTCGACCCATATGCTGAGTTCTGGGCACCGAAAGGGCAGTAGTAGTATCACAATATGCAGATGATTTCGTTCTATATGTTGAAGATAAAGACATAATGAAATGTGAAATGTATGTACAAAATGCGTTAGATTATTATTGTTCCTCGTATGTCTTTAGCCGAACTTGGTCTGGAATTATCTTCCAATTAGTCTACATATTGTGTGTTTAGTAGGGGCAATCGCAGAATACTACCATCTCTTAAAATAAATGAACGTCGTTAACATTTTCACCATGTACTATTATTGACGGGAGGCTTTGGCGTCCGCAAAATTACCAGTATTAGTTTACCGGCTTTAATACCCTCGGTTCATGGCACTGATAAATTAATCAGGAATATACTACCTTCCACACACATTAATTTTGATGTGCCGTGCTTCACCGAGGCTGTGAATGTCTGAAAACTCGCTTGCCCGATTGTAAATCTACCCGACAACCCATCATACCAGAGACAGTGGGATGAGCCGCTCTGCAGAGAAGTTCAGAGGAACCTAATAGCCACTTCTGCTTCTACTGCGGAGCGTGCGCGCCTGCTGGCGATGGGTGAGTGGGAGTCGGGCCTTTGGTTTCACGCACTGCCTAAAAAAGCTTCAGCTTCAGTCGGTTTTTGATGGTATATTGGTGAAAAAATTTACAAATTCTTGAGCTACTTCTAAATTAGAGCTTATGACAGCATGCGCAGTCTCTAATAAAAAGTCAGTGTTTCTGTTTCTTGTTTACACCAGTTACTAACATAACATTACACAAAAGAGAAAAATACAAAAAATGTAACCGTGTTTTTGTATGTTTTTTCGTTTTTCACACCGACTTCCGAAATTAAAGTTATTTTATACTTTGTAGTGTTTTTTATTTGGAAGTCGGTTACATTTTTTGGAAGAAGTTTTTTAAGTATTGGCAAATCTTGTACGTGACGTAGGTTATCACAATCGCCTGTATAGATGAATTTTATTTGATTTGATCCCCTTTTGCATTCAATAACGCCATTAAGTAAGAAACCAATTCAAATTTGAAGTGCTCTTTCATTTGCTGGTCTGACTGCACTATTCATGGACGAGCTATTTGCCAATATTTTGCTACTGACGGGAGCAAAACTTAAACTTGTCAATTTGCGAGAAAAATTAACTACCTTTAAAGGGCTATATTATCTTGGTCCCTATAAGGTTTATAGAGCTGCGGTTGGGCTTAGATTGTTGCAAGGTGTCTTTATATGATTATGGAATGTTATTGGTCGAAAATACATAGTTTTTTACTTTTACAGCAAAAACTGAAAAAAGTCCTCAACTTCCGCAGTTTATCGCGTTGTGTGCAGCGAGCACAAGTTTTTGAAGTTGCAAATTTGGATTCACACTATTCTAACTGGTCCATACAACATACCCAAAAATTAGAACTACATCAAGCTTTGCGAATTTAATGTTAATTTCCATTGGGCCACTAGACGAGGGAAGCAAAGAGATATAAAGGATAAGAGAAGAGCACTGTAAGGAAGACCACCAAGCAGTTTGTAATCAAAATGGTGTCGATATTATTATGTTCCAAACGCGGCCTGACCTGAGGTCTTTAATTTTTTTTTTAATAAATAGGGTATAGGGTTTCTTCAAAGCAAGCGTGTTCCATCGTCGATCACGTCATCGCTTTCCATCGGATGGAATTATCAAACATCAGCCTATCAATAATCTACGCGAATATTATATAGAGGAATATTATATACCTTGTTCGACGATACAACTTTCCGCCTCGCTGCTTCCCTCGCTTAGGCGCATTGTCTTGTTCTCCTCATCGTTGTCACTGTGGCGAAGCTGTCAACAGCCTTGGGCACCACGGTCTCTCATGCAGTCGAAGTGCGGGTCGCTTTGCACGGCACGCAAACATCAACGACATTATCCGACGCGCTCTTGTCACCGTCGGCGTTCCAGCCGTACTAGAACCCAATGGCCTGGCACGCGACGACGGCAAGCGACCGGACGGTATGTCTTTGTTTCCATGGAACATGGGTAGGCCTTTAATGTGGGACGCTACTTATGTCGATACTCTTGCGCCATCCCATCATCCTAGCTCGTCGTGCTGTGCTGGTACTGCCGCTGCGGCTGCTGAGAACCTCAAGCGGCGGAAATATAATAACCTTGTAGGCAATTATATTTTTGAGCCGTGTGGGGTTGAAACTCTTGGACCGTGTGGGGTTGAAACTCTTGGTCCGAGTGCTCATGCCTTATTTAAAGATCTTTCTAAACGCTTAGTTGAAACTTCGCGTAACCCAAGGGCTGGCTTTTACCTCGGACAGAGGATAAGCATTGCCATACAACGTAGCAATGCCGCCAGTCTTTTGGGCTCACTTCCAGTGGACAGCGATACGGACGAATTTTTTGACGCCATATTTTAGTTAGGATTTTTTCTTTTAAGTGTATTTATTTTGTTTTAACAAATAAAACAACACCCGTAATACTAGTAATATTATTATGTAAGGAAAGATTTGTTTTTTTTTTATTTTTGTATGTTTGTAACGAATAAACTCGAAAACTACTGGAATGATTACAAAACAAACTATATTTATTAGGTACTAGAAAAGATAAGGATCCTTAAGAAAATTGCACCGCGGACGAAGTCACGGGCGAAGTGCTATTAAATAATAAACTTACCTTCAGGATAGCAAGTGAATATCACTTTCTTTTTCATCTTACTTGTACATGGATCAAGCTCGATTTCTTTATCAGTGACATATTTATTGTATCCTGCTATGACGTAAAGAAAATTAACGTCCTTAATACAAGCGGCTGATGTCACCACAAAGACAGGCGTGACTAGTGCGCCCCCACAGAGCCAGTAGTCATAACCGGCTTTCGATAACGGTGCTTTGACAAAGTACACCTGAAAATCGTTTTTTTTTATTTTTTAATATTATGTACACATAAACGATGTTGACTTCCAGAAAAACCGGAATCAGCT
Source organism: Lacanobia wlatinum (assembly GCA_947578705.1). NCBI lineage: Eukaryota > Metazoa > Arthropoda > Insecta > Lepidoptera > Noctuidae > Lacanobia > Lacanobia wlatinum. The sequence goes on along the minus strand of OX388043.1, from coordinate 12,197,281 downwards.
AATTACCAGTATTACAAGTTACTGGCTATCTGACTTCCACAACCCAGTTACTGGGTAACACGGTACTTCTTGACAAAACTGGCATGAGTTTGACAAAAACAAGATAAATAAGTTAGATGATTGTAAAAGAAATTCATGTACACTTACCACGTATGGTTTGTCAGCCTTAACTGGTATACCTCCTTGAATTCTTCTTCCGCAATTAGACACTAAAATAATTAATTAATTAAATTGATCGCCTTGGCTTGTTTGTTTTTACCTACAAAGGTCTGACAACCGGAACTACGTACCATGTATAAAAATGAAAAACCATAAGATATTTGACTGTATTGCAAACATTTTAAAAACGTACCTTGAAATAATAAAACGAGATTATAAAAGTTTACTGTTGATTTAATGGCTCACGCCAATTTTGTAATTTTATTGCGTTTTCATAATTGAATGACTTTCTCATAAATGTCTTAGTTTTGTGAATTCTATATAAAGAAGAACTACATTTTAGCTTTCAATAATAATATTTACGAGTATGTACAGTCAGCCAATTCAATTAATCAGCAGATTAACACACACTTTGACAGTTTGATATGATAATATTTTTTTACGACTGGTAACAAATTAAAATTTACCTATAGTAGTAATTTTTAATTTGTTACCAGTCGTAAAAAAATATTATCATATCAAACTGTCTTTATTATTAAATATGTCAAATCTTAACTTTATTATTATTTTATAAGAATTTAAAAGTAATAAGTGTCAACGTTAAATAGCTTTTAGGAAGGGCTTTAAATTTATCATCCGGTTATTCGTATTTTCATTTATAGCTAAAACCTATTTTTGGCTCTATATATTGAGTTTGTTTCGAATAATTGTTTCACAAATTCACTTCTACACTTTTTAAATCTTGCATTTCGTCAAATTCAGTAGGCACCGGTTCCGTTGGAGGCTTTACCGTTGTTGGAGGTTCCAGTTTTGGTGGAGGCCTTATAATTGGTCGAGGTTTTATTATTGGACGAGGTCTCATAATTAGTGGCGACCTTAGTATTGGTGAAGGCCTTTGTATTGATGAAGGTTCCATTTCTTGTGGAAGTTTTATTATTGGACGTGATTCCATTATCGGTTTAGGATTTATTGTAGGTGCAGGTTTCGTTTCTGGAGGCCCTATTGTTGTCGATGGTTCCATTTGTGTTGGAAGCTTCATGTTTGGTCGAAATTCCACTTCTTGTGAAGCCCTTTTTATTGACTGTGGTTTTATTTCCGGTTGAGACCTTATTAACCGTGAAGGTGCTATTTCTGGCGAAGACCCAAATATTGGTGGACGCCTTTTTCTGAATCGTGGCCTTTTTTTGGGTCGAGGCTTTATTTCGGGTGGAAGGCCTATTGTCAATGAAAACCTATCAAATGGTTTCTGCTCTTCTTCATTTGGTGGAAATTTTGGAAATTTGTCTTGCTGTGGTTTCCTGTTATTTAATATATTGGCAAAGTCTTCGTTTGAAACCTCTTCATTTGTTGCATACTTGTCTTTCTCCTGATTTTGGTTACCACGTAACATATCCTTCTCATTATCTGCTGGCCTGTAAGCATTCAAATGTTCATCGTTCGGAATTGTGTTCCGCAATATACATAGTATTGTGTAGATTATGCCTACTTCTTTGAAAAGTAGTCTATACTAGAATGTTCTAATAGCCACCATCAAATAATCGTCACTGGGATATCGCGAACTTTCATCTACTTTTATTAGCACTACATATTATAAAACAAAGTCCTCCGCCGCGTCTGTCTGTCTGTTCGCGATAAACTCAAAAACTACTGCACCGATTTCCATGCTGTTTTCACCATTGGATAGAGTGGTTCTCGGTCAGGAAGATTTTAGTACATATCTGGTCAAAAAAAATTAGGGTTCCTTAAGAAAATTACAGCGCGGACAAAGTCCTAGCACTTCGCTGGCGACTTTGTCCGCGCTGTAATTTTAATTTATAATTTTAATAAATTTAATTTATAATTCAACAAAACTGAATGGAGTGTTTATGTCTGTCTAATTGTCGAGTCGAGACAAAGATCTCTGTTTGTCTCAAAGCTAATTTGGTCCGAATCTACTTGATCAGTTCAAAAGGGATAGAACCTTTGTGGCCAACCGTCGCCATTTTAGATCTTTTTACATCGCGGCTCACGATCAAAAGGGTATTTATGGGTAGAGCTCAATCAAGCCAGGAACTATTATTTGAATGCAATCTCCTACATATAAGCACGAAATTAATTATTTTTAAGGTTTCGAACAAACAACGGAACCCTTATAGGATCACTCGGGTGTCTGTCTGTCCGTCTGTCACAGCCAGTTTTCTCCGGATCCAATAGACCGATTCTGTTGAAATTTCGTACACATATGGACATCTATGACCCAAACACGGACGCGTTACGTAAACCATTAAATTTTTAGTATGCGGGTCACTTTTGGGGGTTAAACTAGAAAATTTAAAAAAAGTTTTTTGAACAATATCGTGTGATATATCAAATGAAAGGCGTTACTGTAAAGGTTTTTATTCATAATTTTAAAATAAATGGTTTTGAAGTTATTCAAAAAATTTGACGAAAAATGACCATTCCCCCTTATCTCCGAAACTACTGAGCCTAAACGTTTGAAAAAAATTATGATAATAGATCTTTACCTAGATTACAGAAAAACCTATAAAAGTCTATAGTGTTAAAAAAACATGTACAAAAAAATCGGTCGGAATCCTTTGCACGCGTATCCGACTCGCACTTGACAGCTTTTTTATAAAGCCGGTTTTGTACCACAAACCTTAATTTTTATTATTTGTTGTTATAGCGGCAATAGAAATACACAATCTTTGAAAATTTTAATTGTCTACCTATTTCGGATCTTGAGATACAGCCCGCTGACAGACAGACGGACGGACGGCCGGAGGGATGGACGGACGGACGGACGGACAGCGGAGGCTTAGTAATAGGGTTCCGTTGGTTACCCTTTGGGTAAGTAGCCCTAAAAAGATTAAAATGGCGACGGGTGGCTATGTCAGTTCCCATAGAAAGACATTCGGACCCCTTTCGTTCACATAATAAATAAATAAATAATAAATAATAAATAAAATAAAATAAATAATAATATTTTACAAATTAATAACGCAGAATGTAATTAACACAATTTTGGCACAATTATGGGGTCAATTTTTGGGGACAAAAAATGTAACAATAAAAGTTTTACTGACAAAATTGACCACGACCCTTGTCTCTGAAATTGCGGTGCAGAAAAAAAAATAGTTCTGTACTTATAGATTACAGGAAAACCAATAAGTTGTTAGTTTTAGTAAAAAAACATCTTGCACGAATCTGACTCGCATTTGGCCGGTTTTTAAGCACTTACCCATCAGGATGATCCTTCCACGATACATAACTTTCCATAGTATCAAAGCCTTTAACGCTCGGAGCACTGTCGCATAATAGTGCCTTCCTATGAAAAAGGACACATGTATTTATATCAATTTTAAGAAACGTATGGGTAAAGACACCCCACGAATGTGTTCAAATACCAAAATCGTGTGTAAGAAATATCAAAATCATTTGTCCAAACTTATTATTTTTTGAGAAAGTAAATAAAATTTATTCATTAACGTACGTCTACATACATTTACAATACGTAGAAACAGTGTAAATATTATGTATCTTTAAAATGTGGAATGAAGCGCTCGTCTTGCAATAATATGAGCACGTGGAGTTACCAGTAACCCTGATCAAACTGGGATCGATCAAGATAATAGATTAAAAAAATATAATAGATGCGACTCACCTAGTACTTACACTCTCATTATGCCCCCTCAAAGTATTGGCTCTTTTATCATCTAAAACACAACCTATAAATGCTCCATTGCACACCGTGCTGGTATACAAATAAGGTCCAATGCATTTATTTTCAGCCGTTATTTTGAAAACAGAAGCAATACCAATAAGAACTTCTCTTTTTCCTACCCAAGTGACGAGTGGACCTCCATGGTCGTTCTGGAAATTAAAATATTGATCAAAACGGCAACTCAGGTATTATTAAAAACCGTTTGAATGCGCATCGCAGTGGCAACAGAGACCACCAATAATTTCCATACACATTGACAAATCGTTATTCGATATTGGTGATCGCTAAGATTATATAATGACTTGAAATTGAACGCTTTTCAAGCACTAGAATAGACCTTCAAAAAGAATGTCTTTCAAGCAGTATAACCAACAGCTGATGTTAGTAATAATAAAAGACTACTAACTTAACTAAACTACTAACCCTAATAAACTAAACCTTACATTTTTAAAATTCGTCTTCGACTGATCATACTAACTTGACAAATACCGTTTCTTCGAGTGAAAGTTCTGTTGAAGTATCCACTAACGTTGCCAAAACCAGATTTATGAATCAAGTCAATTCTGCTGAGGGAATCAGTTCGGTTAGCAATATCAGTTCCGTTCACAATATCAGTCCCGTTCACAATATTAGTTCCGTTCACAATATCAGTCCCGTTCGCAACATCAGTTCCGATCGCAATATCAGTTCTATTACGAAAATCAGTTCCGTTCACTTCATACTTTGTGTCGTTATCGTTTGATTCTTTTAGACTCATATGTTTGCGTGTACCTTCAGCATGGATCAGTTGACCCATAAGGTCTTCTTCCGGGTGCTCAACTTCACCTTCACACTAAACATAATTGATTTTATCTTATTATTCTTATTATTTACTAGTTGCCCGCGCAACTTCGTCTGCTCCGCTCCTACTGGTCTCAGCGTGATATTGATATTATATTATAGCCTATAGCCTTCCTCGATAAATGGGCTATCTAACACTGAAAGATTTTTTCAAATCGGACCAGTAGTTCCTGAGATTAGCGCGTTCAAGCAAACAAACAAACTCTTCAGCTTTATAGATTAAGTATAGATATAGATTGGGAACACTAAAAGAAAAAACAAATACCACAGGACTGCTTTTGTACAAAATTGAGCTTTCAGAATTGTTTTGTTGTGACTTATTAAATCTCTGTACCGTGCGTACGTGTTTGTATGTATGTGCTAAATAAATTTTAATCTCTCTTTTTAGGATTCCATACCCAAAGAGTAACCAACGGATCCCTATTACTAGACCTCTGCTGTCCGTCCGTCCGTCCGTCCGTCCGTCTGTCTGTCAACGAGCTGTATCTCATGAACCGTAATAAGTAGACAACTGAAATTTTCAAAAAGTGTGAATCTAAAGACGCTATAACAACAAATAATAAAAAAAATGTTAAATTGAAAATTAAAGGGGGCTCCAGAACAAGAAACGTGTCTTTTTTCTATTTATGGTACGAAACCCTTCATGTACGTGTCCGACTCGCACTTGGCCGGTTTTTTTTTTCTTTTTGTTACCAATCAAAAAGCAGCACTTGACAGGTAAGTGGTTACCGTAGCATATGAATTTCTGCAAAGACAAAGTTCAAAAAACGTGGCCGTCATTTTTGTCGTAATGTGAGTGAACGGTGATTCTCTTGGTTTATATGGATACTGTTGACATCGTCGCCTATAGCACAATCGCTACGACATTTACGTGTTCTGTGCATTACAGTAGGGGAGGCATGGATGCTAAATGTGGATTTACTCGAGCGTCGTGGGGACCTATTACATTTAGTAGTTTAGGTGATAAGAAGAATAATAGGTTCTGTAATGTTTCTCCGTTCAGTGGTGGGGGAAGCGTCCACAGACTTTCAAAAATGTAAAAGAAATCAGTTACATGGACATACTCGAGCGTGTCAGATATTGATAGTTTAGATGCACCAACGTGTCTCTGATACCAAAGGTCATCTGCCGACTTGCGTGGTGGGGTTGGCTATCGAGAAGGGTAGAAAATATAGAAAAAAAAAATCTTTCGAGCGCGTCAGATATTCAGAGGGGATGTAAAGTGAACCCTAAAAATGCTCCCACTCTTAAAACTGACGTTTCGGAAGTGACGCGAGCTCGTAATTTTTTTTTTTAACAAAAATATAACCGACTTCCAAACAAAACACTACAAATAATAAAATAACCTTAATTTCGGAAGTCGGTGTTTTTGGTTTTGTTTCTTTTTTTTACACCCACTTCCGAAATTAAGGTTATTTTATTATTTGTAGTGTTTTGTTTGGAAGTCGGTTATATTTTTTTGTAAAAAGTTTTTTTATTTTTCACTTTTAAGTGGTGATACTTGGACGACGTCTTCGTCAACGCAGAAATTGAAATAAGCAAAAATACTCGTAAAATGATAACTACTGAACCAAACTGAATCAAATTTTTATGACACCAAATGAAAAGTATACTGCATCGAATTAAAAAAGAATCGCAGAAATCGGATCAGAAACCTCGGAGTAATCGGTGTACATAAATTTTTTGGAAGTCGGTTAAAAATGCAAAAAAAAAAAACACCATATTGCAATACTCGAGCGTGTCAGATTTTTATACAGGAGGTTCAGCTTGATGTTCCAGTCATGTTTGCCAAAAATCTGACGATTATTTTGAGGGGTATTGTTAATCTGACACTTTGAACTTTTTAAATTTTTTTTTTATATAATTGGACGAACAAAACCACGTGAAATTCCTGATTCCGATCTTGTCGGTCCTTGAGAGGTTGGGAGGAAGATGTTGGCAGGAAGGAACCCCTTCTAGGGTTCTGCACTCACAACTTTTAGAGTTACGATTTCAAGTAGTAACTAGCAAGGATCTAGACTTTTAGGGAGTACTAAATAACTATTTGCTTCCGCTGATCTATTCCCGAGAAATGACGTGCAGGCCCATATAAAGCCTCGTCGTAGAGAGACACGGCCAATCAGCGCGCAGCTGTCATTGCTTAAAATGTTGCCACTATAATTCCAATTAAATGTTGCCAGATTATTTTTATAAAGTTTACCGTAGAAATAACGTGCAACGATTCAATAGAGAAAGAGTGAGAAGGGCAGAGTGGCGCAAAGTGGGAAATATATATAGTTCTCAGCGATTGCATGCATCACACTTTATTTATGATTTTAGCTACTTCGGCTTGTGCAAATCGGCAGATTATATTGCTTCCTTGATTCGTGACCAATTTCCTTAAAAAAAAAAATCGCGCTCGAGAATGTCCAGGTGACGTTTTTTTCTTGCAACTTTGTGACTCTCCCATTTCCTTATGTCACGCTCAAATTGTCAGATTATTAAAATGCACCCTCTTCTGCATGTAACTTATTAACCTTACCTTAATCTGACGCGCTCGAGTAGATCGAGAGATCCACTTTTTTTACTAATCTGATCAGCTGCCCTAGACGTTTGACCCTATGCTCAGGTGTTGTGGGAGTACTTGCCCACTTATTTTTATTTATTTATTTATCATAAACTTAGAACTAACATGTTATTCTGTTATGTCATGTTATGTCATGTTATTCTGACGCGCTCGAGTAAATCCCGAAATCCCCGCTTGGGCTCTACTATTACACCTATTGCCAATATTTACCCTATTTCATCGATTTAAATCAATATTTAGGTACTGCACACAGGTTACTTACGAGTATTCCTTGCGTGCCCTTTAACTTCTGTTTCAAAGTGATACAACTACTCATTCTTGTTTCAGGTTCGTGTTGATTTATAGAATATGGCTCCCCGTGATCATTCACGTGACCAGGTTCTAATGAACATATCATATATTTCTCGATTACTTTCATCAAGTCAGGATAATATTTATATTCTTGTTCACATTTCTTTTTATCGTACAAAGTTGTAGCACCAAATCGTAGATATTCTTGATTGTAATTTTTGGTATCACCATGCTAAAATTGTAGATAAAATAAATGAAAACAAAAGAAAAATAAAAACAAAAATTATGGAAACATGCCTACTTCCCACACTCACACACGCCTGCCATACATGGCCCCTCACTAAACGAAATTTAGATAAAATCAAAGTGTGCGAAAGAGGAATAGAAAGGAGCTACATGAACCATAGACTTAAAGACAAAGTAAAGAACATAACAATTAGAAGTAAAACCAAGGCAAAGGATAGCATAGCATAGCATAGTCGGCCTTATAATGTTCCCACTGTTGGGACTCAGGCCTCCTCTCTAGGAGAGGGAATGGGCCGTAATCCACCACGCGGGCCCAATGCGGGTTGGTGAATGTCACATGTCTTCGAATTTTTGGTTCTAGGACATGTCGGTTTCCTCACGATGTTTTCCTTCACCGTTTTGAGAGCAGTGGTGATGAAATAAATTACACAAGTAATGTGCCTGGCTGGGTTTGAACCCGTGACCTACAACTCGTAAGTCGAAGCCATTACCACTCGGCCACCACTGCTCTACGGCAAAGGATGTGGTCATAAATATACTTGGATTGAAATGGAAATGGGCTGGACATTTTCAAAGAGTACCAGATGAAAGGTGGACGAAAATCACCACGAACTGGTACCCATTAAACAAGAAGCGCAGACAAGGTCGACCACAAATGAGATGGAGCGACGATATTGTAAAATTGTAGATATATTGTTTAATTCAGCACTATGTCCATTTAATCTGGTTAGCCTTTTTCTCTACAATGAGAGACTGTTTGTCTGATTTCCACGTCTAAGTTACTGAGTAACACGAGACCTTTTGACCAGACTGATGTCTGATTTTATGGCTAACTTAAATACTGAATAAATAAAACAATACTCTAACTGCTGATGAAATAAAATACAATGACCAATTTGCCAAACAAGTTTCAGTCGCTGCTTTTAAGTTAAAACTCAATATTTGTGTGAATACTAGCTTCCTGCCCTTGCCCCATGTAATTCAGGGTTGACGTAACATCGTCTTCTTTAATTATGCCATTCATGTTAAAATGCACTCCCTTTTATTCATGTTATGTATGACATCATTATAAAATCCATCCATTTTTTGGTATTTCTCTATCGTCTCTTACCTTCATCATTTATGCTCATCAAATATTAGAAATCAGGGAAACATATGTTACCTGTCGCCAACTTTCCGTATGTCCCCATCCAAGCACCATAGCATCCACATTATTTGCTTGGCGTTTCATATCATAATTAATTGGTATTGTTCTTGGAACGTAAGAGCACATTATTTGATATCTGGCGTCGTTAAAATCGTACGGCGATTCCACTTTGACCAATGCTAAATCTATCTGCGCCCATTTTTCTATTTTGTCAAAGTTGAATTCGTAGGCTAAAACAAAACGTGTTCTGAGGCTCTAGACATTGACGTTCTGTCAGCGGTAGCGTGTTGTCAAACCATTGATTGACATACACTGTCGAAATGTCACGTGATCAAATCTTTACATTTTGGGATTTCAACAAACGCACTGTCTAGCTAGAACCTCTTAAAATATCATAGGAGGTCGCAGCTGGCGTACATTCTATTGATTAAAAACCAAAACATTATCAACTTTCTTCAGAAAATTATAGGTTATACTACTCAAAAACTTTTTTAATTCACTGTGTCCGGCATAGGTTTTAAACAACATAACTGTATCAATTAGTTATACTTACAAATAGGAACACAGGTATACACAATTTTCTTTCTCATATGTTTAGTACATTGATCCTTGTTTAAATCTTTGTCGTTGACGTATTTTCTGTACCCTGCTACTGCGTACATAAAGTGGACGTCTTCGACACAAGCCGCTGATGTAATGATGAACAGTTTGGTGACTAAGGCACCACCACAAAGCCAAGAGTCGTATGTTCTATCTGACTGTCTTGCTTTGACTAAGTAAACCTGTAGGCATAAGAAATATATCAGTACTTTGACTAAATACACCTGTAGGTATAAGAAATATGGGCCCGCTAGGGCCAGTGCCTGCCAGGGTTGCGGAATTTGTTCAATAGAGTCATCGCGGCCCTGGAACGTAAAGGGCATTAGGAGGAACACGGATGGGCTTAGTTAATAAGAGTGTGACACTCCCTTCTGCTCCACCCAGAGCGGCAAGTGTCATTAATTTGATGATTTCCCAAAGGTATAAGAAATATGTTAAGACTGACTATGTACACCTGTAGGAGAGATAAATTCGTCAATACTTTTTGTGGCTTGTCACGAAGAATTTGTATTTTATACATTTAAACACCAACATTCAGCAATCAGACAGCAGAATACGTGCAGCAATCAATACCAATATAGATCTATCAATGTCTTTCCCCAACTATGTTGGGGTCAGGTGCTATTAAGATCAGTATTTTGCATGGATCAAATGTATCATAAATACTGGTAGTTGCCTGTCTGACCCAATTCAGTAGACTATAGAGAACGTGCACGACGTTGACTATGCCATCTAGTGTTGCATATTCGAAACTTTAAGCTTCAGAATACTTGAAATTGACGCTTCTGTGCTGGCACGAAGTAGACTGTGACATCTAACGTCTATTTCGAAACTTATAGATAAAATATACTTGATAATGACATTTCTGTGTTGCCACCTATAGTTTCTGCACGTTCCTTGTGGCTTAAAAAAAACATTTCATCAGACGATTAATTAAGAAAAAACTTACCACGTATGATTTTTCTGAAGTGACTTGGCTTCCGTCTACTATCCTTCTCTCGCCATGAGTCACTAAAATAAAATAAATTGACTAAGATTACAGTTGGTAACATTGTAAGCTTACATATTTTCACAAAAATTTAACTTCTATCTAAACTAATACCATCTGTAGGTTTATTCATAAGCTGGTTTGGGCGCTGGGGATTTAATTACATGTTTTCTTCTTCATCTTAATGTCGTTTTATTCATTTCTATAACAAAATCAAGTTACAAAACCGTTCTGTACCTATCGCTCGCGGCTTAGTAGGCGTTTCGGCCGCTGAGTTTCGTCCGATCCGGTCGAAACAGGAATTTCATTACATATTATTAATATTTTTCAGTGGTGTTACGGGCTATACTTTTATTAAGCAAATTTTGTACAGCCAGAATGAAAACCTTGGATAGAGTAATATTATTTAAGTAAAGGTTTGGGAAAAAAATAAAGTTTAATTACTATTGCAACAGTCAACAGTTAACATAATAAATCACAATAATCAGTCAAATATTATATTAATTAAAAAGCGTATAATAAGAATTAAAAATGTCAACAACAACAATCAGTCTAATAAATCGAATATCAAAAGCCGAAAACCAACCACTAATTAATGTTTATTTTTTATATTTTTGTTCATCCATGGCCACAAAGTAAAATAGGTATTATTTAATTATGTTTCTGGCGTTACTTTGCCTCTTTAAAAGTATTCGTCCGAAACACCACTCAAAAATATTAATAATAATGTAATTCCTATTTCGACCGGATCGGACGAAACTCACCGGCCGAAACGCCTACCAAGCCTCGCTCGCCTACCACGTTAATAATATTGATTTATCTGTTCATGCCACAGTTGTGCGCTATAGTAGTCAGTTATCAGAATAAAATTTTGACAAAAATATTTCGGGGGCAGATAAAACTCTGTCCCCATTTATAAGATCGGAGGAAGATAACACGGAAAATTCCCTTCTGGCGGACCGTTTGGGGACAGACACTTTAATAAAAAAAATATTTTGGCGACAGATAAAACTTAAAATTCCCATTTATTCCCATTTATAAGTTCGGGGACAGATGACAAGAAAATTCCCATAAACGGACATAAAACGTTTACTTCTTCCGTTCTCCTTTGTTATCCGTCACACTATCACTGCCATGGTTTTCTTTAATGTCATTCCTCACAAAATCTCCAACATAAAAATTCTTCAGTCACGCGTTTAAAAATATGTTCTTATTACTGACTAACTTTTGCCCACGACTTCGCACGTGCATATCCCGTTTTTTCCAGTTCCCGAAAAAATTCGGGAAATCCTCTCTTAGTACTCTCCTACACTCCCCAAAGAACCTACATGCCAAATTTCAGCTTCCTACGACGAATTTTATATATTAGGATAACTCAACAAAATGTTTCGGTGTTCTTTTCACACATTTGTTACTACTAATTTTCTCTCTGATGAGTCTCAATGAAAACTACCTATTTTAGTGTTCGATGAAGTTTTGTGGGTCGATTTTGATGAACTAAACGTTAAATGGTACTCGGGTTATCATTTAATATTTTTAACTACCTAGATTTGGAATTCAATTGGTGGTTTATGCGTGATGCTCCCACAAACGCATAGACATAAAGAAAAAAAAAAACAAAAATTGCATTTTGGTGTTTTATATCTTTTTCCTAACGTTTCTATGTAATCTTTATGCAAAAATATTCAATGTACAGACACGGCACGTCTACGATTTTATTATATGTATAGATAATGTCACTAACTTACCATGACAAATTGCTAAAAATAAAACGAGATCAAACTTTACTATAAACATTTTTAAACCTAGCCTTGATCATAAAACATTGTCAACTCTAGAATTTTCAATTTGACGGTCTGCAACTTCGTATTGAAATAGCAAATGAATAATATTTTTAATATGCTTATGTATTCTGATTGAGTTGAATGTGCATTAATAATAAGATGGTTTTCCTTGAAGCTGAAATTGTTGTAAACGAGGAGAAGAAAAAAAAAATCTATAAAAAATTTCTTATATTTTGCACTGTACAGAGATGAAATTATAATGCTACTTATAAATCATTACTGTTTTAAAATGTAAATTAACAATAAAGTTAAACGTATCCAACTTTGTATTTTCTTTTACACTTTGTATTTTTTACATATATAGAGAGCCTTTGGCTGATTAGCATCTTTGTCGTTATCACCCTCGAGGTGGTTGATTGTTATACTTTGCTTCACGCAATTCATTTTCTGCAGGACTGAAAAATACAAAAACTTATTATCAATATTAATTGACTTTTGCCAATACAATTACAGGCTTCGAAAACCTGAATTAATTTAGTCATGTGCTAGTCTATAAGCGAACGCTATTGTCTCAAATGCTAAATTATAAGACATTTATCACGTGACAGTGATGGTTAGTACCATATATTTTTTACGTGTTGACAAACACCTTCACAGCCTTTGTCCAATTCTTAATTCCCTACATTTAGACTCACAAAAACACCTTTATGTTTCCTACATTTGCAACTGAGATGTGAATGCGAACATTGCCTAATTTGTAGAATATTGCCCCCCTGATACAGCTAATAGACTATTAAATATAAACTCACCCTGCCGGATGGTCCTTCCAAGATATATGATTTTCAACCGTATCAAAACCTCGAACGCTGGGTGGACTGTCGCATAGCGCACTTCGCCTGTGCAAAGAGAAAAGATGATTTTCTTTCTTTCCCTCAAAAGTAAAAAGTCATAATCATCATCATATCAGCCGAAAGACGTCCACTGCTGGACATAGGCCTCCCCCAAGCGTCGCCACACAGACCGGTGCTGGGGGGCTACTCTCTAACGAAATCCGTAGTTTCGGGCTTAGTTGCGAGCGGGCATTTTCTACTCCGTATCACCTAACAGAACTAATGATAACACGATTTGACAGTTACTGTGAAATCGTGTTGTCATTCATTCTCAGTTCGGGTTCGGGACTAATCGTAAGTCTGTAGGTGATACGGAGTAGAATACGCCCGCCCGCAACTAAGCCCGAAACTACGGATTTCGTTAGAGAGTAACCTCCCTGTGCGCCTCGCATCCATCGGCTACCCGCGCGGGTTGCGGTGACCTGGTGAGTAAAAGTATATAGTTGAAAATACCCTCCATTGCATTGGCACCATTGTCTTCTAGACGAATATACTCAATACTGTTGATGTCGCTAGCGTGTACTACACAGAAACACCTCTTCTTTATGGCTGAGTAAGTCTAATAAGCTACTTTTAGGTTGCCATCTTTCATGCAGCTACTGTGCAAGTTGTTCGAGATTTTTGGTATAGTGATCATTTATGAGCTGGCGAGTAACTTATCCAGGAAAACAAATAATCCCATCTCAGCATATAAAGTTATAGAACACACTCACCTTCCAATCTTTTTGCCCCAATCCTTTAAGATACAATCTATAAAGGCGGCGTTGCTCTGCGTGCTGGTATGTAAGAAAGGTCCAATACAGTTATAATTTTCATCTATTTGAAATACAGAAGCAACGCCGATAAGAACTTCGCTGGTTCCCACCCACGTGACGAGAGGACCTCCATGGTCATTCTGAAGATGTTAATTAATTCATTTATTTGCAGATAAACAGGATCCATTGAGTGACTAACAATAGTCTTAAAACTATGTTAGTACTTAATTAATAACATCGACAATGTACAGGTGTCGGCCTGTCATGTCTACAGGCTTTAGCGCGTAGAATGCTGCTGGGCTGCCCCTGAGTCTGTTTAGCAGCGAGGCCACTCTCTTACGCCGTAGAGCATTGAAGCAATCGGTACGTGCCTCAGTGAATATAGATGACTGAAGATGTTAAGAAATATTGGTATCATTTTGGATCTTGCTCCTGTACCAACTAACGCATAAACATTTAACCGTCATAGCCTTATTCCAACTACGTTGTATACGGTTTTGAAAACCTAGCTTTAGAAAAAATTAAAAGGGTTGTAGAAGGAACCAAAAACCATTATAACCCTTGTGGTTATAATGGTTTTTGGTTCCTTTTCATTTTTTGGTTCCTTTTTTAAGAATGGGAAATCATCAAATGACTCCCGCTTTGTGCGGAGCAGAAGGGAGTGTCAGACTTTTACTGACTAAAACCGATCCGTATTCCTCCTAATGCCCTTTGCGCTCCAGGGTTGCGGTGACTTTTTCGAACAAATTCCGCAACCCTGGCAGGCACTGGCCCTAGCAGGCTCCGTCTACTTATGCTAACATCTTTTTGAGGCGCGGGGAACACAACGCGCCGCCGACTCGAGCCTCGTTCTGATCGGACGGCGAGCCACCCAGTACTCGCCGTCCGCAGGCACGCTACTACACAAGCCTACCTGACAAATTCCGTTTCTTCGTGTTCGGTTCAAACTTCTTTCACGAGCAATTTTTTTTATGTATTCTCGCGTTGTATAGTTATAATATGTTCTATTAGTCTTTGGAACTTGTCTTCGTGCATTCATATAGTCTGTATTCTGATTATTGTTGTTCTGTCCAATGCACTGAAAATTACTGATAACATGAAAATAACGAATACTTTACGTGAATTCAATATGTTATGCTTGGTACTTGTCAATTATTGTAAAGGTGGTATTTTAGACCTTAGTACCAGGAAAATTACCAACGTTATCTGCTTAGCCTCTTCCCAACATCGTGAAGAATTTGCTTTTTGTCTAGTCCAACTGGATCCAGCTGGATACTAGAGTCATTTAACAAAGAATGACTGCCAGTTTGACCTCCAAAACCCAAGTGACTAGGTAACCGTTACGATACTAGTGAAACTACTAGAAGATAAATTAAATATAGATAACTTATTTATAGATCCAAGCAAAACGTACTTACAGACGAATTTTCTTGTCCCATTCTTCTTTCAGGGACACATCCGTCCAGCAACGTATGTTCCTTTGGATCTAGAACTTCGTCCTTAGGCTGACCTGAGTCGTCTATGGAGCCCTCACCAATAGTGCATATCATATATTGCTCTATGATAGGTGCCATTTTAGGATAATATTGATACTCCTTTATACAATTTTCCTTGTTTGTAACTAGTGTGGAAGTGTATTTTAATATATCTGAGTTGTGATTTCCTGAATCGGTTTCCTGAAAACATGAAACATTTGGCTGTTATGCTTATGTGTGTTGCGAGCATAGTACAGCAAGTCTATTTATACTTTTACTTTAAAATATATATTTTTTTTATTTGTGATGGGTTTGCTCTTGACTCTTGCCTAGGTCAGAGATGCCAGAGCTAGGTATTTAGCTATATTTAGGCTTTTCCTAAATATTTATATGATTTCGGATGTCGAACTATATCGGATTTCAGTCTAACCTATCCGAATTCCACGGCCCAGTTACTGGATAACGCTATTGCGTACTGTTTCGAAGAAATGTTTTCAATTTTTGACAGACCCATTGCAGAAGTTTTATTTGTTTTATTATTGATCGTCTCGTTTGACTACTACATGACCTAATGGTAAGCGACGATGTGGTCGACAATACTGCACGTTTGAGATTAATGTGACTTTTACTATTCCATTCATGGAATTGAAAAAACAGACCAGGTATTAAAACATAAGTCTCCTAAAAAGTTACCTTTCGAAACTTTTTTTCATGTCCCCATCCCATCACCATGCAATCCGTATCAGGGGTCTGGTATTTAGGATCGTAATTAATAGATATTTTGCTTGGTATGTATGAGCATATATCCAAATACGCAGTATCTGTAAAGCTATACGGCGATTCCACTCTTGCCAAAGCTATGTCAATCATCGCCCATTTCTCTATCCGGTCAAAATCAAATTCGTAGGCTGAAAATAACAGTCATAAGGATTTAAAATTGGGTTATACAGAAATTATTATGATTTACGAGACAGAGACTCGAGTGCTTATGGTACGGTAGGTCCATCAGACCAAGGTCGCTCAGCAAGCTATGGCAGGAGCTTGGAGGCTGCTTAAAGTGTTTGTTATTTATCAATTTTTTGAGATCACTCTCTTGTCCGAATATCTGTCCGTGTGACACCACCGATTTCCTCAGGAACAGGTGAACCTAGCAAGTTGAAATTTATACCCGATACTGAGGTCTATAGTCCTTATTAGGTGTATTTAAATCAAAGTCCTGAGTCAACACGATACATACGTATACGATAGATTTTCGCGAAAACTTTTAAATAACTTACCTTAATTTTCAACTTTTTTTTATTTTTCGGAGTTTTCCCTCTACTTGTGCTGTAAGAACATGCATTTAACCAAAATTGACAATTCTGGATCAACCGGAAGTACCCTATGGGTTTTGGGGCAAAAACTTATATTCCCGTTGATCTAGAATCACGAAATCTGGCAAGTAATACCGTCTTATACTACAAGGGAAAAGTCTGAAAACTATATATTTGTATTTTAACCATAAAAAATATAGATTATTTATTACTATTGATAGGCACGCGTTTGACCACCATCTCACCTGTTGGTAAGCGATGATGTGGTCGAAGATGGAGCGCGCTTGCCTAGAAGAAACCTATTCACTCTTGACTTAAAAGACTCCCAGGTTGTGGAGGAGTCTGCTATCAGGAAACACAGACTCCGGCAGGGAATTCCACTCCTTAGCTGTACGCACTATGAATGTGATCTCAAAACGTTTTGTGCGTGTGTGTGGGATGTCCACCATGTACCGGTGGCGCATCGCCGTTCTTCTTGTGGTCCGATGATGGAACGGGCTTGGCGGAATTAAATTATGCAATTCCGTCGCACATTCCCCAAAATGCAACCAGTAGAAAACCGACAGGCTAGCAACTCGTCGTCGATGCCCAAGACTTTGGAGCTTCGCCGCGACGAGCCTATCATTGCCGTTGATACTCTTGGCTCGTTTCTCTATTGACTCAAGGGCATAAGCTGGTATCTGGCAGATCCGTCCCAAAGATGAGAGTAGTACTCGATTAACGATTGAACTTGCGCTTGATAGAGTTCAAGCAGCTGCTCCGGCGTGAAGTATCGCCTCACCTTTGCTAGGATCCCCAACTTCTTTGCAGCCACTTGAGCTTTTGCCTCTATGAAAGGGCCAAAATTGAGGGTAGATGTTAACGTAACACCAAGAAGCCAAGTTGGTCGGTTATCGGCACGGTTACACCTCGAAAAGATGGAGCTAGGTGGAATTGGCTCCTTTTAGCGAAAAATAGACACGCTTGGGTCTTAGCAGCATTGAACTTAACCAGATTGGCATCGCCCCATTCAGAGACAGCCTGTCAGGACAAGTTCAAGCACTCAACCATAGCTACCCTAGCATACCCGGTGAATGCGGATCTGCGACCCACCAGCACGTGCGTCGGACACGTATCTCTCAGCAACTGTGCATACCCAAAGGTACCGGGTTTAAGCGGATCATTAATATGCAGCAAGAACAGTGTTGCCGAAAGCACCGACCCCTGAGGAACCCCGGCATTAATATCTAGCAGTCCAGACGAGCAGCCATCAATGACCACTCGGATAGACCGATCCCTCAGGAAATCCGCGATTAAATCACACAATCCGGCAGGCAGACCGAAGGAAGGAAGCTTACTAATAAGGCTATCGTACCAGACCCTGTCGAAGGCCTTCGAGATGTCAAGGGAGACCGCAAGTGCCTCCCCGTGCCTCTCTATGGTCTCACTCCAGATTGAATGGCATACACTAGAATATCTCTTACAGAGTATGGACGTTACCGAGATGGGTCTATAATTCGACGGGTCAGCTCGACTGGTTTCTTGGGCACGGGCTGCACGTTAGCTTGCTTCCAAGCCTTCGGCACTTTTCCAGTTTCAAACGAAAGGCGAAATAGGCGTGTTAAGATCGGAAACAACTCAGGCGCACAAGTACTAAGAACAATTTCTGGTATCCCGTCGGGGCCACTAGCCTTGTTCACGTCTAGGTTTCGCAGTACCCTACGGACGTCCCTCTGATGAATGCGAATGTTCGACATACTCGACTCGCATCCAGCAGGAGAAGCAAGGGGCACCGCGAAACCAGGATCCAAACGTGAAGATTCCGCAAACAAAGAAGCAAACAAGTTCGCTTTCTCCTCAGCGGAGTGGGCCAGCGTCCCGTTAGGTCTCAGCAGTGGTGGTAGTGAGGGGCGGCAGAAGTTCGATTCGACCGACTTAGCCAGGGACCAAAAAGCTTTACTACCTGCTGGGCATGAAGCAAGTTTGTTCCCTATTCGGCTAATGTGGTCAAACCGAATCCTCTGCAACATCTTCTTGCAGGACTTGGCAGCCCTGTTAAAGGCTCTCCTCTTCTGACTCACGTCATTTGCTTTGCGCGTACGAGCGTCAACTCACGCTAGGTACGCCGCGTGCTTAAGCGCATCAGCGCGATTGCACTCGGCACCAAACAATGGACGAGTTTCTCCAGACATTGTGTCAGAGAACGGAATGGAGTACTCCATTCCCCTCCTCAACACATCCGTCACAGCGTCCGCGCACGAGGAAGCATCAGTTGAAGAAAAGCAAGTAGGCTGCCAAGGGCCAACATACGAAGAATGATCGCATGCCATCCCAATCTGCTGACCTGTATCGCCATACCCGCCGGGTGCCTCTGGGGCTAGGATCGGGCGGGGAGTAGACGGCCACAGACTTCACCAGACAGTGGTCGGAACTACCCAGTGGAGAAGAAATCGACACCGAGTAGCGGTCTGGATCTGTTGTTAGCAGAAGGTCCAAGCAATTGGCTGTGTGCGAATCAACATCCGGCACCCTCGTTGCCCCCTGGACCAGCTGGGTAAGATTTAACGCTAGCGCTAGCTTTCGCGTCTCTCGTCCAGCATGGTCTGTGCACTGGTATGGGAAGAGCCACTACTGATGGTGGGCATTGAAGTCCCCCAGTAACACCAATTGGGCAGAAGGGTACCGCTGCTGAGCCGCATCCGCCGCCTCACTCAAGTGCTGTTTGAGCCCAGTTGTCTCCAAATCACCGCTGTGCGAACGGTAGACACAAGCGTAAACAATTTTGTCCAGGCCTGTGTCCACTATAACCCACAGCGTATAGAACCTGGAGTCTTCAAGGTAGCGGAGACGCCGATAGATACGCCTGCGAGTGGTCTAAAGTGGTGCTCCAGGGTAAACCCTGGGTAAGACAGGTATGACACGTCTGACGGACATCCGATCTGCGTCTCCGACAGGAATAAGAGCGCTGGTTTCTCAGTCTCAAGGTGGTGATGGAGTGCAGCGAGATTTGAGTACAGACTTCGTATATTACAGAGGTGCAGACCTCGTATATTACAGAGGTGCACTTTGTGTGAGAGGGAGTGCAGCCGCTGTACAGCTTTTTCCTTTTTATTCCTGTTAATTTTTGAGTGAAGAAGGTTGAGGAGAAGGATGTGAAATGAGGTTCCATGCTGCTACCCACAGGCACGCTCTGACAGGACGACATCATTGGGGGACAAGTCTGGAGACTGCGGGGACGCCCGAGCCCCCATCCCCCCGCCCCCCCCCCCCCCCGGGAATGACCATCGGACCCTCTCGTCTGGTCGCCAACCAGCACGATGGTGCATTCCGGGATTTTTCGACAGTTGGCGGTGCAGGCTTTCATATAGCACACTACTTGGGCCCCCAATTACCTGCGGTCGGCCAGCGGCGCACCGTGCCTCGGATCCCGCTTCTAGTCTCCCGATACGCCCATGTCAGCGCAAGCCTGGTTGGTCTGCCTACATTGGAACAACTATTTCGACCCAACTCCTCTGTATTGGTTACACTGAGCATCGTACCAGATCGCAGCTAGGCCGCTTGGCGGTACGTCTCTGCCCAGTGGGTGGTCACAAGCCATCGGCCGAAGCCTACCACCAGTTAATGTCACCTGATTAGCACCACCCGGGGACCACGTGTAGCGTTAAACATTGGGTACTCTCTTATGGACGCGGGTGACTCGGTTCCCTAAATAGTCTTTATTTAAAGTAATTTGTAGCTACTTTGTACGGAACCCTCGGTGGGTGAGCCCGACTCGTACTTGGCCGGTTTTTAGGTAAAATAAGAATGGTCACGGCCCATACAAAATTAACCCACCTCCGACAAAAATCACACAGTCATATCCTTGTTTGTTTGTCATCTAAATATGAGAGATTTTTTTTTTTCGGTTTCTTTGGCTAACACAAATATTATGGTGTAGTGTTCCTTCAAACGAAGTATAGAAAACCTATTTTTCATACAATCTCGCTAGCATAACCATCGTGTTTGGGTTCATTTGAATCCGTCTGATGAGCACTTTTCATTGTTGTTGGGAACAAGGCTCTGATGATGGAAACCAGAAAGGTAGATAGTGTAGGTAACTTTTAGTTGACTACTAGTATAACCATCGTGTTTGGGCTCATATGAATCCGTCAGATGAGCAATATTCATAATTGTTGGGAACAAGGATCTGATGATGGAGAACAGAAAGGTGGATAGTGCATCTCTTAGTTCACTACTAGTATAATCATCGTGTTTGGGCTCTTTTGAATCCTTCTGATGAGTATATTAATTGGGAACAAGGTTCTGATGATGGAGACCAGAAAGGTGGATATTTGATATCTTAGTTGGCTGCTAGTATAACCACTGTATTTGGGTTTATTTGAATCGTCCTATTGTTTACTGTAGTTAGTGCTGGTTTAATTGTAAAAATAACTTTTTGTGAAGTCTAAATAAATAAATAATAAAAGAATTAAAAAAAAATGTAGTGTCTGTTTGTAATCCCAAAATAACAGCTTTTTACTATTTGCATATGAAAATATTTGTATACGATTCCTATAACAAAAACACAGTTTGTAAAACTTTTGTCTGTCTGTTTGTTTCGGCTAATCTCCGTAATTTTCAGTGATAGGTAGCTAATTTTAAAATGAGTAACTTAGGCTACTTTAATTTTAGACCATCGTTTTATGCGGGGTCTCCGAAACGGCTTGACCAATTTTGGCGGAACTTTCACTAGCAGATAACTGATATTATAAGGAGTAACTGATTTTCGAAAAAGAATAAGGGATCCGTGGTAGAAAAATTAAAATACTACACACGCGAGAAAAGTCGCGGGCAGTTATTATTGCAGTTTAAATTGATACTTTTATGACTGAGACATAGGCGTTTCTGGTCTTTCCATAATAAAAACCTACCTGTTACCAGCCAACATAAATTTACCAATATTAAAAAAAAAAATAGTACTTGATAGTTAAATTCAAATGAGCCCAAACACGATGGGTATAGGAGTAGTCAACTAAGTGAGCTACTACTCACCTTTATGACATACATCGTCAGATCGTTGTTACCAGCTACAATTAATAATACTGCCTCGACCTTTTGTTCGAGCCCAAACATCATGGGTATAGGAGTAGAACCACTATACACCTTTACGGTTTCCATCATCCGGCCCTTGTTCCCAATAACAATGAATAGTGCTCATCAGAAGGATTCAAATGAGCCCAAACACGATGTGTATAGGAGTAGTTAACTAAAAGAGCCACAACTAACTGTGCAGGAGGTGGTCAGTCGTCGTGATGAGGATGTTTGTTTTTGACGAAAAGACTTGATGATGAAGAACTGAGATTTTAATGCTTGTATTACAATGGTTTAGATATAGTTTAATATAGTACAGTATAGCCTAGTATAGTAAGCAATATAGTGGATATAGTATAGCCGTCGGTTGCTGGCGTGAAGCGGTTTATATATCCGCTAAGAAAGAATGAGGGGGCGGGCACGGGGCCCCCCGGCGCACTCGGTACCACGTCGCCGTTGCTTGACACGATGTTGCCCGTGGTGTTCGCTTGGTGGCGCCACGTATTCGTAAACATGCCCCCGGCCTTGGAAGCACCCGGTTCCAACGAAGCAGGTGTCTCGATGTGGTCTTCGTCAGGGAGCGGGAGTGGGCATTTTATGTTTGCAACGCGAGCTATGCCATCCTTGCCCGGGAATGTCTGCAGAACCCGGCCTAGGCGCCACTTGAGGGGAGGTAAGTTGTCTTCCTTCACGAGCACGAGTGTGTTAGGAGCAATAGTGTCCTGGTTGGTCTGCCATTTGGTTTTTTTCGGGAGTTCAGAAACATATTCCTTAGACTATCGGCTCCAGAAGTTCTGACGCATCTGCTCCACACGATTGTATCGACGATGACGCTGCGTAGCCGTTGTGGTGAAGTCTTGACTGGCGGGTACGGTGAGCGGTCGGCCAATCAGGAAGTGAGCGGGAGTTAGAAGGAGACAGTCACAGGAGTCGGACGACAAAGGGAACATGGATCGGAAGTTGAGGACAGCCTCGATTTGTGCCAACACAGTACTTAGTTCCTTGTAAGTCAAATGTGCATTCCCTACTACACGAGTTTAATGAAATTTACAGGACTTGATGCCTGCCTCCCACAAACCACCAAAATGAGGCGAAAACGGCGGAATGAAAGTGAATTTAACTAAGTTATTAGAAGTATAATCCCGGATGTCACTCTCATTATCTGCTAGGAATTTAGCAAATTCCTTTAAAGTCCTTACATATGTTGTACCGTTATCAGAATAGATCTACAAAGGTTTACTTCGTCTGGAAATAAAGCGCTTTAATGCTAATAAGTATGCTTCAGTCGTGAGATTTGTGACCAACTCTAAGTGTACCGCGTGCGTTGTAAAACACACGAACAGGCATATGTAGCATTTTATTAACTTTGCCCCTCTTCCCGAACGGTTCAACATAAACAATGGTCCTGCATAGTCGACCCCACAGTACATGGATAGATACCCGGGTACCAATCTTTCGGGTGGTAAATTACCCATTTGAATGTTTGAAGGTTTGGCTTTCATACGACCACACCTCACACAGGTATGCACTACTTGTTTCGCTAAATTTCGCCAAATTGCCCTCTGAGTGGCCACCAAGATTCTCTTATCGTAGCGAGTGACAATTGGGGCCCCGCATGTAATAGTACCCTATGTTTACATTCGAATAAAAGACGCGTGAATCGATGTCGACCGCATAACAACATAGGATGCTTTTGTCAAATGAGAATGATTCGGAATTTTCTAGTCTACCCCCTACTATGATGATTATATTGTGCTCGTTTAAAAATATGTTCGAGTTAGAAATATTACGAGGACACTTTAGAGGTTGTTTACTTATTAAGTTATCGTTAATTGTTGAAGAAGACTCTTGCTGTGCATTACGCCTTAAAATTGTTGTTGATGTGTTTAATTCATCTACCGACAAGTTATCTTTGAGGCACTGTGATTTTATTTTATGTCGACAGTATATCATTAGTATATTTTTGCATTTAAAAACTTGCCCGACGTAGACTTAGCACACGCGTCGAACACTACTCTGAGTTTTGTGGTAGTACTATGTTCTTTACCATGGGGCAAGAAATAATAAGGCGGCGAATATTCAGTGATACGACGGCTCATGTGTCCTAAACTTAAATATTCTTTCATAAAATTGCAATACATTTGTCCATAACTCGGCGCGCTTCGCATTAGTTTGCGTTCGAGTGCCAAGAACCGGTTCTCAGCCATAAAAAACGTATCGCGCAGCTCACCAGCTGATTCCCTCAACGGAATACGCACCGAAAAACGATCTTTATCGTCACGTAAAGTGGTGTTTTTTAATAAATTTTCGCATGCGATTTCATCCTTTGTCAAGTTTGATTTTTTACAGGTTATTTCTTCGAGTTCCCAAAAACGTTTAAGTTTCGCATCGTGTTTGTGTGAAATTACATTGTGTTCGAGTATTATTGAAACTTCATTTTATTTCTTTTTTAACTGAACCCAAGATAACCCAACCAAGCTTTGTGTTTTGCAAATAAGGACCTTTTGGCAAACGTATTAGACCCTCATTTAGCAGATCCCAAAACTTGTCAGCACCTATTAATAAATCAATTTCATTACTTGAGTGAAAGTCAGGATGAGCAAGTTGTATGTTATTAGGAATTTCGATGTTTATCGAAGCCTAGTGGTGGCAATTGTGCTGTGATTTGAGACAAAACTAAGCAATCAATGTGTGTATTGTATGTAGCTTGCTTTGGATCGTATTTTTATCTATACTAATATTATAAAGAAGAAAGATTTGTTTGTTTGAATTGAATAGCAGTAATTCTTTTAGCATTGTATAGCTACATTATCAGGGAGAAATATAGGCTACATAGTATCCCCGTACTCCCACGGGAACGGGAACTATGCTGGTGAAACCGCGTGACGTCCACCAGTTTTACATAATTGTGTGGATTGTGTCACGGAGTTGCCTACCCCAATGACTTGCATAGTGGACTGTATCGTTGGAATTTTGGAGGGTTTTGCAAAGCTTTTCGGATATAAAACAATGCTGGCTCCCGTTATCCAGAAGAGCGCTGGTAGTGTGATATTTATTTTCTGCATCCGCAATCTCCACTAATGCTGTCGATAATAATACTTGATCATAAAAATAGCGCGTATCAATATTACCGACTTTATAAGGCGTGTGAGACGTGTGAGATGTAGTGGAAGTCACTATATCCGTAGTGGACTCTGGCTGAGCCCAGTGCTACTAAACGCCGACAGACACTACGCCGACAGACTGAACACCGACACGACTTTACTTCGACGGGACTTTTCGCCGACAGGACACTTCGCCGACAGGACTCTTCGCCGACAGGGCTCATCAGCGACGCAACTTATCTCCGATAATCAGATTTGGAAATCGATTATGTTTTCTTGTAATTATACGATCATAAAAAATAAAGATCTTGCATTGTTTATATATCGGTATCAAGTGTACTACGTGATCTCGACAAATGGATGTGCGATTAACGCGACAAAACTGTACTGCGACTCACCATAGTTCAAATGCACGCTTGTGCGAAACACTGAAGATCGACAACACCCCGACTCAGAGTACCCCGACTCGGATAGGTTAGGTTAGAATATATAGAATACTAGCTGACCCGCGCAACTTCGTCTGCGTCACAATTTTCAATACTGCTCCGCTCCTATTGGGCTTAGCCTATAGCCTTCCTCGATAAATGGGCTATCTAACACTGAAAGAATTTTTCAAATCGGACCAGCAGTTCCTGAGATTAGCGCGTTCAAGTAAACAAACAAACAAACTCTTCAGCTTTATATATTAGTATAGATATAGCTCATAGCGTCGCTGATGAGCCCTGTCGGCGAAGAGTCCTGTCGGCAAAGAGTCCCGTCGAAGTAGTCTTGTCGGTGTTCAGTCTGTCGGCGTAGTGTCTGTCGGCGTTTAGTCGTACACTCGGCTGAGCCACTGTCTGTGCTGTGTGTGAAACAGTAGACGATTCGTTCGCGTCAACGAATTCACTGTGTATTAATGTATTGTGCTTTTTATTATAGTGCTTGCACGGCCCGAACCAACACTCAGCTAATGCGTGACCGGCACATAAACAGTTACGGCAAAGATTATTTTCGTCGATTAACTTTAATTTATCTTTAGATGATAAAATAAGGAACCTATCGCACGAATAAATAGGATGGTTTGAACTGCACATATTGCACTTGTAACGTGCCCATTTCTTTCCGTCTTTCCGAGTTAAAACATGACTATGTGTTTTTATTGACGGCGAATTTTTCGTGTGATTATTTAGACTACTATTCATTTGTTTGCTATGAGAAATTTAACCGTTTCTAGAAAATCCGCGCAGTCTTTAAGGAAGGTCATTAAGTCAGACAACGAAGTTTTTTTATTGAATGACGTGTGTGTGAAGGTACCTTTTAAAAGTTCCCATTCGCGCTCGGTCGACGAATCTAACTTTGTGACGAAGATTATTAACGTAACCCATGTGTCGGTGGGTTCGTCTAATGTCTTCAACGCACGAAGATTGCGCGAAAACGCATGAGTTTGCGTATTTGAGAAGCTGACTCTTTATTAAAGCTTTATTTATTAAGTAAATAACGCCTTAACGTGATTATGAATCAGCAAACGGCTGTTGTTGTATCTATTCAACAATAAATCCCAAGCAACGATGTAATTTTGTGGGAAAATTCCAAAGCTTTACTAACCTGTAATGCATTACCTGATAGAACTGAACGCAAATAGTGAAATTTCTCAATATTGTCTAGAATATTACTATTGTGAACGATTGATAAAAACGTATCTCGAAACTCAAGCCATTGATCATAAGAACCATCGAAGTTCGGCAAAATAATTGTGGGTAGTTTGATACCGTTTGCGTGTGATTTACAATTATTGTTACCGCTTTGAACTGTCGAATTTTCTTTTAAAATACACTTAGATTTGGCCACAATAGCATAATATTGATTTTAGAAACATTCCCTTTCTTGCAATTTTTTATCTATCTGACTAACCGCGACGTACAAATCTATTTCATCTTGAGTGCTATAAAACTGATCAATTAACACTTCTATCTTTATTAAGCGCTCCTGTAATTCTGTTTTCTGAATTTCTGTTGGATTAGAACCGTCTAGTGATTGAACATATTTTGAGAACTAAGTCATTTTGCCTTTCAAGGAACCGCGTTTTTTTACTAAATCCCGAATAATATCTTCATTACTTTCTGTGTCTACGAGCGAATGCCTCTTTTTCGTCATTATGGTGGTTGCGAGAGACAAAAATCAAGTACTATTTAAATTTAGAACGTCGTGATGTATGCACCGATGTAGGTAGATACACACTCGTTACGAAAACCGGAATATCGAGAAATAAGATAATGTTAGCACAAACTCAGTACGGAAATGGGAAGGCAAAGATTGAATGACCTGACCGTTACCTAACTGCAGGTGGCGATCTTCTCGAATCTTCTTCGCTGCAGATGGTGATTCTCTCGCGACGCTTCTTCGCTGCAGATAGTGATTTTCTCACGACGGTTCTTCGCTGCAGATGGTGATTTCATCGCGACGCTTTTTCGCTGCAGATGTTTCGTAGAAGTCGTAGATCCGGCTCGAAGAACCAAAATATGTGCAGGAGGTGGTCAGTCGTTGTGATGAGGATGTTAATTTTTGGCGAAAAGACTTGATGACGAAGAACTAAGATACTAATGCTTGTATTACAATGGTTTAGATTTTGTTTAATATGGTACAGTATAGCCTAGTATAATATAGCAATATAGTGGATATAGTATAGCCGTCAGTTGCCGGCGTGAAGCGCTTTACATATCTGCTAAAGGTAGAATTCCGTGCATCGCGATCTATCGCGGCCGCGCGCGGCCTACGACTGTCGTCGAACGCTCGCGACAATAGTCGAATTATGAAAATGTATGGCACCGCTGCCGAGGCCCGCGACAGACGCGCGCGGCCGACGAATGTCGTGAGCCGCGCGCGGCAGTGTCTTGAAATTAGTAGATGTTGTTCGTCAGTTCCCTCTAGACGTGTGTCTACCGAAGTCAAAATCATGGTCGAAGTGCTAATTGACATCCTTGAAGAAGAAGAGGAGGATGACGATCTGCTGTTGCTATATTATGAAAATAGAGTACCAATCGACCCTATCTCTAAAAGCAGAAATGAAGAAGGATACTACCAAATATTGATTCAAAAGAAAAGTTTTTTCCTGCATCCTAGACATGTTTGCGCCATGAAATCCACGATGTTACTATGCGCTGGAACATGTTAAGACGCGTACGGCCGCGCGCGGCTCACGACATTCGTCGGCCGCGCGCGTCTGTCGCGGGCCTCGGCAGCGGTGCCATACATTTTCATAATTCGACTATTGTCGCGAGCGATCGACGACAGTCGTAGGCCGCGCGCGGCCGCGATCGATCGCGATGCACGGAATTCTACCTTAAGAAGGAATGAGGGGGGCGGGTGTGGGGCCCTCCGCCGCACTCGGTTCCACGTCGCCGTTGCTTGACACGATGTTGCCTGTGGTGTCCACTTGGTGGCGCCACGTATTCGTAACACAAAACTTTATAGTTTCCATCATCAGACCAACAATTTTTTTCTTACTATTGATAGGCACACGTTTGACCACTATCTCACCTGATTGTAAGCGATGATGTGGTCGAAGATGGAGCACGCTTGCCTAGAAGTAACCTGATCACTCTTGACTTAAAGACTCCCAGTTTGTTGCTATCAGGAAACGCAGACTCCGGCAGGGAATTCCACTCCTTAGTGGAATTCACAACTACAGTGCCCCAACAGTATGATTAAAACGAGCGCAGACATCACAGGCATGGTGAATAACCTTTCTTTTCTATCTCTAAAGAAATACTCATTCTCATATACTAATATCTATGTGCTAGCCATGAAAATCGAAAAAAAATATATATATTTAGCTGTATTTTAAATGACGAAAAAAATACGTTAGGTCTCAATTCTGTCGGACTCTGGGTCTAAAATGGCGCCGAACACGTTTTCCACCTTTCTGCTCTTCATCATCAGATCCTTGTTATCAACTACGCATGATACCCATCGAGACAATTCAAATGAGCTCAAACACGATCGGCATACTTGTAAGAATGGATGTGAAATTACTTTTTGAGACTTCGTCCAAAGACATATTCAAGGTCATATATTTATGCGTTAGCCATCGAATACCCGGTTGACAAAAAACTACGATATGTCTCAATTCTGTCGGACTCTGGGTATGAAATGACCATTCTTCTTTGATGATTATTAATTATTTTACATTCTTCGATTTAATCAATGCACCTGCCATTTTATCTCTTCACCAGCTTTGGTTGACTGGTAGAGAATTCCTAAGGCATTAAGTCCGCCAAAGTACCTATGTGCATGAAGTTTTAATTAAAAAAAAAAACCTCCGTGAGGGATCGAATCAGAAACGAGGTGATCGGGCCAAGAACCAAAGTACAACCATAAAACCCAATTTTAACCACTAACTGACATAGCTCACGGGATAAGCAATCAAAGTGTCAAAGGGCAGGCTATATTAGCCATAGAACTGATGACCGTTGGGGTAGACGCGTTCTTAAGTGGACACCGCCCCGGGCTAGGTGGAGCGAAACTTTGACCCCAACTGAAACTCGCCTAGTAGCTGGTAGCAGCTGGATGAGATTTGCTGATAAGCGAGATAAATAACGTGTTATTTAAAATACTTATGGCTAACACTGGACTGCTGTAAGCTGATGATGACAATAAAGCAAAAATGCTGATAAACCAAAACAGTTATAAGACATACACACACGTGACTGTTTTTATAAATGTCTTCTGAATCTGACATTATGTACAGGTGCTGTCTATCTTCAATCACTCTCATGGTCTAAAGGTCTCAAATCAGACACAACCTGAGAGAGATAAGGCCCAGAGCAGTATTTTCAGAAACAAAGTTACTTACATACGGGCACACAAGTGAATACCACTTTCTTTTTCATTTTCTGAGTACATTGATCTTCTTCGAGGAATCTCTCAGTTACGTATTTATTATATCCTGCTATGGCGTAAAGATAATGAACGTCTTCAACGCATGCTGCTGATGTGATTATGAAGTCTTTGGTCACTAAGGCACCGCCGCACAACCAGTAATCGTATTTTTTTTCTGATAATGATGCTTTAACAAAATATGCCTAGAAATAAAGCATAGCTATAGTATAGCTTATTTGTAGTGTTGTATAGTTGGGTTAAATTTTGGTACACAATAAAATTTGTATATTCTATCTATTCGTCATGCATGTATCTTGACCGTATTTGTGTAACACACCAAAGTTAGCATTGAGTATGGGGTACACTACATTACACGAAAAGCTTTATTCCGACAGTCACAAATACGAATTTCAAAATACCGGTTTTCATAATTCCGAATGGTTTAAAATTCCTAATATAACAACTCCGATTTATCATTTACCCTTTTTTTATAATTCCGACATATCAATATTCCCAATGTTTATTATTACTGTTCTTAAAATACCGAGTCTCAATAGGTCGAATAACAAAAAGTCCGACTAAATGATAATTCAAAACATCAAAACTACGAATTCCAATTATTAAAATACCTATTAATTAGAATTCCGAAACACAAAGTATATCATGTTTATTATGAGAAATTTATCATTAGAACTTATCATCGCAGATGGTTTTAACGCTTACCACCGCAGTTTCGGCTTGCTGGCTGGTTACGCCGGCCAGCCTCAGCCGCGGCGGCGGACGTTATAACACCTGCTCCTCAACTCGCGGGCCGCCTCGCCCCTCCGCGCCTACGCGGGCTTAAATTACACTGTAGGGGTAGGGCAGACCAGACTACGTGGAGTCGGTTTTATAGCGATTCGTTTCCGTCACTTACTTTTGTAGCAAAACTTATTGACTGTTTAAGATACTATTTTAATTTAAGGTTCAAAATGCTTAAAAATATTCGTTAGGTATATTAAACTGTAGGTCTTTTGACCGTATTTGTTTCGAAAATAATTAAAATATCTTTGGATATTATAATATGTAATTTGATTGAATATTATACTGATTGAACCTAAATCAAAATCTTAATTTTAACAGTTTATTCGAAGTATTGAAAATCAGAATGTCGTTTTTCGGAACGAAAACCCATCGACCATTTGATTATTCGGACGTATGAAAATCGGAAACAAACAAATCGCATTTACGACTTTCGGTCAAATAAGTTTCGTGATTTTTAATAATAGACATTATAATTCTTAGGAATTATGAAATTCGGACTTTTGAAAATCGGAATATTAATATTTGGAATAAAATATTTCGGAGTATTTGGGTGTTCCCTTGAGTATGCGTTTCTTGAATATTGAAACACACAACAACACACATAATTTCTAATTGAGATTCGAAACTGTCAATACGTATATATAAGACTCTTCTGTTACTGAGCGACTGAGTGCGTCTGACAGAAAAGGTACAGCTGAAACTACTGGTCGTAGAAAACTGCAATTTGGCATGTAGGTTCCTCAGAGAATTTAATATTTCCCGAAATTCCTACGGCAACGGGAAAAGCGGAATATGCACGTACAAAGTCGCGGGCAAAAGCTAGTTCTTTTATTAAACTAGGCACGTGAATATATAATAATTAGGCATAATTACCAATTATTTAAGACATTTAAACCACTTACTACGTATGGTTTATTTTCTGACAATTTTAAACCACCTTCAATTCTCCTTTGGCAAAGAGATACTGAAAGAAATTATTCATTATTTATTTTACTTCAAATAACTTATTTACTATAGCAATTTATTTTATTCAAATCTTTAAAATCTTCACACATTTCCTCGTCGCTTGTCCCATTAACGCGTCATGCATCTGAACTTCTTGGACACGTATAAAACAGAACCTAACAGTGTGGCATCTTTTGTGATTTGTCTCATGTATTCGATTGCGTTTTTTGCGATTTCGATTTTTGCGATCGTGTTCACAAAACATTATTCCTGAAATTGCACCACATCGGGATCCGTACGGCCACCCTGGATCTTTTTACCTCATACTTGATTATTGGGATTCAAAGAGTTGGTATGAATGGAATTGATTTCCTAAATCCATAGTTAGCATGGGCGACCCACTTTTTTTTTTAAGGATGGGAAATCATCAAATTACTCCTCCCGCTCTGGGTGAAGCAGAAGGGAGTGTCAGACTCTTACTGACTAAAACCCATCCGTGTTCCTCCTAATGCCCTTTGCGTGCCAGGGCCGCGGTGACTCTTTCGAATAAATCTCGCAACCCCGGCAGGCATTGGCCCTAGCGGGCCCCGTCTTTAATGCTGACAGTTCTTTGAGGCGCGCGTGGAACACAGCGCGCCGTCGACCCGGGCCTGGTTCTCATCGGACGGCGAGCCAACCAATGCTCGCCGTCCGCAGGCCCACGCCTGTTGTGGCCGAGAATCGCCCTGCGACTCCCGACGCCCGGGGCGTCTTCTTCTGTTGCGGCGGCTGGGGCGTGAGGTTTCCCTCTCTCTCACGCGTTCGGCTTCCTCCTTCGCTAGCATTACTGCTTCGCAGAAGGAGGTGACCGCTTCCCGAGTCTCCTCGCTCCGGACCATGGCTTGAAACAGGGCCGACCGCGACAGGTCGCCGCCGCCGATTAGCATGGGAGACCCTACGGGCTCAATTCTGAGCCCATTTTAGTTTTTGTTTATAAATATACGCTACGCTAACTCACGTTACATTGCAAAATGAATGCGTTAATTGAGGGCGAAGAAATGAATTCTGAAGATAACTCAGTATTCTTGTGCTTAACTTTGGATACTAGTCAATCGCGCACTCTAGAGACTTGAACGCACTTAAACATGAGAAGAGTTGGCTAAACTCTCCACATAGCAAACCATCCCTGTTTTTTTTATAACTCAATTTGATATCACTTACCTCGACAAATCAATAAAAAGAACAAAACATCTAATTTCATCGGTAACATTTTGGGATCTAGTATTGATGTGGAAGAAGTAACTGAATAATAATTGTGATTTACGGGTGTACAGTAGCAGGGTAATAGATTGTAGCTTGACCATTATTTTTTATCGTTTTCATTATTTTTCTACGTTCTGATAAACTAAAATATGCTTTCAGTGCAGGCAGACCTTGTATACAATTGGTTTTACGAGATTAATTTATAAGATTAGTTTTATTTAGTGTGACTTCTTCACCGTAAATCAAATCAAATCAAATCAAATCGTATATTTCAAATAAACTATTTACAGGCACTTTTGAATTGTCAAGGTCGGTCAGTCCAAAAAGATGAAGCTATTTGCACGTTCCAAAGCGTAGATCTCTATGGAGAAGAACGTGCAAGAAACTCCACGGACACTCTTTTAAAAATAATAAATTGTTACAAAGTTTTGTTTACATCAAGTTAAAATTATACAAACATGTGAGAACGATATAAAAGACGAGCAGGATAAAAGCGTCCGGGAAAAAAGGAACAATTCAAAGAAATATTTAAAACAAACCATGGCAACTGAAAAATGACCAGTCCCAACTGACAGCGCCCGTTCACGAACATGACGCATGCGCTAGCACCATTCGGCTCAACCATTTTGAAGGGAGCCAAATGATCCAACGCATCCGCCACCATCAGCAAGACTTTTGAGTGAGCATGACACTCCCAACCGCCAGGGTACATTCATTCATTAATTCAGGGCACATAAGTCAAAAACAAACCTAAAACTGATAGCTATAGCTTAAGTTTAAGGTACACAGTACTCACACATGTGCCGTTAAAATGGATGAAATTATACATTGCTAAATAAATTGAGTCTATACAATGCAAATATTGTTTTTTACAATCTTCAGCCGGTCCAACAATGTTTCCAAATGCTAACAGATTATTTTGTGCGCCCTAGTGGCTGTGGAGCAGGACCAGCAACTAATATTTGTTAACTGGTTTTACGTAATCAGTAATAAACGATGAACATAAATCCTGATAGAGCTCTTCCACTTATGTCTAGCCAATGAACTGAATCACTTTTCTAACAAACTTTCCAGAAAATGTATTTTAATTTATTCAGGTCAATAATTTTATCCAGAAGGTATAAAATTATTAACCTAGATATTTGTTTCTAAAGTAATAATACTGTTAAAGTGGAATAATTAGAAACCCTTCCATGGTGTGTCAATAGAAACTAAGGTCTTTTACGCCGTGTCTCAAACGAATGAAACCATGGTTCATGTATAAGGATCGAAGTAGAAATCTTTATTAAAAATAAACCAATTTTACTCTATTAAACAATAATATATTACTTTAATATAAATGTGTTCAATTTCTTAACGGATGCACAGACCGCACTGCCATGCCTGTAGGAATTCTTTGAAGATTTTTTGGTGGTCCCACATTAACCGGGTACCTTCCACTTTCTGGGAATCTTTGATATGCTGGGTGCCTTTGATTTGTTTGGGAACTTTGAATTCCTGGGTGCCTTCCGATTGCAAGGTTTGTTTCATTGATTGGATATCGATTGGACCTGCCATTTACTTGTAAATTTGGTTCTGAGGATCTATCATTCACTGGAAAATTTTGCATTCCCGGAATAGTTTTAGTTTCTGGTATACTTTTAATTATTCTAAACCTTTCATTGTGCGCATTACTAGCAATCGCTGAATACTGGTTATTTGATTCGTATTGTGTCGCTTCCTGCTGCCTTTCATTCACTGGGAAACGTTCTTCTCCCGAGATACTTTTGTGTTCTGCATACTTTTCTTTGGGTTCCTGTCTTACTACCACTGGATTATTATTAGCTAAATACATTTGGTTTGATTCATATTTTGGTCCTTTTTTATATCTAGTTTCCGGAGCCCATTCCTGTACTTCTTTAGGTGCATTACTTACAATTGGTGGACTTCTATAAGCTTGAAACTTATTATTTGAACCATCATTTTCATTTTCAACATTTGGTGGTTGATTATGATCATTTTTAGTTGAATACATTTTGTTTGATTCATATTTTGATCCTTCTTGATATTTACTTTCCGAAACTCTTTCCTGAACTTCTTTAGGTTCATTACTTACAGTTGGCAGAATTTTATATGCTTGAAACTTAGTATTTGAATCATCATTTACATTTTCAACATTCGGAGGTTGATTATTTTTATTAGTTAAATACTTTAGACCTGGTGAAATTTTTGGTTTTGGACCGGATCTCTCGATATTTTCATTCTCTGCAGATCTGCAAAATTTAATTTTTATATATTCCTACCGTTTGAGACAGCGCCTGAGGAGGCTGCCCTTTTTCGGAGGGAGGATTAAGGCCCTAAAGCGGGATATTGACTGAGCTCTCGCGACACGTTACATCTCACAACGACCTTAGACACCATCATCATCCAACAGCAGTCCGAAGACTCTCATCCAACGGCTTCCAACCACCCTGGAAAGAGTGTCCTTCCAACTAGCCTGAGGGTGTCCCATCTTTCATTAGCCTCAAGTACCTCTACGCCTTTAGTTGCGACCACCTTTTAGCTGTGGATATAAAACAAATGTACGTTTTGTTATTACCCTGCAGGATGATCCTTCCATGAAATTGTTCGTTCGATGGTATCATAACCTCTTTCGCTGGGTGGTCGATCACATAGATATCGTCTGTGGAACAAAATCAAAAGTATTACCACCGTACTATATTTGATTGTGATATAATAATACACAGTGAATATTGCAGCAGTCATAGTAGGAAACCAACGGGGATAAGTTTTTTGCCTAGAGAAAAACAATCTGTCTGGTCATTTTCATACTACAAATTATGTTGGGGTCGGCTTCGAGTCGAATGCACCTGAATACCTGTATAAAGCTGCGTTTCTACCAAAGATATGCGAGGATGCGTAGCGAGGGATGTGTTAAGAACCAATAAAGTCGCTTCGAACTAATATAACTGAACTGTAACATCTTGCATGCCATGTGTGTGTATACTCATATTTTGGACAAATACATTTTTTCTTCATTAACCTAGCCTTGGTAAATAAAGCGATTCTATTGGTTATTTTACCCTCGCTACGCATTCTCGCACATCTCTGGTGGAAAACACAAACTCAAATCACATATTTCAAATAAACCATTTACAGGCACTTTTGAATTGTCAAGGTCGGTCAGTCAAAAACATGAAGCTATTTGCACGTTCCAAAGCGTAAACCTCTATGGAGAAGAACGTGCAAGAAACTCCACGGACACTCTTTTAAATCATTTGATGTATTACAAAAATCTTGTTAACGTTATCTTTGATTGCATTGCAAAGAACAAGAAAATACATAAACAAATCAAAATGTACAGATTAAAATAAGCCAGTGGCAGGTAAGAGATGACCAGTCTCAACTGACATCGCCCGTTCACGAATATAACGCGTGTAGCAGCCCCATCTAACTCAACCATTTTGAAGGGAACCGAATGATCCATCACACGCGCCACCATCAGCGAAGCATTTGTGTGAGCATGACAAGCTCTCAACTGCCACGCTCGTTCATGTCAAACAAGTTTAATAAAAAAATCTTTAACTAGTAACTTATGTAAATAGCTCCATAGTACTTATATTTACAAATTTTGAAAATGTGCTTCTACTTTATACAAAACTATGGTTTTCAATGACCAAGTAACTAAGAAAAGAGAAAAAATAATACCTGTATCTTGAGAGACAGTGTTTTAGCTTAGAATGTGATGCTAAAGTATAATAGAAGACTGTGTCGATCTACCTGAGCGATTGAAGAATAAAGCTAAGTAATGATATATTTATGTGTTGTGTATGAGTGTGTGTGATGGTGTGTGCGTGTGTGCGTGTGTTTGTGTGTATATGTGTGATGGGATGTGTATGTGTGGGTGTGTTGTGTGTGATTGGAGATATGTTAGGCGACGTACTTAAGCAAGGATTCTGTTTGTAGACAGTCCTGTTCCAGTGGCCATACCGTTAATCTTGATTTTATTTCATATTTTGATGTATGTACTTAATGTGTAGTATTAGTGTTTAGCGAACATGATTTTGTGAGGAATACTTAAGGGCAGTTTCTTCCTTTTTGTAGGGTCAGTTGGGGGAACGCTAGTGTGTTTTCTTACAGTAAAATGAAGTACAAAAAGCTGGTGTACTGAAAGTACTTTGCAATCAGCGTATAGTTGCGTAGTGGGACAGCGATAAGGTTTACGCAACATCACCTTCAGTACGGTTCTCTCGCTCTTTCAATCCTCAGAAGACTGGTTTTATTTGCACCACCCCATACTGTGATGCAATATCCAGTGATGGATTGAAATAATGCATAGTACACCATCTTCAGGGTTTCAGATGCAGTCGAGTCTCTAAAGGATTTAAAAATATGCAACGTTTCATAGATCTAGTGGTAATGGCGTCAACCTGTTTGTCCCATCGTAATCCTCCAGCTATTTGGATACCAAGATATTTCACATTATCAGTTCTTGTAAGTGTCGAACATAAGCATTGTGGGAATTGTTTGGAGCAGGTGTGCGCTGTTATGGAGAAAGATTTGTTACGCAAGTTAGTGCAAGTCGTTACGCCGGATAGCGAATAGAATGAACGAGGTTTTATTGCAGTTTAGGGTTATTAAGTTTAGGTTGAGCCATTGCATTATACTATTTATTGCCGTTTCTGCGTAGCGCTTAACGCTATCCCAAGTTGGACCGTACACTATGACCGCGGAATCGTCTGCATAAGCAATGATCTTACCGTTGGGGATGGTCATTCTGCACAACACATTGACGTATATTTGGAAGAGGGTGGGGCCTAAACTGCTTCCCTAAGGTACACCGTAAATGGTTGATACTTCTTCGCTTATATATTCTCCAATTCTTATTAATTGGGTACGGTTGTTAAGATAGTCTTTGAAAATTTCGAGTGTGTTTCCTCGTACACCTAGGAGTTCCAATTTAGACATTAGTTTGGGAACAAATACTGTGTCAAATGCTTTAGAAAAGTCTAGAAAGATTCCTAGACTTTTAACTCTACTGTCAAGATTCCTAGCAACCAATTGCGTCAGCTTAAGAACTGAAAGAAAGAAAGAGAGAAAAAAAATGTTCTTTCTCTCTGGACTCGCACAAAACAGACAGATTTAAAATTAATTAAAACTAACAGTAGTCTATTACTTAATCAAAATAATTTTAGTCTATGCTAGGCCAAAAAGGTCCCAAAAACAACAACAAATTTGTTGAGGATCTTTTTTATACCATTATTCAGAATCCTTTCTAGTATCTTAGAGTGCTGTTAGGACCGATATACCCGTAGGTCTGTAATTGTTGACACAGATTCTGCTCCCTCCTTTATGAATTGGATGGACGATAGCTTCCTTTTTAACCCCCGTTTGACCGCTGTGTGTGTCTGTCTGTGTATCTGTCTGCGTGTCTGTCTGTCTGTGTGTCTGTCTGTGGCACCGTAGCTCTTAAACGGGTGTACCGATTTATTTGGATGTGGTTTCTTTTATTTGAAAGCAGGTTTTCTAGCGGTGCTTTTTAGACAAGTTTTATTAAAATCGGTTGAGTCGTTTGAAGATCATCAGCTCTTTTCTAGTTGATGAAGGCATTTATTCAGCTTTTACGGGTCTGATCGATGCGAAATTTGGTATTCTGTTACTTCAATGACATCACAAAAACATAGTTATTTTGACCTGATGCTGTAACATAACCTGAGGTCTGCAGAATACCCAACTCCTTACTAAGTTACAACAGAGGTATCGTGTTTGAACTCACTGGAATGGTTTCAATGAATAGATAATATTTAGATCAGTATCCTTAACCTGATGCTGAAGCATGTCCTGAAATCTGCAGGATACCCAACTCTTCACTTACTTACAGCAGACCTTCCGTTTTCGTATTCATTTAAATAGTCACAATGAATAGGTTAAAAATAGATTGTGATCAGGGTCTGATGATGAAGCAGAAAAGAGAAATGAGTGAATACATTGGTGAGAGATGCAAAGCTACTTTCCAAGCTTGTAGGATGTAGTGCCGTTTAGGTGAGTGTAGATCATATGTGAATGGATGGAGAGGGAGAGGAAGGCCGAAAAAAAAAGTTGGATGGATTGTGTGAGGAGCAATATGAAAGAAAAGGGAGTTAGTGACGGCTGATAGGACAGAATGGAAGTAAAAACGTGTTGCACCGACCCTAAGTAACATGGGATAAGAGCAGAAAGATGATGAGATCATAAGTTTTCTTGTACCTATTAGGTAAATTAAGTTTAAAAAGCATGAAATAAAAATTAAATTAAAAATTTAAGAAACCCCCGACTAAAAAATAACTTTAAAGCAAACACTTAAGCTTTTACCTCTATGAAAGGGCCAAAATTGAGGGTAGATGTTAATGTAACCCCAAGAAGATCAAGTTGGTCGGTTAACGGCACGATTGCACCCCGGAAAGATGGAGCTGGGTGGAATTGGCTCCTTTTGGCGGAAAATAGACACGCTTGGGTCTTAACAGCATTGAACTTGACCAGATTGGCATCGCCCCATTCGGAGACAGCCTGTAAGGATAAATTCAAGCGCTCAACCATAGCCTCCCGGAGAGACCGGATCTGCGACCCACTAGCTCGTGTGTCGGACACCTATCTCTCAGCAACAGTGCTGTCATCTGCATACCCAAAGGTACCGGGTTTAAGCTGATCATTAATATGAATATCATTAATGTGAATATTTGTTTATTTTCTTACTATAATTAATATTTAAACTTTGTATGGATATCATAATCTGAAATAAACGTATTAATAAATAATAATAATTAATATGCAGAAAGAACAGTGTTGCCTGCCCCGGCATTAACATCCAGCAGTCCAGACGAGGCTATCTATGACCACTCGAATAAACCGATCCCTCATGAAATCTGCGATCCAATCACACAATCCGGCGGGCAGACCAAAGGAATGAAGCTTACTAATAAGGCTATCGTGCCAGAACCTGTCGAGGGCCTTCGAGATGTCAAGGGAGACCGCTAGTGCCTCCCCGTGTTTCTCTATGGCGTCACTCCAGATGTGAATAGCATACGCTAGAAGATATACACAAGTCTTCAGAACAATTGCCGGTATCCCGTCGGGGCCACTAGCCTTGTTCACGTCTAGGTTACGCATTACCCTACGGACGTCCTTCTTATGAATGCGAATGTTCGATATACTCGACTTGCATCCATCAAGAGAGGGCCTCGCGCCTCCAGGATCCAGACGTGAAGATTCCGCAAACAAAGAAGAAAATAAGTTTGCTTTCTCCTCAGCAGAGTGGGCCAGCGACCCGGGCGAGCTTCTTTTAGCGCATCAGGAAAGATGCCTTTTTAAAGGCAACGGTTAAGGATATACGTCAATGGTGGCGTCAAGGTCTGGCGGGAACTTTTTAACACTAAGGGGGATATGCCATCCCAACCTATTGCGCAATCGCAGTTGCAGAATAAGAGACTCAACTTCTGATTCATCAACCTCAAGTATCACAAGAGAGTTGGCGGGTCTGGAAGACATATTTTGACATGATCTCTTAGATGGGTTTGTAGGTTGGTGAGATTGGCCAAGATTTTTTCTGCCAAGTTAGTGCCTATATTACTGAAAAATCTACACACTTCGTTTACGGATGATATAGCGTTATCACAGATATCCAACAGTTCAACCGGGCTAGTTTTCTTTTTGGTGGTACTGATGATTTATTTTATCGTTTTCCAAAGAGTTTTGGGGTTGTCACGGAATTTTCAAGTTCACTTTTATCATGGGCTGTTTTTAGTTTCCGGAGCAAATCGTTACAATAATTCCGGTACCGCGTATATACCTACATTTTCAGGATAAGATTATTGGGAACTTTTCTTGATCTGTTGCGCAACCGGTCACGGTTTTGTATACACTTTAAAAATCAAAAGGTATTTATTCAAACTAGGCTGAAAATCAGCACTTTTTGAACGTCAAAATTTACATAAAGACAGTCCCCCAAATCGCCCAACCCATCACCACTTCCTAGTGTTTTAGCTGGGAAGACGAAGTAGCCAACAAACTGCCCAGTAACACAACTATCTGTTAAGTTTAAAGAACTTGAATTTATACAACATTATTGTTCAACATTTTATGATAGATATAGAACATTAAATTAAATGGAACATACCATCTAGCACACCATGTTATCCCAACAACTAGATATGAAACAATGATAAAACTTATTATATAGGTTATTCAATAAGGAAACTCAAGCATAAATATAATATAATACTACTAAAAATGAGCCTCCAGGGATAAATGGCGTGCCCGCTTACACGTGCAACAATGGAATTTAACCATAAGCTGTGACCCAAAGACGCAAGTGATAAACTAGGACATCGCAGTTAAATTATAACACTTAAAAGTTATAACAATAATAAACCACAGACAGCAAGACCACCAGTCATCACCACGAGCAGCACCCGTTCACGAGCATAACGCAAAGATCAGCCATTACCGCCCTCGCCATATTAGAAGGAAGGAGGTAACCCGATCCCCGACGCTACCACAAGCAGCGACGTCTAAGGAAGCATGACGAACCTGCTGCCGGTTGCTCAGACAAAATTACACATATCAATTTGTCAAGGTCGCTAGTTAACCACATACTGCAATACAACTCATAAAAAACATGTGACGGCGCTACTTCATCGTACGGTTGTGCACGGCACGTGCACCGGACCGATCAGGCGATGTCGCCATCCCCACCTCCCCCACTACTCGACTTGTTTGTGCTCGGACGTAAAAGGAGACCGCGCGGAGCGATCGGGGCATTCTATTCTAGACCTCGGTCCGATACACGTGTTGTCATAGCGCCTAGATTTGCTAATATCGTGTTAAAACCTTTTAGTTAATAATTATGATATGATAATTAATTGAGTTCACAGTTGTTATAAATTAAGTGAGTTAATCGAATAAAATTGATTAATAAGTAAACTACCTACTTTTTACTTTAAAATATCCAATCCTGATAATACGCCTATATCAAAATTGGGACGTAACTCAAAGGGCCCACGTGGAGATTCGTGACAATGCTAGTGAAATATGTGGCGGTTACGTTTTGAAATGTAATGACAGTGATAGTGAAAATTGCGGTTTGTTTTTAAAACGCATGCGTTTATCCAGACGCTAAAAACTTGATGTGTGCCGTGAAGTATCGTGAAGTTAAATCCGATAGGCCGAAGTTCGACACACGATCATAGTGTGTCACCGTGGTGGTATGTTTTGTCGAGGATGCAGTGATGTGCAGAGCAGTTTATTGTTTTACCATATGGCGCTGAAGAGCTTTGCGCCGAATTCCTTTTCGACGAGTTTTATGCGGCTACCCTCATCAAACTGAACTAAACCAGTTCCGTCCGGAGGCAAGCAACTTCACAACAGCTGGTCAGGTCAAGGAGAGGAGTGTGAATTTATATGAAGATTTCTACGCCAATCTGGTGAGTCGTTTAAACTTTTTAATTGCTGTAGAGCTGCTTTTTATTTTGTTTACGAGTGTTCATTTTTATGATGTGGAGACTGACTTACAAAAGGCAACGCCTTTATGGATGGCAATTATCGATGTTTGATAATTGGCCTGTCGCTTTATCTTAAAGTGAAGCTATTATTAATAGCATAAGTGTTGCTGATTAAGCGATAGCATTTTCAATAATACTTCTTCTTTTCGATTCAATCGTTAACTTTTTTATTGTTTTGGACCAGTAGGTAGTTACGTTAATTGCAGCAACAGTGGCATTCATTAGATACTCCAAATTACAGGAGAATGGGCACTTGGGGCACTGTAACATATGGCTCGTGCTCTGAAAACGGGTACTGCACTCACGTTGGGTCATTACATCCTCATTTCGCCAAGTTGTGTTTGCAGCGGTCTACCTGGGTGCGCAAATTGCGCTGGCGCGCGATTTAACGCTTTCCAGAAGCCATTGCGATTCACGACCAGAGGCAATTGCTCTTTGGGTTTTATGAAGTCGTGAGGTGGTGGATACTTCTCTTCCCACAGTCTGCTTCTCCCTTTAGATGGCATATCCAGGATCGCCTGTGTAGAAAGAAGGAAGCTCTTGCGACTTTTTAGTCTTCCCGAAGTTGGCATGTGGCCATACAGGGATGTCGGGAATCGGTTTTCAGATCCTTCGAACA
The DNA here is from genome assembly GCA_947578705.1 of Lacanobia wlatinum. NCBI lineage: Eukaryota > Metazoa > Arthropoda > Insecta > Lepidoptera > Noctuidae > Lacanobia > Lacanobia wlatinum. The sequence continues at coordinate 12,154,389 of OX388043.1, read as the reverse complement.
GCAGGAGGTGCGATGCCTGCAAGCGGATAGAGTTTGTTTTGTGGAGTCTATTTTAATCAGCCTGATATTATCTGACACGTTTCGTTTAGGGCAATGTCTACTTTCCGAGAAAGAGCAGGTCGGTGCCACACTGTGCAAGCAAACACGCCAGCAGAAAAAATAGGGACATGCCGGATGTACGGAGAACATCGGGTGCCGCTCCCCAATTGATGGAAATTAGGTGACGGAGCAAGTTATTCCGGGTTCGACGGAGCTAAGTATTGTAACAGTTTGACTTTTACGCTTAGGCCATATCTAACGTCACACCGAGATATTTTGGATTCGAGCAGTGTTGGACCTTGGCTCTACGCCATGTGATGTTAAGCATTCGATTTGCGGGCCTATAGCAGAGATGGAAGGCGCACGACTGTCTCTTAGATGGGTTCAGCCGTAGAGCGTTGTGGTCACACTAATCTCGCAGTGCACTGAGTGCCATTGTACGTTTATGCTCCACGTCCATAAAAGTCGCTGCTTGGTTTGCTAGGGCCAGGTAATCCGCGTACAAGAACCGCTCCGTGTGTTAGGTGGAAGGCGGTTCGTTCGCGTAGATGTTAAAAAAAAAAAGCGTCGGCGCCAACACACTGCCCTAAGGGAGACCATTCTTTTGCCGTCGCTATCTACTCTTGGTGAATTGGAAGCACATACCTGGAAGTGGCGGTTGCACAGGAGTTCGCTTGAAATGGGCACAAAGCCTTGGTCATTGGTCAAATAATGCTGATGAAGCGATATTATTCTGCTATCGCTGATCGAGTCATGAAGTGAAATACCAGAGAGCTTTTATTTTTTTGGACATAAGAGCGATTTAGTTACCTAACACTTTATTTTGAATATTTTGATTTTATATCACCATTCATAGGCATAGGCCGCTTTCTTGTGCCAATGGTCCGATAAAATTTAGATTTTTATTTACTTTGATACTGTGACTACTACACTTACCTGAAACCTTTTGGCCCACCACAGCTTTTATTGGACTTGTACTGTCGTAGCGTTTTTCGGTTTCAGACATCGTATCATGGTGTATAAAGCCAGCAGGAGGCTAGCGGTTGGCATGCTGCCATAACTGCTGAGCAGTTGCAACAACTGCTGAGCAGCTGCAACTTCTGAACGGTTCTGAGCGTGACAGACAGACAGACACTAGGGCGCACAAAATCACTAGGGCGCACAAAATAATCTGTTAGCATTTGGAAACATTGTTGGACCGGCTGAAGATTGTAAAAAACAATATTTGCATTGTATAGACTCAATTTATTTAGCAATGTATAATTTCAACCATTTTAACGGCACATGTGTGAGTTCTGTGTACCTTAAACTTAAGCTATAGCTATCAGTTTTAGGTTTGTTTTTGACTTGAATGTACCCTGGCGGTTGGGAGTGTCATGCTCACTCAAAAGTCTTGCTGATGGTGGCGTATGCGTTGGATCATTTGGCTCCCTTCAAAATGGTTGAGCCGAATGGTGCTAGCGCATGCGTCATGTTCGGGAACGGACGCTGTCAGTTGGGACTGGTCATTTCTCAGTTGCCATGGTTTATTTTAAATATTTCTTTGAATTGTTCCTTTTTTCCCGGACGCTTTTATACTGTTCGTCTTTTACATCGTTCTCACATGTTTGTATAATTTTAACTTGATGTAAACAAAACTTTGTAACAATTTATTATTTTTAAAAGAGTGTCCGTGGAGTTTCTTGCACGTTCTTCTCCATAGAGATCTACGCTTTGGAACGTGCAAATAGCTTCATCTTTTTGGACTGACCGACCTTGACAACTCAAAAGTGCCTGTAAATGGTTTATTTGAAATATACGATTTGATTTGATTTGATTTGAGATTGAAGGTTGGCAAACAGTTGGCAAACTGCAGTAGCCAAGTATCATGTCAACATCTGTGGGGTTAAGAGCGTTCAAGGCCGACTGGAATACTTGGTGAGTCGCTCAAGTTTTATTTGAATAGCAAACGAAGCTTTAAAGGGTTTGATACCAATTCGGTGGTTGCATTGATAGTGCTAGGTAATTTTGACATAGTTAGCACAAAGCGAGTACTTAAAAGAGTTTCCCATTGGCGGTAATAGTGTCAAAATTTTATTCAGTGTGAGCTTTAGGTTTAGTTATCCCATAGCAAGTACCACAAGGTCATGTTTCAACTTAGACGTTTTTTTTAGTGAAAATTTGGATCTAGGCTTTCGTATTAACGTACGGAGGCAGTTTGCTATACATAACATCAGTTAGTAAATTTGATAGTATCAAAACTATCATGAATAGCAATTTGATTTTAATGACATTGATAAAAGCTTTAAAGGTACAGAGAATTCTGAGCTATTACAAGTTTTAAATAGATTTTCCATTTTGTGCAATTTAATACGGGTGAGATTATAATAACATTGATTGATTCGAACCGCACAGCGCAGCGATGATTGTGATGATTTTAGATTAACGTAAAGTAATTCGTGAGTGCTCACATGAACGTTAGATGCAGAAAAAATCAGTGATGACGTGACGGCGAATAATAATGAAGAACTTGTTCATGAAACTTCCCATAAAAATAAAGTTTTAAGTGGTACTATTTTAGGGCTCACACTTTAAAAAAAAATTGCCGACTCTCGTACTTAAAAAGCCAGTAGCAGTAGTTAACTTAATAGATCATGTAGGTACATCATTGGAAGGGTTTTTGGATCCTAAACCAATTAACGTTGTGACAAGTGCTTTAAATTCATAGAGAAAATTGATTCAATAGAACAAGGACAAATCACGAGTTAATTTATTATTATATTAGCTACAGGGACCAGTTTAGTCCGGCCTAGCAAATCTAGGAACAGTTTAAATTAAAAGATACGCCACGGTTGGCGCAGTACTTGGGCGCTTGGCTGCTGCGCTGCGTGACGTAGGTTCGATTTCTGCACGGAACAAATATTTGTATGGCCTACAGATAGTTGTTCCGGGTCTGGTCTGTGCGAGTGAGTTTGTATGTTTGTGAACTCACCCACAAAACAGGATAGATTCCTAGTGCGGGGCAGCGTTTAAAAGGAAAGAAAAAAAAAAGAAAAACAAGGAACGAAAAAAGAATTAAAAAAAGCTTGAAGAGTCTTCCATGGCCGGACCAAGCAGTAATAATCCTGAAGGGCTAGTTAAACCGGACCGGGAGATTTTAACACTGAAGGGTCGTTAGAACCGGACCAGTAGTTAAAAATCTGAAGGGTCTTTAGACCGGACCAGAAAATTATAACTCTGAAGGGTCATCAGACTGGACCAGTAGTATAATTCTGAAGGGTCATAGGACCGGACCAGAAGATATTACTCTGAAGGGTCAACAGACTGGACCAGTAGTATAATTCTGAAGGGTCATAGGACCGGACCAGAAGATATTACTCTGAAGGGTCTTAGGACCGGACCAGAAGATGTTACTCTGAAGGGTCTTAGGACCGGACCAGAAGATTATTACTCTGAAGGGTCGTAGGACCGGACCAGACCATGAGATAAGATTTTAATGTCAGGATGAACGAACAGTAAAATTGTGGTTCTCATTACAAATACCTAAGTGCTTCTAAAGTGCGCGTCCGAGGACGTACGCACGTCAGAATGGCCGTGACGGCGCTACGTCATCGTACGGTTGTGCACGGCACGTGCACCGGACCGATCAGGCGATGTCGCCATCCCCACCTCCCCCACTACTCGACTTGTTTGTGCTCGGACGTAAAAGGAGACCGCGCGGAGCGATCGGGGCATTCTATTCTAGACCTCGGTCCGATACACGTGTTGTCATAGCGCCTAGATTTGCTAATATCGTGTTAAAACCTTTTAGTTAATAATTATGATATGATAATTAATTGAGTTCACAGTTATTATAAATTAAGTGAGTTAATCGAATAAAATTGATTAATAAGTAAACTACCTACTTTTTACTTTAAAATATCCAATCCTGATAATACGCCTATACATGTTAATGAGGAGATTATGTCAATAAATAAAATTAAAAAAAAGAACAAAAGTACGGTCACAATAATAAACAATGTCATCTTAAGCAAGTAAAAAATCTATGAAAGAACATCTACCATTGTCTCGTGTTCAACACAGCGACCAACTATTTTTATCATCTAAGTAGTCGTTTATAGTATAGTATGCCTTCGAAATAAGGTTAAATATCACTTTCGCTTTAAAAGCATTAAAAGGCAAGTCTAGAAAAGAAAGAGGTAACTTATTATAAAAGCGGATACCGAGCCCCACAAAATTACCCCAGACCTTACGAAGACGGTGGAGAGGAGCATGTAGTTTGTCCTTATTACTGATGTTAAAGCTGTGGACGTCGCTAGTTTTGGCATATAAATGTATATTTTGCCTGATATACACTATGTTGGCAAAAATGAACTGCGAAGCAACCGTGAGAATACCTATTTCTTTAAAAAGTTCCCTTAAAGAGACTCTGGACCCTAGCTGGTATATCGCTCGTTCGGCTCGCTTTTGTAGGACAAATATATTTTGTATGTCAGCAGCTTTTCCCCAAAGTAGCATACCATAGGACATAACACTATGAAAATAACTAAAATAGACTAACAGAGCTTTTCGACGTCAGTAAATTGTCTAACTTTCCTGACGGCGTAGGCGGCAGAGCTAAGCTTTCCCGATAGTGTTGATATATGAGGGAAAGCTCCATCCCATTGAAGTTTGGCATCAACTGTTATGTCCAAGAAAACAGCAGAGTCTACAGTTTCAAGCACCTCCTCACTTAAGACGATGTTGGGTCCTAGATTTTTAACATTAGGCAAGGCAAATTTTATACATTTTGTTTTCTTAGCGTTTAGAACTAGATTGTTTGTTGTAAACCAATTCGTAACCATGGTGAGTGCACTATTCACGTCGTCAAAATCGTGTCTATTCCTATCAACATTAAAAATAAGGAAAGCATCATCGGAAAAGAGAACAACATCACATATACCCTTTAAATAGAATGGTTAATCATTTATGTATACAAGAAACAAGAATGGACCCAATATTGACCCTTGGGGTACTACTAACTGAACTGGTAGCTCGGAAGACTTCGCACCATTAACATCTACACATTGGAACCTATTATGCAAATAAGAACCTATTACGATAAGAGCTTCATTTTGGAGACCGTAGTGACATAGCTTTCGCAATAACGTGTCATGGTGTACACAATCAAAGGCTTTGGAGAGGTCACCGAAAACTCCAATTGCATTTTGCGAGTTCTCCCATGCGTTAAATATGTGTTTAAAGAGAGCGACACCCGCATCTGTAGTCGACCGATCTTTTGTAAAACCACATTGATCATTATGTAGGAGGCTATTTATATAAAATTATTAGTAATTGCTTGAGTATCAATTTTTCAAATATTTTACTAAAAGCAGGTACGATGGACTACTAGGTACTATGTACTAGGTAGGTACTATGTCATTTCTATTACCTGATTTAAACAAAGGAATGACTTAACTACTCTTCATGCGGTCAGGAAAAGTTCCTAAATCAACACATTTATTAAAAGTAGCAGCAAGATACGGGGCTACGATGTCAATTATGTTACTCAAAAGTTTAATAGAAATGCCCCAGTAACCACCAGTGTTTTTAGACTTAAGTGTATCAAAAACATTAACTACGTCACTTGGCGTTACGTGCTCGAAACTAAATAATTGACTACATTTAGGCACACTACAATGTAAAAGCTTTTCAGCATTAGACGGGGACGAATTTAAGGAGCGAGTAGTAGTTATCAAAAGTAGAGCGAGTAGTAGTTATGTTGGCAAAAAAAAACATAAAATGCCTCAGCTACGTCAGCTGCTGTACTAACTAATTTATTATCAACAATTATTTCTACTTGGTTATTTTGTTTAACAGACTTGCCTGTTTCATCGTTAATGATTTTCCAAGTAACTTTTACTTTATAATTCGATTTTTTTATCGTTTCGCTTAAGAATTTAGATTTAGCAATAACACAAATCTTTTTAAAAAATTTAGAATAATTTCTGACATACTCTAGAAAAGGAGAACCAAATTTATATTTTTTTAAACCATATAAATTGTATAGTCTTGCTTTACTTTTATAAATACCCGCAGCAGCCCATTGGTTGAAGCCAACGGAGGTCCCGGTAGCGCTAATAGTTTTGGACTTAAATGAGGATTGGTACTCTTTTTACACAACATCAAAAAGGGCTCCATAGATTTTAATAGGATTTTCATGTTCTACTATAGATGGCGCAATATTTTTTGCTATATTGTGCTTAAACTTATTGCAACGACTAACTGTGTAAGACCTGCATACTATTTTATGCGGCTTTTTATTTAGTGGCATAGGAAAGCTAACTAATAGTCCACAGTGGTCAGACGTTAAGTCACTTAACACCAATTTATTATCGGCATCACAATTACTATAGATGTTATCTAAACAAGTTTACGCTTAATGGATTAACTTCTAGAATATTAACATTAAAATCTCCACATAAAATGATATTTTTATTATTTGATTTTAACTTATTAAGTGAATCTTCCATTACCGATTCGAAAAGACCAAAATCTCCAGAGGTCGCCAAATTATAACGTAACGCTCAAGTTCAACACAAGACAACTCAACAGTGTGCTCAATAGAAACGTTAACTATATGTAAACGTTGTTTACATTTCATCTTGTTTGAAACAAGGACTAATGAACCACCGCGAATAGCACTTCTTCTTACAAATGCACTTTGAACAGTAAAGAAATTATCATTCATTAAAACTACTTAACTCTAATTCTTTGCCGGACAGACCTTGCATATTTTGATGTACAACATTCAACATATGAGGCTTTTCCGTTGTCGCTCCTAAGAGTTTAAACTACTAGGGGTAACAATAGGAATGTTAGTAATATTACTAACAGCAATTGTTGGTACACTGTATGTACCGGTGTCGCACTGTATATTGTATGCTAAAAGATTAGCAAATTTGTCTTCTACTACTAGGTGGTAAATACATTTTATAATCTATTAGTTTGTAATCAGAAATAAATTGATTACAATCAAAAAATAATATCGCGTCACTGTGACAACTGGTTATATTATAAATTAGCATATTTAAATCATAAATGTGCCTATTTTGCTCGTCTGACAAGTAATGTGAATACGGCAAGGCACAGAAAATAAATTTACAGTTTCAATATTAATGTTAACATTTTCATGACAGCTACCTACCGGATGATATATACGCCAGCGGGGGTGTGGGTGATATGGGCTGAGGCTGTGGTGCCTGGGAGCAAGCACAGCTGCAGAAGAGGTTATTAGTCAGAGACTCATACCTCTCTCATATTTACTAAAGATATATTTTAGTCCCACGCGCGTATCTTCTCGTCCCACATACCACAGTGTCTCAAGACGATAGTCTATGATTAGTGCGTGTTGCCAGTGATGACATACGGAACTGAAACGTGGTCGCTAATGATGGGCCTCATCAGAAGGCTCAAAGTCACTCAAAGGGCAATGGAGAGGGCAATGCTTGGAGTTTCCTTGCGTGATTGAGTCAGGAATGATGATATCCGCAAGAGAACCAAGGTTACCGACATAGTCCGAAGGATCGCCAAACTAAAGTGGCAGTGGGCAGGGCACATTGCTCGCAGAACAGATGGTCGATGGGGCCGAAAAGTTCAGGAGTGGCGACCGCGTACCGGAAGACGTAACGCTGGAAAACCTCCCACAAGGTGGACCGATGACCTGGTGAAGGTCGCGGGTAGCCGATGGATGCGAGACGCACAGGACCGGTCGTTGTGGCGACGCTTGGGGGAGGCGTATGTCTAGCAGTGGACGTCTTTCGGCTGATATGATGATGATGATGATCTTTTAGCTTTTCATATTCCCTAACAAACAGTTCCTCCTGAAGGCGCTGAGTATCATCATCATACATTGTTTTACATAATTTTCCAATTCACTATTACAATCTTTAATTTCTTGCATTAAATTAAGTTTGTTTTGCCTAAGTTCAGTATTTAATTTCTTAAAATTTTGATGTCTTAATGACTTTTTAATTTTCCTAATTAATCTATTAATTTTAATGTATTTTTTTAACTTATTGTGGCTAGTGGGCAAGTTTGATTTACTATTGGTATCATTAGGTAAATCTATTGTTACAACTGGCTCAATACATATGGGTCCGGACCCGCTACCAACTAACTCATCGTAAAGGGTGCTGGTCCTCGGAGACTCTTCACTGGCTTTAAGTGCTTCTAAGCGGGCAATAGTATTGTGGGCCCTGCTTAATTACAATTCCAGCTCAGATATGCCCATATTTAATAGGCCGGTGGTTATCCATGGCTTTTTATTCGTATTTTTCTTGGGATGTTAATAAGTTTAGTGAGTTTAGTAATTACTGAAGAGATTATAGTTACGAACATGTTCATGGATGTATTGGGGTCAATAATTTTGCATAATGGGGTAAAATTCAAGTTTTTTTTTTTATTTGTGATGGGTTTGCTCTTGACTCTAGTCTAACTAACTTAACTGCATCGTAGTCTATGCGGGTAGCTATGTGGAGTGGTTTGTTTTCTGGGTTCGTGTTAGCAATAGTATGTAGCACCGGTTTGTGATCCGTGATGTGATCCGTGATGTGTGAGTCTAGTACAAAGATAGTAACAGGAAGGGTACTTTTAAATAGTGAATGATCTAGACAGCTATTCAGCCGAGTGTTGTACCTGTGGGTTGGAAGTAGATCGTGGGAGGCATTTAGAATGAGATAGATGAAACAGCAGTCATCTGTACTATCGAGGTCTATATTAATATCACCTGTAAGGATTATATTGTTGAAATTGAAGAAAGGCTTGCATAGACACTATTTAAACTATCCAAAAAAATTCAATACTTTCCTTGGAAATGTATGACGAGGATCGATACACTGCTACAATAGCAATATTTAGATTAACTATTTGACATATCAAGCAATTCCCATCTACAAAACGAGGTTCCCACTCAGAGGTTCGTAGAGCTTGTTTTGTAAAGATTACTATTCCAACATTTTAGTAACTGTTTATTCCGGTGCAATAGGATACATATCCAGCCAAAACAGGCATATTACTGACTTTATTAAGCCAGCATTTTGTAAGGATTACCACATCGTGGTATTTTATTATAAAATTTAACACAGTACCCCATAAAAGAAGTGTGTACTTTAGCTAATCTGAATCGGGGTTGATCCAATTTGTTCCAATTTCTAGTACTAAAATTATGCCTATCACTATTTTTTCTAAAAAGATGACTTTTTCCGAACATATTTTTTTCATATATGTATTGACAAGGTACCGTCATGATGTTCATATCCATAAACAGTTCCCTTAGGGAATCGCGCCGGCGGAGATTGTAAATGTCTCTGATAGCTCTATTCTGCAGAATAAATATAGACTCGATGTCTGCAGCACGTCCTCATACTAAGATACCGTAAGACATGATACTATGAAAGTAACTAAAATAGACCAGTCACGCGGTATCTTTGTCAGAAAATTGGCAGATTTTTCTGACAGCATATGCTGCTGAACTCAGCCGTCTCGCAAGAGATGTTAAATGAGGACCCCATTGTAGCCTTGAGTCGAGCGTGATCCCAAAGGAAACTGTGTCTTTGACGAATTCAAGTTTCTCTTGATTCAATACTGTCGTAATTATTACTTTTAACATTCGGTAAAGCAAATCTGATACACTTAGTTTTTTTCCCATTTAAAACTAAATTATTAGCAGTAAACCAATTTTTAACCTGCTGAAGGACGTCATTTACGTCGTCAATAATTGTGGTACCTTAAAAAATAAGAACGTATCGTCAGCAAATAACACCATTTGAAGTTGATTTTTGAAAAGATGGGGAAGATCATTAATGTACACTAAAAAGAGGAATGAACCCAATATTGAGCCTTGTGGTGGCCTTTAACTTTCAGACCCCGTGAATTGACACCATTTATTTGAACTTGCTGCTGCCTGTCATTTAAGTAAGATTTTACTAAACTGAGCGCAAGTTTACCTAGTCCTTAATGTTCTAGTATTAGGAGCATGGTTTCATGATTAACACAATTAAATGCCTTGGGGAGGTCATAAAAAAATTATATGGCATCTTGCACCTCTTCCCACGCTGTGTATATGTGTTTTAACGACTCCAGCGTTAATCATACAGTCGTCGTGTAAGATTTTATTTGTGTTAAAATAATTGAGCATTTGATTAAGCATTATTTTTTTATTGGCTTTTAACGATAAGGCCGCCCATTGTGTCACCCTATTTAATGTTTTCTTCTTCTATTTTTTTGTAACTTATATGGTGTACATAATAAAGAGCATTCTATTCTATTCTACTTTTTCAAACACTTTGCTGAAAACCGGCAATACAGATACAGGTCTAAAATTTTTGGTGTCTTTACTGTCTCCAGATTTACGAAGTGGTATCACCTTACTATATTTCATTCTATTCGGAAAGACCCCTTGGTCTACACATAAATTAAATATTCAAGCCAAGTATGGTGCTCTGGTCTCAATTATGGACGTTTACACTTTGATAGATATTCCTCATATGTCTTCAGTCAATTTAATTTTGATTTGCCGGAAAGCTTTAATAACTGTCATAGGGTTGATATGTTTGAGTTAGAATTCAACCGTACAACCTGGAACGTTTGCTCTAAATAAATCAAATGAGACCTCGGTTGAAGAATTTAAAGCTTCAGTCGCTTTAATCGCCCAACCACTAAATATAAACTTAGCGAAAGTATCTTTATTCTTTTCAAAAGTTGCATTGAATTCTATTAGTACCACTGAAAAGAAACTATCATAAAATTTATTTGCATACTCAATAGAACATTTAACTTATTTTGTAAAGTCACATTAAATTTAGCTAGTTTGCCAGTTGAAATTGGCCTAAATTGTATTTGAACTTTATGCAAGGCTGCTTTATACTTAAAAGCCCACTTAGTTGCCCACTGTGATCAGACGGAAGGTAATTAACTATGGCTTTACCTAAATAATCACAATCGTAGAATACGTTATCGATACAGGTTGAAAAAGTTGGTGTTACTCTAGTTAGTTCTGTAAAAACATTAGACAGATTGAACTATTTAAAAAGACTTAAAAATCTGCTGCTATTTGAATTATAAAAAAAAGCCGGTGGTCCCGGCCGCCAATTTGCGGTCGTCAAATAAACCATGTCAGAGGCCCTTGAGGCGGTTTAGAAACTCTGACACTAGGGTGTGTGGGGTCGTTAGACCTTACTGCCCACACGATAAGAAGAAGAAGATTTGAATTATTTTCAAAAATAGAAGCGAATGAAATCCTAAGTGACCGACAATATGGGTTCCGCCGAAATCGGTCAACTGTGGATCTTCTAGCGTATGCCATTGACATCTGGAGTGACGCCATAGAGAAGCACGGGGAGGCACTAGCGGTTTCCCTTGACATCTCGAAGGCCTTCGACAGGGTCTGGCACGATAGCCTTATTAGCAAGCTTCCTTCCTTCGGTCTGCCCGCCGGTTTATGTGATTGGATCGCAGATTTCCTAAGGGATCGGTCTATCCGAGTGGTCATAGATGGCTGCTCATCTGAACTGCTGAATATTAATGCCGGGGTTCCTCAGGGGTCGGTGCTTTCGGCAACACTGTTCTTGCTGCATATTAATGGTCTGCTTAAACCCGGTACCTTTGGGTATGCAGACGACAGCACTGTTGCTGAGAGATATATACGTGTCCGACGCCCGAGCTGGTGGGTCGCAGATCCGGTCTCTCCGGGAAGCTATGGTTGAGCGCTTGAACGTGTTCTTACAACGCTGTCTTTGAATGGGGCGATGCCAATCTGGTCAAGTTTATTTATTTATTTATTTATTACCAATTTTACTGGACAAATTACATAGAGTCTTAAATATATATCTTAATTCTAAGGATTACGAGCCTGAACTAGGAAATCCTGTATTTCAGGCGAATTCTAAAATAAATTAAAATTAACAAATAATCAAAAGGATTCTATAGTACAATACAAATGTGTAAAAAATCTGTGATATAGACAGTTAACAGCTTAACTTCTAGATAACTAACTAAACTAGGTCTAAAATTGTATAAATCGTACAGTTTTTTAAATAACAAGGTACTTAAACTAGGTCAAGAATTGTATAAACAAAATCACTTTAGCACAACCAGTAAATTCTTTGTATCATCATAGGACATTTTTTGAAGAGTTTCCATAAGAATTCTCTTACAGTTAACTTTATTCAGGCTATAAATTTCGCATTCAATCTATTGTAGAGGAAAGGACCAAGAAACATATAAAATTTTGATGAGAAAGCATGTTTGGTATGGTTTTGATGACAGACTAAATCTTTACGTCTTTTGTTAGTAAACTCCGTGCTATATGTTAGATCTGCGTGCTGTTTTAATACAATACCCATTATAAATAACTGCCGGACTGTTAATACTCCATATTCCTTATATAGGAGGTTAGTAGGGAAAAGGAAAGGGCGGAAAGTAGACACTTTGAGAATTGCCCTCTGAGCTCTTTCGATAGTTAATAACAATGTTTTACCCGCCCAAACACGCCGCCGCCGCCCCGCTTAATACAATATGTTACTATCGATTGACATAGGGCAAAGTAGACTTGTCTCACAATATTTGGGTCTGCAATGAAGCGTAATTTTTTAAAAACAAATATCAATTTCCGAATCCTATTATTTACAGCCTCTATATGAGGTTTAAACGAAAGTGTCTCATCGATTATAATTCCAAGGTACTTTACTGTATCTGAGATTTTAATTTTAGGACAAACACATTGGTTATTTGTGCTAGATGTGCAGTTTTGAGCATACAATGTTGGGGTAGTGCAAGTTAGTTTTTGCTTGCGCATCGAAAACTTCACGTCATTTGTCTTGTCAGCGTTTAAGGTAAGTGAATTATTTTGAAACCATTTATTAATAACATTGAAACCGTGTTGCGCAAACTTGTAGACATTTTCTTCTGAGTCAGCCGAAAACAACAGAGCAGTGTCGTCGGCATAAAAAACGATATGGACATGATCTAAATTTAGACTACAGAGATCGTTTATGTATATTAAAAAGAGTGAAGGCCCTAAAATACTTCCTTGAGGAATTCCAAAAGCTGTGCAATTTTCATCATTGCTGATAACATTCCCAATATTTACACATTGCGTACGTTCTTCTAGATAGCTCTGAAATAGTTTCAGCTGAATTTCCCTGATGCCTATGGCTTCAAGCTTGCGCAACAAAATGGGAATAGAAACTGTATCAAAAGCTTTGGCGAGGTCCAGGAAGATTCCTACTGTGTGGTTACCTTTATCGAGTTCTTGTGCTAGATAGTCAGTCAGATGGTGTACGGCATTATCTGTAGATATTTTAGGTCTAAATCCAAACTGCCGTCTAGAGAGAATAGATTTGTCCTCCAAATATTTATAAAGCCTATTGTTTATAATCTTTTCTAATATTTTAGACATAGAAGGCAGTAAGGAAATAGGCCTATAATTAGTCACTTGGTCTTTACTCCCTGATTTGTACACTGAGACAATAACAGCTTTTTTTAAGCACTTGGGGAACACCCCTGTAGTTAAACATTTATTGAAAATGCAAGTTAATGGTGGTACTAAAAGGTCTTTGAATTGCTTGATAATTTTATTAGATATGTTATCCCAGCCAACTGCACAGTCTACTTTTAGACCCATAATAATCCTTTCCACTTCCGCCTCGTCAGTATCTAATAACACAAAGGATGATAAACTAGTGCTAGATGCAAAGAATGTGCCTGTTAGGTGCTGTGATTGTCCCTGAGTTTGTTTAGCTAGACACTTGCCCACATTAACAAAGAAATTATTTGCAATATTCGCAGATGTTAACTGTGATGAATGTGCTTTTAATAAACCCGAAGAAGACTCATTCTGTTTTGAATTATACGTCACATTTTTAATAATTTTCCAGATCTTTTTGTTATCTGTACCGGCCTCTTTTAGTGCAGTGGTATCGTAATAGCGTTTTACTTTTTTTAAGAGGTCGTTACAAAAGTTACGATATCGCTTATATGAAAGTTGCAATATTAAATTATCCGGATTTGCTTTAGATTTCATATGCAATTTATCTCTATTTTTCATACAACGTATAAGACCAGCCGTGATCCATGGCTTTATATTGCAATATTTGTTATTTAATCGAGATGTGACCGTGTTTTTCTGAATAGCATGTTGCACTTTTTTAATTAGGTACAACATACAAAACTGCGGATCAGCGGAATTGTAGACTGGGTCAAAATTAATATTGCGTAAATCTTCTTCAAGCTTGTGTACATTTAATTTAGAGACTGTGCGAGAGGCCACATTAGGTAATTTACAATTAAGAATAAGTAGGTTAGCACTGTGGTCGGTTATTGTTGAATTAGTTACAAGGGTAAGCGCAGGGAAATTGGTCTTGAGCATCATATGATCCAAGCAGGAGCCACTTTGATGTGTAGGGAGCGTATGAGCGGGAAGCAAACCATGGAACGCGCATAGGTTCAGATACTCTTCAGCTGAAGCGTCTGCCCTTCCAGAAAGAATATTGCTATTAATATCTCCAGTTAAAATAATATTTTTGAAGGATGATAGGTTCTGCAAGGTTTCGTTTAGAGAGTTAGTAAAATTGTTTATATTCGTAAAAGAGGGAGATCGATATAGCTAATATCGCAAATTCTGCTCCGATTTAAACTAACAATCTGCTACAGTCGTGCATGTTTGGTTCCACGACTGACACATTTAGATGATCTCTTGCATACACTATCACCCCATCGTTCTGATTGGAAATTGAGTTACTCTTATACATACAATACCCCGGGATTTGTGGTATGTTATATTGTTTAGCAAGCCAACATTCAGTTAGGACAATAATGTCACAATTTACGTCTAGACGTTTTAGAAAAATGCTAAAACTGTCGAAATTCTTAAAAACACTACGAATGTTTTGGGTTAATATGGTTAATGGATAAGAGGAGAGAAAGTGTTTGCACTGTTCAACGTCACAAACTTCCGATTGAGATACAGATAAATTATCTATGTCACTAATTAGATTGTTAATCATATTAAATTATTATTAAAAATAACAGTAAAGGCCTAAAAAGAATCGTAATTTACGGCGCTCCTAGGCGCCTCCATAATCAATAGAGTTTATGTACCTATTTTCTGCCATAATTTTTGCCGGACAGTCCGCTGCACCTGTCTTATGATTGCTTGGCTTTTTGAAGTGCAAGCAAGTAGCGCATTTTGGTTCCTCTGTTTTTTTAGTGCATTCTTTGATGGAATGACCTACTTCACCACAATGGCCACACGTGTAGCTGGTCTCCCGACATGATTTAGCCGCATGTCCGTATTGCTGGCACTTATAACAACGTGTGACTAGGGTGAAGTCTCTCACAGGGCAGGAAGACCAATTAACAAATACTCTGTCTTTACATATCAGGGCTTTACGTATCTGTGCCGACACTTCAATTACAAAATTACATGTGTCAGCATCCTTCTTACCTGACTTGTGGCTCAGCTTAATGTAGGACAAAAAAGTGTCGAGGCTGCAATCCTGAAGTTTTTCGGCTAGGTTTTGGTTGAACAAACAAGTAAAAACTTCTTTATCTTGCATGGATGAGGGCACTCCGATAATTACGACTCTAGGTTTTCTTTTCTGAGTTTCGTCGACTGTAAGGCCTGAATTTGAAGACTGCATCGATTTCTTTACCTTTTCTATGTCGTCCTTGCTCTCAGTGCTGATGATGACACCGACATTTTTTGTCTTGCGTAGTCCTCTCGTGCGTAGTTCCCGTAGTACTTGTATTTTCATTTGTTCTGGGCATATAATTTTTTGTACAAGTGACTTTGTCTCCTCACTAGACTTCAGTTTGTCGTTGGGATAGATGGTCACTGAGCTTAAATTTAAGGGCTGAATAAATTTGTTGGTACCTTTCCTCACCATATCAGCAAAGGAAGATCCCGTATTTTGATTGGAGGCTTCAACTTTCATCTTAAGCTCTTGCAGTTGATGCGACAGATCAATTTGGTCTTCAAGTTTTTGTACGGTAGAGTTAGCCATGACTGTTCTCATTTTGACGGACTGGTATTGGACCGCCATCTGGGATGTGCCGTGACCAATTTTTCTACACAAGGCACTTATACGCATCTTTTGGTCAGTATTTAATTTGCCCTCTGATGCAATAGTGCAAACTTCGCCTAGACATTGTTCAATAGTCGTCATCCAGTTTTGTATTTCCGGCGTTGATATCACTTCCAGTTCGTTTCTTTGGTTAGGCGTCTGAGAGTGAGATGAGAGTGCGGGCAAGGGTTGGGGTGCAGCTGTGGGCACGGGTGTCGCAGGTGGACTCCGAGCACATCAGTCACCCCGACTGAAGGGGCTGCTTGCCATTGTGACACAGTTATTGACTTTGTCAACACAGTAATGTACACACACACAGTAATAGCAATGTCAGCACAGTAAGTGAAGGTCAGACACCTTCACTTACTGTGCTGACATTGCTATTGGTCGCGCATCTATAACCAATATTCGTAGATGTGATTGGTGGAATGACTACCTTGTTGAACAACGTAAAAGCTATCGCAGAGCGCGCAGACAACTTAATAAGCTTAAAAAACGTAAGGTTATCGGGGACCCCCTTAATCTTGCTTTAAGTACTTTTAGAGTTGCCAAGTCGCGCTACAGAGCATCGGTTGAAAAATGTAAGGGTAATTTACTCCGGAAAATTGTTGATAAACTTGATAAGGAGGGTCCGTGGTCTCCTTTGTACCACGAGTTCAAGGCTAATGGATCTGTCGACCTTGCGTACGTTCAGATCATTAAAGTACATAATAAACATACCACCGGCATTGAAGAAACAACTGATGTTTTGCTTAATTCTCTAATACCAGACGATTCATCAGTAAATGATAATGAATACCACCAACAGATTAGAGCATGGGCCGCGGTGTCACCTGAATCACCAGAGTCAGACCTTCCATCCATTGACGAATTCATAAACGTTGTCAAGAGACTACCTCTCAAAAAATCATCCGGTGAAGATAAAATATCTAATAGAATGATTATAGAAGCGTGTAAAACAGCGGGCGACGCGATCTTATCCGTATATAACCGATGCATTGCAGAAGGTATTTTTCCTCGAATATGGCGACAAGGCTTTATACGCATTATTCCGAAGAGTGGCGATAAGCCCCCGGATGACCCTAAGTCCTACCGGCCCATAACACTACTTCCATCTTTGGGGAAACTCTTAGAGCGACTAATCGTTCCGCGCTTGCTACCGAAAGGACCTAAATTTCATATTAATCAATTTGGTTTCACTATTGGTAAATCCACAGTCGACGCGGCTCTCTCTGTCCGTAAAATTGTTAACTTATCGGAACATAAATACGTGGTTGGAATCTTTCTCGACATATCTGGCGCTTTTGATAACGCATGGTGGCCGATGCTACTACTTAAAATGAAAACCCGTGGTTGCTACAAAAATATCTATAATCTGATTCTTTCGTATTTTCTAAACGGCTCCGCGAAACTCAAACTTGGACATCATTCCATTTCTAAGTCTCTAACCATGGGATGTCCTCAGGGCTCAGTTATCGGTCCATATGTATGGAATTTTGGCTACGATGATTTCCTCGCGCTTCCGCTCCCATGCGGCTGTTCATTAACCGGTTACGCAGACGATAGCTTACTGCTCATTGAGGCAAGCACTCGGGCGGGACTCGAGAACTTGGCTGACACATGTCTACGTTTAATATCACAGTGGGGCGATCGAAACCGTCTGACCTTTGCACCGCATAAAACCTATCAACTTATTTTAAAAGGGAACCTAAAATCCTGGCCTGGTATTAAATTTAATAACGTACCCGTTAAAAGAAAAGAATCCGTGTGCTACCTCGGTATGCTACTAGAAAGGAACTTTTCATTTATTGATCATATAAAAACAGTAGGTGAAAAAGCAGAAAAGAACTTCTACGCCTTGACGAGAATATCCAAAGCTACTTGGGGTCTCTCATTTCAAACCTTAAAAACTATCTATGGGGCTACTTACTTGGGTTGTATGTGCTACGGGGCACCTGTCTGGGCTGACAGGGCCACCATAGGGGCGGTACGCCGTAAATTGCTGCAAAGCCAGCGTTTGGCTTTGATATTCTTATGCAAGGCGTATAGGACGGTTAGTACTGAAGCCTTACCGGTGCTGGCGGGTGTTCTCCCAGTCGATCTAGAGGTGCAGCGGCGTGCTGCAATGTACTACTACGCTAGAAAGATCACGGACCCAGAGTTTTTACCGCAACGCGACCGTGCTAAGATCTGTAGATTACTAAAACCCCAGACTGACGTCTGGGAGGAACTTTTATCCGAATGGCAATGTAGGTGGAAAAATTCCGTTAAAGGCCGACACCTCCACCAGTTTTTTCCATCCGTTCGTGAGCGGCTGGATAGGACATGGCTGGAGGTGGATCATTGTGTTGCCCAATTTCTCACAGGTCATGGCAACTTTAAGAGTAAATTATTTTCCTTTAGGCTTGTGGCCTCGCCTTTATGTCAATGTTCTACAGCCGACTATGAATACGAACAATCCGCGCACCACATCTTATGGGAGTGTATTCTTTGGCAAACTGAACGCAATATTATGTTAGATAGTATTCAGGTTACATCTGGAGTAGTTTACTACACGGACCTTGTAGAAACCAGAACAAATTTCCGTGCTTTCAGGCGATTTTGCCATACCTATTACTGGAATCAAAAGTAGCTCACAATTTAGGACCCATTAGTTTTTAATTAATATATAATCCGTGGTGCTTGACAACTGGGCTTAACCCAGTTGTATATGTCCCTTGGTGCCTATTGGCCTAGCTCTATTCTGTCTCCTGCTTGAAAAGGAGGGAAGTGGAAATTATACATATATTTATTTTCCTACTCCTCCGCTGTACTTTTCTGATTAAATTCGTTGCAGGATCCAAGACAGTTAAATCGTCTCTCCGGGACTCGTCGGGCTTCATTGGCTCGGCGTTTTTCTGGTGGTCGCCACTGTTGATTCTGGCTTTCAGGAGTTGCAGTGGTTGGGAATGTGTGGCGGGCTTGTCCCAAATAAAGTTATTGACTTTGTAACACTTTACACATTGTATTTCGTTACGTAAGATAACTAGCAAATATTATGCCTACGTTTCACAGAATTATACGGCCAGTAGGTAAAACCAGGTCACGATTCAGCGAGTTTTTATTTATTAATTTTATAATTCTTCGGCACGTCCGCTCACAACCACTTATACTAAGTAACCTGAATAATGTCAGTTCAATGCTGCTAAGACCCAAGCGTGTCTATTTTCCGCCAAAAGGAGCCAATTCCACCCAGCTCCATCTTTCCGAGGTGAACCGTGCCGATAACTGACTAATTTGAGCTTCTTGGGGTTACATTAACATCTACCCTCAATTTTGGCCCTTTCATAGAGGCAAAAGCTTAAGTGGCTGCAAAGAAGTTGGGGATCCTAAGGCAAAGGTGAGACGGTACTTCACGCCGGAACAGCTGCTCAAACTCTATCAAGCGCAAGTTCGATCGTGTATGGAGTACTACTCTCATCTTTGGGACGGATCTGCCAGATACCAGCTTGATGCCCTTGAGTCAATTGAGAAACGAGCCAAGACGATCATCGGCAATGAGAGGCTCGTCACGACGAAGCTTCAAAGTCTTGAGCATCGACGACGAGTTGCTAGCCTGTCGGTTTTCTACCGGTTACATTCTGGGGAAAGTGCGACGGAATTGCATAATTTAATTCCACCAAGCCCATTCCATCATCGGACCGCAAGACGAACAGCGATGCACCACCGGTACATGGTGGACATCCCAAGACAGCTAAGGAGTGGAATTCCCTGCCGGAGTCTATGATTCCTGATAGCTACAACCTGGGAGTCTTTAAGTCAAGAGTGAATAGGTAACTTCTAGGCAAGCGTGCTCCATCTTCGATCACATCATCGGTTACCATCAGGTGAGATAGTGGTCAAACGCGTGCCTATCAATAGTAATTTTTTTTAATTAAAATTTCCACTAATAATCACGGATGTGGTTACTAAAACGCAGCCTTAAACACAGTCGACCGTTATCTGACCTCTGGGGTAGCATGGTACCCGTTCTGACTACCTGTAATGACTGTCGATACAAATGACAAGCAGAACCAACGGTGTTACGTGCTATACAAGGCGCGGAAGGGCGGCAGACCGATCGTGTGGTTATTATTACTTCAGCTAGGTGCATAAAGAAAATAAAGAGATAGGTAGCAAAAAAGGAAAAATCATATTTAGTTGTCAAAGAGCAGACGTACGTACGTTTGCTCTATGACGGTATAAGTTATTAAATTATTAGAAATTCTTAACTCTAGTTCAGAGTGGTCAAACTCGATGGATACAACTTTTAATTACGATTTTTTTTTTCAACCAAGAGTGTGTTTTTCGATGATTTTATAGGCTTTGCGATTTTGTGTGGTAAATAAAATCTGCCAAATCTTCACCTTTTTGCTGCTTAAAAATGCGATACCTTTTGGATGTGTTTAAAATTTTCGCAATGCCTGTAAGTGAAGGGGTACACTGACTTAATACCCAAATACTGTTTCTGCAATCAATTGTATGCACACTCTTTGTTGGAGATCTTTTATAAATAAACTAGCTTTCGCCCGCAACTTCGTAAGATAAGATCGCACGCGCTAACGCGCATGTCTGTTTTTTTTTCCGTTCCCGTAAGAATTTCGGGAAATCCTCATCATTCTCCAACCTGTAGTTTCGGCTGTGCGTTGTCTGTCAGTCACTCAGTAACGAAAGAATTTGAAACATATATTAGGATAATATTTCGATGATTTTAATGACTCTCCACTTCCTCCGGAAATAGTCTACTTATACCAAAAAGATGATGAGAGGGCATGATGCGGTGCGGCGTAGTAATACAAATGCATGCTGTATTTTAAATCCGCTTTTACTGTAGATTCGAAATGATTCCCAGGCGTCAACACTGTAAGGGTCGCCCGGAGGACACGATGGAACCGCCCGGAGGACACGATGGAACCACCCGGAGGACACGATGGAACCGCCCGGGTCCTCGTCAAGGCAATCATCGGCGGCGACCTCTCGCGACCGGCCCTGGTTCAATCTATGGTCCGGAGTGAGGAGGCATGGGAAGCTGTCACCTCCACTCCCCGCACCTACGGTGGCCGGGAGTCGCAGGGCGATTCCCGGCCACCGTAGGTGCGGGCCTCGCTGGCCGATCAGAACCAGGTCGACGACGGCGCGTTGTGTAACACGCGCGCCTCAAAGAGATTTTAGCATGGAAGAAGGGGTCCTCTAGGGTCAGTGCCTGCCAGGGTTGCGGAATTTGTTCGAAAGAGGCACCGCGGCCCTAGAACGCAAAGGGTATTAGAAGGAACACGGGTGGGTTTTAGTCAGTAAGAGTCTGATACTCCCTTCTGCTTCGCCCAGAGTGGGAGGAGTCATTTGATGATTTCCCATCCATAAAAAAAAAATCGAGATGATTGATTAACCTATTGTTTAATAGATGGGTATCGATTTTCAAAAAAATCAAATTAAAATCATAAGACGTTTATTCAAATTAGGCTGAGAGCCAGCACTTTTTGAACGTCAAGTTTTACAAAAGACAGTCCCCCAAAACGCCCGCCCGACACCTTAGCCTTTTACCTTTTAGCTGTAGAGAAGAAGTGGCCAACAAACTCCCCAGCAACACATCTGTCTGTTACGTTTTAAGAACTTCAATCTATATAAAAGTATGCTAAGTAATTGTACATGACATGAAATTTACTTGTTAGCTAGCACACTATAATACAAATAATGATAGAAATGTATATTAAAAAAAAATGGTTTGACCTACATAGTCAGATAAATAAAAACAAAAAAAAATACAATATTATATGAATACATATAACCTGTCATAAGCTAATTACTTAAAAAGAAAGAACATGATAATTATGACATTATCTTGCGTTTAACACAGCGACCAACTATTCTTATCGTCTAAATAATCATTAATAGAATAGTATGCCTTCGAACAGAGGTTAGATTTAACTTTAGCTTTAAATGAGTTAAAAGGCAGGTCAAGAAAAGAACGTGGAAGCTTATTGTATAAACGGATACCGAGCCCCACAAATGAGTCGTGGACCTTACGAAGACGGTGGGAAGGAGCATGTAGCTTGTGCTTGTTTCTGGTGTTAAAGTTGTGGATGTCGCTCGCTTTACTGTATAAATATATATTTTGCCTAATATATAAAATGTTTGCAAAAATTAATTGAGATGCTACCGTGAGAATTCCAATCTCTTTGAAAATTTCTCTTAATGAAACTCTTGACCCTAGCTGGTATATTGCTCGCACGACACGTTTTTGTAAGACAAATATATTTTGTATATCAGCAGCTTTTCCCCACAATAGAATACCGTAGGACATAACGCTATGGAAATAACTAAAATAGACTAACCGAGCTGTGTCAACATCAGTAAATTGTCTACCTTACCTGACGGCGTATGCGGCAGAGCTGAGCCTTCCCGATAGGCTTGATATATGTGGGCCCCATTGTAGTTTGGAATCAACAGTTATGCCCAAAAATACTGCCGTGTCTACAGTTTCAAGCACCTCGTCACTTAAGATTACATTGGGTCCTAAATTTCTAACATTAGGCAAGGCAAATTTTATACATTTCGTTTTCTTGGCATTTAGAACTAAATTATCTGTCGTAAACCAATCCGTAACCATTGAAAGAGCGTTGTTTACGTTATCAAAATCTTGTCTATTCCTATCTACTTTAAAGATAAGAGAGGTATCATCCGCAAACAATACTACGTCACAGATACCCCTTAAGCCAGGTTGCCGCCCATTGTATGTTTTAGTTTTAAGTTTCCTTTTTTATTTAATTTTTGGTGTACAATAAAGTATATAATAAATAAATAAATAAGAAGAATGGTAGATCGTTGATGTACACTAGAAACAAGAAGGGACCCAGTATTGAACCTTGAGGCACACCTAAATACACTGGTAGCCCGGAAGATTTCACACCATTGACATCAACACATTGGACCCTATTATGTAAATATGAATCAATTACGTTAAAAGCTTCGCTTTGGAGACCGTAGTGACGTAGTTTACGCAAAAGCGTGTCATGGTGTACGCAATCAAAGGCTTTGGAGAGATCACGGAAAACTCCAATTTTTGTAAAGCCGTACTGTTCATTATGGAGTAGTCTATTTAAATTAAAATGTATTAACAACTGCTTGAGTATTAACTTTTCAAATATTTTGCTAAATGCAGGTAAGATGGAGATAGGCCGGAATTAGTTGCCTATGTCATTTTTATTACCTGATTTAAATAAAGGTATGACTTTACTACTCTTCACAAGATCAGGAAAAGTTCCCAAATCAACGCATTTATTAAACGTTACAGCCAGGTAGGGAGCTACTATGTCTATTATATTACTCAAAAGTTTTAAGGAAATGCCCCAGAAGTCACCTGTGTTTTTAGATTTAAGTGTATTGAAAACGTCAACTACATCACTTGGTGTAACGTGCTCAAAACTAAATAAGTGATTACACTTACGCACACTATTATGCAACAGGTTTTCAGCTTTAGAAGAGGATGAATTTAAGGAGCGAGTTGTAGTTATAGGAATATTGGAAAAAAACTCATTAAATGCCTGAGCTACGACTGCAGCATCAGTCACTAATTTGTTGTCGACTGTAATCTCTGACTGATTGTCTCGTTTAACCGATTTGCCCGTTTCATTGTTAATGATTTCCCAAGTGGCTTTTACGGTGTTCCCTTGTTTCGCAGACAGAAATTTGATAGAATTTCATTTCGCAGAAAATGTTTCACATAGTATTTGATCCTTATAATTTTATGTCGAATATTATTGTTTCAACAACTATTTACTTGAATGAAACATATTTCACAGAAACACAATTCAATGATTGATTTCTATTCACATTTTTTTATTTAACAAACTTATCAAACAGTAGAATTATATTTTAACGAATATTATTTGTTCGTTATATTTTTCCATGGTATTGTATTTCAATGAAAATGTAATCAATACTTAATATTATTGTTTTATATGTTCGAATTTATAATGGTATACTTTGAAGATGGCAGATTTTTTTGGAATAATTTTACTAGGCACAGTGCTATTTTCATAAAATAGCATTTTAACCCTACTTTAAAATTAAAATACGTCTTAAAAAGTCAATATTTTGTGCTACAAAACTTAGTGACAGAAACGGTTCGCTGTAAAACCGACCCCACGTAGTCTTGTCTGCCCTACCCCTAGAGTGTAATTTAAGCCCGCGAAGGCGCGGAGGGGCGAGGCGGCCCGCGAGCTGAGGAGCAGGTGTTATAACGCACGCCGCCGCGTTTGAAGCTGGCCGGCGAAGCCGGCCAGCAAGCCGAAGCTGCGGTGTTAAGCGTTAAAACCATCTGCGACGATAAGTTCGCGTGGGAACGCCGAAGCCCCGCAACGCCGGCACAGTTTTGTCTTTTATCCCCATCGCTATTTCCCGCCACCATCGCTTCGAGGGCTCCATCGACTGGGCCCGAATGAAAAGTTTTGGCTTGACTAGAATTTGCCCGCGTTGTTTTTGTGAACGCGGTGTAGGAGGGTATGCACATTGACAAAGGGGGAATTGAAACATTTAGAAACTGTCACTTGATAAAATGTTTTTCTTGGTAACAAGTTTAATATTAACTAATTAATATGAGTACAAAGAATATTTGATTTGTTATTCTATGATTTAATGATTATCGAAGCAAAGTTTATTTGTAACAAAAATCTATGATTTAAATTTATTCAAAGTGAATATTCTGCGTATTGAGTATTCTATGAAATGATAATAGGAGTAAAATTTTATGTGAAACGAAATTCTATTAAACTATTTTCTATAAAACAACGTACAACCGGCTTTTATTTTATTATTAGAATTTTTAATTTTCTCACTTAAAAATTTTGATTTAGCAACAACGCAAACCTTTTTATATAATTTAGAATATATTTTAACATACTCTAAAAAAAGGGATATCAAACCTGTATTTTTTAAAACCATAAAACTCATATAATATCGCTCTATTTTTATATATACCTGCAGTAGCCCAATAGTTGAAACCAACAGAGGTACCTTTAATGTTTATGGTTTTTGTCTTAAAAGTGGATTGATATTCTTTTTGCACAACATCAAAAAGAGCTCCATAAATTTTATTTGGATCCTCATGTTCTATCAAAGACGGTATAATTTTATTCGCTATATTATTTTTGAACTTACTGCAACGACTAGCTGTATAAGGCCCGCATTCAATTTTATGCGGCATTCTTGCGCAAAATTTAGCGTCATAGGTAAGCTAATTAATAGGCCACAGTGGTCAGACGTTAAGTCACTTAACACTTATTTATTTTCGGCATCACAATTACTTAAGATATTATCTAGACAAGTCGATGAAGATGCCGTGATTCTAGTTGGTTCATAAAACAAGTTAACCAAGTTATAAGACCTAAATAAATTCAGAAGTCTGAGACTTAATGGAGTAACATCTAAAATATTTACATTAAAATCTCCACATACAACTAGACTTTTATTACTAGATTTTAATTTACTAAGTGAATCCTCCATTACCGATTCGAAAAGACCAAAATCACCAGAGGGTCGATAAACGCAAACAACACGTATCGCTCGAGTTCAACACAAGACAACTCAATACTGCGCTCAATAGAAAGATTAACTAAATCTAAACATTGTTTACATTTCAATTTGTTTGAAACAAGGACTATTGATCCACCGCGAATAGCACTTTTTCTTACAAACGCACTTTGTACGGTAAAGTAATCATCATTAATAAAAACTACTTCATGTTCTTTCAATCAATGCTCAGTTAAACATAACACCCCAACATCATAGTTCTCTATAAATAAACTTAACTCAAGTTCCTTGCCGGACAGACCTTGCATATTTTGATGTACAATATTCAAAATATGAGGCTTTTCCGTTGTCGAGTTTAATAGATTAAACTCTTATGTGTATCAATAGAAATGCTAGTATCATTACTAAGAGTACACGTTGGTACACCGCATATACCGGTGTCACACTGTATATTGAATGCTAAAAGATTAGCAATATGTCTCCTACAACTAGGTGGTAAATACATATCATAACTAGTCAGTTTGTAATCAGTAATAAATTGATTACAATCAAAATATAAAATAGCGTCTCTATGACGATAGGTCCTATTATAAATAAGCATATTTAAATCAAAAATGTGCCTGTTTAGATCCTCAGATAAATATTGAGAGTAAGGCAAAACACAGAAAATAAATTTACAATTATTTATCTCACTTAGATGTAACATTAAATTGACAGATTTAATTATGTCTTTTTTACCTACAGCTAAACTATCCACAAATAATATTATAATAGTTGAGTTGGGGTTTATCTTTGTCAATTTAATATTCCTAATTAATTGGCAAAAACTGGCGAAAACTGGCAATTATTTATTACATAATGGTTTGAACACTGGTTAAATACACTACCAAAACCCTGACCAAATTTGTCAGAAAATACATATGTTGTGCTAATCAAATTATTTGAATTAATGCTATTATTAAAAGTACAGCTACCTACAGGCTGAGGTACGGAGGGTGTGAGTGTAACATGCTGAGGCTGTGGTGCCTGGGAGCAAGCACAGCTGCAAGAGATATTATTTGTCAGAGACTCATACCTCTCCGCATTGTACGTTACCAGGTCCACCAGCTCATTAGCCTCCTACAAGCGTTTACTCAGATCCAGTTAAGAAGCCTCATATTTACTAAATATTTCCTTAAGGGTTTGTTCCCTAACAAATGATGACTTCACTGGCCTTAAAAGCTTCCAAGTGGGTAATAGAATTGTGGGCTCTGGTTAACTCCTATTCCAGCTCAGATATGCGTCTCAAAGCCAGTTCATGTGTGTCGCTGCAGTGCTGGAAATTAGACACAAGTTGACGGAGCTGTTGGTACCGGTCCAGTATGTCCATATGCTGAATGTGTAGTTCAGTCAACTGGTTTTTTAACTGAGTGATCTTTTGATTGATGAGTTCAATTTCCACTTCGCTATCATCCCTTTCCTGTAGCAGCTTATTGCACTGGTCCTTACAATATTCTAACTCTTTCAACGTTGCCCTCAGTTTTTCCTCCAAGAATGCAGCTCTACGGGTCAACATGTTGACAGGTCAACCCCAGACGCACCCTGGAATTTTAAAAGAGATAGCTAAGTATATGAGAGAAAAGGAGATATAGAAAAGCTAGCTAGAAAGTATCTAAGGTGAAAGACTGATTCTAAGTTTAAAAACAAATTAAATGAACGAAATTAAGGTTAAATTAAAGGCAAGATGTATGTGATATCTTAACTAGGAATTGTTATTTTAATTATTTATATGAAAAAAAAAATAGGGAAAAACACTTATTAATTTTGAGGGTACTACCAACTATTTTATAGTGAATGTTAATCTAATTTCTTATATTAAGCTGGAAAAATATGACCATTCAACTAATTATACATGACAGGGAAAGCAAGCCCACACACATATAACTGTTAGGTTACCTGATACCAATTATGTATATCTTAATCAAAATAAAATGTGCAAAAAAAGAACATTAATGACCAGTGCAATAGAAGGGTTATTTATGACACTATTCACAGGGACGAGCTGTGAAAACGTTTATGGGCGATTTTTGTAATATTAATTATATAAATAAGCCAGTAATTAAAAGACAATACTCCCCGAGTTAGGTGGTGATTTCAAATCCGTCCGTTAGGTGACAGCTGGAACTAGTTTAGTGATTTTCTCATTAATTTTGCAGTGAAACAACTCACTAACACAAGTCCTTGATATTTATAACTATATCCATTGTTTTTTAACACATTTATCAATTATTTAACACGAAACAATATTAAATTTATATTTTTATTTAACACGAAAAATTTTGATTTAAAAGATCACTCAAGCCCATCCCTATTTGATACTGATTGACGGATAGGTCTTCAAAATTATGACAACCTTTCGTTTTGAATTGCATGAAATTGTTAGCTATTTAAATTTTCGTGTTTATTTAAAGGACTAAGTAAATGAAAATGCCATTTTCAAAGAAAACATATTCCCAGAAAGGTTGGTAAATTGGTAAAGGTGGCGTAAACTATAAAACCAGATTTCAAAGAAAATGGTTCCCGAGATAACGGCAAATATAGTGCTCTGATATTAACTTTTGAACGCGAGGAGCTTTTTTTCACGTTTGTAAGATAAAAATATTACTGTTATTGTAACTTAGAAATCATAAGGAACAAATCGATGTGCGTTTCATTAATATATAAGCAATACGCGAGCGGACTGATCTCAAGAGCAAACAAAATAACTCCTTTGGCCATCAACTGAAATAGGGGCGAAACAAAGTTGTTCATCCGATATGTCCACTTTGTTTTAGCAGGCACTTAAATAATCTTTTTTACATAATAAAATTAAATCAATTATATCTTCTCACCTGCCGTCCCGCCTCTCAGGCAATTCAGAGCGCAATATGCAGTCCAAAAATAACCCCGTACATCGTGTGCTAGTATATAAATAAGGTCCCATGCACTCATATTCTTCTGATACTTTGAAAACAGATGCAACACCAATTAAGATTTCTGTAGCACCAGCCCAAGTGATAAGTGGTCCTCCGTGATCGTTCTATAGATGTTAAAATAAAAATCTCAAAAATATTAATTGAAACTACATTGAATGTGGAATTAGAAGGCCTAAATTTTTATCGATCATAATGTGACTGTTCCTAAGTTACCCCTAAGTCTAATAAAATTTTCGTTTTTACTCAGTTATCCTAGGTGTTAAGGTTAGTTTTCCCCTAAAGGGAAGAGACACGCTCCTCCGCCGCGTGCCCCCGTAGAGTTCGTCCCAGACTGGTCACTCTCCCGCCGATGATAATGAATTCTCAAGAAGTATTTAACCTTGCCCGACTTACAAAGCTAGGGGACAAGGAAGCGGATGGAAGAAAACTATGCTAATATAAATAGGGTTGGGAATCCATAAGGTAAAGAGGTAGGGAAAGGAAATTTTACTTTAAAATTGTAAACGTTATAAGACCGAGAGGAATACAAAAGGGATATGACTCATACGCTTGCTTAGCAATACATTATTTCGAATTACGTTAGTGAACTTCCTTACAACCCCAGAGACGTGGAACCATTATACAACAGCCGACACGGCGTACGTGTGCCGCCGATCCTAACGTGCATAGGCCTAGAGAGGACCTGCTGCGTCACAGCGGTACAGGTTCCCTACACTCAAGCATTTCATACCCAATACTAAGGCAGAGGACTGCGAAGTGCCTCTGCCATTGAGCGAGATAAGTTTCCAAAAATAAGGGATGCCCGTTATATAATTAGTAATTTGTAACGCAGTGTTATGTACCTGACAAATACCGCTCCTCCTGGCACGCGTTTTATTGAAGTCATTCAAAGTAACATTAGCCGTTTGGTTGGACCCTCTGTCGTATCTGCGTGTATCATCTTCATCAGAGCTACTTTCTGTACTTCTTTTTTCACACTAAAAGGGGGCTAAATTTATTTTAATGTTTATTACTGCGTAACAGTAATATTAAGTAATGAAATTATAAAAAAAACTCTAGGTAATTTTTTTATAGAACTCGCGTTTGAACACTGTCCCACCCGATGGCAAGCAATGATGTGTTTGCTTGCCTGTCACTCTAGACTTAAAGACTCCCAGGTTATAGACTCGTCAGGGAATTCCACTCCTGAGTTGTATGCACAGTGACAGTACTCCAAAAATATTTCGTTCTAATAGGCCTTCCTATTAGACACCCTTGTGTCTCTGCGGTACATCGTATAGTCCGAATTTAGTTGTGTGTTTCCGAAGCATACTGGGGAGTATGCATAAAAAGTGCATAAAAAGTAACTGACTAGACTAAACGGCAATCGTTGCATAGTGTAAAACATATAATTATTTATAAAAAAAAACTTACTGAAACACCTTCAAACCCTAATAACTTTTGCTGTTGGGAGGTACACCCATTTAGTAGCGGCAGACTCTGCTGAATAGGATTCCCATCATCGTCTATGTTGCCCTTCCCTAGCGAGCATATCATATATGTTTTGATGACATTAGTCATGTTGGGGTAATTCTCATAGTGCTCAATGCAAGCATCTTTATCTAGTAACAGCGTCGGAGCGTATTTTAAAGTTGGTTGATTGTAATTTCTTTTATCTTTTGGCTGGGAACAAAAAATAAGTGAAAAATATTGTACGAAATCTTTTCTTCTCCCTTGTCTTGTTCTGTTTAACCGTGGGTCGGCGCAAAATGATTTTTCTTGAATTAAGTTTTCATTTTAATATATCATCACATTCATCACTCACACTTTCATCTGGTTAGACTTTTTAGGCATCATGCCTAAAGTATTAGAAATAGGTAGTCGCTTCATATATTTTTTTAAGTATATAGATAGTCTCGATTTTGACCACTATGTCATCAGACGGTAAGTGACAATGGGATCGACGATATAGCACGCTTCCCTAATCTTTTGACTCTTTATTTAAAGACTCCCAGGCTATGAGAAAACGCAGATTAAAATACAGGTAGCAGTATCGAACTAGCAGAAACCTGAAGACGAAGCCTTGAATGGCCCACAACGTGGACCGATGACCCGGTCAAGGCTGCGAATTTCACTGGATGCGAATCGCACAGGACCGGTCATGTGGTGACACTTGGGAGAGGCCTATGTTCAGCAATGGACGTCTTTTAGCAGAAATAATGATGATGATAGGCAGATGTTTGTGACTATTTTTCTTACCTTTCGCCATTTCTGAGTATGTCCCCATCCTAAGACCAGCGCATCAGTTCCAGCCTCTTGATATTTCTGTTCAAAGTTTATAGATACCGTAGTAGGTTTATACGAGCAAAACGTTTCATAAGCAGGGTCGTCGAACACAAATTCTGATTCCACCTTTACCAAAGCTATGTCTATGAACGACCAGTAATCCAACTCTCCGTACTTCAGATTGTAACCTGAAATGAAATCATTACAACGTATATTTTTTCTTAGTATCGTTGGTTTAGTGTTCGCAAGTATAACTTGTGGTATTCTTTGTTGAATAATCAAGTCGCGTAAAGTGTGACTCAAGGATAGTAATTTCAATGTCGTTTTCTCATCTGTTTTAGAGAATGACCTTGAAGCAATTGTCGAGTGTACTGGCCACTTTGTATTATCCGTCCTACAAAGGGTTAAGGATTTTGTTGTGACAGCCCAAAGTCGGAATTTGTGCGGAGTTCATGGTAATTGATTCGGCTTTTATTTTCATATAGTTTTAACACATCTGATGTAGCTGGTGGCATCTCATATGCGATTGAACCAAAATACCACCAATTGCATCAAATTTCTTGTAAAGTGACTTATTGGATCTTTAAAGACGTTTTCTACTGACGAGCTTTTTCTTTAATTTCGATTTTACAATTTCAAAATCGGAAACCAGGTTAAGCTGTTGGTTTTGCGCCAGGTATCTCTCCGGTCGTGTCGGACTGCCGTCCCATCGTTCTATGAGAGTGATGAAATAGAAAATGCACCTGTGTTTGCGGACACACTTGTGCACTGTAATATTATTATAGTGCACAAGTTTGTGCGCACTCATGTCCCGCGCCGATAGATAATGTTCGTTGAGATTGGCCGCCATGTATGAAATCGGTCAGGAGGACTATACGAAGTCGCCACTTTATGTCAGTCCACAATTTCTCAGAATTACTTCGAGGTATTATAGACTATCAAATTTTATTGCGTAAAAAAGTATTCCAAATGTTTAGTTGACAATTTATCGAGAGTTTACAATCTCTCAAGATATTTTGTGGTCTTACGTATTTTGCAATTATCCGATGACACATACAATAAAAGTGTGATTTATTTTTGTACGAGAGATAGTATCTAAAACAGAGTGTACCTACTTACCTTTAGGAGAACAAGTATAAATGACTTTCTTTTTCATATTTGAGGTACACTTATCAGTTTCTATATTACTGTCAGAAACATATTTTTTGTATCCCGCAATGACATATAAGAAATCCACATCATTGACACATGCAGCGGATGTTATCACGAATTGACTGGCAACGATGGCACCTCCGCACAGCCAGCTGTCGTACCCTACTGCTGACAGGGGTGCTTTGACTAAATATACCTGAAAGTCATATAATGTTTAGATTTTTTTACTAAATTCAAAAATAGGACTATATGGATTGGTGATTTCTTGCGGAAGAAATAGTTGCGCGAGTCACTGAACATTTTTTTTTCAAGCGGAAAGAAGTATTTTGTTTACATATCAACCTGGAAAATTCCAGTAGTCCATTTTTTTTTTTGGGACGACCTTATCACTTCCCAACTACGGTTTTCTTGGGAATTACGCTTGTTGACCCAAGGCTACAATGGGGCCCTCATATAATATCTCTTTCAGGACGGCTAAGTTCAGCAGCTTATGCTGTTAGATAAATCCGCTAATTAACGGATGTCGATACAGCGAGACTGGTCTATTTTAGTTACTTTCACAGTATCATGTCTTACGGTATTTACTATGGGGACGGGCTGCAGACGTCGAGTCTATTTTTATTCTGCAGAAAAGAGCCATTAAAGCGGTATACAATCTCCGCCAGCGCGATTCTCTAAAGGACATGACGGTACCTTGTCAATACATTTACGAAAACATCATGTATGTCAGAAAGAATTTACATATTTTTAGTAAAAGAGGCGACAGAAATAATTATGGTACCTACTAGATATAGAAACCAATTAGTTCAACCAGATTTCTGACTGGCTAAAGTAGCCTCATCTTTCATGGGGTACTGTTTAAAATGTTGTAATAAAATGCCTCACAAAATTTAAATCTTGTATTATATTATAAGTTGGGGGATCATATTGAAGATAAAAATGCTTGGCTGAATGGTGGTCCTGCTCCACAGCCACTAGGGTGCACAAAATAATCTGTTAGCATTTGTTAACATTGTTGGACTGGCTCACAGTGGGCTGAAAATCGATCTTCATAGACTTAGGGATCAACTTTGTAAATCTTTTATTTTTTGGCAGAAATGGGTTTCAGTATCGTATATCTATCAATATAATGCTGTTTCAGTTTTACAGATAACGCTTTTCCTTACTTTATAGCACTTAGTTGAAAATAATGTGTGGAGAAATATGTAAAAAAGGATATAGGACGGAGACTCTGGGACAAGTGTCCGTTATTTCCTTTGGGACTATTATACCCCTCCATACATTTTTATAGGTTTTCAGCCCACTGTGCGTCTGAAGATTGTAAGAAACCAATATTTGCATTGTATAGACTCAATTTATTTAGTATTGTGTAATTTCATTCATTTTAACGGCACATGTGTGTTAGTACTGTGTACCTTAAACTTAACCTATAGCTGTAGCTTTGGGTTTGTTTTTTACTGTATGTTTGTGTCATGCTCAGTGAAATGTCTAGCTGATGATGACGAATGCATTGTATCATTTGGCTCCATTCAAAATGGTTGAGTCGAATGGTGCTAGCGCATGCGTCATGTTCGTGAACGGGCGCCGTCAGTTGGGACTGGTAATTTCTCAGCTGCCATGGTTTATTTTAATTATTTCTTTGATTTGTTAATTTTTTTCCGGACGCTTTTATCCTGCTCGTCTTTTACATCGTTCTCCCATGTACGTATAATTTCAACATGATGTAAACAAATCTTTGTAATAATTTATTATTTTTAAAAGAGTGTCCATGGAGTTTCTTGCACGTTCTTCTCCATAGAGATCTACACTTTGGAACGTGCAAATAGCTTCATCTTTTTTTTTGACCGACCGACTTGACAATTCAAAGGTGCCTGTTAATGGTTTGTTTTAAATAAATACTTTGAGTTTGAGTTTGACTACTGCAACACCAGAAAAACAGACTCAATGGTAGCAACCACAAGTTCGACGAGCCCTGAATTATTAATTCAACTATCTGAATTAGCTTATTTGATACTTATGTCAGAATTTTATCTAATTATATTATTGGAAGTTTGTTTTCTTACCATGTATCTTCTGTCTACGTTTAAGTTTTGACCATCTTTTATTCTTCTTTGGCAATTACACACTGAAAACAAATGGCAAATTTTAACAAGCATTATTAAATTTTCAAAAAATATCTGTTGGTATACCAGCAGTGTCACATAACTGCAGAATGTATGCTACATTAGGAAAATAACAAAAAAAAAACACAGGATAAAATATGAATTATATGAATACGGATATTACTAGCTTCTGCCAGCGGCTTCGCCCGGATGTTCCTAGGGAGGATATTCTCGGGTTGAAAGTAGCCTATGTGCTATTCCAGACTATAATCTACCTCTGTGCTAAATTTCATGAAGATCCTTTCAGGCGCTCTGACGTGAAAGAGTAACAAACATCCATCCATACATTCTCACAAACTTCCGCATTTATAATATTACTAGCTGACCCGCGCAACTTCGTCTGCGTCACAATTTTCATTACTGCTCCGCTCGTTTTGGTCTTAGCATGATGATATAATAAATGGGTAAATGGGCTATCCAACAAAAAAGAAAGAAAGAAAAATTGTTTATTCCGCCCAAACAGACGCACATTAAAAATACACAAATAATAAAAACAAATATAACACTGAAAGATTTTTTCAAATCGGACCAGTAGTTCCTGAGATTAGCGCGTTCAAGCAAACAAACAAACTCTTCAGCTTTATATATTAGTATATTGGTTATAATTATATTATATTATAAGTAGGATAAATAAGACATTCGCTTTTTTACTGTTTTTTCCATCCATAATTTTTTGATTGTTTGATTAATATTAGTGTCATCCGAAATGACGTCCCTCTACGTCGAGTGGTGAGGGTCATCTCTCTTTTTTCCCTCTGCGTCAAGCGTATGATTTCATCCTCGGTTTTGTTCCCTTTACGTCGAGTGCCGCAAGTACAGTCAGATATAAAAGTGCAATAACAGTATTGCACTTTGAAAACTTTCATCTATTCAAAGTACAAATATTAAATACTATTAAATACACTAGTAGCATAATTCATAATGTCAGTATGACTTTAATGTATTTAGCTCTATGAAGAGTCGGTAAAATTTAGTTAAAATCCCTCTTACGCAACGAATTAAAACATGGTGTGATTTTTTTGTGAAATTGTGTGGTTTTAATTTTTGTTTTGACTGTACCTTTCCAACTCGATGTGAAGGGAATAAAAAGCCAAAACATCAGTATCCTTGCAGAACAAAGGACTCGACGTAAAGGGAACATATCAATCAAAAAAACTCTTGCTTCGTATAGAGTCAAAGAAGAATATTATATAAAATTGACCCAATAATGGTACTTACCATAAAAAATCATTAAAAATAACACCAGTACTGAGTTTATTGCGAACATTTTAAACCATAGTCATGAATGTCAAAGGCTGTAGCTATTAATCTGACGGCGCGTTTCAGACTAATTGAATTACAGTTGGATGATTATTTTTTACTGTTTATTTTCACTATTTTGCAGCGTTTTTTAAGGGCAAACTTAAATTATGTTTTCAGTATTGGAATTATGTAAGTGTATTATTTAAAATGAAGCATGAAACTATTTCGTTTAGACAGTACTTTTTAAAAGCTGCAGCCTTGTTATCTGTCAAATTGCAAACAATATAAAAAGACAATTTAAAGTTATACAGTAAATGACAATAAACTTAAAAAAAAGATGAATTCTTAAATGTAACAAAAAACAAACGTAGAGTGTAAAAACAGTCTTTTACACTCTACGTTTGTTTTTTTTTCCTTCTCTTTTAATCTTTTTTAAGTATCACAGTCATTTTAGTCCTATAACAAGTAAATTAATATGAAGTCTTAAAATCCCTTGAAAATACTTAGAATGTTGGACATTTTGCAAGTCTAGGACAAAGTGTGAGGGACTACGGCGTACGTAGCCCCTCGTAGCAGCGTAGACCTACGCTGCAGGCCCTCGTAGCAGCGTGGACCTACGCTGTAGTCAAGTAGCAGTGTCCGACCTGTCAACGCTGAGACATTTAAAACTACATACTCGTATCTATGAAAACCTTCCTGTATGAAGCAATTGAGTTTGTATTTATTTGTCGAACAATCAATTCAACGGTTGAACGCTCACTGGAAATTGTGCTTGAAAATATTTTTAATGAAAAAATGATTCAATGCCGCTACGATGCTGAAGTGTTTTTACATATTGATTTGGATAGCTGCATTCAAGTGTTAGTATAATAGTTTTATTTTTAAATTAATTAATGTTTAGTTGTTCTAAATCAAATTTCCTTCTGTTGATAATTAGCTTCACCAGTAATTTTTATCACCATTCTTCTACTTCACTGCAACATGATTCAAAGCATTTAATTCAAATAAACCATTTACAGGCACTTTTGAATAGACAAGTTCGGTCAGTCAAAAACATGGAGCTATTTGCACGTTCAAAAGCGTTGATCTCTATGGAGAAGAACGTGCAAGAAACTCCACAGACTTTCTTTTGAATAATGTTATGTATTACAAAAATCTTAGTTTCATCATCCATGTTGATTCTATATGTGAGGACAGTACAAAAGGAAAAAGTAAAACTATGTAAAAACAAAATATACAGATTAACGCGTGTATCATCTCTTCTTTTACCTCTATTAATCGTCATCTCAGAAGGTAGGTACGTCCCTTCTTTCAAGCTATATTAGCTTTTACACTATCCATTCGTCTCTTCCTTGGTCTTCGCCTACTCAAATTGCATACGCAATCATAAATTTCATTATTTATAATTGTTACAATAAATTCAAACTTGTTTACTTCAGTGTGTTTCTGTCAACGAAGAATGGGACTCGGAAATGAAAGTATATTGGGAAAGAAATACCTGGTAAGCAATCAACCAGTCGAGTCTTACATAACAACAACAACATCATAACACACACCGCCACAACCATAACACAACAACAACAAGCAACAAAGGCCGCCCAAGTTGCGCAACATTGAAGTCCTCTTTCCGCGATTAATGTTCATAAACACACAATTCACAGTGCTGATCAGTTTCGTCCAAAAATAATATAGTTTCTTAGAATTTGTTAGACATCGGCCCCACACGTTAGTCGCGTCATGACAGACCCCGCAATGTCTACTTGAATGTGAGCTGCTTGCAGATGGAAACAAATTACAGTTACTTACGGTTACAAATAGTAGGTTGAGAGTATACAGTTATTGGGGTTATGTTGTAAAATCTGTACAAAAATTTTTGAACCCTGCCTCTCAAACAAGGATATAACCTGCATTTTGAGAAACAGTGAACAGCCTCAAAACTCTTATACTCTATTATTGTTACAACAATTGAAGAACGATGTCGTCCTACCGTTGCAATAATTTATGTGTTCTGCTTTAGTTGTGAAGTGTGCATATGTGTGTGAGGGTGTGTGTGCATGTAGTGGAAGGTGAGTATTGTGAGAACGTGACTACGGTGAGGTGACTGATCGGTAACTTGGCTAATGTGCATATGTCAAAGCCGCGTAGCCGCGTTTTTGAAGTCTCCTCTTTGTTCCATCTAACTGAATGGAGATTGGTGTTGTCTGTAAATTTCATGTGCGTACTACTACTATACTACGTATATTCTTATAATCTGGTAAGATGATAAGAATATACGTAGATTCTTTTCTTTCTTCTTCATTTATGCTTTCAGGTTTACTTCGTCGAATCTTCATATTCAAACACCAAAGGTGACGCATGGCTATGCGCAGGTGCCATTATATCCCCGACGCAGATTCTGACAGCAGCAGCATGCCTTGTTGAGATGAATAGGATCTACGCAATAGCTGGCCATAAGAAGTATGTCCACGGCAGAGACATTGACAAGGATAAGTGTGCCAATACGTGGAAGAAAAAGGTCGTCAAGATTTCGGTCCCAAAAGGTACCAATTTAGCAATAAGATTGTATAGTACATACATGCCAAATTTTAGCTTTTTACGACCAGAAGTTTCGACTGTGCGGTGTCTGTCAGTCACTCATCAGTAACGGACGATTTTTTTATTTTTTATTAAAAATGTGTTTTGATTACAGAATACACAACATTTAACGCCAAGCAGATAGAATGGATGAACGTAGATATTGGAGTCGCTACAGTTCAGGATCCATATGATTTCAATGATGAATCATATCTTACTCATTGCTCTTATGTACCGGAAAGTATAAAGATAAACTTTGATAAAAATACTGAACGGGAGAATACTCGTGCTATCGCGTTAGGGTGGGGTGGAAAGAAAATCAAAAGCGTAAGTTTATCTTTTCTTTAGCGAAAGAATTAGATGATTATTGATCCTATTTCAATGGATTCTTCAGTTCTTATTCTAAGTACCATATTTCTATTCAAAATGGCTATTTCTAATTGCCAAGGTCCTGGTAGAAACACTAATGAACGTATGTATTGAAATAAAATTGCTGTACTGACTCTCCTCAATCTGCTTAGCCTTTTTCAATTATATTGGGATCGGCTTTTAATCTTACCGGATGCAGCTAAATACCAGTCTTATACATGCAGCGACTAGCTCCTACAGGAGCTCGTGGCTAGATAATAACAGCCGCACGGGTCGATCTTCAAGGTTAAGCAACGCTTGCCAAGGTTGGTCTGTGGATGGGTGACCATCTTAACATACCGAGTTTCCTCCGTGCTTCAGAAAGCACGTTAAGCCGTTGGTCCCGGCTGTCATTTATAGATCTTTGGCAGTCGTTACGGATAGTCAGAAGCCAGTAAATCTGACTCCAGTCTTGCCATGAAGTACCGTGTTACCCAGTTAATGGGTTGTGAAGGTCTGGTAGGCAGCCGCTCCACGTAAAATACTGGTATTCAGCTAAATCCGGCTTGACTGGAAGCCGACCCCAATGTAGTTGGGAAAAGGCTAGGCAGATGATGATACATGCAGCGACTGCCTATCTATTTTTCGCAAACACTGCAGGATTACTAAGAGGATACTAGATATAGTTCTATGTAGTTAGGTACTGACTTAACTGGGTAACACTAAAACTAGTGTCAGATGTCAGGCATCTTTCGTAACGGCCGCCAAAGATCTACAAATGACAGCCGGGAGCAAGGGCTTTTTTTTTTTTTTTTTTTTTTAAGGATGGGAAATCATCAAATGACTCCTTCCGCTCTGGGTGAAGTAGAAGGGAGTGTCAGACTCTTACTGACTAAAACCCATCCGTGTTCCTCCTAATGCCCTTTGCGTTCCAGGGCCGCGGTGACTCTTTCGAATAAATCCCGCAACCCCGGCAGGCATTGGGCCCTAGCGGGCCCCGTCTTTAATGCTGACAGCTCTTTGAGGCGCGCGTGGAACACAGCGCGCCGTCGACCCGGGCCTGGTTATGACCAGACGGCGAGCCACCCAATGCTCGCCGTCCGCAGGCCCGCGCCTACGGTGGCCGAGAATCGCCCTGCGACTCCCGACGCCCGGGGAGTCTTCTCCTGTTGCGGCGGCTGGGGCGTGAGGTTTCCCTCTCCCTCACGCGTTCGGCTTCCTCCTTCGCTAGCATTACTGCTTCGCAGAAGGAGGTGACCGCTTCCCAAGTCTCCTCGCTCCGGACCATGGCTTGAAACAGGGCCGACCGCGACAGGTCGCCGCCGCCGATCGCCTCGACGAGGACACGGCGGTGCTCCGCCCAAGCAGGGCAGACCTCCACCGTATGCTCCACCGTGTCCTCCGGGCGATCCTCACAGTGTTGACATTCGGGCGTATCCTCCCGCCGTATTCGAAACAGGTACCTCCCGAAACAACCGTGTCCGGTGAGTACCTGCGTCAAACGGAAGGTAAGGACGCCGTGGCGCCGCTCTAGCCACTCCTCAAAGAGGGGACTTATCGCCGCAATTGTGGCGTGCCCAGCGCTGGGTTGCGACAGTCGTTGTCTCCATACTGCCATGAGATCCCGCCGGAGTTCCGTCCGCCGTGCTGCGATTTGCCGCGGCAGAGGAGTCTCGCCCCGGCGTAGCGCCTCCACGCGCCATTCGTAAATGAGCGCGAGGGCTCTCGCCTCTAGATCCCATGGCGGCAGTCCGGCAAGGAGGCACAGAGGAGTTTCGGTGTGTAGTGAAGGTTCGCCCCATGGATCGACTGCTGCACAGTCCGGCGCGTAATGTCTCTTCTATTCCTCACAAATAATAAATCTGTTGCTGTGATCATGTAAGGAGGTAGATATATTTTCATATATCCTAAAATAATGACTTCTTTGTCCTGTACATTGGCCACCAGAAGGAGGTAACAGAAAAGGAGAAGGTAAAACCAATATTACTACAAGAAGCAACCACGACAATTATCGATAAATCGTTTTGTGCAAAACTTAAAAACGGATCAAAAGAACTCGT
Source organism: Lacanobia wlatinum (assembly GCA_947578705.1). Classification (NCBI taxonomy): domain Eukaryota; kingdom Metazoa; phylum Arthropoda; class Insecta; order Lepidoptera; family Noctuidae; genus Lacanobia; species Lacanobia wlatinum. Next base: position 12,113,965 of record OX388043.1, on the reverse strand, counting down.
AAATAAATATCTGTTGTGTGCATCTGGTAATGGTTTCTTGGGAGAAGATGATGATGATGAAGCTACATCAAACACCACAGTTGATAAACAACCAAGTACTTTAGTCCTAACCGGCACGGAGGAGATTAACGACAGTAGCGAGTTGAGTTCAAGAAAGTCATCACTTTTAGAAACATGTCAGGTAAATACAACGTTTAACAGATTCAACTTAAATCTGAAAGAGCTGATTGTACTCATCGCGACGCAATGATTGTACTCATCGCGAAAGCAGTACGTATATTTTGTCGAGTTATGCACACAATGTTTTTCCCACAATTTCGGGTTTGGTCCGGTTGGGTTGTACTAAAAGTTGTTCCTTTCCAGGTTTTGTGTTCACTGTGTTAGTTTTAGATGCGATGGAATTTTCCTAATTTTTGTTTTAAATAGTCACCGCTTGTCTAGCTAAATCACATTCACACAGTCGAACCTTTTTGTTACCCCTGTCATTATAGTCAGCCTGGACTAACATATTTGCTAAGCAAGAGTGAATAGGTTACTTCTAGGCAAGCGTGCTCCATCTTCGACCGCGTCATCGCTTACCATCAGGTGAGATAATGGTCAAACGTGTGCCTATCAAAAGACAAAATAAAAAAAATAGACGAACGGGTCCGTCAGATTTTCTGTGCCAACTTGCTAACTAAAACGAAGTTCTTACTACCCTACTTCTTTTTCTTTTCGTGTCGACTTGGTTCTAATTTTGCAAGACCAAAATATAGTCAACCTAGATTGAGAAGGTCACGTGAACCGTCTATGTAAGTGCATGCTGAGGAGGATAGAAGTTCCACACTGGCACTGAACTTGAGACTCAGTGCCATTATAGAGCGCCAGTGCCAGTGTCTCCATTTCCATTTTTTCTTGTAGGTTCTAGGATAGGTCCATTTGGCCAATTTTTTCTACAGCGGGTAAACTTGGCCTACAATCGGTTACGAGATTACTTATGACATAACACAATATTTTTAGAACGACCACGGAGGCCCTCTCGTCACGTGGGTCGATGCAGAAGAGGTGATCTTAGGAGTAGCATTGAATGGCATTTGTAACCCAAACTTCGACTGCGTGGGTCCACGTATTTATGTAAGCACAGCAGCAACAGGCAAAATTATCGAATGCCTATTAGAAACGAACGATGCAAGGTAAGTTTTATAACTCGTACGAGTAAACTTGACCACTGGCTCGACACATTTGAAATGCCGTTTCAATTTAGATCGAATAATTCGATTTAGATGAAAACAATACAAATTGTACCTAACAGAATAAACGCACTAACTGAAAGTGATAATGGATTTCAGCGTTCGTCCTATAGTCAAAGTCGTTCATAATTATAAGTACAATAATCTCATTTCAAGTATTGCGTTTATTTTGTTACACTTTGTATAAACACGTTACCGTTGCGTTTATAATATTTTCATCAAAATCAAATTGTTCAATTTAAATTAAAACATCAAAACGTCATTCGAGCTAGGTGGCAAGTTAACTCGCACGAGTAGTACTTAAACATTTTTTTAAATTTAATCGATTTGTGGACATTTTGTTCGATCACATAACTCTTGTACTTACAACTGTAGGAACAAGAGTTATACAAACTAGTGAATCTAATATTTAGACTGTAAATTATAAAACAGAAGAGAATTCTTATAGCTACTCGTAACATACAATTTATTTTACAGACGTAAAACATGCAATGACCAAATAGATGAAAAACGATATCAAGTCTACGATATAAACATAGAATGGCCAGAAGATTTAAAATCCAATTCCTCACCAAGAAAGAAAAGTTCTTTGTTTCGGCGACAAACAAACGAAGAACCTCTTCTTTTTCGACCAATGAAGGATCTAAGGACATTCAATGAGCAAGGGATTCCCCAGGAGGATCCACCATACAACCCACTTGATAAACCTCAGGAAAACCAACAAAATAACCCATACCAATTGGAAGAGAATCAACATAAGAACCTACAAAAGATCCCGCAAGAAAACCGAGGACAGAATCTCTATAATGAGCAACAGCAATCATCACAAGCAGACCAAACTCAAGGGACAGTAACTGATGAACGTAACAATCAACCTAGGAAACCACATGAAGGTTACACAAATCAACAACAAATGGAATCACAAAATCAACCAGAAGTAGATTCGTTTAATCAACCACAAATGGAATCCCAAAATCAACCTCAAACAGACAGGCTTAATCAAGCACAAATTGATTCAGATAATCAACCCCCAGTGGATCCTTATTATAATCAACCACCAATGGATCCTAATTACAATCAACCACCTATGGATTCTAGTTACAATCAACAACCTATGGATTCCAGTTACAATCAGCCACCAATAAAATCAAAATATCCACCAGAAACGGAGTCGTATAATCAGCCGCAAACAGGCTCATATAATCAACCTCCTGATAAATCAAAGAATCAAAGTCCAATGGACTCATATAACCAACCACAAATGGACTTATCTAATCAACCGCATGTGGCATCACAAAATCAACCGCAACGACCGATCAACTCAGACAAATCAATAAATTATAATCCACAAGGAACTACATCGAAACCACCGCAAGTGGAATCATATATGCCATCGCAAGAAGACCCATATAATCAACCACAAATAGTATCGTATAAAAATCCGATAAAAGGTATATTAAAATTATCACCATTTAAAAAAACACCAGCTGAATCTTATTATGAGCCCCAAGCAGAAACATTCAATAAAACTGAACTAGGATCATTCAGGCCATCATCATTAAACGCAGAACCTGTAAGAGTAGCACAACATTCACATAAGCAGACACAATTAGCACATAATCATAAAGGGGAATCATTTAAACCAGTAACGACAGGATCATATAATCCACTAGATATCATTATGGCAGAAAATGAGCCTGAAGAAGACGAGCCAATTAAACCGCTAGTGGAAGATCCTTATAAGCCACCGCCTGTGGAACAACTTAAACAACCAAATGATAATGCACACATACCACAACCAGCTAAGCCAGCGCAAGGTAAACAGCTTTTGAGTAAAAAAAATCCACAACATTCAACACGCCAAGGGCAACCTTTAGGACAGCCATTTGAAAGACCGCAAGCGCTGCCATTCGATTCAAGTCGAGCACACAGCGCAGCTCGCAATCCTGCATTGGGACAACAACAAGACGAATCACAAACATTCGAGAAAATGTTTTCACAACTTAATGCAGAAACTGAAGCCTCGGAACCGCCCCCGAACGAAGAAACATTTGATGAACTATTTAGAGACCTTCATGGTGGAGGTGAGGAACCTCGTGATAAAAAAATTGAAATGCGAATGGAGCAACCAATTGAGCAAGAAGCTGAACAGTAAGTACTACTTTGAATATTACAGGATATAGGTACTAAGTTCTCACTTAAATAATAAACTATGTGTAACAGAATAAACGCAATACCTGAGTAGGAAAACCATTATAATAAACTACTTTTGCTATGGAACCAACTAAGGAATTGCGAAAAATAAAATCAACTATTATGTGGTTTTTTTATGATATTATATTTTTGTTTTATAAATTTACATGTATTGTGATTTCGGGGTTGGTTCCATAATAAAAGTTGTTCATAAAGATGAGTGACTCCTCCTCCTCACGTTGTATATTTTTAGCTGGCTGGCTCTTTCAATTTAATGGTGTACCATATCAAACTCCTCTGGTAACACCCAATATTGTGTAAAAGTTAGCCCTCCTATGCACTAGCGGTTGAACCTCCTAGGCGGTTCGCTTGAGCAGCCAGCAGTTAGAATAGTTTTGTGGCGGTTAATTGCGTACAATCACTAGCGGTTGCATATTAAACTGGAAAAACGGCCAGCCGCGCGGTCACCCTCCCCCGCGGCCAACCGTAAGTGCGTAGGTTTTAACATCATCAAAACAATATTACGTATACTAAGTCATTTATATATTATGAATACATCTATTACAACTGACTCGACAATATTGAAAATGAGAAAAATACATTTTTTGCAGAGATGGAGTTCAAGTGCGTCAACAAATGCCTTTAGAATATCCAGATTATTCAGTAAAGGGCAGAAATTCTTAATCAAACCATGAAATAATTTCCACGTGTAGTGCTTTAATGTTTTATACAAGTACTGTTATTCTGGTGATAAAATAAATGCCGTCATTAGTACTTATAATATATTTGGAACAGGATAAAATCGAATAATTATATAAAATGTTTAGACATTTAAATATAATTAACTGCAAAATGTGATAAGTAGCGTTCCTCTAAAAAGTAAAAAAATGCTACCTTTGTTCAAATGCTCAGTTAGTTAGAACTATGAAAAGCAGCATCGAGGGATTATATCTAATAAAGTTTTTTTTATAGTTATAATTAAAACAAACTGTCTTTATTTTAACCTTATACAAATCGACGAACCTGTCCAGCATGTAAAATTCAATATGTAAGTTGGCATACGTACCTTTGTATGTCGTGTCCATATCGTAGAACTGGCCAATACATCATGGACCGCAGTTAGTTAAGGTTAGGTTTCAGGGAACTGAAGGCACCCCGACACGGATAATATATTAATTCCGAATGGGATGACGGGAGCTATAGTGAGCGACCAAAGCAGGCGAACTTAGCTCCCATCGTATAATTCATGTTAGGTTGCTTTAATTAAACCAGCAGTCGGAAATAGGAGCCCCGCGCAGCGAGGCTCCGTCGTCAAATTTAGGTTTGAAGTTGCCATTTCATGTAGTGACCAGAAATTTACATATACAAGATGACAATGAAAAGGAGCGAATGGAGGGAATCCAAAGATCGCGTAATAGTAGATTATACACCGAGGGGATGAAGCAATGTCTTATGCCACGGGCGTCATATTGAATCCCGAACCTAATAAAGGATTGGAAAGTTTAACTCACGAGCGAAGCGAAGGAGTTAATACAAGAATCCTAAATGCAGCGAGGGATTCAAGCTAGCCCAAGGCAAAGACACCTTTATCCCTGAGGAGCATACTCTACTTTTCACACCTATTGCGAGAAAATTGTTCGCAAGACATGAAGAGAGGTGGCTGGCCGCGAACGGTTCCCGTCGGTCTTCAAGTTGAGTTCCTAATTCAAATCACATTATTGACCTCCGGGCAATGATATTTTACTGAATTTAATTACAACAATAATGCAATAATGGCTTACTTTAAATTGAGTTTGCATGACATATAATCTGACGTTTTCGTGCAGGTGGTGTGAAAAATAATTTACCATGGATTTCTGCGTGAGAAAAGTTGCCTGTGGCACTCAGTGATAGTGCCGCTTTCAATTAGTGTAGGATTTTCTTAATCGGATCAATATTTGCAGATAGCCTCGTGCACAAAACATGTTACATATTTGTGATGCTGGCTTTTTGTTTGGGGCAAGCCCGCCACACATTCCCAACCACTGCAACTCCTGAAAGCCAGAATCAACAGTGGCGACCACCAGAAAAACGCCGAGCCAATGAAGCCCGACGAGTCCCGGAGAAACGATTCAACTGTCTTAGATCCTGCAACGAAATTAATCAGAAAAGTACAGCGGAGGAGTAGGAAAAAATATATATAATTTCCACTATTGCGGCACCAAGGGACAAAGGGACATATACAACTGGGTTAAGCCCAGTTGCCAAGCACCACGGATTATATAAACACTAAAAATAATGGGTCCTAAATGGAGCTACTTTTGATTCCAGTAATAGGTATGGCAAAATCGCTTGAACGCACGGAAATTTGATCTGGTTTAGAAACCTGAATACTATCTAAGATAATATTGCGTTCAGTCAGTTGAGGGCCAAAGAATACACTCCCATAAGATGTGATGTGCGGATTGTTCGTATTCATGGTCAGCTGGAAAATAATTTACTCTTAAAGTTGCCATGACCAGTGAGAAATTGGGACACAGTGATCCACCTCCAGCCATGTCCTATGCAGCCGCTCACGAACGGATGGAAAAAACTGGTGGAGGTGGCGGCCTTTGATGGAATTTTCCTACCTGCATTGCCATTCGAATAAAAGTTCCTCCCAGACGTCAGTCTGGGGTTTTAGTAATCTAGAGATCTTGGCACGGTCACATTGCGGTAAAAACTCTAGGCCCGTGATCTTTTCTCGTGATCTTGTAGTAGTACATTGCAGCACGCCGCTGCACTAGATCTCTACTCTAGATCGACTGAGAGAACACCCGCCAGCACCAGTAAGGTTTCAGTACTAACCGTCCTATACGCCTTGCACAAGAATATCAAAGCCAAACGCTGGCTTTGCAGCAATTTACGGCGAACCGCCCTTATGGTGGCCCTGTCAGCCCAGACAGGTGTCCCTGACAGCCCAGACAGGTGTCCCGTAGCACATACAATCCAAGTAAGTAGCCCCATAAATAGTTTTTAAGGTTTCAAATGATAGACCCCAAGTAGCCTTGGATATTCTCGTCAAGGCATAAGAGTTATTTTTTGCTTTTTCACCTACTTTTTTTATATGATAAACAAATGAAAAGTTCCTTTCTAGTAGCATACCAAGGTAGCACACGGATTCTTTTCTTTTAACGGGTACGTAATTAAATTTAATACTAGGACAGGATTTGAGGTTTCCTTTTAAAATAAGTTGATAGGTTTTATGCAGCACAAAGGTCAGACGGTTGTGTCCGTTTCGACGGCGCGGCCATGACGTTTTTTTTTTAAAAAAATATGCCACGATTTTGTAAAAATTTCGATTTTGTTTGTTGTTTGTATGTGTTTTATTTATAAATTTGTCAAAGCTATGGTCAAAAAGTTATAAGGATTTGAACGTGGCCGTGAAAAAATACGTAATCGCCGATATCTCGCTGATAAAGCATCGCAGAAGTCTGAAGTTTTTTGTAAAACCTAGATCTGAATTTGTGAAAACAGGTAAAAATGCACAAAAAAACCCTAGGTTTACATTTCAGGAGCTGTAGAACAGAATCTTAAATACGTCTTAAACATTTCGATAGGGTGACCATGGCTTATTGTTTACAGAAAACTTTTCACCGATTTACTGGAAATTATATCTCAAGGATTCAGAATGAAATAAAAATGAAACGTTAGTATACAAAACCATGTTTATTTGTTTAAAAATCGTGGTTTGCTAGCTGAAAATACTGGTTTTGAGTAGACGTGCAAAAACCATTACAGATAACTTTGCATAGCGTTCGTAATGACTAATGAGTATAAGATAGCATAATTTGATGAATAAGACTAATATTAAATTCTGCCAGAAATAACTCCGTAATTAAGTCATGCATTCTAACATTGAATAGCACGAGCATAGGAGCGAACGAAACACGCGGGTGCAACACTGGAGGCGAAGGCTGGCTGTTTAATCAATCACAGCTGTCCAAAAAGAAATATCCGCCGTCACACCCCGTCTTCCCCCGCAAAAACCTTTTACTCGATTAGTCGTCGTTTTACTTTCAGTTAATTCGTACGTAGTACTTGTAGGTGTTTTAAATTTTGGCATTCCTATGGACCTCGATTTGCGCACTGTTTCGGAAATGTGTTATTTGGCATTCCTATGGACTTCGATTTGCACACTGTTTCGGACATTTGTTATCATTGGCATTGAAAAACGTTCTGCTGCTGCAATCTGGACTTCATTACGCCTCAGGATTTGATTACTAATTAATAACAAGTATTAATTCATCAAGGTAAATAATTCATACTACATACTCTCTTACCATTTTTTTGTCAACCTAAGTAGTTGACCTAACTAAGTATTGTAATGGAATAATACTTGGGTACCTATTTCAATACTGGTCGCTCAATCAATCGTGATGATATCTTTATGTAAAAAGGTGTATTTCGTATCTAAATTATGTATTTGGTAGATGTTTCAATAATCAATGTTTTTGTCGGGAAAAACTACTGTTTGCAAAACATTAACTCGTTGGCACCAAACATTCTTTAAAAAAACTTGCTGAGTACTTGACACTTCATGATTTCAGCTCATCTACATCTACACTAATATGATTTTTAATGTAAAAGAAAATAATCTGTAATTTTGAAATAAATATATATTATATCTTAGTGTAAGCAAACAATCTGTAATTAATGTGATTTTTAAATAAGAAATATATCTTAGTACCTAAAAGAAACTAATCTGTGATTTTGAAAGCACACATCTCAGTGTAAGCAAAAAATCTGTGATCTATGTGATTTTTAAACAAATAAACTTAGTTTTGTATACTATCGTTTCATTTTTATTTCATTTAGAATCCTTAAGAAAAAAAAAAAGTTAAAAGTTTTCTGTAAACAATAAGCCATGGTCACCCTATCGAAATATTCAAGACGTATTTAAGATTCTATTCTACAGCTCCTAAAATGTAAACCTAAGGCTTTTTTGTGCATTTTTACCTGTTTTGACAAATTCAGATCTAGGTTTTACAAAAAACTTCAGACCTCTGCGATGGTTTTTCAGCGAGATATCGGCGATTACGTATTTTTTCACCGTTACAATGGCGCGGCCATGGCGTTTTAGTCTTACAGCTCCTGAAATATGAACCTAGAAATTTTTGTTTTATTTTTACTAGTTTTGACAAATTCAAATCTGGGTTTTACAAAAAACTTCAGACGTCTGCGTTGCTTTTTCAGCGAGATATCGGCGAAAGTGTGTTTTTCACCGTTTCAATGCCGCGGCCATGGCGTATTAGTCTTATAGCTCCTGAAATATAAACCTAGGACTTTTGTCTTATTTTCACTAGTTTTGACAAATTCAGATCTGGGTTTTAAAACAAACTTCAGGCGTCTGCGTTGCTTTTTCAGCGAGATATCGGCGAAAATGTGTTTTTCACCGTTTCAATGGCGCGGCCATGGCGTATTAGTCTTACAGCTCCTAAAATATAAGCCCAGGATATTTTTCTATATTTTTACAATTTTTATACAAATTCAATCTGTTACTTACCAAAATTTCAGGTCTCTGCAATGCTTAGTTTTAAAGATCTCCGTGGCCGCACGGTTCGGACGTTTCAATGGCGCGGCTACGTTCAAACCCTTATAACTTTTTGACCATAGCTTTGACAAATTTATGGTATTGGGAGTCTACTTTTACAATTTTTTACAAAATCGTGGAATTATTTTTTTAAAAAAAAAAACGTCATTACCGTGCGGTCGAAACGGACACAGACGGTTTCGATTGCCCTACTGAGATATTAAACGTAGACATGTGTCAGCCAAGTTCTCGAGTCCAGCCCGAGTGCTTGCCTCAATGAGTAGTAAGCCATCGTCTGCGTAACCGGTTAATGAACAGCCGCATGGGAACGGCAGCGCGAGGAAATCATCGTAGCCAAAATTCCATTCATATGGACCGATAACTGAACCCTGAGGACATCCCATGGTTAGAGACTTAGAAATGGAATGATGTCCAAGTTTGAGTTTCGCGGAACCGAAAGAAAGTAAGTGATGCTGATTTAGGCAAAACTCTATGGCATAGGAGAGACCTATGTATATTGGCTAATGATGAAAACAGAATCCACGTAAATACGATAATTCCTTTCCCAAAAGGCGAGGCGGTGGAGTGGCGTAAATCTTGGATCGAAGCACTAGCGTAAACGAAGTATTCATCTTTATGGTGGGCTAGCCGTCGGGTATAAGATTCGTAATTTTCCTTTAGTCCAAAATTATCTGACCATTGCAAATCTGCTTAATGAAACCAATATTAAATAAACAACTAAAAACGTAATTTAATCCAAAAATGGATATGTAGAGAATAATAATATGCATAAAATATTCAATAATAGGCACAAGTTGGACAGGAAATATTAAACATTGATTTTACAAGATAAATAATCTAAAGCGCTCTTCCTCTCTCCTAATTATTTAAAGTGTTGCTGTGCCCGACAGGGTCCATAATTGTTTCTATTTATTCATTTTACCACCTGTATGTGTACATTATGGATTGCAATAAACGATTTGAGATTTGATTTGAGATTTGATTTTTTTTTTTGTTAACCATTTATAATGAACATTCATGTATTTTTTTAAAGATTTGAAAGAAAATTTCATTTATTGGCACGATTAATATAAACAAAAACGGAGATTACTTACAAAGAGTAAAACTAACATTAAAGGAGAACGCGTGCAATGTCGACGAAATTTAATGTCGCTTATAAAGTTCGCAGTTCGTTGCGCAGTGCAACACCCCTCACCCCGCTGATTTTGTTGTAGCTGTATTAGGAATTATCTAAACAATACTTCCAAACTCTAACGATATTAAGATTGAAGTGTTGTTGGGGTGTAAATTAAAGAATAACAAAAGATTTAAGTCGGTATTTATGTCTTATAAACCTAATTTTATGAAGTTCCCTATTCGCTTTAAAATGTTTGTCTTAGAGCGAATTTCGTTCTTACACTTAATCCTATGGGAAGCAGTCCTATATTCAAATGTTGGTGGTGTGCGCAGTCCCACATTCAAATGTTGGTCAAGTGAGCTATCCCATATTAAAATGTTTGCCGTGTCGTGAACCCTCCCATATTAAAATTTGCTCTTGTGTATATGAAATTCAAATTTGGTTGTTTGTATGGGAATCTCATACTAAATCTTGTTTTCGGTCGCACAGGTATTGGCTCTATTGCTGGCAGTTCCGTGGTTTCACACTTTCTGAAAGAGGATTTATTATGTTCGTTTAGGTGTATCGGCTTTAGCATTATCAGCCTATAGGACACGGGCTTTCCGAGGGACCGGCATAAAATCCACCACGCGGAACACGTGGTGGTGAATTTCATAGTCTTCAGAGTTTTCATTTTACAGTTCCAACAGTGTTTTGCTTCACCCTTTGAGATAGGTTGATCATGAAATTTGATGGTTATTATATTTAGCTAGAACTGTCCCACTCCTGAGCAAAGACGCCCTCCATTCTTTCCCAGTTCACGGTTCTGAGCCTCTTCTTGCCAATTCCCAAGGAAGACATCAAAGTCGGGACAGAGCCGGAACAGATTCGCGATTTCAGGGCACCAATTTTGTGTTTAGTGGGCCCACCGCTGATGTTATATTTGATGGTTAAATTACATAAAATCGTTTAATGACGTATAATTGATACTTAACCTAAAGGCGACAAACAGTCCATTAACTATCAAAGATTCAAAACCCAAAATGTACATTTCGGTTGAGATGACTCTGACGCCAAACATACGATAGTTCAGAATTTGTTATTGACCAAGTTATTGAAAAGAAACCGGCCCTCTATTTCTTACCCATTTTTACAACCCTTAGTAGAGGCAGCTTCTTCTTGGGGCGCAGGCGTGTTGGTCGGCCATTTGACATCAAATTCCTTGGCCTCATAATTGTTCGTGCAATGTTTGGGACTGCAATGGAACAACATTTACTAATCAATACTGCAATATTAATCGCATTTCTTCGTTTCAACATCGCACCTACCACTACTAGAGTATATCAGTGCACCTATAAATAAAAAAAACCGGCCAAGTGCGAGTCGGACTCGCCCACCGAGGGTTCCGTACTTTGTAGCTACAAATTACTTTAAATAAAGACTATATTTTTTATGATTTAATTACAAATGTATAGTTTTCAGACTTTTCCCTACACTTGTAGGTTATGTCGGTATTACTTGCCAAATTTCATAGTTCTAGGTCAACGGGAAATACCCTATACATTTTGATTCCCTTGAGAGACGAAATATACGTTTTTTGTGGCATAAACGAACGTATATTTTTTTGACGTTAACTTAGAACGAGCGAGTCGGACTCGCGCACCGAGGGTTCCGTACTATCATATAAAACGTGAAGTGTTAGTAAATTTTCATCGGCGAGGCCTATATTCGTCAGAGAATTTGAACATTGCAGTTTTAGAAGAGCGCTATTTCTTGACCGATAGTGGAACTAACGTTATTTTCTGTTGATGATTTCTGAAAATGTGTGCTATTTGTAGGCATTGTTTTATTTGTCCTGCAATCTTTACATATATTTCTATCATATAGAATAATTTCAGATTTTTCTCTTTGCAAACTTCGGAGATAAGAGTGGGAATGGTCAATTTTTTACATTTTTCGTCAAACGTCGAAACGTAAAGAAAAATATTTGAGAATGTGCAAAAAATGCTCTTTCATATGATACCCCACATACCCTAGTAGCCCCACTTCGAATTTTTAAGAACGCCTTTCTGTCGCTATTGCAAAAAAAAAAAAACCTTTTTATTTCTTTCTTTGTAAAATAGTTGAGCAAACGTCATCTTAAACTATTCCAAATTTCAAGTTGATAGTATTAGTAGTTCTTGAGATATGTAGCTGTGACAGACGGATAGACTTAGTCACACCGTAAGGGTTCCTTTTTACCATTATGGTACGGAACCCTGAAAAGGTAAAAAAATAATTGCACTTACGTTTTCGGAAAATACTTTTTAGGCTGTAAGCATTTAATAATATTGCTGGCTCGAGCCGTGCTTAAGTACAAGAAAGGGCCTTTGCATTGGTATTTCTTATCGTATACGCTGTTCAGAGCAATTCCTATAACCATTTGTAACGGTCCGTTAGGTAAGATTAAAGGTCCACCATGGTCATTCTGTAATATTAATAGTCAGAAATAATTAATTGTTTGTAAATTATTATAATAAGTAGGTAGTCCCCCTGACTAAATTTCGGCGACCCCGCTAAAGATTTCGTTTGTGCACCAATCCGTCTTCCCTCACGCCGCGCCGTAGAAAGAGCTAGCACAGGCTTTTTTTTTGGGACTAGCCCGCCACACATTCCCGACCACTGCAACTCCTGAAAGCCAGGATCAACAGTGGCGACCACCAGAAAACGCCGAGCCAATGAAGCCCGGCGAGTCCCGGAGAAACGATGCAACTGTCTTAGATTCTGCAACGAAATTAATCAGAAAAGTACAGCGGAGGAGTAGGAAAATCATAGGCTAGGCCAATAGGCACCAAGGGACATATACAACTGGGTTAAGCCCAGTTGCCAAGCACCACGGATTATATATTAACACTAAAACAAATGGTTCCTAAATTGTGAGCTACTTTTGATTCCAGTAATAGGTATGGCAAAATCGCTTAAACGCACGGAAATTTGTTCTGGTTCCTACAAGGTCTGTGTAGTAAACTACTCCAGATATGACCTGAATACTATCTAACATAATATTGCGTACAGTTTGCCAAAGAATACACTCCTATAAGATGCTAGCTCAGGCTGCTGCATCCCACTGAAAAATCCTGCTACCTAATTAGGTAGCAGGAATTTTTGGAATGGAATTCCATTTGGTACCCTAGCGCTTTGTGGGAAACGAATGCAAGAAACCCCGCTCAGCAGCCGCTCCTGGGCCACAAGACCAACGGGGCACGGGGAGGAAAGAACCTGAAGACAAGCAAAATGAATACAATAAAATGAATAGAAAACAATAATCTTGCCTGACAAATGCCTCCCAACTTATTTTCTTCTTTTTCAACAGATTTTTCTCCTTTTTGGTTATTATTTCCTTCTTTTTCATAATTTCTTCCTCTTTTTTGTTTTCCTTGTTTTCTAGATATTGTTTGATTGATATCCAATTCATCCCCATTAATAGTTTGATTCTTATCATTTATATCGTCTAAAGACGTGTCAGTGTCATTGGAGGACAAAAGTGACCGCCTTAATTCGGAACTATCCAAGTCCAAACACTGAAATCGAATAACTAACAGTTACGGGTATTCCTGTTAGCTAACAGTTTCCAATATTCCTGTTAGTTAACAGTTTCAGATACTGATTTGATACAGTTTCACTTCTCCTGTTAAGTAACAGTTATAGATATTCCTGTAAGCTGACAGTTACGGATATTTCACTTAGAGCCGATTTTTCAATAGTCAGATAAATGATATCAAAGGAATAAAAATGGCGGTTTGACAGCTTTTACATTGAAAGTATGTCAACCAGCCATATTTATTCGTCAGTTAAGAATTATCAGACTATTGAAAAATCAGCCCTTAGCTAACAGTTTGATTCTACTAACATTGACCTACATACCTACATATACATATTTTCAGCCAGTGGTGTTAGACAAAGAGCCCTTATAACAGCTAATGCGAGTGTCGAACTTCCGAAATATAAGGAATTGATTGATAGCATGACAGATCGTTTACGGAATCTCACTTGTTTAAAGCCTCTTGTCATTCGTTGAGAGGTGATTGACTAGCAAACATCCAACTACAATTTATAGTATTAGTTGGATAGGATGCGGTTTTTTGTTTGATATTTTTTTTAAAAACAATGACGTTTTTAATAGCTGTCCGGATTAAGCACACATTTAGACCTGGATTATGACATGTAAACATTGTAATCCAGGTAGTGCGTCTTCATGGGAAAACTAACGTTTTATTCTGATCCCCACGCGAGCGAAACCGTTAGCAAAATCTACTAATTGTATAGTGTTTACTGACCTCAGTAGGTGTGTCGTTAGAAGTAAATTTCATGCCATGACATCTCCACATTTCCTTGAAATATCGACCCTCCGTTGTAGTCGTAATTGAAGTAGTAACTGTAGTTGTAATTGTATTTTTTGACGAAGTTATCTCTCTTCCTCTCTGAACAAATTTAGTTTCAGCCCCAGTATCAGTAACAACTGGGTTGTCATCAGTGCACAAAAATAAATATTCTACGTCTTTGGGAAATTGTTTTCGGCAATATGTAGTATTGGTTATCATTGTGTTCGTTTGCATTAGGTATTCTGAATTTGTGTCGGTAACCGACCCAGGCTGTAAAAAAATTAAGACGGACTATGAATACCTACCCCCGTTATATCGAAAAAGTTTGGTTTTAATATGCATTTATTCTTAAACATTATGAAGAACCCTGTACTTATTGTTAACTAGCGACCCGCCCCCATTTATATGCACAAACCTCCTTCGTTTATTACTCTTTCTATTATTGAAAACCACATGAAAATCCGTTGAGTGGTTCAGAGAGAATAAATGGAGAAACAGACAGAAGCAGACAACAACTTTGTTTTAAACTATTTAGAGAAGAGATACAAGTCTGTAACTTTGTTTTATATTATTTGGAGAATAGACACAAGTCTTAACATTTTTTATAGTATTTAAAGAAGAGATACAAGTCTGTAGCTTTGTTTAAGACTATTCAGGGAAGAGATAAAAGTCTGTAACTTTGTTTTATACTATTTAGAGAATAGACACAAGTCTTAACTTTGTTTTATACTATTTAGAGAATTGACACAAGTCTTGACGTTGTTTTATAGTACCTATTTAAAGAAAAGCTACAAGTCTGCAAGTTTGTTTTATACTGTTTAGAGAAGAGATACAAGTCTGTAATCGTCAAACCACTTTGTGGCAAATAATGCGTGAATGGATCCTCTGTACTAAAAGAGACTTAATTGTCAAGTACTTTTCAATAACTTTCTTGTCTCTGGGAAGCATAGATAATCTACATAGAATAGTAACGCGTCTGCAGTGCCGCTGAAGGTTAGGTGTATGTACATGGGCCACAGAATGTTTTAAAAAATATACTTACTTGACGAGCAGTAGTTGCTCCCCAACCAAAAGCTAGCACAGGAGATTTAATTGCCTCCCATCTTATATTAAAATTAATCGATATAGACCCCGGTTCATATGAGCAAACTTTACGGAACGAAATGTCCATAAAACTGTAGCTTTTCTCTACGACTCCTAGACCGACATCGTATTGCATCCACGTTGATCCATTGAACGCTGTGAACGAAATTATGTTATTTTGAATGTAATGTAAGCACATACCTATTTGTATTTGATACAGAAAAAACCGACCAAGTGCGAGTCGGAATCACACACGAAGGGATGAATGGGAGCCCCCTTTAATTTTTAATTTAATAAAAAAATTATTATTTGCTGTTATAGTAATACACACTGTCAAAATGTCAATGGTCTACCTATTCTTGAGCTATAGCCCGCTGACAGTCAGACGGAGGGAAGAGGAACTATCAAAAGCTTTCATGTCAAGTGTAACCCGTTTGGCATCATGGTCGTGCCTAAGGTAAGAAAGCACCAAAGGGAAAATGTCCTTATGTATAACTCTATGAATGATCAAAACAAATCCAGACTATTATCCGAGGTGCTAAAATATAGGAGCGAGTGAATATGTAATAGCATAGGTATAAAATTAAATGGAGCTAATGGAGCTGAAGATTCACATCCCTCAAAGTAATCGTGCACCTGCGGGTCTAAAAAAGCCACTTTAGTAGAATCATATTAGGATCATAATATTACGTGCATACAATTCGTATCACGCAATTCATTTGTCTGACAGTTTTGTATCACGAATCTCTTTAAAAAACTGACAAACATGCATGATACGAATTGCATGATGCGAATTGTACGCAGGTAATATTATGATTCTACTAAAGTGGGCTTTTAAGACCCGCTGGTGACCCTCAATCCCGAAATTATGGGCTGCGATCACGTCACGCCTGCATGGTGTGCCGACCTCGAATCGTAAAAGGACAGGGGAGTAATTAACATAGGTAGGTATCATAATTATGCCAAATGAAACTCACCTTTTGGAATAATAATCTTAACAATCCTTTGTTTCTTGGTCCGAGTACAATTATCTTTGTCAATGTTTTTACCACTAACGTACTTCTTGTAGCCAGCTATCACGTACATGTGGCTGACCTCAGTTAGGCACGCGGCTGACGTCAGAACTTGACTTTGGGATATGAGAACACCCCCGCAAACCCAAGAGTCCGGTTGGTGTTCAGAATACTGCGAGTTGACGAGGTATACCTGCAAGCAGAATCCGTACCAATACCTATTACTTCTGTGAGAAGATAAAGTGAAAGGTTTTAATAAATTAAGTTTAAATGGCTGAACTACATATCTATACTAATATCATAAAGCTGAAGAGTTTGTTTATTTGTTTGCCCAACAAATAAAGAAACTTGGCGTTCCTGATTAGCAGGAACTACTGGTTGTTATAGCCCATTTATCGAGGAAGGTTCTATATCAGAGTATTTGACGAAGACGAAGTTGCGCGGAACAGCTAGCAAAATTATAAAGCTGAAGTTTGTTTGTTTGGTTGAACGAGCTAAATCTCAGGTACCTACTACCGGTTCTAATTTCCGGTTCTGCACTTTGCGACAAATTTGAAGGCGCCCTTAGACCAATGAAGCGGAGCTATAATGAAAAGTTTGATGCAGACAAAGTCACGCGGGTCAGCTTGTAATAAAAAAACTGGCCAAGTGCGAGTCGGACTCGCGTGCAAAGGGTTCTGAACGAATTTAATGTTATTTTAACACTACAGACTTCTAATAGGTTTTCCTGTAATCTATGATGAAATGATCTATTATCTCTATCTATTTTTTTCAAAATTTTAGGCTCAGTAGTTTCGGAGATAAGGTGAAGGGAATGGTCTTTTCGTCTAATTTCTTGAATAACTTCAAAACCATTTATTTTAAAATTATGAAAAAAATATAATTCATCACAGTAAGCCCTTTCATTTGATATGTCACACAATATTGTTCAAAAAACTTTTTTTTTTAATTTTCTAGTTTGACCCCCAAAAGTGACCTCCAAACTAAACATTTAATGATTTTCGTAACGCGTCCATGTTTGGGTCACAGAAGTCCATATGTGTACCAAGTTTCAACAGAATCGGTCCAGTGGATCCGGAGAAAACTGGCTGTGACAGACGGACAGACAGACACCCAAGTGATCCTATAAGGGTTCCGGTTTTTTTTTCGGAACCCTAAAAACCAGCCAAGTGCGAGTCAGACTCTCACATGAAGGGTAAACAAAACCGAAAACATGTTTCTTGTATAGGAACCCCATTTAATTTGTATTATTTGTTGTAATAGCGGCAATAGAAATACTTACTCTAAAAAATTTAAACTGATAACCTATTACGGTTCTTGAGATACAGCCCATTGCACATTAGTTTTATAAGTGATGTTCCTGTGCTTGTTATTTGGTGTACAATAAAGTATATAATAAATAAATAAATAGAGGGACGGACGGACGGACGTGCGGTCGGACGGACGGATGGACAGCGGAGACTGAGTAATAGGGTTCCGTTGATTACTCTTTGGTAGTTTGTATATGCTGTGGATAACGGTGTGAGTTTCACATTTATATAATATCTTTGTTTATATTATTTGCGCAGATATAATGTGTTACTGTTTGTTTGTCCCAAATAAATAAATAAACCCTAATAAAAATACATGCGGAGGTAACTTAATCTGTTTGTTTTTAACGTTTTTGTGCATTAGACGCTAAACTAATTTTATTCTTTTACACAGATTTACCTAAAGACCTTGAAAGGGATATAGGATGGCGAAGCTGCCGGCTCAAGCTAGTTTCTGACATATCTACGAGCTGCTAACGAACATGTTCCTACATATTTTGAACTCACCATATATTTTTTTCCGCTGACCATCTTTCCGTTTGTAATTCTTCGATCACACACGCAAACTGTGGTATAGTAAAGGTAAAACTGATAAGTCATCTAATTTATCTAAAAAAACATTCTTATCGCGTTCTAAACAAATAATTATTATTAAAAATACCTAATACTTAACTTTAAAGCTAACTACAGAAATAAAGAAGTAAATAAAACAATAAAACGTCATGTTTTTTTACATAATCCTGACACTTTCACATACAAATTTATACAAGACATAATTCTTAAATCAATTTCAAATGTGCAGCCTTGTGCAGCCAAGCAAAGAATGAAGTGATAACATTCATGGGTACATTCCATACATTAAATAATTTTAAAGAAGCCTTATTTTTATGGACAGAGGAAAGCATTAATTTATCTTCTAATATATAAAAATCTCGTGTCACGGTGTTTGTTACCGAACTTCTCCGAAACGGCTCGACCGATTTTCATGAAATTTTATGTGTGTATTCGGTAGGTATGAAAATAGGTGGTAGGCTATTTTTTTTATTTGGCAAAACAACGTTTGTCGAGTCAGCTAGTAATATATAATTATACATTTAAAATCAACCAAACAAACTTGGTTTATAAAAAACTAAATAAATAATAATGATTTTATTTTCTCCCAAAAGGTACCGACATTGGTTCGTGACATTTTTTTTCAATGAAATTTGTAACCTTTGTGAGAGCTGGAGTCTGTAGTGGGTTCGGGACCTGTATGACAGATCTCCAGGCTCTCACCCTCTTAAAACAATACTATTAAGCACTAATTTGTAAACATCCAAGCTCCAAGCAAAACTGTAATCATCTAATTAGTTATTTGAATTAAAAATCTGCTAATCAATATTTAAACTAATCATATTATGGTTACAAATTATTTTTCGTGGACAAGGTTGAATTCAGTTTACGAATAACATTAAATCATCATCTGCTAACCTAGTTGTTTCCCAACTATATTGGGCTCGGCTTCCAGTCAAACCGGATTCAGCTGAATACCAGTATTTTACGTGGAGCGGCTGCCTACCAGACCTCCACAACCTATTAACAAGATTAAATAAGTACCTAATATTAATAAACGGAAAAAACTGTCTTGTATAAATTACATACAATGTACCTACACAGCACACAAAATAATTGCTCACAAAAACTGTTTCATAAAACGCCCAAATATTTTCAGGCCAGGTTCGTTGATCTTCTGGTACCAACTTTCTCTTTGAAGTCGTCCCCACCAATCGTAAAGCTTCACATACTTTTTATTGATCGGAATAATACAGTCCAAGGAAGACAACGTAGCCACACACGATATATCAGCCAAGGTCAGTTCGCTACCAGCGATGTACTCCTTTACTAGATACTTCTCAGTGACATCATAGCATTCAGAAATATCAGCAACTTGCTCATCCGTGAGTCCTGGCGCTCTGAATTTCACAAGACTGTAAATAGCAGACCTCAATCTAGGAAAGAGTATTGAGGCGTCGAAGAATAAGCGTTGATCGACTATCGCTCTTGCGGCAACATCTTTAGGGTACAAAGCTTGTTGTGCTTCTCCATACTTAGATACCAGATACAACATGATTGCATGGCTGTCGGCTAGGATTAAGCCATCATCTTCTAGCAGAGGTACTGAGTGTAGTGGGTTCTTCTCCAAGTATTCAGGTTGGAATTGGTCCCTTGTTGGCAGGTTTACTTCTCGGGTTTCGACTTCAAGTCCAAGTATGTCGACGACTATCAAGGTCGCCCGGGCCGGTGGACTGACGTCAGTTTTGTGGATAACTATCGGCATATTAAGGCCGGCTATCGTCTGCCACAGCTTATTATTTACTGGGTGATATTTTATATTGACGCTCGCTTATCAATTTTGGTATCTCAATTGAGATATCGACGTTTGTAATCTCAATAGCTGTCTAATCGCATTGGTCACCGTGTTAATAACGTAATCGAGGCACTTCTTGTATGTCTTTTTTTTTGCTTCGATGCTGAATTGCTGATTTACAATGGTTCTTCTATAAGCAAAAATACTCTAAACTGGAGACACGAAATATTTGTTTGTAAGAGAAAATCTCGGGAAGTATTTATCTTTCTTAAGTTTTTTGTTTCAACTCAACTTTGATAAATATTATTTCGAAAAACGCAAGGTGCTTGTTAAGGTGCCTGCTAAGGCGGAGCAAAGCTGCGGGAAAAACTTTGTGAAAAAATAAAACGATTGATAGCTAATAACGAAATTTATTTACACGTTAAAATATTATATACCTATCACTTATAACATTTTTTGAAAATAGCTATCATATTCACCATTTGCAATATACAAAATCTATGGTTATGTGGGTACACTCATTGCCTTTACAAAATTTACAAACATTCAACGTTATACCTTAACAATAAAAGAATGCTTAAAAATCTAAAGTGTTGGATATAAAAATTATGGAATCTTTTTAAAGTTTTATTTTTTTATTTAGTCGTAGATTAATATTAAGATCGTAGACCGCAGGGTTGGGACAGAGCTGTGGCATAGACAAGATAAAGAGTCAATGTCCTGTACTTCATTTCTGTCACAACACTACGCCATACCCAATAAAGTAATGACCTAAAAATTCAATCAGACAATAGTATTCTTAAAAATATATTTTTCGAATGTCCCTAACTATTCTATAAACGAAACTATTTCCATTATTTATTTTGGGGCGTTGAAGTTTTGCTTGCAGATGCCAATTTGTTTTATTACAATGCCACAATTATTCTTAAATACCATTAATTTAAATGCCATGCTTATTTATTAATTAAAATAATATCATGGACGAGGCGGATTGTGATGGTCGAGTTTCTTAAAAAGTATAAGTAATTAGGAAGACTATGATTTATTAAACTCCGAGATATACGTTTTCGATGCGACGCGAAGAAACAACGAATGTATTACTATTAGATCAAAATGTTTCATTGAGCTCCTTTAGTAAAAGACGAACATTTTCATAATGACTTATATTCTGCGACTGGAAGACAGATTCTTCGATGACAATATTACTTCCTACAGATAAAAAAAGCATATTTAAAATTCAAAATGGCGTCTGCAAGCATCACAAAGTGTATAATAAAACATGTAGCAACAACATTAATATTTAGAGAGCTACCTAACAAAATATGGAAATTCCTTACACGAAAATTTATATCAGTCAATATGAAACAAACTATACAATATATTTATATTTTTATATAACACTACTATCAACAAGTTTAGATTACGTACTCGGAGTATATTTGAACTCAAAAATCGTTTCCAAAAAGATTTGTTTTTTTTTTCCCTAAAACAGTAAAAATTGGCATAACATAGGCAAAATATCGGTACAGCTACAGGATAAAAAAAAAACAAGAGTATTCAAGTTTGAATTCAAATATACACCTTGTACGAAAGTTATAGAGTGTATTTTTGTATACCCTTTCAAGTTTCACCCGGGTGATTGTAAAATACACGATACAACATTGGACGAAAAATTTAATATAAAGGGAAGAATGTTAATGTCATAAATTTATTTATATTTCGAACACAATAACCTGTCTGATAAATAAATTGCTATAAGTATAAAACAAATCAGACGCGGAAATTAATCTTTATTCGTAAGAATATACAAGTCTCTGGTATTAACTTCGTTATACAGTGGACAGACTTCGAAGAATGGCATACCGGAAAAATAATGTACAAAGACCATGTTGCGCGACTTAAAGGCCGTTTCCACTGGAGCAAATACTAGCGGAGCGGAAAAGTGCAGTAATCGACCAATAGACCGAGTACTGCCCGTTTTGGATTGACAACGCTTCATTGGAAACTCACCCTTACGCGATATGACATAACACCCCATATCAGCTACATACTCCTACCACGAACGTCAACACCAGAAAAAGTATTGTGATAACAACTTGTTTTACAATAGCGTGTTCTAGAACTCGCTGTATTCTTGAAGATGGCAAGACACGACACCCATCACGAGGTTTTTGAAAGGCTAACAAAGTTTCTGATCTACTGACATCAAATCTCAAATTAAGTAATACCAGCCATTAAAATTACTTGACTTAAGATTTGAGAACAGAAAGCCTTCTCGTGAGCATTCAAATTCAAGTCACCTTATCTTAGTGACAGGCAAAGTAAAAATTTTTTGACGTGACAACGTCTTATAAATTGGTTTGCCGGGTGACACTTCAAGAAACTGCGTTATGCTCCGCTCACGTTATGCGCTCACAATGAGAGCGAGTGAGAGGCACGCGTCCCTTCCACTCGGGCATGGTTAGCCCGCCTAAGAGCGAGAGAGACAGACATAAAAAGTGAAAGGCACGCGTCCCTTCCACTCGAGCACAGTTAGCCCGCCTAAGAGCGAGAGAGACAGAGCGAGAGAGAGAGAGTGAGAGAGATAGGCATACACCGTATACCTATACCACTCAAAGTCGTTGTCACGTAAAACTTTCGCCCGTATACCGACTTTACAGGCAACCAATTTTTTTCAGATTTTTCAATTTTTGTCAGATTAAGACTTACGACGTATTGGTCCTTAGGCTGTATTACCATCTGCAAGTATGCGAAGTAGCTGGTACGAGTCGTGAGCACAGATGAATGCAGCGAGGTGATGTCGCATATACGGTGTTTTTGTCACATATTTGTGGCGTTGGCGTACAGGATAAGCTTTCGTTCGTCACATATGAGACAATGGCGTTCAAAATGTTAGGCTACTAATACAGCGAGTCAGAGAACACTATAATAAACAATCATTGTACAATACAAGACAAACTTCCCTTAACAAAGTTACTTATTGCGATCATTAAAGCGTACAAGCGTCAACAGTATGAGATATACATAAGTTAACTAAAACATTTTCAAACGAAATTACCACAAGACATTTTACTTTTATGTGTAAAAGTTCTTTTTATAGCTTTCGCTTGTATCGCTTCACAAATCACATAAATTACCGTTTCTACTCATTAACGACACAGCAAAGTAACTTCGCCTTAACTTTAATTCACAGTTCCAGATAATTTTCAATACATCACCACTGCACTCAACTATCGACTTTAAGTCTATGTACGGTAGGTTGATTTTCAAACGACTCTTTGTAATAAAGAAGGTCCAACGGCGTGTATTGGATTTTGAATATTGTCCTGCATAAAATAGAGTTTAAAGTTATTTATCTGGAATTGTGAATTGAAATGGAAGTACAGTACAAAGTTTCACCGGTGTTGCGAGGTCTGTGGCCGGCGACAGTGGCTGGCGATGGAGCGGAAGCATTCGTCACACACGCGGACGGGTTTCAGTTGCCCGTAGCGAGGCAGTGGGATGGAGTTTGAGCTGCACGATGCGCAGAATACCTTGCCTGGAAAGGTGAAAGTCGGTGTTAATTTAGAATAGAATAGAACATATTTATTTTAACAATAGTTGTACATGGGCGGATTGAATGAAACAAGGCATTCTCTACCAGTCAACCTTTCGGTTCAAAAGACTACACTGTGGTTAGTTAGTTAAGTAGCTTTTTGATGCTTGCCTTCTATTTGCTATTACTTATGGAAGTACCGTAACACAAGGTCTGTACAGTGGTACACAACTGTATGGCCCGAAGATTACCGAAAGAATACTTAAAGGTGGAATCATATTATCGGATGCGTCCATCAGCCGCGGCTTATGGACGCGACTGAGCAGTGTGTACAGTCGGCAGACGTCCAGCGAACCAGATTTCTATCGGACGGCTGACCGCTCAAGGACAGCCCAAGATTGCGTCCGCGGATGTTGTCCGATAGTACAGTTCAATGTACATTCAATATACAGATACCTCTAAGTTGCGTCCATAAGCTGTGGCTTATGGACGCGTCCGATAATATGTTTCTAGCGCCGGTAATCGGCTGATAGGTAGCCAGAGTTCCCAACTTAGGGGTTTTCTCCCCAAATTTAGGAAGTAAATAAGTGTGCCTCAAAAAAATTCCATATTTTTTTAGAGGCTCTATGTTTTTAGAGATAATTTAATTACAAGTAATGGCCCTGAAATAACCCAATCCAGCTAATCTAGTTTAGTTATTGACATAGCGACACGTAAGGACATCTTTCTAGATGTCTTGACGTGCTATTCTTCTTCAGTAAGAAAGCGGATTTTAATATAGAAAAACAACAACTTTCGCTAGTTTTAACGATAAAAAAAGGTTTTATTTTTCTGTCGGCTAACTGGACATGATAAATATATACCTTCATTGGCTACTGGCTTGTAATAAATACATTTTTTGTTCACTCGACACAGAATCATACAGTGCCAAGAGATATAAACATGGAAAACGGAAAGGCGCTTGCGCGCCAAATTCAATCTGAATTTAATTAAAGTTGCATTCGTTGCGGTAACTTCAAAGGCTATCGGCTATTTCAAAAACTATCCATTTTTTTTTTCAAATTTAAGTTTTACATTTTTTTTTTTGTAACTCTAGCTCTAGTTTAATAATTATTTTTTGAGCGTTAGGAAATCATCTAGTTTAAGATTTAGATAAAAAAAAAACTATTGTGTAAAATTTTAATGCAAAATTCATATTTAGAGTTCGAAAATATATATATATGTCGGAGCGTGGTCGCTGAAGCCTATACAGATGTAGAAATCTTAGTTTTAAGAATTACTTGTTTTTGTTAAGTGATGGTTGTTTCGGAGAAAATGACATCGTAAATCTTAACTTTGTGACCCAACAATCTGTTTCTAGTTCTAATCTTAATTACTGTAAAAAATAATGTAACGCAAGCATGGGTCGTGGCGCCCGTGCTCGTAAATTTAGAATGTTTATGGCCCTTTCTTGAAAACGATAGTTTTGTCAATTGGTTTGTAGACCATTTAGGAGAAATGGCACTTATTGATTGTAACGGAGGTACATTTTTGTGTATCAAGCTCGTACGCGGGGTGAGGGGAGGATACTTGTCTAAAACCTATGGCCGATGTGGCATGGGCAGAGGATTGGGAACAGCTAAGCGAGTCGGTTGCTGATTGTGAATATTGTTTTGAGGTATCGGTGTGTCCCCAACAACCCCGCGAACTCGCTGCCGTTATAATCACTCCAAGTGCCTTTCTGTGTAGTTACCTTCTTAATTGTATTGTATTGACTCTAAAGTAATTATAACACCTTTCGCATCACTTGTGTGTATTCCTTCGCCTACTTACTGTATCCTGACACATAAGATGAACACGCCGGAGCAAGCAGCCTGGTACCAAGCCTACCCCATTTACGACATATACATAAACGGAAATTGTGCACGCTAAATTTGTTGCTTGTTTTAACGAAGCTTGTTTTTAGTCTTTACAATTATAATTATAGAGCAATTCTTTACTGCGAAAGTGCGAACACATTCAGTGAGTTTTTCTTCCATTTTTTGGTACCTATAATTTTTATCTCGCATGTACGTGCCAGCTCCACGTAATCCGTGTCCTTCTGACGCACGGACGCGTCCCGCACCCCGTGCACACTGTCCGCGGACATTTTCGACTGACAAAAACATCCAGCGAGACAGATTTCTATCGGACGTCCGAACGCTCAAGGTCAGCCCAAGGTTGCGACCGCGGATGATGTCCGATAGTGTGTACAGTTCAATGTACATTCATTATACAGATACCTCTAAGTCGCGTCCATAAGCTGCGGCTTATGGACGCGTCCAATACTATGATTCCACCTTAAAACTTACAATCAACCTTAGATCACTACTATAAGGTTCATAATACACTGCAGCTGTTAGTTCCGTCTCACTCGCAAGTCACGCGCATGGCACGCGGCGCGCGCTGACATGGCGGCAGCTGCCGTATTGTATGCTAGGTATACTGACCACAGTTGCGGCAGTGATGGCGGCGGCGGAAGGCCGTGAAGTGTGCGGCGCAGCGCATGCATGCGGGCGCCGCGATGTCCGGCACCCACTCCGGCAGACGCTCCGGCGCCTCCGAGCGCTCCGTATTGCTGTGGATATAGTTTAGTCATGCTCATGACACTGGATAATAACTGGATCCTAACAACTTAGCATGATGTTAATTGTAAAATATCTCGCGCGAGTGGCAAGACGAGGCGCGAGGTAATCTACGCGACGAGTGTGAAAGCAGTGCGCTCGAGACTCCCCCCGCTCCTCGTGCCGCCACTCGCAGCGCTCACGCTGGGAGCGTGTTTATGGGCGTAAGTGAAAGGGCCTCGCGAGGGACGCAAGTGTAGTGCTTATATTCGCGCTCTCACTTCATTCGTTTACTAGCATATAGTCGTGCAGTTAGTACGTATAATTTGTTATTTTATCATTATCGAGTTTCCGAACAGAAATGAAGACACAAGTATTACCACGTTGTATTAGGTGACGCTTTTGAATTATTTGTTTAGTGCCCCAAATGATTGGCTCATTTTGAAATAAGTTTGCTACAGAAATTTATCTCAGTAAAATAATGGGCCACACACACCTATAAGTGAGATCCCCGGTGGACACGGACGCCTGCAGGTTGCCGGGCCCGTCGTGCGACTTGCGGCGCGCATCAGTCGGCGCGGGCGGCTCGGCGCGCACGGACGCGTTCACGGTGTTGCGGCGCGCCAGGCGCCCGCTGCCGTCCGACGTCGAGTCCGACGTGCTGTCCGCGTACACTTCCTCTGCCGAATACACGCTGTCGAATGAGCTGCCTGGAATTGTTGTATCGATCTTTGAGGCTAGAGACAAATAACACAAAAAAACTTGACTAGTTTTAACACTTTCAATGCCGACGACGCCTACGTGGCGCTCGGGAAAATCCTTACTCAAGTGCCGCTGACGCCTCGGTAGCGTTTTGAAATTTCGGTGTTGGGTGCCGATGACGATTTAGTGGCTAGTTCAGTCGCACGTACCTTTCTAACATTGATTACGGACCAGCCAAAATAGGTTCTATGCTCATAATTATAAGGTACAACTTACCATTCTGTATAACCTGATCCTCTGTCGCCTCATACTCGATAGCCGGCGGTTTGTCTTCGACCGGCTCGGGCGGGTCAGGCGACTGGTTCATAAGGAACACGGACTTCAGGATGTTGCGGAGATCAGCGGCGAAGTTCGTCTGTAGCTGGTCGGCTACGCCCGCGATACAGACGAATAGGCGGTGGATTAAGTCTTCACTTGATCTAGAACAATTTTAATAATTGTTACTGTAATGTAACTTATAGTATAATTTTCCTGAAGGGTGTTTGAGCCAACCCCGAGTCAGAGAGTCAGAGCCAACAGTGGCAACGATGGAACGAGCTTACCCAAAAGAAGCCTGTTCACTCTAACTTTGAAGAAATTAGGGTTGTATGCGTTCGGATAAACTGACGCAGGCAGAAAGTTCTACTCCTTTGATGTGCGCATTATAAATGACGTTTGGAAACCAAACTCCGGCCTGATGCTGACAAATTCTAATTAAAATACCCAATTATGATACTAAATCTGGGAGTTGAACATTGAAAACAAAACCTCACACAGTAGAAGACACTAACTAGACCAATAAGACCGCAAATAAATATAGAAGGTGAATTGGCGTTGTCCAAATTCTTTAAGATAGTAAACCTGGCGATAATGATCTTTATGACATGTGTGCCAGACAGAAGTAGACTGTATGAGTAAACCATTAAGGTATACATACTTGAACTTCCCGCGCGCATGTTGCCTTGCAGCGAGTTCCTGCGCTTGTAACGCGAGCGCTATTTGTTCGTCGTCCGCACATTCTGAAGCCCCACATGATGTGCCGCTGAAAACACAACAAACAATGTTATTCATTTGTTGGCAAAGGCTATATGAGAGAATCTAGTTCAGTAGTTTGATTGAAGATGCCTGTGTCGAACACTGAACTGGTATTTTCCGCCAGTTTAAATCCAAATAAAATACATTCACAATAAGACAAGTTTATACGCTTTCTCTTATGGCAAAAACATCAACCAATTCGGACCATATTTCGCTCAGTACGTCTACCGTGAGTTTTATCGATCTATACTCGCTAGCGATTGTAGTTTAAAAAATGTTTGAACACTTTTAAAAAACAAGTTTCTAATTTATTTTTTTGGTTGTTAACTAAAGTTTTACTTGCAATTTGCTTGCTTGTTAGTTAAACAACTTAAAAAAATAAATTAGAAACTTGTTTTTTAATACTTTTCATACATATTTTTAACTACAGTCGCTAGCGAGTATAGATTGATAAAACTCATGGTAGACGTACTGGTTGTGGAAACTTTGAGGAAAAAAAATCATGAAGCAACATTTCTATAAAATTACCCTACTAAGAGAAGACATTTACAAAACTGTTTTTAAATGTCTGTCCACGATTTAATACAAACGATTTCAAATATGGCAAAAAGTAAAGATTGAGACTGACTCTATAGACGGTTCTACAATAGCAATATGAAAGCGGTGCCCCTGTTCAGAATATGAAACACATGTTAGAGTGGTCCAAGTGCCCATACACCTGTACTTTGGGGGATTTCATTAATGCCAACGGTGCTGCAATAAACGTAGCCAACTACTGTAGTGCTATTCTGTAACATGTTCGTGTCTCGACAGCGGAATCCGAGGTGAGTATCAAATTCGTATAAATATAAGACCTGTATGTTGTGTGTAATAAAGTTCACTTTGTGAACTATGTCACCCAGGTGAAGGTCGATATCGAAATACTTATTTACAGAATAGACTAGCTGGGCGAAAACAATCTAGGGAGTTATCCATCAGTTCGAAAAGAAGCAGAAGAATAGCAATCTCGACAAAAAAGGTTACAACTCACCTCTCATCAACAAAATGATCCAAATTCAACCTCAGCGGACTATTCTGGTTCTGCGCCGACCGGTTATCGAGAATCACCATACCGGGCGACCATATCTTACTCTTTTTCTTTTTACTCTTAGAGTTCGTCTTCCTGCTCTTCTTTGGCCGAGATTGCGATGGCCCCACATCCGCATTAGAACTAACATTATTGTCTTCTTCAACTAGCGAACTAATCTTCTTATCGGCTTCTCTATGCCTTCTCAACTCTGTGATGACTTCGTCTATCGTTCGATAATCTTCGTCACCAGCATTCGCCCCCCATTCTTGCAACACTCTCCTAGCTTCACTATTTACATTCGTCGCCTCATTCAAACCTTCTTCGTCCGAACTTAACCTATTTATAACCTTATCCATAACAGACGATGACCCCGCCTCGTTCTTATTACTATCGTCTTCTACGTAATTAATATTTACAGTAACGTCATTATCATTATTTACATCGGAAAAGGAACTTTCTAGCGTGTTTTTGGTGTGTTTGTCATCGTCTGCTTCCGCATCCGGACTCTTTAGTACCCTGTTTTGTTGCATGAAGTGATTGTCTCTGATATCCTTGATGTCTTTGCTCTGGTCGGTGTCTGGCGATCTATCTAAACTAGTGTTTTCAGTACTGACGCCTGAGTCGACCGGGGATTCGTGTTCGCTTTCATAACCTAACATAAACTTAACTCTTTCGTCCTCTCTATCTAGCGTCATTTTAGCTGAATGAAAACTCGTGTTATCACCGTCCGCGGTTTCTTCTGCTAAAGTATTGTATTCCTCGTTGGTTAGTAGCAGCGAGCTTAGGTTTGCGTTGGCTATTGATATATTAGTGTTCACAATATCCGCGTCAATGTTATCGGGGATTATGAGCGGGAGATCAGAGTTGAGCATTGCACTGTTAATATCACTTCCTGCGTCATCTTCTTGGTTGAAGACAGCTGAATTATTGTGCGACAGAGAGGAAAGTACTGCGGGATCGTGACTGATCGCGTTGGGTATCAGATACCCGTGACTCGTTGACGGCAAACAGCTTAACTGTTCATTCCTCGGTCCGGAAAACCCGTACGCTTCCGAATCTTCAGTCGATATCAACGTAGGCATATCGTTTGCTGAGAACGAATGCATCTGATTGTGATCTAAGATATCGACATCACTAGCGGCGATAGACGAAAGACGATCGGCAATTTCCGTGACTTGTTCGTTCAACGACGTCACTAGATCATGATCGGGGATCTGCCTGTTGGAATCGCTCGTCGAGGCTGAGACAGCATTGATGACAAGCGGATCGAACATCATCAAGCCATTTGTTGATAAGTTTCTTAGAGAAGAGAGGTCAGAAGATTCAGTTTTGCTTGTTTTTCTGGCTCTTTCTATGTATTCTCTGCTGTCGTTGGTTTGGAATGTGTCAGTGCTAGCCGTGTCTGTGGAGTAGTGTCGGGAGGTGGTCTTGATGGTCTCGTGCTCGGAGTCGTGGCTTTCGGTCTCCACGGTCCCTTCGGAGAGGCGACGCAGTCCGTCTATGATCGGAGTCATCACTTCGATGTTATCAGGCAGGTAGTCGCCGTCTGTTATTATTGGTTCTGTTGAGCTATGGAAAAAAAAATTGTGTGATTTATTATGTTTTTAAAGGTAGTTTCGTCAATCTGAATCGATGCGATAGTATCTAACAGATATTATTGGAGGTACATACAGCACCGCTATTGTTCAGGATTTTATACAGTAGGTAGGTAATGTATATTTTCCTCTTAAAATTAAATTGTTTTTATTAGTTTACAAATCAAAGTTATTTTTTCCGTATACCAACGGCGCAATCACATACCTCCACGGTAACTACTAACTTTTATTTAGATAGGTAACATAATTACTTACGCAAATAGTATTATTATATTAGCATTTCACTAATGATTTTATTAATTAATGTTGCTACGTGTAACTATAACAAATAATGAACAGCCGACCGAGTTGACTACAACCTAAAACCAAGAATATAACATTACCAAAGCAACAGATAAGTAAGCTTTACTATTCTTACTTAATGCCCTTGTCCTCACACAAAAAGATACTATTAAAACTGTTTTTTTTTCCTATCTCAAGAACTATTGGTACAAATTCAAAAAAATATTTTATTGTTGGATAGCCCATTTATCGAGGAAGGCTTTAGGTTATATATAACACTAGTTGACCCGCGCAACTTCGTCTGCTGCGCTCCTATTGGTCTTAGAGTGATGATATATAGCCTATAGACACAGATAATATAATACTAGCGTACAGATGCCTCATCTCATACAAAGAAACGCGACCGCCGTAAAAAAATAATTCAGACGAATTATCTTGGTTTTGAGTCCGCGTGCTAGATGGTGTTAGCAGCGACAACTTGCAAGCGCGATTTCCTCGAATTCCAACTAATAGATGGCGTTGGAAGCGTATTGTAGGTACTGTATTGTTTGTCGCTTGTCCACTTGACCTTGAAGCTGACGTCGTCGTCGTTACGAGAGTAATGTAGAGATTTCAACAAATATTTAAAATGACTCGAATATTTACTCAAAATAGTGAAAACATCGTATAAAATTTGACAAGTTACTTTTATTATTCAAACCAAATAGATTGGATAGAATTAGATAAAACTCTGTAAAGTGCCTATAAACCGGTCAAGTGTGAGTCGGACTCTCACACGAAGGGTTCCGAACCAGAAACAAAACACGTTTCTTGAATGGGAGCTCCCTTTAGTTTTTAGGGAAATTGTAAATTCGACAATAAGTTACTTTTATTTTTAAAACCAAATAGATTGGATAGAATTAATGAAAATCTGTAAATACCTATAGATTTTAGTAAAGATACTTCAAAGTATGAAACCGGCCAAGTGCGAGTCGGACTCTTATACGAAGGTTTCCGTACCATAACCCGAAAATAACCGTTTCTTGTGTGGGAGCCCCCATTTTTAGGGTTCCGAAAAAAAAAGGAACCCTTATAGGATCACTCGGGTGTCTGTCTGTCTGTCCGTCTGTCACAGCCAGTTTTCTCCGGATCCACTGGACCGATTCTGTTAAAATTTGGTACACATATGGACTTCTTACGACACGGACGCGTTACGTAAACTATAATTTTTTTAGTATGGATGTCACTTTTGGGGTCAAACTAGAAAATTAAAAAAAAATAAGTTTTTTTAACAATATCTTGTGGCATATCAAATGAAAGGGCTTACTATGAGGGTTTTAAATATATTTTTTTCATAATTTTAAAATAAACGGTTTTGAAGTTATTCAAGAAATTAGACAAAAAATTACCATTCCCCCCCTTATCTCCGAAACTACTGAGCCTAAAATTTTGAAAAAAAATGGCGATTATAGATCTTTCCCTAAAGATTACAGGAAAACCTATTAGAAGTCTGTAGTGTTAAAATAACATGTTTAAAAAAATAAATTCGTTCGGAATCCTTTGCACGCGAGTCCGACTCGCACTTGGCCATTTTTTTTGTATAAGCGGCAATAGATACAGATTCTGTGAATAATTCAACTGTCTACCTATCACGGTTCTTACACTGAAATCGCAAAAAAAAACATCTTCGCCCCCATTCTTTTCTGTGCGCATAACTAGACAAAATGTACTGAACAGCTGTTTTTTTCGCGATTTCGTGATTGGTCCCATAGTAAAAGTTGTTCATAATGATGAGTACAATGACCCCTTAAGAGGTATTGCGTTTATTCTGTTACACGTTGTAAATACCAATATTTTTGTTCCTTAATTTATCACTGCAACTGTATGTATGTATGTAGGTAGCATCCCTACAATGTTACGGAGGTGGATTTGTCAGCACCTAAGTCGGGGTCGGAGTTTTTAAATTTGGTGTGCCATATTATTTGTTCAGCCTAGACGGAGACCCCACTACGGGTTCTACTGCTACTGCTAGCTAGGCCACAGATACTATACCTAATACCAGACTTGACCTTGAAGCTTGCGTTGTCACAAATTTTCTTATATGCCTACTTTGTGGTGATTATTCGGTTGTGCTAGTACCTATAGGTAATTATTATAGGTAGTCCTCCTGACCCGTTTCGGCCATAGCGGCCAATCTGAACGCGATGCGGGCGAGACAAATAATGCACAAGCACACACAGCGACTTTAGTCAGTGGCTCAGCGCGTCCATTTGAAATGCGCGTAGATACCTACAAACGCGAGACTGAGCTGCCCTCCGTAATCCCGCGCGCGCGCGGCTCTCCGCCGTGACGTCGAAGACAGTAGGGATAGCATCATTACCGTTGCGTTTACACCTATTAATTATTGTTATTTTCATCGAAATCGAATTGTTCCATTTAAGTTCAAATTATTCACATTAAATTTACTTAATTGTTTAAATTATTTGAATACTTATTCAACTTAATGAAATAATTAAATTAGGTACATAACCTTACTCGATTCTTAAGTTAAAAAAAAACGTAAAATTAATAGGTACCTACATTAGGTATTAATATTGAATGTTTATTTCAGTTTGGGATTCCTAGCACTGATTTGCTATTCTACTATAAGTAATAATCTTTCTATGATTGAGATTAGTGTTTATTATGAATGTTTCCTTGAAAATAGATCGCGATATAATTGTTTATAAAGATTTGAATGGCTAAATATGTTAAATATTGTGTAGGTAAATGCAAGATAACTAATACAGATTCTAACATTCGATTTAATAATAAACCTACATGTACATGTTTAAAAAAAAACAAAATAATAATTTTCGTAAAAGAATATGAAATGGTAACAAAAATTTTTTTGCACACTGCACTTTGCAAAAACGTCATTCGAGGCAGTTACCAAGCAACTCGCCCGAGAGTAGTATTTAATTTTATGAATGAGTTGAATAGCAAACTCTAAAATTTCGAACAGCGCCATCTATTGCTACATAATGTACGGATTTTAAATGATTCGTTCCAATAATCTTCCAAAGTTGAGTAAGAAGCCCATTATTCCATAATTTAGGGCTTAGGGGAGGTTATTAAATAAGAACATACTATTCTAAAGACCATTAAAAAGAAAAAAAATATTTTTACACAAACTTCAATAAAAATCGATACATGTCACGCCATCTATTATTATTTATTAGAACTAAATTTTCTTTCTTCGTGTTGGGACCCCATGCTATAGACTTCCTTAAAAAAAAAAAATCGGACCAGCAGTTCCTGAGATTAGCGCGTTCAAGCTAACAAACAAACATACAAACGAACTCTTCAGCTTTATACATTAGTATAGATCATATCCAATAGGAGCGCAGCATTAATGAAAAATGTGACGCAACAAAGTTGCGCGGGGCAGCTAGTGTTAAATTTTAATGGTAAAATAGTCCATAACGTACCTTTGATGCGAGTACAAGTCCCTGCAGTTGGCGTGGTCGGCGTAGAAGCGCGACACGAACTCTCCCAGGTCTGGGTACGGACAGGACCAGTCGTTTGACGATTCATTAGTGTCTGGAAAACCAAACAAACAAATGTTTAAGAGCATTACTTCTCGCGATATTTCGGAACTCGCAAATCTTTTTTAAAGATACCTCAGCCTAAAAGATTAGTTAAAAAATGTTTGAAAACGAGTTTAGTTTACAGCGAAAGAGAGAGTGATTTTTCACATTGTATTAGTAGAAAATGTAAGGTTGCTCTCTCTCTCTAACTCTTTTTCTCTTCATACAACCTGAGCTCAAATTCGTTGGCAATACTTTTAGGGATTGAAAAACAGATGTGCCTATTAAGTTAGGCTAGAACTGTGACCACTTTACACGAGCCGAACACGCTCTTCCTAAGAAACTAACGACTGAAACAAGCTCTCTTACTGCTTCAAACGTCACAGGCATCTGTTGCGGCGGCGGGGGCGAGGGGTGAGGTTTCCCTCTCCCTCACGCGGGCCGCCTCCTCCTTCGCCAGCATTACTGCTTCGCGGGAGGAGGTGACCGCTTGCCATGCCCCCTCGCTCCAGACCATGGATTGAACCAGCGTCGGCCGCGAAAGGGAGTCATTCACGCGGGCGAAACCGCAGGCAGAAGCTAATTACACGAGTAGGATACGACGGACGAGAAGTATACAAGTAGGATACGCTACGACGACGATACGAGTTTATCTTTCTGTGTGTCCGTACCAGCGGGCAGGTGCCTGGTGAGGGTGGAGATGTCCTCGTTGGTGCACAGCAGACGCTCCAGCGCCATCAGCTCGCGCCGGTCCAGCGTCCACAGCAGCGAGCGGATCTTGTGCAGCAGCGTGCGAAACGGACGGAACATGTCCGACATCTCTTCTGTGGATATAGAAAAACAGACTATTTGAATGAAGATATAGATTTGTTTTCGAATGACAGCAGAACCAGCCTGCAACGTTCCCATTGCTGGAAGACAGGCCTCCTCTCTGGGAGAGGGAGTGAGCTGTAGGATAATGTGTTGGCACTTTGGCAGTATAGCATAGGCTTAGGCATAATATACCTATCGTTTTCATACCACTGGAAGATCAGCTTTCTTCCTCTCGTAGTCAGGGAGTGAGCCGTATTCTATCATAGCGGGATTGACAGCATACTGCAGTTAAATCTGCGATGACTGTAACGTATCGTTATTTCTTCACTAACACACATTATTACAGAAATGTCAGAACCCATTGGAACTTGTCTGATTGTTATGGACTTAACTTCACCCCGTGTTATCATGATAACCATCAGGTGGCGG
Source organism: Lacanobia wlatinum (assembly GCA_947578705.1). Classification (NCBI taxonomy): domain Eukaryota; kingdom Metazoa; phylum Arthropoda; class Insecta; order Lepidoptera; family Noctuidae; genus Lacanobia; species Lacanobia wlatinum. The sequence goes on along the minus strand of OX388043.1, from coordinate 12,078,132 downwards.
ATACTTCTCAGTCATTATTCAAGATAGTCATTTGAGTCGAGAAAACAATTCAAAAACCCCTCAAAATCAGCTGGTATGTAGAATCTTAAAACAGAAAGGATATACAAAATAATAATAGTACCAGGTAGCTTATCAATGCTGAGCGGTCCGCTGGAGTATATCAGCAACCCGCTGACTATAGCCAGCCGCGGCACCGCGAACATCAGCGCCGGGTCGTATGAATCCACCTGAAACATTGAAGTAACATATTGTCACTGAAAATCATTTTACTTCATACAAATGCTGAAACATGTGTGTAACTGTGTTGAACAGAATTACAGTAAATGTGACTCTAAAAATAGCATCATAAAATAAAAATCCACTGGTTTCTGATTGGTCTATTCCACATCCTCAACAAGAATTTTCTCAAGCAATAAGGAATTAATAACCTACATGACCAGCAGTAGTCGTTTGCAGGCGAAATTATGGTGATGAATGTATCGAGATTTTATGAACTGCCTAGTTGGTGTTGCTGAGCATGCGACGGGTTCAATACTCCAGTTAAAGGTTCGCCTAAACTCATATCAAAACTGGTCTTAAATGTTAGTAACGCAATGTGAGAGTGGGAGGCTTAAGGCTAGGGGGTTGGCTACGTCGCACGAATGTCCCGCAAACCTCCATTGAAAAGGGAGGATCCTCCGACCAGACGGTCGTTATGCCTGGCGGGCAACCGCGCGATAGTTGATATTCGGACTGTTGTATATGTTCTAATCGCACGGTAAACTCTGATACCGCGATGCCGGATTTCGTAGTAGTAGTTCACTACTTGTGGATAGGTGGCGTTGCAGTTCTTTTTGTTGCGATGTAGATTTTTTCTTTTTTTTTTTCGTGATGGGTCTGCTCTTGACTCAAGTCTAGGTCAGAGATGACAGAGACAAAGTCTACGATGGAGCGAGCTTGCCCAGAAGGAGCCTGGTCACACTATCTTTGAAGAGATTAGGCTTATAAGCGTTTGGAAACACAGACGCAGGCAGAGAGTTCCACTCCTTTGCTGTGCGCATTATAAAAGACATTTGGAAAGGCTTAATGCGAATTGGTGGAATAGCAACAAGGTAGATTTTTTTACGATGGTTTTTCTTGTGTTGGCATTGACGCCGCTACAAATGCAACCAGTGATGGATAGAGATCGTTACTGGATCTCTGAGGGAGGATGTTGTCGTCGAGGTCGGCCCCGGCGAAGGGTGTCAGTGTGTGACTGTCTCACGTTCTGATCACGCTAATGGGTGAAACTTGGCCAAACATCACGCAGGATAATGAGATTTGGAAGGAGATAGAGGAGACCTAGTGGGACACACACTACTACGATGATTGACATTATGTGTTAGTATGATACGTAGAAGACTACCAACCTGTTCCTGAGTGAGCAAATTCTGATTGAGCGCTCTCCTTAAACTCTCCGAGAACAGAACGCAGATGAGTTGCTGAGCTTCAAACTCGTGCGGCGTCTTTACGTTCACCATGGCGCTGACGTAGCATAGTTCGAACTCGGCAAACAACCTGTAATTACACCAATTTTGTGATTATACCCTCTATTCTGTAAATAGCAGGGGCGTAGCTACACCGTATTAAAGGTACGGGCCTCCGGACCACAAGGATCCCGACGTGTGGACGCAAAGCTATACATTTAGTTCTGCCGTCACCTTCATGACCTGCCAAGACACTTGTGAGGTAATCTGGCCTGTTTTGTTTAAAAAAATACCCCTAAACACGTGGCCCCCAAAAATGTTTGATACAGGACTCTTTTGAGACTAGTTACGCCACTGGTTCACTCCACTGGCCAAATCATCATCATCATCATCCGGTCTATTCTGTCAACATTTCACCGTGTCAACTTATGTGGAGTGACCTGTCATTCCATCTTGTTTATATGGATTGACAGCTCACTCCATCTAGGTTTACACAGTGACATGCTTTCCTCCAGCATGTCTGTGGCGCGTCTTCAGGGCAGTCCCACAGTGGTGACATAAGAATTCAGCCTGAGTTAGATGCCCGCTGCAACAACTTTGTCTGTCGGAACAAGGAGCAAAAAGAATGCCTGCTTTATAAGGGTCTACTCGTAGTAATAATGTATCTCACCTGTCGAATATCCGGAGGCTCTCGTGCAGCATGTCGTCGTGCTGCGACAGCGCCATGCCTCGCGGTCGGAGGCACTGCTCTCGCAGCAGCGAGCGGACCGTCTCGAGGCTGCGAGTGAGCGCCTTTGCCAGCGGGCGCATGGCCGCTGATTCCTCCTCGCGATTCATTATCGAGGAGCCCGCGGCTAGGCACTGGAAATGTGAAAAGGACAATGTTAAATGGTGTTTATTTTATTATATTGGTTTGAAGTTTGAACTTAACTTTTTTCATGTTTTGGAATATTATTTCAAGATTTTTCCAATGCGACCCTACGTTGAAAAGTTTTATTTTAAACTAGTGGACGTCACGCGGTTTCACCCGCGTAGTTCCGGTTCCCGTGGGAATACGGGGATAATATATAGCCTAAGTTACTCCCTGATAATGTAGCTATCCAATGCTAAAAGAATTTTTCAAATCGGTCCAGTAGTTTCGGAGCCTATTCAATTCAAACAAACATACAAACAAACAAATCTTTCCTCTTTATAAGTAGAAGATTTAGTGTAGATTCTATTTTAAATACCAGAGGGCAAATTCTACTACATTTTAAAGCAACGTTCGCATTTGCACCTCAGTGGCAATCTGTCAAAAGAGTCTCAATTTCCATACACTTACAAAATCGAGCGTTTGGCCTGGACTAAAGCTACAGACCGCGTTCCCGAGATTTATGGTGATTTTAGCACTGTATACAATTGTTTAAAATATTGTTTTACATTTAAATAGACAATTTTTTTTTCAAGCAAGGTAACATAGTAACCTTAGTTTTTAATTACTTTTTGTTTGAATTTAGATTATATTTTCAAAGAAAAAAAAAATATAATTTCGGACGAAAAATTATCAGTAACTCTCTATTTTATGGAATTATTTTTGGTGTATGTACTGTGTGAAACATAATAAATTGAATAAAGCACTCCAAAGTAGAAGATACAGTTGTACCATAAACATTTTTACTAAAAAAAGTAAAGTAAAATTGTAAAATTTTATGATACATCCTTTGCAGAGACAAGGTTTTTACTAATTAACGTAAACAAATTGAAATATTTATTTAAAGCACTCCCAAGAAAAAGAATCAAACTTTCTTGGCCATATACTTTTTTTTAATTTGTGGCTATATATAAACCATAATCACACATTAAAACTCGAGTCAAACGCTCAAATCCAAGAAAAAATGTAATTGCCCTCTTAACAGATTGCGAGTAGCGATTTTCTTATCTTTTCATTCTCATATCTGATATTGTTCAGAACAGTCATAGGCGATTTGGATGGAACGCATTTAAAATTGTTAGTGATCTACAGAGCTCATTAGTGAGCTAATACTCAAGATAGTTTTGTACTCAGCAAACGATAATACATTATTTGTGTTGCCTGTAAAGTCTTCCTGCAATATGTTCACGGGTAAGCTGACATACTCGTACCACATACCTATGTAATCTATCTACTTACTCCGCTGACTAAGCAATAAACCAAAATAATAATTATGTCAAACGGGACAAAGACGTGCGAACGAAGTGTATAAATCGATTTCATGAATCATCTTTCTTTCACAAAAGTCTGGCTGTATTTTTAGCTAAGATTAATGTGACCTAGGACGAGCTGAGTAGGTACTTGAGTAGTCATTCCCGCTTAGTAAAATTCATTTTCACTAATTTTCAGAGAATCGTAACGAAGTACGGAAAAAAGACAAGTAACCAAAGTTATACTAATATTATAAAGCTAAAGAGTTTGTTTGGTTGAACGCGCTTATCTTAGGAAATACTGGTTCGAATTGGAAAAAATATTTTAGTGTTGGGTAGCCCATTTATCGAGTAAGTTTCTAGGCCAGGGGTGGCCAACTTGATGAGATCCAAGATCTACTTTTTTTTTACTGACGAAACCCTACATATACGATCTACCAATTACATACTTCTTAAAATTATAAATGAAACAGTACAGTTCAGTATAGAATTATGTATTATTTTTTATTTTTTTTATTAGTTGCGCAGTCTGTTATACGTATTTATATTTTTGCCTTGCCGCGATCGACCAGGTCATCCAGTCATCCCTACTTTAGACTATAACATCTCGCTACAACAAATAGTAACGGACCGTTTATGAAAAATGTGACGCAGACGAAGTTGCGCGGGTCAGCTAGTCAAAATAAACTCACGCCTTTTTCCCATGGAGCTAGGCAAAACAACAGAACGCCAGCTCATCTAGCAATACATACAATACTCTGTATAATAGAAAGACAAATAGTTTTACCAATAACCAAGCCGCCTCGTCTGCTCAACCATGATATCGAACATTTTCAAAAGGCTTAACGATCACATTGTGCCTAAGTCCTAGACATATTGAATAAGCTACACAGCTGTTCCACTCACATGAATATCAAAAATTATCATAGCAAATATTCTGCAAACGGCCTGAGTCACGATCATACTAAAAATAGATATATTCTTACCGAAATATGGTAAAATAAAGGTCAATATTCAATAGCTAAGTGAAATATTATTGTTTCGGATTTCTTTTCAACCTACACGCGTGGTCTTGGCCATAAATTATTAGAATAGCTATTGTTTATTATACGAAGGTAGATACAACAGATCACCAAACTTCATCATCGAGAAATGTGACCTAATTTTATTAACCGACGAAAAAACCCAAGTCGACGCGTATTTTTTTATTTATTTATGAACACGCATAACTTTTTACAGAGTAGTCCGATTTTGATCATTCTTTTTTTATTGGAAAGGATATACGCCAAAGTTGGTCCTATATAAATTTAGAAAACAAAATCCAACCCTAAGGGTAGGAAAACAGGGGATGATTGATTGTTCACCCACTGATTGTAATGCTAAGTCGTGTAGATTTTTTTGTTAGTATTTTAGTAGTCATTAGTAGATTATAGCCACAAAAAAAGTATAAAATAAAAACTTTTTAACAAAAAAATTAAACATCCGAAAAAACTGAAAAGCGAAAAATAATAAACCTTTTTACAAAAAATTACTTTAATTTCGGAAGTCGGTGTTAAAATACGAAGAAACAATCAAAAACACCGAGTTCCAAAATTAAAGTCGGGAATCGGATTTCGGAAGTCGGTGTTATTTTTTGCTTTTCAGTTTTTTCGGAGGTTTTATTTTTTTTTGTTAAAAAGTTTTTATTCAAAAATAAGTTCTTGATGCTGCTCTCATGATTTACACTTTACACAGAACTGATGACAAAAAAAAACAGAATCGTCCAATAATATAAGAAATACATATTAATCTTTTTTTATTTATTATTTATATGAGGTGGGTTTGCTCTTGACTCTAGTCTAAGTCAGAGATGACAGAGACAAAGTCGACGATGGAGCGAGCTTACCCAGAAGAAGCCTGCTCACTCTAACTTTGAAGAGATTAGGGTTGTAAGCGTTCGGAAACACAGAAACACAGACGTAGGCGCAGGCAGACAATTCCACTCCAATGTTCTTATGTAGGTACAGTAGAATACAACCTCAATGTTTTGTTCAATCATGGAATAAATATGTTAGGCACCTGCATCTTTTCCCGTTTATAAATTGCGGTATATCGGTAACGTCCATAGAAGCGAATGATATCCTTAGCGACCGACAATACGGGTTCCGCGGAAATCGGTCTACTGGGGATCTTCTTGCGTATGCCATTCACACCTGGAGTGAGGCCTTGGAGAAGGACGGGGAGGCACTTGCGGTCTCCCTTGATATCTCAAAGGCCTTCGACAGGGTCTGGCACGATAGCCTTATTAGTAAGCTTCCTTCCTTCGGTCTGCCCGCCGGATTGTGTGATTGGATTGCAGATTTCCTGATCGGTCTATCCGAGTGGTCATAGATGGCTGCTCGTCTGGACTACTGGATATTAATGCCGGGGTTCCTCAGGGGTCGGTGCTCTCGGCAACATTGTTCCTGCTGCATATGAATGATCTGCTAAAACCCGGTACCTTTGGGTATGCAGACGACAACACTGTTGCTGAGAGATACGTGTCCGACGCACGAGCTGGTGGGTCGCAGATCCGGTCTCTCCGGGAGGCTATGGTTGAGCGCTTGAAATTGTCCTTACAGGCTGTCTCAGAATGGGGCGATGCCAATCTGGTCAAGTTCAATGCTGCTAAGACCCAAGCGTGTCTATTTTCCGGTAAAAGGAACCAATTCCACCCAGCTCCATCTTTTCGTGGTGTAACCGTGCCGATAACCGACTGACTTGAGCTTCTTGGTGTTACGTTAACATCTACCCTCAATTTTGGCTCTTTCATAGAGGCAAAGGCTCAAGTGGCTGCCAGAAAGTTGGGGGTCCTAGCAAAGGTGAGACGGTACTTCACGCCGGAACAGCTGCTCAAGCTCTATCAAGCGCAAGTTCGATCGTGTATGGAGTACTGCTCTCATCTTTGGGACGGATCTGCCAAATATCAGCTTGATGCCCTTGAGTCAATTGAGAAACGAGCTAAGAGGATCATCGGTAATGACAGGCTCGTCGAGTCGAAGCTCCAAAGCCTTGAGCATCGACGCCGAGTTGCTGGCCTGTCGGTTTTCTATCGCTTGCATTTTGGGAAGTGTGCGACGGAATTGCATGATTTAATTCCGCCAAGCCCGTTCCATCATCGGACCACAAGACGAACGGCGATGCGCCACCGGTACATGGTGGACATCCCACCGACACGCACTAAACGTTTTGGGAACACATTCATAGTGCGTACAGCTAAGGAGTGGAATTCCCTGCCAGAGTGTGTGTTTCCAGATAGCTACAACCTGGGAGTCTTTAAGACAAGAGTGAATAGGTTGCTTCTAGGCAAACGTGCTCCATCTTCGACCGCATCATCGCTTACCATCAGGTGAGATTGTGTTCAAACGTATGCCTATATATAGTAAAAAAAAAATGCCTAAATGTAGAAGGAAGAATACTGTTCTCGTTCGAAATGTGACATCCGCCCGATATTTGAGAAAATAATTCTTTGAAAGATACTTTAAATTGCTCCCTGACTTTTGTACCACACGTGTTGGCAGTAGAGCTATCCAGATATCCGTCAAATTTAGTATCCGGATAGTAGTATACATGATATCCGCATACTTATTCCCAGGTACTTGAAAGTGGTCCTTAATAGCAAATTGCTCTGGAAAAGTCATGTCGACTAAAATTCAATAAAAACAAATGCATCAAATGTTAGGCAAAACATGAGGTATCTCCCCAAAGATTGCGTTGTGGCCACATAGCCGCGATCAGGCCAATGCTGGCCTATGTCGCTTTAATTTAATGGACGGGGACGGCACACTCAACCACCAGAGATCAATGGTTCCAAAGACTAGCCTACTCCGACTTCACTGGCTGCTTGAGTATGCAAATAAGTCCCGTTTATATTCAGCAGCAGGCAGCACTAGCTGCTATATATGGATAATGCACCTAGGCATATGGGGCAAGAATCATACTAGCGACTACACTGGCTATACCCAATGTCATTTCAAGCCAACAGACAATGAAAATGATGATGATGAAATGATGAATGGTGATGTGATGATTATGTCAATGTAAGATAGCTAGTCCCCGATCCACTTAAACGGACTGAATTAGTCGCTATAACTACTTCAGCTACTACTAAAATGTTCCAACATTTATTTTCTTACGTTTTAATATCCAACGATTCATTTAATATAAACACTTGATATAATGTTTTCATGAACTATTTTATGAAAACATAGTGACAATGTTATGATTTATTCTTATTATCAATAATTGATATTTTAATTGAAATTATTGATTGGTTATATCCGTTTCATTTACTTTTTGCGATATCCGAAATATCCGGATTACCTATCATTGTCAGGAAGTGTTTTGGTAGTACCCGAATTATCCGGATATTTAAATGGGCCGGATACTTGCATAACCTAGTTGGGAGGCAGTTCCAATATTATGTAAAATATAAGAACTGCGTGTTAGTATACTTAAGCGTGCGTGACTCATATATTAATTAACTACTTACGTAGGTACTACTCACAAACCAACTTATAACGACGCGCCATTTTCTACAGCGTAAAGAATCGGATGCCTATAAGGTTAAGCGTTCCAGTTCATGGGTCATCAATGTTATGGTTATAATATGATAGTACAAGAAACATTACATGTAACCTTGGAAAACATTCGATGCCACAGAGTATCGAGACGCCTCGTCGGGCACAGCTAGAGAAGGCATAGTCAAAAGTGTCAGAAACTCTCAACGTTTACACATAGACATAGACGGCCCGTGTCAATTTTGACAAATATGGCTATGACAGCCAAAGCCAATACTCTCAGTGCAATGCATACGTACGAATATTATTTGTAGAATTAGAAACTAGATTTAACAAAAAAAAATCCGCGAAACCCCAATTACTTAAAAAAAAATCCCTAAGTTATTGCTTATAACACCAGCTATCTTCCAGATTATAACGGGACTTCCATTATAATTGGGTTAGCCGTTTCGGAATAAACAAAAAAAAAAAAGTTTTAATTAAAATTAATTAATTTTATAAGTACAGGATAAAAATTGAAAAGCTGTTATTTTAACATTACTAACAGACAGTTCAATTTTATTTACTTGTATATGTAGATACAGCTGTATGGAAGATGGCGTCTGTCTGTGTTGTGTCTTCTGTTCTTGCATTGAATAAATGTTTTTTCTATCACTAGCTGACCCGCGTAACTTCGTCTGCTCAGCTCCTATTGGTCTTAGCGTGACGATATATAGCCTTCCTCGATAAATGGGCTATCTAACACTGAAAAAAATTTTCAAATCGAACCAGTAGTTCCTGAGATTAGCGCGTTCAAGCAAACAAACAAACATACAAACTCTTCAGCTTTATATATTACTATAGATATCTATCTATCTATATCTGCAGCGGCGGCAGCGGTTCCGAGCTCTGTGTTCAATGCCTATTCACCTACTGGTCATAAAACAACGATTTTTTTTCTATGGCATTGTAAGTATAAGGTAATCGATAGATATCTACTACGAACTAAGTGTGATTATAATTTTATGTCTGTATTGTTTATCGGCTAGCTATAGTTTGATTTGACTAAAAGCCGCCGTACATGGAATGGCTGACCTGCCGTGATTTGGTCTGAATGGGTACGTTAACATACATTTTATGAGACTTAATGGCGATCTAAACTGATATTTTGTTTGAGAACTAGGTCGTTACAGGTTGATACAGGGAATTGAAGAAATAGTCATGTAACTAAATACAAACTCGTCGAATCGCATAGAGAAAGGAGCGAGAGTGACGTGCAAAGGTAATTTAATGTCAGCCCTGGTTAGAAGAAGAAAAGAGAGTGGCCGTAGGCAGTATTCCAGCCTTCCTTGTGCAAAATAATCCCTACAATGAAGGAGAAACAAAGTCTGCATGTTACTTTCGCGTATGCGAACTCCTTAGTTGCAGGTCATTGGCAGACAAAAAATCGATAGAACTTAAGAAATATAAATACTATTTAAATAAGGAATGTTAAAAGATTTTGTTTTTGTGCATCAGACATGATTAGCTCTGTAGCGGCATCAATGCCGCCACAAGAAAATCCAATCAACAAAAATAAACGCAACGCCATCGATCCCACCACTCACCAGCAGCGAACTACTAACCAAAATCCTGCATCGCGATATCAGAGTTCTTCATGCTATTTGAACATATACAACAGCCCGAATTTCAACTATCGGGCAGTTGCCCACCGGACACAACAACGGTCCGGTCGGAGGATCCTCCCTTTTCTGTGGAGGTTTGCGGGACTTCACTCTGTTCCTCAAATTTCTATAGCTCTCTTCTAAGCCAGATGGCCTAAATAAGTACGATTTTGAATTCAAACAGATTTGTTCTAATTACTAAACACAGCAATGCCGTGCGTGAGGTTCCCCGGTGTTATAGTACCCACCTCAGCGCCGAACCAGAGCTGTCCAGCCAGGTTGTCTTGCAGCACATCCTCGGGAAACTTGACCCTGAAGCCGCGCGCCACTCGCTCGTCACCCAGCAGCTGGTCCATTATCTGACTCGTGATGTTCAGTACGCGGTCCTGAGAACATAGAAATATAGGGATTAGTGAAAAGAATAATAGTCATTACAGCTAAAGTTGATTGCATTGTGATTTCTTCTAAATAAAATAAATTATACATTGATGACTAGCTGACCTGGCAAACCTTGTTTTGCCATATAAATAAAACATAGCCTACGACCTATTCTTAGATCTACCATTAATTATACACAAGCCATAAAAATCGGTCAAGCCGTTTAGGAGGAGTTCGATAACAATCACTGTGATACGGGATTTTTATATAAGTATTAGAAGAAGAGAACAGATTTGTTGTTTTCAAAGACTTGAAGACTTAACTAAGTTTCAACTGTTACAGATCAAGTTAACAGCGACAATTCCAAGATAATGACCAACCGCGTTTTTATGCACCACATTTTTGAGTAGACACGCAAATAAATTGAAGTGCTTAAGTTACACCGAAGGCAACTAACTCTAGGTGACAACTCAACAGTCTGTCACTTTGCAGTGTGCACGCGACATTAGCACGGAAAGCCTTTTATTCTAAAGAAAATAAACGAGACATTGAAAGTCTGTTGGTTTTTTAAAGACTTCAAATTATTTATTTGCAAAACTTAGGTACAATATTTTTTTTTTCTGTTTATTTAACACGGGGTTTTTACCCACATGGATACGCCAACCCCAGGTACAATAATAAGACCTTATTCTAATTTTAGGATCGCTATGTTTAGACTAATAGGCGTACAAATTTTGGATACATTAAATTATTATTCACACTAAAATATATAATATTAAAACATTACATAGAATTCAGTTTTAAAATAATACGAACACTTGACTCGCACAAAGAAAAACCCAATTATTATTTATTTAAATTGTCTGATAAAAATTCACCAATAGAATAGTATGCCTTTTCAACCATTAAAACTGTTAGAATTCTTTTAAATTTGTTAGTATCTTTCTCAACTCTTATAGTCATGGGTATCTCATAATAAATTTTAGGGGACATTCCCAGAACGCTTTTTGCGTATAATGCGGTTTTATGAGGCATCACGTGAGTTATGTCCCGGTGACGTTTGCTAGTCAGGGTTTTAAATAAGTTGAAGTGTTTTTAACGAACATTGCTACTTCAAATGCGTAGACACGGAAAAGTCATTATTTTTAGCTCAATAAAATGTGGTTTACAACTATCTCTCTGACTTCACTTCACTAAGTTCTAACTATTACAAATCAAGCTTACAGTGACAACCCATATACTTATAGTGAAACAATAATATTTTTAAAGCACGACATTTTCAACTAGGCACGCAAATAAAATGAAGTGCTAAGGTTACACCGACGGCAAGTCTAGGTGACAGGTTAACAAACTGTCACCAAGCAGTGTGCACGCGACATTAGCACGGATAGGGCGTCGGTAAAGGTCAAGCGTCAAATCCGGTCACACGTGGAATGGAACATGTGTTTTAGGCTTAACTGGTATTCGATACAATGCGATAAACAGTTTAAAATTTCCCATTGAACACGATTGGAGCTCGTTTTGGTATGTCATGTGATACGTGGTATGTACTTTCTTTTATAATGATCTTACTTTCCATGATCGTGGTCTGACTGGTATCAGAATGGTCGTATCTACATATATACCTACTAATTTTAGAGCTGAAGTGATTTTGTTTGGTTGAACGCGCTGATCTTAGGAACTACTGGTTCGAATTGAAAAATAATTATTTTAATGTTGGATAACCTATTTACCGGGAAAGGCTATAACATCACGCTACGACCAATAGGAGCGGAGCATTCATGAAAAATATCAGCGCAGGTCAGCTAGTCTAATACTAACTGACTCGGCAAACGTTGTTTTGAAAAATAATCAAAAAACAAAAAATATCGTCTGCCACCTATTCTGATACCTACCGAATATACACACAAAATTTCATGAAAATCGGTCGAGCCGTTTCGGAGGAGTTCGGTAACAAACACCGTGACACGAGATTTTTATACATATATTAGAAGATTATAAAGAGGAAAGATTTGTATTTTTGTATGTAACGAATAAACTTAAAAACTACTGGACCAATTAGAAAAATTCTTACAGCAATGAATAGCTAAATTATCAGTGAGTAACATAAGCTATATTTTATCCCCGTACTCCTACGGGAACGGGAACTACACGGGTGAAATCCTTACTATAATATTATAAATGCGAGAGTAACTCTGACTGTCTGTTTGTCGCGCTTTCGCGCCAAAACTACTGAACCGATTTAATTGAAGTTTGGTACACTGATAATCTAGAGCCTGAGAAAGGACATAGGCTACTTTTTATCTCGGGAGTATGTTCCCTAGGGACCACGCGTGCGAAGCCGCTGGTCAATAATAAATGGATATCTGAACTGAACCGATGCCAACCTAAGTGGTCAGACAATGTCGAAAAAAAATTAAACGTATAAAAGTCGTCTAGATTGCTCAAAGAAGCAGATAGTTCAGAAAAAGTGCCTATAACTTGGAACGGAACAACTTTTTAGGTCATCATTATAAAAAAATTGGTGTGCTAAGGAGAGACTTGGGGATCCTATTCTTAAAGCAAAAATGTATGAGGCTTACTATGATCTAAACATCGAAAAAGTCACGTCTACAATTTCATCCTTAATTTAAATAACAAAGCGTGCTGAAAATAATCTGCATGAACCACGGCGCTAAAGAAAACTGCAGAGAACTAATGAGCACGTCGAAATCTTACCCGCTACAATCATGACCAAGAATGTCTGAAGTTGAAGCGTGCAACCGTATTTTACCACTTCACGCGATGAATTTTATTTATATCAACAATACAGTTTACAGCCGCTATGCTATGCCAACACTTAACTACTACTCTGCTACTTTACTTATTATTGATTAAGTAATAGACTACTTTTAGTTTTAATTAATTTTACATCTGTCTGTTTTGTCCGAGTCCCAAATAAACATTTTTCTTTCATTCTTTCTTTCTACTTTTGTGTAGGTGAAACTTAAGTCATTAAGACGCAGATACTGAGGGGCAGTAGCTGATTTTAAAATGAAAATCACGTCTAAACGGATAGTCGTAATTTTTAGGGTTCCGAACAAAAAGGATCACTCGGGTCTGTCTGTCTGTCAGCCAGTTTTCTCCGGATCCACTAGACCGATTCTGTTGAAATTTGGTACACATATGGACTTTGTGACCCAAACACGGACGCGTTACGTAAATTATTAAATTTTTAATACGGGGGTCACTTTTGGGGGTCAAAACTAGAAAATTTCAAAAAAAGTTTTTCCAATAATATCGAGTGACGTATCAAATGAAAGGGCTTACTGTGAGTGAGGGTTTTAATTATATTTTTTTCATAATTATAAAATAAATGGTTTAGAAGTTATTCAAGAAATTAGACGAAAAATTAACATTCCCCCCCTTAAAAAGGAAAGTACAAAAAACTACTGAATTTTGGGTCGCGCGGGTGTGAAACGAGTGCGCGTTTTGTTCCCTCAAGGTCGCTGGCGTATGTCATCACCTTAAGGGCTACGCACACCGCGCACCGAAATGCCAGAGGATTTTCCTGACCTACGACCGAAAGGTATACCTAAAGATTGCGATTATTCAAGATCGAGGCGCTGCTATAATTTAAGCTAATATCCTTTGAAAACAAAGTGGCAAGTGATAGCCACTTTTCATACATTTAGCAAGCGCAAGTTTCATTCGGGTGAAAGCATCTGCATATCGGTTCATCAAGCTTGAAAACTTGACAGCCATACATAGTCTTTGTTATATTGTGTCAGACGTAACGACCGTAAATAAATATTGGACAAACAATGACGTAGTACATTTTACTCGCTGTTCTATGAAAAAATAATCAGGAAAACGAAACAAAGAATATAAAACTAATGACTGACATAACCAAGGAAGTGTAATTAATATACAATGTATTCACACATACAAACACTGGGTAGGTACTTAGGGCGCCTTCAAATTCGTCGCAAAGTGTCGCGCTGCTGCCACGAATTTGTAATTTGAAGGCGCCCTTAGTCATGAAACACGTGTTTTGTGAATCGAATCCTAGGCAGACTCAATGGTTCAAGTAGTCCAACACATGCGGATTAGAAACATTCTCTATAACGAACACACGACAAAACACTAACTAACATCCATTTTGTTTTGTCTTTTCCGGAGTACGTTCAAACGAGTTACAAGTACTATCTAAATGTTAAGGACAAATGGACACCACTTACTTACTATTATAATTAGATAGATAACAACAATGTACGGGCATGTACACACGACGATTGTGATTGGTATGCAGGCTGCAGGCAGACAGTGCATTTAAATATTAATCACAAGCCACAATCCATGCTCGCCATCAAACGTAAAAGTTTGGCGAGTTTAGAATTAAGTGACACCTCTGTATTAAAATTTCATTCAATTAATATTGCAATGTTAAATTATTAATGCGAAAGTAATTTTGCCTGTCTGGCTTGGATGAAACTTGACACACAGATAGACTATGTCCTAGAATAGGACAGAGGATACTTTTCATTCCTAGCTACTCTTTTCTGCTCGTAAGACGAGAGTTATTTTAGTACATATTTGTAAAATGATAATGAGTAACATTTTTAAATACAATAAGACACACCTATATGTATATTGTATAGACCAGCTGTAGTGCTATTCTCTAACAACATTTTCGTATCTCGACAGTAGAATTCGAAGTGAGTTTCAAATGAAGATCTTTATGTTGTATGCAATAAAGCTCACTTTGTGAGTTTTATCACTCAGGTGAAGCTCGATATCGAAATAGTTTCTTACAGAATAGACTAGCTGGTCTATTCTGTAAGAAACTATTTCGATATCGAGCGTTTATTCGATACGAAAATGTTGTTAGAGAATAGCACTACAGTATTTGAATTGAATAAACACGGTCGTTTACCACACACCGCACGCTGAACGACTGTACACAAAAATGCTGTCGAAAAGAGGCTACAGCCAGCTTACCCGAATTCCAATTTATTTTGTGTACTGTACATAAATAAAACATGCATATTATTGCATAGTTATAAGAAGTTAGAACACACGTAGTCGCAGTCGCAGATAACAGCTGTACCTATAGTGTATATTGAACAATACTGTATATACTTCGTCCTAAAATACAGTATTATTTTCCAGGTTCGTCTATTCGGTGATAAAATAATTGGCTGATATAGTGAAATAGTCTTTGTAAATTATTTTAACGTGCAGATAGCGAGCCGGGTGAGCGTTCCAGATCGTAAGTGCTGGTAATCACGCAAATAACTTCATTTGGCCATTCTGTTCGTGATCTAACCGCAGTTTCTAATAGTTTCATGTTAATGATATAGTATTATGGAATTAGTGTTTGAGTCTAGTTGTTGTTGGGTTAGAGTCGGAATAACTGAACGAGAATTCGCTAAGGGCATTATCTGGGGGGCTACTCTTTAAGCCCGAAGTTCGTAGTTTCGGGCTTAGTTGCGGGCGTATTCTACTCCGTATCACCTAACCAGGTGTGAATGACAACACGATTTGACAGTTATTCATTCTTAGTTCGGTTTCGGAACTAATCGTAATTCCGTAGGTAATACGAGTAGAAAACGCCCGCAATTAAGCCCGAAACTACGGACTTCGGGCTTAGTGAGTAGCCCCCCTGGTTTAACAATGCGATCGATCTGTTTTTTTTTTACTACTGGTAGGCACACGTTTGACCACTATCCCACCTGACGGTAAGCGATAATGAAGTCGAAGATGGAGCACGCTTGCCTAGAAGTAACCTATTCACTGTAGACAGGCTGACTGTAATACAGGACGTGTTAAAACGAATGCCGTAGTTTTCAGTATTCTTTAGACGGGGTTTACAACCTTTACCTCTGGTGAAATGATACTATTTCCACCATCAAAAACACAACTTTACTGTGGCAATAAAAATATAGAAACAACTTTAAGACAAAGTAGTACTGACATTAAAATTATTTGTGACATAGGATCGCGGAGCAGGATATTTGTGTACACACATAATGACACACATACATACATGCATACAAATCGATGTAAACAAAGCAATTAGCAAGCTGAACGCCATTTCATATTATACCCGTATGCTTCGGCTACGAAATGCACCGAAAATCACGTTAGGAATTGAAAGAAATGTATGATGAACTAGCTTCTGCCAGCGGTTTCGCCCGCATGAAAGTCGGAATTTATCCCAAGGGAACATTATACCGGAATTAAAAGAATCGTCCTATTCCAGGACATGGTCTACCCATGTGCCAAATTTTACCTAAATCCGTTCAGCCGTTTAGACGTTAAGATAAAACAAATAGACAGATAGTTTCTACACATTTTTTTATTTAAAAACGTTGCCCCACTAAGAATTTCTCCTGTATCGTAGGTGCGTTCACAAACATAAACTCACATAAAACACCCAGACTAGGAACAACTATCTGTAGGCCATACAAATATTTGTACCGTGCGGGAATCGAACCCGCGACACGCAGCGTTCAAACCACAAACACTGCGCCAACCGTGCCATAAGTACTAAAATAAGTAAGTATATCCATACGTAAGGATATAATGGAACATTGGAAAGGATATAATACAACAGAAGAATAATGGATGAGAATACGTGTTGCAGTAGTATTGCGCTACCACCAAGCAACATGGGACAAGGGCAAGAAGACAAATGGCCAAACAGAAAGGCTATAATGTCAGAGGGCGCCAAGAATTCTTGTTAACCGGTGACCTTTTGAAAATGAGAGGTAAAATCACTCTACTTCATCAAGTTCCACAGAATGTCCCGTAGTTAATTACCTAGCAAATCAAAACGATTTCCATATTTAAATTGAGTGGCAGCAATTAAAGCTAAACATAGTCAATTAGTAACACAGTGGCATACTCACAGTGTCCACAACAAAAAGCAGGAAGGAACAGAACGAGCCAAGAGGATCATCGGTAATGACAGGCTCGTCGAGTCGAAGCTCCAAAGTCTTGAGCATCGACGCCGAGTTGCTGGCCTGTCGGTTTTCTATCGGTTGCATTTTGGGGAGTGTGCGACGGAATTGCATGATTTAATTACGCCAAGCCCGTTCCATCATCGGACCACAAATCGAGCGGCGATGCGCCACCGGTACATGGTGGACATCCCACCCACACGCACTAAATGTTTTGGGAACACATTCATAATACGTACAGCTAAGGAGTGGAATTTCCTGGCAGAGTCTGTGTTTCCGGATAGCTACAACCTGGGAGTCTTTAAGACAAGAGTGAATAGGTTGCTTCTAGGCAAATGTGCTCCATCTTCGACCGCATCATCGCTTACCATCAGGTGAGATAGTAGTCAAACGTATGCCTATCTATAGAAAAAAAAAAAAAAATTGAAGTTACGTTCTGGAACGTTTTCGAGACTTCAAGATGTGTGTTGGTGACACAAGTAGACCCCAACGGCCTTGCTGACTGGTTAGGCTTATATTTTTGACGTGATAACGTCTCATAAATCGATGAACGCCGGCTGCGCGTATGAAAAAGTGTCACGTTCCGCAAGCGAGAGCGCGATACAAGCGATAGAGAGGCACGATCGGCCTAAGCGTTCGGCTTGTTTGTTAAGAATTCAATTCTTTTCTTATGACGTTATCAAGTAAAATTATCGTCCGTAAACCGCCTTTACAGACAACCAATTCTTCCCATACTTTGAGCCATTCTTATAATATTTCGTCTCCATGCGGGAGAGTTAAGGCAATAGCAATCCCCGAGCCTCAACAATTGAGACGACATAAGGCCTACACGCAGTACACGCACACCGGGACGGAATGGCAGATTTTACCACCGGTCAGCGCACACTAACCGCTTATTTAGTACTAGTTGACCCACGCAACTTCGTCTGCTCTGCTCCTATTGGTCTTAGCGTGATGATATATAGCCTTCCTCGATAAATGGGCTATCTAACACTAAAAGATTTTTTCAAATCGGACCAGTAGTTCCTGAGATTAGCGCGTTCAAGCAAACAAACTCTTCAGCTTTATATATTAGTATAGATTCCGGCGGCCTGCTAAGACATCCCGCGACCGACTCCTTGGCGCACTCTCCAATAAGGAGCGTGCAGAAACTATAGGTGGCAGCACAGAAATGTCACTGTTTCAAGTATAAAATTCGAAATAACTACGCTAGATGGCATAGTCTTCTTCGCGCACGTTCGCCTAAACTGAACGAGCAGGAAACACAGGTGGCAGCACAGAAGCAACAATGTCAAGTATTCTGACCCTTAAAACTTTGAATATGCGACACTAGATGACATAGTCAACGCCGTGTACCGAGTCAAGAAATGCCTATCGATGCCACGGAATCAATTTATAACATTGGAATTTATGTCGTGTTCCTACGAGATAAGTTCGAAATGTCCTTTGGTAAAAAAAAAATACAATGCCATTCTGTCCCGGTGTGCGTAGGCTTTAGTCAGTGGAAGTCAGTCGGTGACGAATCGATACATCATACTCCCCGTCGTCTTTCTTATAAGGACAGAATGTCACTAAGTTAGCAAATCAGCGAAAGGCTAAGGATAAGTTATCAAGCCTCTTACGGTTACTAATCTGGAACACAGAAAAAAAATACTATCACATCGCCAGAACATGGGCGTCGTCGCCGAAGAAGGCCTTAGAAACGCTGGCGTGACGACTTAGAGGTGTTCATGACGGAAAGAGTTCACACACCGACAAGAGTGGAAGACTGTGGGAGAGATCTTTGCCCAGCAGTGGGAAAATTTCAAAATCAAAATCAAAAAGGCATTTATTCAAACTAGGCTGAAAATGCAGCACTTTTTGAACGTCAAAATTTACATGAAGACAGTCCCCCAAATCGCCCAGCCCGTCACCACTTCCTAGTGTTTTAGCTGGGAAGAAGAAGTGGCCAACAAACTCCCCAGCAACACAACTGTCTGTTAAGTTTATTTAAAAATATTTCACGTTTTACGGAACCCTCGTAGCACGAGTCCGACTCGGTCTTGACCGGTTTTTTCTACGTTGCTTTGCTTCACAGAAAAAGTTCCATAGAAGTCAATGGAAGCTTGTATCGTGTGGACGGGCCATTGTGTTTAGCAGTCCTTCTGTATCAGTCTATTTGGTGACGCTCCATCGCGGTCACGTTGCTACGCGATCAGTTTTCGTAACAATTAATTAGGTCTGAACCCGCCCGTTACGTATGCACATTTACTTGACCGAGATTCCGTTTGTGAAATTATAATTTGGAATTAATGTTGTTGTTTATATTACAATAATAATTAAAATATTGGCTTAATGATCACTTCCGACTGTTAAGTTATAATTATCATTAACCTAAACTGAGTTTAAATAATTAGGTCATCGATTTCCTTGTTTGACAAGCACCAAAATTATTGTTATATTAAAATATTTATTACCGGTACAAATGTAAGTTATAGTTTTTGTACGATTTACGTTACATTCTCAAAGTGCCATTACGTTTACGTCATACGAATGGAAGTAAACAATAAAATAACCTGAACGATAAATAAATAAGTATATAAACCGTACAAGTTTTTTAGCTTTTATCAAAAAAAATTGTTTATACAAGGCTCATAAACACGTTAGTAATGTAATCTAAATAGTGTCAGAAGTGACAAGTACAATGAAGTGAAAATTAAACAGTTTGTTTTACGTAAGTAATGTATGTTTCTTTACAGTTCTCACAATATTAGGAGGAAGAATAACAAATAAATCATTTGAGGAAAACAACGAAAGAAAATTAGAGTTGCTCATCTTTTTCTGAATTAGTTAATTACTCCTCAGGTAAGGATAGACCAGCCATTTTATACATTATGTTACATCTTTTGCAGGCACTTGGTTAGCTTGTGCTAACCCTGCGTCACCCACATGAAGGAGTGGTTCAAGTAATCATGCAACTATTTTGAAGATGTAGGTAACGATCGCCTCATTTATCGCAGGCGGACTCCGGGGTCCGGAGTCGCGAGTGCTCCGAATGGGGACTCTGCCCACCCACCGAGTAATCCCAGGAAAGACGATGGCATCCTCTTTGCAGTCTCTCCAGAGACGTGCGATGTGCCCAAATGTAACAGGCGTTGCACAAAGGTTTTGGGGGTGGTGTTTTAAGATGTCGCAAGGCTCCCCTATACGGTAAAGGTGATCATCAAAGTCTAGGCAACTTTTGAGGGTTTCCCCTCGAAAAAAAAAACAAAAAATAAGGTAATGAACGCCACTGGCCCTGCTTTTTAGGGTTCCGCACCTGATGGGAAACAACGGAACCCTATTACTAAGCCCCAGCTGCGCGCTGTCCGTCCGTCTATCTGTCTGCGGGTTGTATCTCAAGAAGCATAATAGGTAAACAGTTGAAATTTTCGCAGAGTGTAATAACAAAAATTAAAGGTGGCTTCCATACAAGAAACGTGTTTTTCGACCCCTTCGTGTGAGAGTCCAACTCGTACTTAGCCGGTTTTTATGAATCCATGCTATGATGCACGTATAGCATGCGATATACCATGGCATAGCAGTATATAATAGTATGCATGCCAATCCTTGTAACGACAACTAAAATGGAGAATATTTAAGAAGTTATAATCCCAGCTATTAGAAAGGGCAAGACCAGAACAAAATAATGAACTTTCTATACGAGGAAGGCAACTGTACCGATACCAACTGACACAATGGTAACAAGAAGATCTACTCCACGCAGACACCCGTGTATTTGTGATAACCTGCACGGT
Organism: Lacanobia wlatinum; assembly: GCA_947578705.1. Classification (NCBI taxonomy): domain Eukaryota; kingdom Metazoa; phylum Arthropoda; class Insecta; order Lepidoptera; family Noctuidae; genus Lacanobia; species Lacanobia wlatinum. The sequence continues at coordinate 12,057,248 of OX388043.1, read as the reverse complement.
GGATCAGACCGGAATAGAAAATATCTATACTAATATTATAAAGAGGTAAAGTTTGTTAGTTTGTGAGGTTGTAGGGGGATCTTCTGAACCGATTTTAAAAATTATTTTACCACTAGAAAGCCACGTTATTTGTGAGTGTCATAGCTTTATATTAACCCGAAAAATACCGCCCAACGACGTAGACACGGGTCAGCTAGTTGTAAAATAAAACTGATCCCCCGGGGTTCAGAGTTCAGGGGGGCTACTCTGTAACGAAATCCGTAGTTTCGGGCTTAGTTGCGGGCAGGCATTTTCTACTTCGTATCACCTAACCACTGAGAACTAATTATAACACGATTTGACAGTTACTGTGAAATCGTGTTGTCATTCATTCTCAGTTCGGGTTCGGGACTAATCGTAAGTCTGTAGGTGATACGGAGTACAATACGCCCGCCCGCAACTAAGCCCGAAACTACGGATTTCGTTAGAGAGTAGCCACCCAGATACGGGGTTTCCGACCGAAATAACTCGATTCTTGCAATCACACTCTCTCAAAAATTTGACTGGTCATTGAAAACTTGAAAATCAACTCTAGAGGTACAGGATATTAGGGTTACGTTTCGCCAAATTATCACGGCCTCAGGTTTAAGTCTCTCTTGCCTTCTGTTACATCTTTTCTGTGCTCGCTCGCACCTACCAGAAAGTTGATACAAGAGGCAAGTCTATTTGTCGCCGACGAAAGTAGCGCAACAAGGCAAGTCTATACATCATAAATTGTAGTTAAACTCACTCCTACAATTGCTACTCTTAATACCTAGAATAAGATCAATTTTCTGCGCTTTGAATATTTAGCAATAATGCTAATTGAATCCAAGTACAAATATGGCATAGCTGGAGCCCGTGAGGTGTTTCCATGTTTAAGGTAATTCTAATATTCGTTTTATACATAAATATGTACTTAACTCAACAACTGCAATCCCATACCTCTTAATACTTAAAATTAATCAATAAAAACAAAACAATTTTAGGTCACGCCTAAATTTTATTAAAATAATTAAATCTTTACCGGAAAAGATTTATTTGTTTAAATACTTTCTTTTAATAAGGCTACACTCAAAGATGAAAAACCGTAATCTCCTATTTTCCTTCCCACCAAGAAAATAGAGTAAGGACACAAAGTGAAAAATCATATAAAAGACGATTTTCCCATTATCTACTTCCCTATATTGCTTCATTCAGTCTATCTATCGTTAGTAGCAGTAATCCGGTACCTAATGGAATCTCGATGTCCTAGTGACCGAACTATGCATTCGATTTATTAATAAACTTGTTCTTAATAAATTCTTTAATTACATGAATTGCTCAAGGAATTAGCTATTCCTGTTAACTTAAGGACTGTACCTAATCCTTTAATGTTGCATTATTGCATTTCATACAGTACACGTACCTACCTACATTGTAAGTTCTTGCTCTGGTAGGTTTTAAATATTATCCATGAAGTAATGTCATACACGCTAGTCTGTATATATCAAAATCAATGCCACTTTTCGTTGTAATTGTATAACTCAAGAACGGGCTCACCTATCCAAACATAATGTTTAGGCTTTGTTCGGACTATTTAGTAGATGGTTTATGTGAAGTTTGCACAAAATCGGTCGAACGGTTCTTCATTTATCACATTTTTCAACAAACAAACAAACGAACAAACAAAACAAATGAATTCAATAAATGGCGGATCATTTTGTTAATGGGAATTTTGCCGTCAAATTGAAACTTTTTTCAGATGGGGATTGTGCTGTCAGGTAGGGTAGGTAGGGTAGGTAGGGTAGGTAGGGAGGATAGGGTAGGGTAGGGTAGGGTAGGTAGGATAGGGTAGGGTAGGGTAGGTAGGATAGGGTAGGGTAGGGTAGGGCAGGGTATGGTAGGTAGGGTTGGGTAAGTAGGTAGTATGGTAGGTAGGGTAGGGTTAGTAGGTAGGGTAGCCAGTTGACGGGAGCGAAGCCGCGTGGGTCAGCTAGTTAGTTATACATAAAATCCGAATTTAAATGAGTTGTTAACTTGTTATAGAACATAATTTCTATTTCGTTCCTCGACTGTACACTTATCACTGTGAACTTTGCCTTAAAACTAATGAATCTACTACTAATTTTAGATCCCTTTTTTATTTCAAAGACTCAGGTAGTAGTTGTTTAAGGATAATTACTTGCAAATTATTTTGCTCTTACAAGCAAGTAAGTACCTAGAGATACAACAGGTTTCCGTAATTTGCAATTAAGTAATTCTTAACGGGTATAATAATATGGAATTATTCCATGTAACTTTATTCTATAAAAAAATATTAGATACTTAAATAAAATGTAACAAGCTAACATCGCCGACAGAGAAGGGTCCATCCTTACTAATATTATAAATGCGAAAGTGACTCTGTCTGTCTGTCTGTCTGTCGCGCTTTCACGCCAAAACTACTGAACCGATTTAAATGAAATTTGGTAGACAGGTACTCTAGAGCCTGAGAAAGGACATAGGCTACTTTTTATCCCGGGAATATGTTCCCTAGGGACCACGCGGGCGAAGCCGCTGGCAAAAGCTAGTTATTTAATAAGTTCTAGCACTTCGCCCGCGACTTCGACCGCGCTGCAATCTTTTTAAGGATCCCTAATATTTTTCTACTAATAAATATAGCCTATGTTACTAAGGGTTAATGTGATCTTTTGAAATCGGTCCAGTAGGTTTTGAGTTAAATCGTTACAAACATAGAAATCTTCTCTCTGTACTTATAATATTTAAAAAATTATTATTAAAAAAAAAAACTTACTAATATTATAAATGCGAAAGTAACTCTGTCTGTCTGTCGCGCTTTCACGCCAAAACTACTGAACCGATTTAAATGAAATTTGGTACAGAGATAGTCTAGAGCCTGAGAAAGGACATAGACTACTTTTTATCCCGAGAGTATGGTCCCTAGGGACCACGCGGGCGAAGCCGCTGGTAGAAGCTAGTATTTAATAATATAAAAATGTAACATTTTAATAATATAAAAAACTAGCTGACCCGCGCGGCTTCGCTCCCGTCATCTGGCTACCCTACCTACCTACCTACCCAACCTACCTACCCTACCTACCTACCCTACCTACCCTACCTACCTACCTACCTACCCTACCTACCTACCTACCTACCCTACCTACCTACCCTATCTACCTACCCTATCTACCTACCCTATCTACCTACCCTATCTACCTAACCATTTTTTTTAAACCTTCCCTGTATTTTGGCGAACCCAACAAAAAAAGAATTATTAAAATCGGTCCAGCCGTTCTCGAGTTTTAGCGAGACTAACGAACAGCAATTCATTTTTATATATTTTTATTTTTTTAAAGTTAATTTGCCTGTATCAATAAATAGTTTATTGTCAGTGTGTTTAGTTTTATGTGTTTTCCCGTTGACCTGCCTATTAGGTAGATAGATAGGACTACTTTGTTATCTCATTACATAGTTCCTTTATCTACCTAATTGTATTTTGAACCTTATTAATAACTATTTTCGTCCAAGAGTAAGTCAATATCCCTTGTAAAGTATAAATAGTAGAAGGTACCTATTACCGAACTCTTTCACAAATGAGTTATTTGGGTCAGACATTCATCATAATTGACTTGTTTGTTGTTCTGTCCTTGAATGAATCATACTTGCATCGAGACCGCTGAAAGATGAACGGAAGAAAAAACTGAATTTCAAATGAGTCACATGACTACTGTTAGCTGAAAAGAATAATTAACTTATAGTCAGAACAGTAAGTCGTCAGTCGGAACTAAAAAGCTGGAAAATCGTAATCTATTTGACCGTTGGATGTTATGTATTACTACTAAGTAAGTTATAAGTCAGTACTTCAGTACTTATTTAAAGCAGCAAAATAGGTAGGTACTACTCCTTAGGAAGTAACCCAAAGTAACCACACCAATTGAAAGATTTTAGTACATCAAAGACAATGGTAAAATTGATAAGACTACATTGATCGACCATTCTTCCTACCCCATATCAAAAATACCACATTAATCGACCGACTACGTCGACGTCATCGATCAACACCGATTCATGTTTAAATTGACGAGCGATCTATTGGTGTGATAATTCACTAAGTTAAAATACCATCATCGCTTCATAATGAATATCATGGTGAAAGAGGAAAATACCTAGTAAAACCTCGGAAAACCAGATAAAGTGCCTTTAGTAGTGAATTAAAATAAACAATGCAGGTACTACAAACGCTCTAAATATTTGTAGGCAGTCGCGATACTAGTTCAAGGCTACAAAAACCTGAATTCAATTGAGTAGTCGTTCATTAAAATTCACCCAAACAATGTCAGTGAAACAAAACAATGAAATAACTAAGTACCTACTCTTTTATCAAAATTCCGGTAGGTAACCACCGACTGAACCGATATACCTAGAATAAATACTTGAGTTGAGGATAGGGTGGGTGGGGGGAAGACGAAAAACGGGTTAACACAAAAAATAGTCCATAACGCCAGATTCAGTGCAGTTTTTGCAGTGATGGCAACATTTTTAAGAGCGTTATTTTGTTGCGTTGCACACTTCAATCAGCTTTGCCGGTCTAAGTGAGTGGTTCTATCCGGTTTATCCGGGTAGGTACGCAATCGAATTCTAACTTAAGGCTTATAGACATGCCAATGCTAACTACTCCTCTATGCGCCACTCCGCTACACGCATTTTAAATTTATTATAAAAAAAAAACTGGCCAAGAGCGAGTCGGACTCGCGAGCAAAAGGTTCCGAACGAAGTTCATTTTTTTAAAGTGTTATTTTAACACTTTAAAAAAGACTTCTTATAGGTATTTCTGTAATCTATAGGGAAAGATCTATTATCTCCTTTTTTTTTCAAAATTTTAGGCTCAGTAGTTTCGGAGATAAGGGGGGGGTTATCTCCGAAACTGAATGGTAATTTTTCGTCTAATTACTTCAATAACCTCAAAACCATTTATTTCAAAATTATGAAAAAAATATATTTAAAACCCTTACAGTAAGCCCCTTCATTTGATATGTCACACAATATTGTTCAAAAATCTTTTTTTTTTTGAAATTTTCTAGTTTGACCCCCAAAAGTGACCCCCATACTAAAAATTTAATGATTTACGTAACGCTTCCGTGTTTGGGTCACATAAGTACATATGTTTTCCAAATTTCAGCAGAATCGGTACAGTGGATCCGGAGATAACTGGCTGTGACAAACGGACAGACAGACAGACACCCGAGTGATCCAATAAGGGTTCCGTTTTTTGTTCGGAACCCTAAAAATAACATATTTTAAAAAAGTAATAACACCAAATTATTTTCGTTTGTATTTGCGAAGCAGAAGACATTTTTTTTAAGCTTTTGTTAAAAAACTGAAGGAGTAAAATGGTTTCATCTCAACGATTTGGAGGTGATTTGGTAATTTTTTTTCTTATTTTGTGATACCGATAAATAAATTCTGGCTAAACCAAATTACGTATCATATCATTATCATATAGATTACTACCAATTTTTTTTCAGATGTAATTTCTCAGTAAATGCCGACGAAAAGTTGCTTCATCTGCACGCTGTTTTTAAGCATTTCTCGAGAGAGCAGCCTTAAGACGAAAAAAATACGATTACAAAGTTAAAAAAAAACTGGACAAGTGCGAGTCGGACTCGTCTACCGAGGGTTCCGTACAAATTTGTAGCCAATTACATTAGATAAAGACCATTTTTTTATTTTGATTCCCTTGAGAGTGTCGAAATATACTTTTTTTGCGGCATAAACGGCCGTATAATTTTTGTTTACTTACTTTAACATAGAAGCTTGATTTTTTTTGTCAGCTTCAAGGGACCGTAGACCTGAGTATATGGTTTTAATTTCAACTCGATACCTCCACGCGTTCCTGAAATAAAGGGGCTTGACAGACAGACGGACGGACAATAAAGTGATCCTATAAGAGTTCCGTTTTTCCTTTTGAGGTACGGAACCCTAAAAACAGAAATAATGACAAGCTGTCCTGAATCAACTTCTATCGTGATGCTTTACGTTCTCTTGTAATGAAAAACGGTTCAAAATTTATTGTTCGAATATCTACGAAGGAATATTAGGGAAAGGTCAATGTACTTTATTGCACGTTTATCTGGGGCGCATACCATAGAATGGATTGAACGAAAGATTTTTTTTTGAGTTAGATTTAGGGCGGTCAGTGTACAAACATCGTAAATCTATACTAATATATAAAGCTGAAGAGTTTGTTTGCTTGTTTGTTTGTTTGCTTGAACGCGATAATCTCAGGATTCTCAGGAACTACTGGTGCGATTTAAAAAATTCTTTCAGTGTTAGATAGCCCATTTATCGAGGAAGGCTATAGGCTATATATCATCACGTTAAGACATATAGGAGCGGAGCAATAATGAAAATTGTGACGCAGACGAAGTTGCGCGGGTCAACTAGTAATATTAATAAGACATAATAATATACAATAAACACATACAATATTACATAATCTAGTAATACATATCGAATATATTTGGGAAAGGAGAAGAAAAATTACAGTGAGAGGTATGCTCTTTCACCATTTTTAGGGTTCCGCAAAAAAAGGAACCCTTATAGGATCACTCGGGTGTCTGTCTGTTTGTCCGTCTGTCACAGCCATTTTTCTCCGGATCCACTGGACCGATTCTGTTGAAATTTGGTACACATATGGACTTCTATGGCCCAAACACGGACGCGTTACGTAAATTATTAAATTTTTAGTATGGGGGTCACTTTTGGGGGTCAAACTAGAAAATTAAAAAAAAAGTTTTTTGAACAATATCGTGTGACATACAAAATGAAAGGGCTTACTGTGAGGGTTTTAATTATATTTTTATCATTAAAATAAATGGTTTTGAAGTTATTCAAGAAATTAGACGAAAAATTACCATTCCTCCCCCCTTATCTCCGAAACTAATGAGCCTAAAATTTTGAAAAAAAATATTGGAGATAATAGATCTTTACCTAAAGATTACAGGAAAACCTATTAGAAGTCTGTAGTGTTAAAATAACATGTTAAAAAAATTTTGTTCGTTCGGAACCCTTTGCACGCGAGTCCGACTCGCACTTGGCCAGTTTTTTAAACGTTGATGGCGTTTGAGCACGTCTCACATCTATGGGTAATGCATTCCACAAACGAGCTGCTTGAATAGTGAATGATGTGGAATGCATGCAAATACTTAATTTAAGATTTTCCGATGATCTCAAGGACCTAGAATGTGTGTCACAGAGAAACTGAAAGCGTTCTTTAAGATAAAAAGGAATAAATAGTAGTATAGTACATTATAAATTAGAGAAAGGATGTGCGCATTCCAGCGAAGGCGAAAAGGAAGCCATTTGAGCTTAGTACGAAATTCCGAAACATGGTCATACTTGCGTAAGTCAAATATGAACCTGATACAGAGATTTTGAAGTCGATCAAGCTCGTCCAATTGGTTTTAGGTGAGATCAAGATAGCTGGCGTCAGCATAGTCCAAGATCGGGTGAAGAAGAGATTGTGCTATGGCAATTTTGGTGGTAATGGGAAGAAAATTACGAAGGCATTTCAGGGAGCCCGCTGAAGCGAACAGGTTACAACTGATCTCTTGCAGTTGTGTAGTCCAAGAAAGAGTGCTGTCGATATAAATCCCCAAGTTCTTCACAGTGTTAGTTATAGGAATAGAAGCGTTATTGAAAGAAACCTGTGGAAGTGTGGACCAATCAATCTTAGAGACGGTTCGGGAACTACCAACAACAATATCCTGCGTCTTAGCTGAATTGATCTTCAGCCCCAACTCAGTGCTCCATTCAAATTATTTGAGCCAGGTCTATATTAACAGTATCAATCGCATCAGAAAGCTCTCCAAGAGGGGCTTGGGAGTAAATTGTAAATATGTACCTCTATGATGAGTGGTTAATTAACACATCCTATAAGAATTGACGATTTTTTAGATGTGCTTTAATATGGCCACAACATAGTCGGGAAAAAGGTCTAGGCAGATTATTATTGATGGAAAGAAACGGTGAAAGACTTTTTTGTGCCAAATCCTGAGCTAGACTACGTGGTCGAGTGGTGTAGGCGTTTGCCTTGTGACCCGGTGGTCGTGGGTTCGATTTCCACGAGAAGCATACTTTGTAGTTTTCCAGTTTGGCTAGGACATTGCAGGTTTGAATCACCAAATCTACACTAATATTATAAAGAGGAAAGGTTTGTTTGTTTGTTTGTTTGAATTGAATAGGCTCCGAAACTACTCGACAGATTTGAAAATTCTTTTAGCATTGGATAGCTACATTATCAGGGAGTAGCATAGGCTATATATTATCCCCGTATTCCCACGGGAACGAGAACTACGCGGGTGAAACCGCGGGACGTCCACTAGTTGTCTGATAAAAAGATGATTCCCTGCTTCGGAAGGCACGTATAAGCCGGTGATCCTGGCTGCCAAATGGCGGTCGTCAAATAAACTATGTCAGAGGTCCTTGAGGCGGTTTAGAAACTCTTGACAATAGGGTTGCGGGGTTGCTAGACCTTACTGCCCACACGATAAGAAGAAGAAGACTTGCGGAAAAAAATAACCACCACAACAATAAACTCTTATAAACTTAACTGTAGAAGTATTCCGGTAAGCTCGATATCCTCATGGCATTACGAACAATGACGTTATTAAAGGCCCATGCGCGCCTTGCGTGAGTCATATGATTCATTTGTAGTGTAAAAACTACGCAAAACCTCACTCGGAACGTTCAAGGTACAAACGAACTGCGTATCACACCGTAGCGAAATTTTAATTAAATGATCACGTCTGTATTCCCGGAGAGATAGGCAAAGGTACCTGTATGTTTGTTTAATCATTATATTATCTATGACTAGCTGACCCGCGCAACTTCGTCTGCGTCACAATTTTCATTACTGTTCCGCTCTTATTGGTCTTAGCGATGATATATAGCCTATTTATAGCCTTCCTCGATAAATGGGCTATCTAACACTGAAAGAATTTTTCAAATCGGACCAGCAGTTCCTGAGATTAGCGCGTTCAAGCAAACACACAAACTTCAGTTTTAGATATTATAGATAAACGCGCGTTTGACCACTATCTCACCTGAAGATAAGCAATGTGTTTGACGATGGAACACACTTCCTAAGAAATAAAATATTCACTCTATAACGGGGTCTTGTAGACCCCGTTATAGGCTTTAACTATCAGGAAACAGACTCCGGCAGGGAATTCAACTGTACGCACGATGTAAGTAATGGGTGGGATGTCCACCATTCGCCGTGCAAGTCGGTAACAAAAAGTTTTTTTTTTTTTATATGGGCGATACGAGCCCATCTTCAACCGGACACAAATGCAGATTCCGCACTTTATCTTACCGAGGACCTTATGCTTAGCAGTACTGCTAGTAACCAATAGATGAGGCAATATAATACACAATTTATAGAATTGACTTAGGTATCTGTATATTAGATGGCATATTGGTTAACGACTTGGAAATGATTGGTTTATTTCAAATCGTTAACAGGAAAATATAATTGTTTCCGCGTTGAAATAGTTATTACTAAGGTGTAAACTAATTCAACCTGATATTTAATTTTGATTTGAAATGAAATGAATAACTGTTACTCACTCAGAACTTGGTGAGAAAGGAAATTAACCCCTTCAGACAATAATATAATCATTGGAAGCAAATTATCATTGAGATTCATTATGAAATTGCTATTACACTTACCGATACTTGTAACCAGGGTTGAAAAGTGAGACCATTTCGCTGTCTATTGTGTTTGTGTCATACAAAGCATAGAATAAACCAAAACCACACACCTTTACCACTTTTGACATTATTTGGAAAATTGAACTTTACAGCGCGATTCAAAATTGAAATAACATAAAGATGAGTATTTTAATACTATATTATTTTAAATGACTATTATAATTTACTTTCAACTATTTCTTTAAATAAAATAACATAGATTTGGGCAAAATATTGACCATTTTTCTATGAAAATGTAACATAACGGCTAAGCAGCTGGCCGGTCACAGAAAAAAAAAACAAAATAGGCGGGAAAGCGGCAATCCGATCTTCATTTGTTTTTTCGAGTTGTAGTATTTTGTTCTCATGCTTTCGTATAGCAGATATTTGTATTAACACGATGAGTTCATCAGATTTTGATATTGTTTTTTTTTTCTTTAGCTGGTTCGTGTTTTTATTTTTACTTTCCTTGTCGAATACAAGGAAAGTAAAAATAAAAACACGAACAAAAAGAAAAGCACAGTGTTTACCTCGGGTGAAAGACTTATTTAGTCCCTCGAACTATTGGCACCCTCGCTATGCTCGGGCGCCAAACGCCGTCTCGGGACTAAATCAGTTACTTTCACTCCTAAAATAACAATGTACTATTACTACCCGTGAGTTTTCGTGTTTATTTTATGCTTATTTTATTTTACGGTGTGATAAACGGCCTTCTAGGGCAAGGCAAGTTTACAAAAAACTCGTTATACCTACTAAGAGTTTATGTTTTGTATTTATTTATAATAATTAATAAAACATTAATAGTGACGTATGAAAAACTTATACAAAAATAAATATTAATGAATTGCTTGTCTTTTCTTAAATGTGTGTCTTAGTTAAATTTCATTTTATACCTCTTCAAAACAATTATTTCCTATAGCAAGTCAAGTCAGGACATATTTCAAGGAAATTTAATTCTATGATCTGAAAAACGAATGATCACATTTATTAATAAACTTGTTATTTTATTTTCCTCATCATACCCGCTATTACCCACTACCTAATTTATAAAATATTTAACTCATATAATATGTATTTAACTATCTAAACATGATTTAATTTTTCTCTAAGCCTCGTAGGTACCTACCTATTTTTTTAAATAACTAAGCACCTACCTACGTATTTCATTTACTTTTTGTCATTTTTCCGTAAGCTTCGTAGGTACCTACCTATTTTTTAAATAACTAAGCACCTACCTACGTATTTCATTTACTTATTTTTAGGCTTTTGTGCTATCTTTACTGAACCTACATTTTGTAATAGTTTAACTATTACAAAATATTTGATAAATAAGCAAAACCTCAACATTAATAACTAGTCCTTGAATTCCAATAAAATTATAAACGCACGTATATCGCAAGTATTTACAAATGTAGGTACAGTCTGCTCAAACTTGTTACGAAAATGAAATTTATTACTTCCCACCATTTTATTTCTGGGTTAACGATTGTTTCTTATTTTATAATAATTGTGTATTACTATTACGTCAACCCACTGTACAATGCTTAATTTAATCATTCTCGATTATAGACATTTTTACGTCACATTTGTTATGAAAACCACTACCGGGTAGTCAAGTTGATAGATAATTAAATAACAATTCAATGTCTACTTCAATTTCTTGTTTCTTAATTAGAAATTGTGCCTTACTATAATAGCGTAAAATATTTGGGGTGATAGTACCTTAGATATTCATGAAAATTAACAGCTAAAAATCGAAGAAATTCTAACTCATCCTCAATTTTTTATCAACTTGGTCTGAAAAGCTGTCAAATCTATACTAATATATAAAGCTGAAGAGTTTGTTTGTTTGTTTGCTTGAACGCGCTAATCTCAGGAATTACTGATTTGAAAAATTCTTTCAGTGCTACATAGCCCATTTATCGAGGAAGGCTATAGGCTATATATCATCACGCTACGACTAATAGGAGCGGAGCAGTAATGAAAATTGTGACGCACACGAAGTTGCGCGGGTCAGCTAGTTGCTAAATAAAACGTGTTATTTTATTAAAGATTAATTAATCGTCGAACTAGTGACATTGTTTGAATTGTTGACATTTCATTATTTTATGAACTAGGCTGCGTACACATTGCTTACAAGAAGTTTGTAACTTCTTACTAAAACGTGCGAGCGAAAATATTGAACAAAATATTCTCAACACATATTTTGCCTTTTGCTCTCATGACAGTTATCATTCTATCATCAAGTGAATAAAATTAACATTTGGTAGATACATAGATTTCACGAACATAATAAGTAGCTGTTATACATTATTAAACTTTATTACGAATCGCATGCAACACGGCATGGTCCATCACAATTACAATAAAAAAAAATGGTAGCAACAAGCTCAAATTTATGGTCATACATCTTATACAACAAACTGATAAACAAAATTAATTTTAAAATCAGTTGGAAGAAGTTGACCCTGGATACGAGATAATAAATTACTTAACTAAATAAAGTGATAATTTTAGTACTCGTACCTACATAATAATGACTTGTGATTTCGTTATCAGTTGAACGAAATGGTACCTATCAGGGGGGCTACTCTCAAGCCCGAAGTCCGTAGCTGCGGGCGTATTCTACTTCGTATCACCTAACCACAAAGAATTAATGACAATGTTGTAATTCATTCTTAGTTCGGGTTCGACATTAATCGTAAATCCGTAGGTGATAACTACGGAGTAGAATACGCCCGCAACTAAGCCCGAAACTTCAGATATACTGTGCTTCAGACTTCGGATTTGAGAGTAGCCCCCCTGATAGGTACTGTGGCACAACCTCCTGGTTGGCCTCACCCTCCGGGGACCTCCGTCAATTTAATCATAAAAAAAGCTTTAGAAGAATTAGAAATTTAGAATAGGTTCAAATGATGACATACGATGATTGATTTTGTTTTTCTGACAGAACTGTAAAACTTTTCTTGGGAGCACCCGCTCAATATAATGATCTCTTAAATCGCCAAAAGTCTTTGATTTCATATCGATCCCCAGACGTATCAGAAGCCCTAACCTGAACGTCTACAGTACCTACATAACGGTGAGTTCACACGATATTGAATTCCATAAACTTCTATAGATTTTGTCAGTGCAGATGAATGTCGATGTTTGATGGTTTTTTTTTTTATTCAGAGTACATTGTCTGTGCAGACAAAAATCTGTATTGAGTGGACCCACTATAAGTCTTTGTATTATAGGAGAAAAAAAAACTGATTTATAAAAAACAGAATGAATTAACTATAACTAATGAATGAAAGACAGAAGTCCATTCTGAGGACATGTTTGCGTTAACTTTTTATTCAGACTTCAGTCCGTACAGATGTCATTACATACAATGTATCGATGTTATGAATTTATGACATCACTATGCGAAAATATACAAGGTCGATTATGTTTTGGATACCTAACAAATAAGAACTGTATGGATGGAACCCCGCGGTGAAGGTGGATATCAGCTGAGTTATGGGAGCGACGATGAGACGATAAAACAAATGCGTTCCCATTTTCAGGGTTCCGTAGCCAAATGGCAAAAAACGGAACCCTTATGGATTCGTCATGTCTGTGTCTGTCCGTCCGTATGTCACAGCCACTTTTTTCCGAAACTATAAGAACTACATATACTGTTGAAACTTGGTAAGTAGATGTATTCTGTGAACCGCATTAAGATTTTCACACAAAAATAGAAAAATAAAATTTTGGGGTTCCCCATACTTAGAACTGAATTTTTTTTTTTTTTCACCAAACCTACCATACGTGTGGGGTATCTATAGATAGGTCTTCAAAAATGATATTGCGGTTTCTAATATCATTGTTTTCTAAACTGAATAGTTTGCGCGAAAGCCCCTTCCAAAGTGGTAAAATGTGCCCCCCCCCCCTGTAACTTCTAAAATAAGAGAATGATAAAACTAAAAAAATATATGATGTACATTACCATGCAAACTTCCACCGAAAATTAGTTTAAACGAGATCTAGTAAGTATTTTTTTTTAATACGTCATAAATCGTAAACCGCAATTTACCTTTCATTCAATCAACTCAAATATATGTATAAAAAAAAAATATTTAGTTTCATAAACATAAACCTAATGCATAAACCGTGAACCATTATTTTCTAATAATAAATCTGTAATAGGTGCATAAGTAAATAATAATTACAAAGTTACAACGAAGTACAAGAACTTTTATATTATGTTACTTGCTGCTACGGAACCCTTCATGGACGAGTCCGATTCGCACTTGGCCGCTTTTTTTTTGTTTCATAAACTGATTATTTATTGCATGGCTATACAAATATCATATAGTAGACAAAGTTCTGAGCACTAAGAAACTGATAGATAATGCATTATCTAATGTTCCTCATGATAGCAGGAACTCTTTGCACTATATCATAAATCAAATCACAACTAGTAAGCCATGTTTACAAATCGCATTGTTATTTTATATCTCTCAGGATTACTGACCTGACTATCAATACCTTCCTGCTACAGCCATACAACCTTATCTTTATGGCAATAAGAGTGAATTTATAGTGCACAACTGTGGGCTCATAACATGTCGATTTAACTATTTTTTTGACAGACTAGCTTTTGCCCACGACTTCATATGCGCATATCCCGTTTTATCTCGGTCCCGTTGAAATTTCGGGGAATTTTCGAAGCTACATGCTAAATTTCAGCTTTCTACGAACAGCAGTTTTGGCTGTGCGTTTTCTGTATGAAGATGATATCGTTTCGTGTTTTATTCCGATTGATTTTATAACGGTGGGTGATTCTACAAGCCCGCCACTTTTTTCCCAACCCCTGCAACTGAACAGAAAAACCACCAGATTAGAATAAACAAAAACGACGAGTTGATGAAGCTCGAAGAGTCCCCGACAAACGATTCAACTGTCTTGAATTGAATCATGCTCATACACCGTTACTTTTGGGAACCTAATGAACGCTACGGACGGACAGTAATAATAACGTGGCTACCACATTATCTAAAGAGTTGAAGAAGAAGCAACAAAGAATAAGGCACGTGTACGGCGTTGACTATGCCATTTATGTTGCACATTCGAAACATAAGTATACGTTTAAAAATACTTGATATTGACGCTTCTGTGCTGCCACCTGTAATTCCTTCACGTTTCCTATTGCAATGGCAGGGAAGGGTCGCGAACGTAGATATAATACTGTTTTTTATATTTCTATGGTCGCGAACTTGTCCGAAAAAAAATATCTCTAATGGACTAACCTGTGCATGTCTAAGCTGGTTGACAAGAGTGGAGCACCGGTCCGGGTCCTTTCGGCCGTCGAACGAGTCCAACTCGGCCGCGACCATGTTTAGTGCGTCGTCGGCGAAGAAGAACTGCGCTAGAAGCGACCGGTCGTCCCTCTGTAACAAAAGAAAATATTTTTTTTACAGTCAACACAGATCTTTAAGGAACATTTATAAAGCCAGTAGAACTCACTGCCCTACGACCTATGACGCGTCAGCCTTCAAAGCAAGAATCATCATCATCATATCAGCCGAAAGACGTCCACTATTGGACATAGACCTCCCCTAAGCGTCACCACAATGACCGGTCCTGTGCGTCTCGCATCCATCGACCATCTGTTCTGCGAGCAATGTGCCCTGCACACTGCCACTTTAGTTTGGCGATCCTTCGGGCTATGTCGGTAACCTTGGTTCTCTTGCGGATATCATCATTCCTGATTCGATCACGCAAGGAATCTCCAAGCTTTGCCCTTATCATTGCCCTTTGAGTGAGCCTTCTGATGAGGCCCATTGTAAGCGATCACGTTTCAGTTCCGTATGTCATCACTGGCAACACGCACTGATCATAGACTTTCATCTTGAGACACTGTGGTATGTGGGACGAGAAGATACCGCGCAACTTCCCGAACGCTACGCGAAAGCAAGAATGAACAGACATAATTCTGAGCTCGCTCTGTTCAACCGTGGGTCAACGTAGACCTCCTCCATGGCTTGGCAACAAGCGTGATCGCGATCAAGAGCGCATTCATCAGAAATTAAAAAAAATAAGAGCTTAGCAGTGATCTTCTGTAGCACACACATTCTTGACGGACTAATCTTTCTAGTTTCAGTTTCATGGATGTGCTAGCTATTCTCGTGGCATACGTCAACACAGCATAGGTCCACAGTAGGTCCTAGGTAGAAGCAGTCACCTCCTGCGAAGCAGTTATGCTAACGAAGGAGGAAGGCCGCGTGACGGAGAAACAAACCTCACACCCCAGCGTCCACAACAGAAGACGGGAAGTAAGCTAGAAGAGTTGTCAAAATTATTTTTTGCTATGAGGATTTCGCGCCAAACGTCGCAGGTCACAGCTGAATACAAATTAAGAAAGACATATCTAAGTTATTTTCCCAATTCATGGGACAGTGGGCAACCAATACACAGTAAGGTAGATTTCTTTTCTAGTAAGAGAATACCGACACGTTTTCAATTACTTATCATGCGCCTATGTCGATTTCGAATTGTTATTTGGCCGTACACCGTTACATTTGTCTAGGAAACACCTTCTATAGTGTTGACTGACAATGGTCTCGTCCCATCGTTACATACTGTATTGCTGATTTGCAGCTGCAGAGACATACACCCATTCCATCGGGGAAATACAAATGAGACGAGTAGGCGTTCATGTAATAATCCTCAAAGACAGGTTTAAAGCTGTGTTAAGAGGACTACAAGAGCTAACTGACCTTGAATGACGCACGCACACATTAACACAATCGACGTGAACGCCATCTAACGATGACACTCAGAGCACTATCGTTTTAGCGAGATTACGCCCGGGTATTTTAATAGATGGCGCATTTTAATGAAAGCGACGTAACGACGTAATGAAAACGAGTAAGAAATAGATCTAACAAACAACTAGATGGGACAATGAATTTATTTTTATTTGTTTTGAGTGTAACTTGAAAATTTAAGGATATAGGTGATAAATAAAACTAATTCAATGAAACTTAAAACATTTATCTCTTAAGTCCCTAATACAAAAATAAATCGAAATGACACCTTTGATACGTTTTTATGGTTAACATATGATTTTTTTTTCAGATTTACATTTTACCACATTTTGTTATAAGTTCTTTTTTCAGGTTTGAATTATACCACATTTAGTTTTAAGCTCTTTTTCAGATGTACATTATACCACATTTTGTTTTAAGCTCTTTTTCAGGTAAACATAATATATAGCACCAAATCAATTTTTAATAAAATGTTTTTCAGTTTATTTTTGTTACTAAAAGCTACTAAAATCTAAGTAACGTGTAGAGGTTATTGTTTGTTGTGAACCGTTTTCCTCGAAATTTGTACGTTCTTCTTTTTCGTTATCTTCATCTTTGGTTTCGCTTTTCTCATTATTTACGCTTTTATCTTCATTTTCATTTTCGCTTTTGTCTTTGTTTTCACTTCTGTCTTTGTCCATATTTTCATCTCTATTTTTTATGTAAGGTTCTCTAATTTTCATATTTCTTGACATTCGGGGATCAAGTATCTCCGGTAAAATACAGTCAAAATAGAATTTTGACAATTTTTCTTTCATTTCTTTTTCCCAAAATGTATCATCTCGTTGAATTATTTCCGTCTTGAGCTTTTCTTTTTCATTCTCCCATACGGCAAACAAGCAATATTTCTTTTGGGTCACGTGTAACTGTCCTTGTACCTGGTAATACCAAGCATGTTTTTTATTGATGACTAGTTCACCTGTTTTAGTTTTTTGCCAGAAGTTAACTTTTTTGTTTTCAATTGCTGCTGCTAGACCCATTTTGTGGGCTGTCAAAGGACACTTTACTTCAACCACAGTATCTTCTCCAGTTAGTCCATCAGGCGTTGCACCCAAGAAACATAATTCTTGGTCTATAAATAAGCCACAGGGTCTAATGGTTCTGCGTTCTTGTACAGCCAATTGCGCAAGTGCGGTTTTTTCATTTTGTTGGCCATGGCTAATGGATTCCACGTGATCAATTTTGTTTCGATATAGTATGTCTTTTACTAAATTAGCACATGGTGTATTAGTACGCCTTTTTATAACCCTGCCGAAATTGGATGCAGTCAGCAAAGATCTTCTCATCTCTAGCCATTCTCCATTAGCACTTTGTAAAATAGTTTTTCTTTCAATCGTTGCTCGCTCCACATCCGATTTTTTTAATTTCTTCATGAAATCATTTTTCATTTTATCTAGTATTTCTACCGGTATATCAGGCTTTTCACATGACAGGCCATAGTCCTTATCATCTTGTTTTTTACTAAAAACTAGCCGTCTCTTTCTTTTTGTATACCTTTTGCTAAGGACTTTTTGTTTAAGTTTTCTTTCTTCCCACAGTTTCAGTTTACCTCTAGGGCTTTTATTGGTCATTTTCTTATATAGCTTTGACAGTGCATTTTCTTCATTGAATGACACTGCTGAAGCAATGCATCGCGTCTGATATGAATTTTTGAGGGAAAAGTTAACTCTCTTCCCTCCTACGTATTTTGCAATAATGCTGTGATAGCGTTCTACCACGTTGCTGTCCACATCATGAAGTAAACTTCGAGCATGGCCGGCAATACCTTGAATCATAATACAAATTCTCTGCCACAGAGAACTTAGCTCAAAATCATTTGGAATATCATTTTGCTCCAGATTTCCCGTTTTATCACAGAAATGTGTTTTGCATTCAATGTGATTTCCAAAAGCATGATGATGTGCTTGCAAAATGTCATCAAATAAATATTGCTCTTCTGGGCAGGGATCATTTTTATTCTTTTTAATTGCTTTTGTTATGCAGGCTCTCATAGTCATGATTCGTGATGTTGTTAACAGTTTTCTGTGACTTTTTAAATATTTGGTTTCAGTTTGAAGTGATTGCATCTTATTACAAAAATTTCTCAGTAAATGATTTCTACATTCCACCTTTTCAACGGTAATATCTGGATATGGTCTTGCCTGTAAAATTTTCGAATAAGTGCTTGAGTCACCATCAGATATCAGTCGTCCGTATATCAGACCGTGGGTAGCCAAAGATTGCTTAAAACCTTCCACTATAATTTCACTCTCCATCCCTGTAGACGGACCGGAATAGTTTTTAGAGCAGAAATGTTCAGCCACTGTTGTTTTCTTCTTTTCGGCACGATCACAGTGGTAGCAGTATTTGTTACGGACTCCCAAATACAAAAGTTTGCCTGTTTTTCTGCCTATGATTGCGGCAGCACCGGATAAAGCCGAATAGTTTTTTTTGTATGACCTTTTACCATACACACCATCTGCTATCACATCTATGATTGGCGTGCTATTCTTTGTAACTCTGCCTTCTGCTATAGCCAAATTCTTCTCTTCTTCAGCTGCTTGGTCCATGGACTGTTGTGCAAGTTGCTGCCAGTTCTCAGACAACAATTTGTGGTTCCTTTGGTAAGTTTTTTGAGACATAATTGGCAAATTCATGGCAGATGAAAATTCTTGGAGCTGAGAATGACCACAACCAATTGAAATGGCACCAGCTACAGCACATGTATTAATTGGCAAACAAATATCATCGTCGTTATTGATTACAAATTGTCGTTTGCACATTTTGCATAAAAAAGTAAATTTGGAAGATAAGCCGTGGAGCTTTTCGCCAACTAATTCGATACAAGATAATCCGCAATCTAATGGTCCATGATTTGAGATCTCATTTAATTTTTCCAAAAAATATGAAACGTTAATAATTCTCCGTCCTATTTGGATATTCTTTTCGGAAGTATAGTTTTCCATCTGTAAAAATAAATGAATACAATTCCATATCATACAATCAGTCAATTCCATAAAAAATAAAATGGAAACCTATTATAATTATAAGTAAGCATGTATTAGCAGAAATACTTACTTCGATTCTATGATTTAACCCATCCGTTTCTTGACTTTCAGGCTGGACATCATATTGACTTGCTACAGCAGCACTAGCTACCTAAAATTCAATCATTCCATTGTTATTTATGAAACTAATTCTAAACCAGTGGCAAGATAATGTTACCATACAACGTGCGGTTGATGTTGTATATATCACCTGTGTACTAATAGCTTCTTCTAGTACTTGCTTAGATGCATATGTACTTTTATCAATAGCTTCACAATCGTGATCACTCTGTGATACCACTGTTTCCAATCTATAAAAAAATAAAAGAATTACGTGAAGATGTCAATTCTAAATTTTTTAGTTCTATGGTTCACAAGACATGTAATTTCATTTCGATTTTTTTATTTGATATTGTAAAAATTGATGCACTACAAGTAAAAGATTAAGTAGTACCTGACATTTATACATACCTACCTAATTACAATTCTTATTTATTATAAACAAAATCGATAAAACTCTTACCTACCCTCTTACCTATAAGTAACATCGCAATTTTCAGATGAATCTATTATTTCGTCATGTTTTTAACAAAAAAAAAAAAAATATAATTATAGCCTAGATAAAGTGTGTAGGTACTTACGCATTGAAAATAACTTCCGTGATGATATTTTCGACTTTCTTTCTCCTGTAAAAAATATTTTAAAACTTTTTTTATTGAGGTATTCAAAAAAGTACTCCATAAATTATATCTAAAAACACCCCACAGTACTAATAAAATTAAAAAATGTAAGTCACAAAAAGAAGACTCATGCCCTGATACGATCCAGGGCACCTTTATTTACCAGTCCACACCTTTACAAAACATACTGCTTTTACATTTGCTATAGTGAACGAAAATTGACGGTACCTACTTGAATTGACTGCACATTGTTTATTTAGATGTTTCAAAAATTCGTAGTTTTAATAACGAAATATTTAAAAACACACTTACCTTTTAACATCGTTCATATGTTCGGCGTTTGATTTATATGAACGTTTTTTAGTCCTCTTGACGGGTTTCATTTTATTTCCCATATTTACAAAACTAAAATTGAAATCTAAGTAGGTACCAACGCTATTTGAACTGAAAGTATATTATATTTTAAAGAAAGAGAATATTTTTTGAAAGAAGATATAAAAAAATGAATTTCCAAGTAAAACTTTACAAAAACAATTCTGGTGGAAATAAATCGGCGAAAAGAGCGACACGTCCGTATAGCAACAGGCGTCGGCCGGCACTGTCGGTGCACAGGCGTTTACGCACACATGCGTACGTAATATGTTCGGGAATAAGAATATGCGATTTACAGAAAATCTATTGATTTGACTAAAAAAATAAAACACTATTATGATAATATGTTGCTTGTAGAATAATTTGCCAAAAAATCAGAATGATCGCATGAATTTTAGTATGGTTTTTACTCGTTAAAAGAAATTTTTAGAGATAAGTTCGTGATTTTTTTTTATCGAGTAAAATTCATTGTATTATGTTTTCAACACACTATCTTACTAGCATATATCTTGAAGAATATCATATATTTTTCTGATTTTGTTTATTGCACTTAATCATATGCTTTCAGGCATTATAAAACTCGCGTTTAGCTCCTGTAGTCCCCTTAACAATAGCCACACAATCCCTGGTTCGCATCACGTCATTAAAGCGCCATTCATGTAAATAAGCATTATAACTAAGTTCAGTGTAGTGACAACAATGTGTAGTAATAAATGAATGAGTTGACAGCTAAATTACGGTCTTAAGAGCCAGGTGTTTACGTTGGCCAGTCATTGTGTTAAACTTACAAGTCATGGTAGTTTAATAGCTTCAAAATGTACTTAAATAAATTGTAAGAATCGACTTTCGACACCAGTGGCCTTAGTTCGAGTTTTTTAACGTTCTTGTTTACAATTTCACACAGGCGATCGCGTTAACATAAACGTTCGTTTATTTCAAACTAGCTGACCCGCGCAACTTCGTCTGCGACATATTTTTTAATAATGCTCCGCTCCTATTGGCCATAGCGTTATGTTATATAGTCTATAGCCTTCCTCGATGAATGGGCTATCTAACACTGAAATAAATTTTCAAATCGGACCAGCAGTTCCTGAGATTAGCGCGTTCAAGCAAACAAACAAACAAACTCTTCAGCTTTATTTACAGTTTCGACTCCTATATTTGATTTAAAGTATAGTCGATCTCGTATTACTTAACCATCTTGACTCTCAGTTGAAATTTTTCAAGAATTGACACTGTCTGTAAATCTGTCATATTGGACTGACCCGTAGGTTGGTAAAGCAATACATTTTATATGTAGGTACATGTTTGAAAACGCATCACAATAACAACACAACACACACGCCTAAGTTTGAACCTAAGAGGTGCCAGACGATCCACCTCAATGCCCACTCACAATCCTTAAACATCAGGTAGAAACATCTAACAGAAGATCCATACGATAAAGGTACGCTGATAAGCCAACTAAGTGGCCACATAATTTGGGTGGTATAATAAAAGGCTAACAAGTATGGCGGTATACTTAGTATTCATTAGTATTTGACCCCATGGTTAATGGGCGCAAAGACCTTCTTATCACGTTGCCGTTGGCGCAGTTCATAAACATAAATAAAAACACACGATTTTGGGCTCATTTACATTCTAAATATGGGTGAAAATAAAAAAGACAACCAGTTGGTTTTATAAAAACTTGAGACCGAGGACAGCCTTCGGCAGGACAAAGCTAGGACATTTGCGCCAGTACACACCCAAGCTCGAATTCGTTTGGACGTGCCAATGGACTTGATTATTGGCGAAAAATTAAAACTCGAGTGTCTGATGTGAATCGTCATAGAAAGATCACGATTCCCAATTATCAATATATTTGAATCGACCAAGCTTGTTTTCTGATTTGAATGCATTAATATGTAAATAATGTTTTTTTGATGATAATTTCAAAGGTCAATTAAGTAAACATTATTCGACTTCTGTTGCTGCTAGGCATAATATTATTGTTGCGGATTTTTCCTTCTAGAGATCATTATGAAGACATGTTCTACGTATTAAACGACTACCGGTTTATTAGAGTGATGTCACAAACTATTATGTACAACTAGCTGACTAGCGCGTTTTAGTCTGCGTCACATTTTTAACGTATGCTCCGGTCCTAATGGTCGTAGAGTGATGTTATATAGCCTCCCTCGATAAATAAGCTATCCAATACAAACAGACCTGTTCAGCTTCATAATATTAGTAAAGATTTATTTTTTCAAAGAACCCGTCCCTATTTACCTCACTCAATGACCACATTCGGTGAAAGATGAATCATGGTTATTTCAAAACGGTATACCTTCAGATAAATTAAATCCTCCCAGTAACTTGCCACTTCACTGGCCTGATGTAAACAAGCCTTCGGACCTCAGTCGAACGACTTCTAACGTGACATCTCCAAAAATTATGGCAAAGTAGACTGTAATGGAATGGAATTACTAAAATAAATCATGTTGTCCGTAGTTTTGTGATTCAATTTAATATTATCTATACTAATATTATAAAGAGGAAAGATTTGTTTGTTTGTTTGAAATGAATAGGCTCCGAAACTACTGGACCGATTTGAAAATTGAATTGACCGAATTGAAATTCTTTCAGCAATGGATAGCTACATTATCAGGGAGTAACATAGGCTATATTTTATCCCCGTACTCCCACGGGAACGGGAATTACGCGGGTTTAACCGCGTGACGTCCACTAGTTTTTTATAATACATGCGATTTTTCGCTTTTCATGCACCTCCCGTTTAGAACACTCGAACGAGGCATCAAATGCATTTTAAAAGTAAATTTAAAAACAGACTTATATTTCAGACCGAGTTCGTTAACTGGTTACAAATAACTTCGGCTTTTGGTTTTGTAACATTTGCCCAGAAGAGTGACAATTTAGGTCTTGATCACACAAAAGACCGTACTTCTTATAGATAGGTATTGACTACAGCAGTATTTATGCACCCCGTGGTAATAAAAATCAACATAGAATATGGATGGATTAATTGCAGTTTCTCAGTTGAACCTAAGTAATTAATTGTGGGATCGACACTTAATTATTACATTCAATTAACGTTTTTGTTACCTAGCGTGAGTTTGTTACGTAACAAGATTTATGTCAAGTGATCTAACTACATCATCTCAATTATTTGTCTAGTCTCTTGATTTTAAGTGAAAAGATTTTTTTAAATCCTTGTACTATACTTATGTGATGTTTTTTAATCATTCACGCGCCATCGGCTGAACAGATTTGAATGATTTAAGACAGATGAAAAGAAAAATGCTGCAAGTAAAATGGAATTGGGCGAGTCACGTCATCAACCGCATGCACAGTCATAGTGACCGCTGGGCAAAGTCTCTTCAGAGTGTGTACCTGACAGTGGAACCCACAGCCTAGGTCGGCCTGGGAAGAGGTGGCGAGACGACCTAGACGCCTACTGCAAGGGTTGGTTCGAGGTGGCTCGGGAAAAGAACTCCGTGAAGCATTTGGGAGAAGCCTTTTCCCAGCAGTGGGACATTATAGGCTGAATAAAAAAGCCATGACCTGGATTAGGACCAAGGATACTGTTTATCTCGAGCCCGTACTTTCCTGTGGGATATCATTTACGAAGCCGCTGGTTAGTGTTATAGAAATATCCCATCAAAAACATAAATGTGAAAAAGGGAGCCAAAAGTTCAATGTTAATAATATCCGTGAATATAGATTTTAGAGAAAAAAAAAATTGAGATCTAAATGGGCGTCAAGTTCTGTAGATAATCCTGAAATAAGATAAATTAAGGCTCAAGATTCGACTTGGCTAGTTTTAGTAATAAATGTGCCAATTTTCATGTATGTAGGTTAAATAGGCTTCGAGTTGTGTATGGGTCAAAAGTGGATCAAAATGGTTCGTGTAATATACACACGGCTGCTGCGTCGTCAGTTCCTTATTCTTTGAACTTTTGGCTGGACACGCTGCCGCGTGTCTAGATACAAAAGCCTAGGATTAATAAGTGAATGGCATGAGATCAAGGTGACAGACGCGAGACCAAGCCGGGCATGTCGCCTCCTTCACTTTCATCAACTCGATTTATGTAACCGAAAGTTACGCCAATGTCAACCTTAACACCTTGTTATAGAGTCCCAAAAATGAACAAACTATGTTTTGATGTCAACGTAAATTCAAATAAACTTTATAACAAAAAGTGTGCAAATAAACAATCATGTTTTATTTAAGTCTTAGTGACGCAAGCTTTTTATTTTTAGAGATATAATTTAATGCAATAGGCAACCTACCTACTAAGTTATCTGAAATCTGGTCTTTTATTCCTAACACTGTCTATAAACAATAGGTAACGAAACTGAGATAAAATAAATTCATCATCATTATGATAGGAACATGAAAATCATAGTGGAATTTCTCGTCACGTTTTTATCGTCATTGCATTATATGACTGTTTTTAAAAATGTATGACAAAACAATGCATACTAGAACTAAACGTAAACCACAATGGTTTTATGCGCACTATGTGTAAATACAATAATATCCATAGGAAATACTTTTACACGTGCAAGTATAAAAAATAGGTGCGCACCTAATTGAAAAACCACGACTGCAAATTTTCTGTTCAAACTTTCATATATATTATGTACCTACTCTACGTGTCACAGATTAAACGCAGTACCTTTTAAAGGGTCATTGTACTCATCACTATGAACAACTTTTCCCCCGTACATTTATGTGCGCATCGCATAACCCGAAAAAATGTAGGTACTGAATAGCTGTTTTCTTCGCGATTTCGAGGTTGGTCCCATAGTAAAACATGTTCATAATTATGAGTACAATGACCCTTTAAGAGGTTTGCACATGTAACATAATAAACTATTATGTTACATGTTGTTTAATCGAATTTTACGTCTCGTGAAACGCGATTCGATCATAAATCTGAAGAACTAAGTATTATCTGATATCGAGCATCATCCGACAAGGGTTCCGTTCTAGGTCAAGTCGATTGGACTTCGGCCAAGCGAGCCAGCATCGGAAAATTGAGAAAATAGGTACCTACATGACTGAAACTCCGAACTGCAGCAATCAAATATTTTAGATGAAATTGACCGCGAAACTGATTTAATTATAGTCAATTAGGTACGAATTCGAGCAAATCATAGGCATCAAGTATCTGCGGCGATTCAATGCAATGACTCATTTCAGTTGTAAACAGAAACACACGATTGGTGTCGCAAGCGCAACACACTAGCGAGCTTGTTGGAACACATCTGCTAGCAGACAAGTTTTTGTTGTATGAAATCTTCGCAAATATGGTAACTTGCCCATTTAGTTTGGCATTGAGAGCACAGTTAACACAAGAAATTTTCAACCTGAAACAGCCAATACGAGTGAAAGAGAAACATCCGAATGCTTATCATCCTGCGCAGACGCAACTATTTGACGGTTTCTTACTCAACTACTGAAAATAGGTCATGGTTTGTGTTACGCACTGTAAACAAAAGAATTTGCTGTAACTAGCTTCATATTACTTCGAATGGTTAGGTTAAGTACCCTGCCACTGGGTCAAGTCGATTCAAAATACGAAAATAATATTTAAAGCACTAAACGTCGCCATGTTTTCTAAACTAATCCTTACTAATTTACTAATATTATAAATGCGAAAGTAACTCTGTCTGTCTGTCTCGCTTTCACGCCAAAACTACTGAACCGATTTAAATGAAATTTGGTACAGAGATAGTCTAGAGCCTGGGAAAGAACATAGGCTACTTTTTATCCCGGGAGTATGTTACCTAGGGACCACGCGGGCGAAGCCGCTGGCAGAAGCTAGTATTATATAAGTGGTTAAAATGTTTATTTGTTTGTAAAAGGTTTCTCTGGAAGTGGCGACACTTGGGGTACGCCTATGTCCAATGTCCAGTAGTGGACGTCTTTCGGCTCATACTGATAGAAAACTGTGTACACATTACACAAGACCTTTTTCATCCCGTACGCAAAGCCATGTGAGGAAAGCCGTGGCAAAAAGCAAGTCATTTTCTATTTGCAAAGTAAGCGTTTCCATAATTTTTGGAGATCACAATGGAGGTCATTCGACTAAGGTCCGACGACTTGTTTACATCAGACTATTGGCAAGGAACTCGAACGATTTTAATTTTCTGAAAGCGTTCATATTTATATACTGTTTAAATAACTGATTCATCTCGTTCAATCCTATTGTCTTTGAGGTAAATACGGTTTGTATGTTATTTTTCTAAGTGGGTTTTATAATACCTAGTTTATTTTATAGCACTTTAATGAACCGGTAGTCGTTTAAAATATGTAGAACAAAGCGTCATATATTCGCGACATAATCTTCTGCGCCGCGGTTTCGCTTCCAGCCAGGCCTTATCACTCAGAACCTTTGCATTTTTTCCGGTATAAAAAAACTTTTTACAAAAAAGCTAAGCTAAGCACCTACTTTCAAGCAAAAACTTTTAAAAAAGTTTTTTTATTTTTCATTTTTATGTGGTGTTCCTCGTCAACGCAGAAATTGAAATAAGCAAATATGCTCATAAAATAAAAACTACTGAACCAAACTGAATCAAATTTTTATGAGACCAAATGGAAAGTATACTGCATCGAACTAAAAAAGAATCATAGAAATCGGATCTGGGGGGCTACTCTCTAACGAAATCCGTAGTTTCGGGCGGGCATTTTCTACTCCGTATCACCTAACCACTGAGAACTAATGATAACACGATTTGACAGTTACTGTGAAATCATGTTGTCATTCATTCTCAGTTCGGGTTCGGGACTAATCGCAAGTCTGTAGGTGATACGGAGTAGAATACGCCCGCCCGCAACTAAGCCCGAAACTACGGATTTCGTTAGAGAGTAGCCCCCCAGAAACCTCGGAGTAATCGGTGGGCATACATTAAAAAAATACCCACCGAATTGAGAACCTCCTCCTTTTTTGGAAGTCGGTTAAAAAAGTAGTAAGTAACTATGACAATCAGCGATAGTGTAATTGCATGTAATTCTCTATTTGTGAAACAATTTTCGTAAACGGATCAAGCCTTTTATAAAAGTACGTATGTCAAAACAAACTAAAAATGTTACCACTTTATGAAATTGCTTTCACTTTAGATGTTCCTACAACCCTAATCTTTTCAAAGTAAGAGTGCACAGGCTCCTTCTGGGTAAGCTCGCTCCATCGTAGACTTTGTCTCTGTCATCTCTGACCTAGACTAGAGTCAAGAGCAAACCCATCGCAAATAAAAAATAAAAAAAAAATCTATATTTCGTTCGACGTATTTACTCGTAAGACTCGTAAGACTAAACTTAGTAGTGAGGCGGACTGAACACACAAAGTAAATAATTACCAAAATGATACAGCAGCTGCACATGAATATTGCGCAAATCATAAAACAATAGCCGGAAAGTTGCAAATAGTTGCAATTCCATCTGGACGTCTATCAGAGCAATTTTCCGGTATGCAGTTAACACCGACACCTTGAATCAGCGAACAGCCTCGCAGATGTGACGGCAGATGGGTCTATTGTGATTTGTGACCATTAAAGTCACTGCAATTTACCAATTTGTGACGTAGGGCGTTGGGGCTCGAGTGTGAATGGATGCATGAGTTAGGTACAATGCAATGCAGGTGCAATAACATTGAAGAGCTAGAAACATGCATTTTTTTTCTGAAGTTCAATCACTGGCAGACAAAGCAAATCTGCCGGGTTTAGATTCTAGAAACATTATATTTTGCACAAGGTCAGCACAAGGGCTTTTTGAATATACGTAGGGGACGAAAGTTTATGTCGGAGTTCGTCATATTGACCGAAGAGTAATCCAAGGAACACGACTTGTAGTTTCAATAAAAAACCAAGATTTCTTGTTTCTTATGAATTGATTATTAAATTTCGAGAGAACAAGTTGATCATCAACACGCATTTATCAATGGGACGGGCGGGACGCGCGACGGTCTGTTGGCAACCTAAACACAGATTCTGTACATTTTGTTCTAAATAGTGTTATTCGACGTGGAACGTATTTACAGCGATGAGGAAAACTCTTGGGAGTCCCCAATCCCAGCGAACTATGAGTAAACGATATTTAAATACCAGCAATAACATGTTCTGAAGAGATTATGGGTTTCGAAGTAGGTATCAAACTAATGTATTCGTCGAATTGTTTCAACTAAACCATAACATGTCTAGACGGGCAGGACCGGTCGTTGTGGCGACACTTGGGGGAGGCCTATGTCCAGCAGTGGACGTCTTTCGGCTGATATGATGATGATAATGATGATAGCAAGTCTATAAATTATCTTTCAAGTTTCAAATCATCATTGGCATTGTCCTGCCCTTAGGGTCCTATGTTCGGTTCCATGCATCAGCATGTTCTTCCATTCTCTCATAATAATCATTCCTCACACAATCCATCCGTCTTCTTTGGGCTCCCTCTCTCTCTCTCTCTCTCTCTCTCTCCATCAAGCGTTCCATGTTACATACAGTATAAAAGAATGCATAGATTAAAAGCTGCCCCTTTACCAAAAGCAACGCCTAATCAGTCGACATTTGGCTCCAAAATGAAAGGAAAGGATCAACTAAAAATAAAACTAAAATCCGTACGTCCAAAATATTAAAACTAATTGGCCTCGACATTGGCATTCACATTCAAGCCACCTACATTAGTTTCGAAATCAGTATTTTTTTAATCATACGGTCTACTCAGACAAACACTGAGTCATACTGTAATTAAATCGATTACAGACAACTTGGCTAGGCATCTGTATCTTCTAGATTCATCTTTGGTATTTAAGTTATCAAGCTATGCCTTCCTCTCGCGTGTACTAACTACTAACGCTTTCTTTAAATTAGAATCATCCATGTCTTTCGCAACATATTACTTCTTGAAACCTAGTATAAATCACCAGTATGAGATTGTGGTTAAGTTCCTGAAATGGAAAACGGCGCATGTCACGGCGTTGGCCTGGATCCTATAATTCGTCCTAATTTTCAGTAAATTGGTAGGTCTCCGGGAAACTTTACAAGCTTAACATAATTGTGATCCATAATAGAGCTTAACAATAATACAGATTTTACCTAAAAATACCTGGAAAGAATGGATTTTCATATCTAATGCCTACATGTATTTTATCACAAATAATAGGCACTTACCTTCGTGATTACTAAGCGTACAATAAACCCTGCTACAGTTTCGATAAAATCTAAACCTTGCTTTACGTAGGTACATTCGTTCATTTTATGTAAAGAACGTATTTCTTTGGCCACGGTTTAGTGAACGTTACCTAGCAATACTTACACAAAGAACGTTTTTTATACGTCTCAGGCAAATTTTATTCTGAAGAAATTCTAAATGTCATGTCTTGTCATCGATAGGATAGATTCTGACACAGTAACCTAGGCACCTACTTTCGAAACTTAGATTGGACCGATTTCACTATATATTGGAGAAGAATGAGAACATAAAATCGGTTTGCTAGCTATAAAACAAACAACGTAAGTCCCTATATTAGTTTTGCGTTAAAATCTTCACCAAGGGGGTTCACCTTAGCTTACAATACAATTAAATGAGTTATTTTAACTTAACCTTCTATTAAATTGCTTATTATATTCGATGAATGAAGTTAACAATGCTATTGAAGAAACCTACAAACATTTATTAAACAGTTACCGTCATTCAACGGCATTGAAGTCCATCGAAACTTCGCAAGACAGGGCCAACGATTTTGACAGCCGTGAAACATCGCCCTCATCTCCAGCTATTTACGAAACAAGTTCTGACATGCACATCTTATCTTAATAAAACATGGAAAGCAATGAAATAGCGGCGACAATGAGATCACATGACGGTTCGGTGAACGAAAACCTTGACGGAATGCAAATAGTCGGGCATCGTCCGACAATCTGTATTGAAGATTAATTCTTCCGGCAATTAGATCCTAATAAGTACCCGAGTCATCAATTAGATGCTCTTGGGAGATCATAAACATCGGAAATGGAAAATTACAACGAAATAATATCTTTCGAGGTTAAAACAAGGAGGACACACGCAAAAAAAAACTGGAATAAGCGTTCCCCGTCTGGTTGTCCAATGAAAAGGTTCAGAAAGGCGTGAAAGAGAAAAAGCGATAGTGTCGCTTGTTTTATCGTTTTCCTATCCATTCCATCACAAGCTGTCAGTGTCACATTCGTCACTAGGACGTTAAGAAGAGAGACAGTATTGGCCGCACATTCGCTTCGTCTCTTTCTCCAGATTAGTCAATTTATTGATGGTAATTCTCAGTCTAGTTCTCTATGTCTAAGGAAGATGCTTGACGTCATAAGTCTCAATTGTCAATATCAACTCTCTCGACAAACTGATTATGAAAGCAATGACACTTCAGAAATACTAGGGCATTACTCCTAGACTCGAAAGATGTGGGAGAATGATAGAGGTCGCTAAATGTCATCTTATAGAAGCCAAATTACACAAAGTTCAAACGAACAACTGAACAACGAAACGACTGTGAAGTGATTTCCAACTCTCTTGATATGTAGATGAATCCATAGAACACCGATGAATGACGAATGAAATAAAGGAACTTTTGATTCAACCTGTATTGTCCCACAGCTGGGCAAAGGTCTACACCATAACCTTCCACTCGTCTCGGTGTGTCGCCTTCCGTGTTGTGAGGTGTTTACGACGGATTGGTAAGAGAACACAACACATCCAGACAAAGAAACTAAGATAGTCTATTTCTTACTGCGAAGATGAAGGGAATACATCATGGGGTGGAGTGAGCTGTCATTCTATATTGCTTGCATGGATTGACAGCTCACCTCATGTTCACTTCACCTAAGCGTACAAGGTGACCGGTTTACTTACAGAATCGCACTGCTGAATCCTCTTAGCCAGTATAACAGATACAACTTTAACTACAATGACAAAATACTGCCAATATTAAATAAATGGATATGTTATCCCTATTTGAGCATCTACCATAATTTATTTTTGGAAACATCATGTTTAGGCTCAAGAGCTAGAGATGATAAGTGCAAACCACGACCGCCATAAAGTCGCAATATTGCAGTTGCATAAATTCTAACTACAAAAACATTATGATGTAGAATTGAATTCAATTTCCGACTATTATTTAACAGTCGATGACATAATAGGCGCTGTGCATTGGATGCGCGTGTCAACTGTGGCATTCCTTTATTGCTCACAACACAACGACTAGCATTGAAGATAATAACAGTACCTCGCGGCATTCATTGGACCTATACGATGCAGAATCTTATCGCTCTATAAATGAGAAACTTGATACAGGTAGTCAAATAATTGGTTAGATTACAATGACTTCATCTAGTGGGCATTCTCGGAGATTTTAATCTGAATCTGATTGTACCATAAGATTGTACTATTCGAAACTTTAATTGTGTTGTTTCCAGGCGTAGCCATTTTAATTGTAGTCTTCAGTCTGTAATACACAAACCCAATTTGTTGCTTCATGCACCTTGAGTCTCATATTCAACTTTTCAGGGCTCATGCAAACAAAATGAACACTTAAGACATGCCCCCTCAAGGTGTTGGTGTTTATTTAAGACTTAGACCGACCTCCATGATTATCTAAAAATTTAATAAACAAGCTGCTGAAAGTTGGGACTTCTTGGTAGTTTTGGGACCCGAAGATAATCAACGAGTTTTGATTCTCCAAGCGCAGTGGCACACGAAATAAAACTTACAGGCTTCACGTTAAAACTGTCGTGCAAAGATTCAGTTACAGATTGCAAGGGTTTGGTCGCAAAACAGAGCAATTTTAACTGGATTATAGCAGGGAGATATTTCCATTTACCTTCGTTGATTCAATCGATGTCTTTGCCAATGCAATTCTCTTCGAAGTTCTAAACACACGCTGGTCGCTTGCACACTAGTTACTTTTGTTTTATCTTCTGCAGTGATTGATTGGTCAATGTTTTTTGGTCAAACAATAATAGAGAAGAGAGATTGAGGATTGCAGAGGAGACAGGGAGGCCTTTGTCCTGCAGTGGGAAAGACCGGACTGGAATTAAAGTTAATTTTGGTTGACAAGACATTTATTACTTATTAGGGTTCTGAACAAAAAACGGAAGCCTTATAGGATCACTCGGGTGTCTGTCTGTTCGTCTGTCACAGCTAGTTTTCTCCGGATCTACTGGACCGATTCTGTTGAAATTTGGTAAACATATGAATTTCTGTGACCCAAACACGGACGCGTTACGTAAATGATTAAATCTTTTGTATGGGGGTCAAACTAGAAAATTAAAAAATAAAATATTATTGAACGATTTCGTGTGACAAATCAAGTGAAAGGACTTAGTGTGAGGGTTTTAATTATATATTTATCATAATTTTAAAATAAATGGTTTTGAAGTTATCCATCAAATTAGACGAAAAATGACCATCCCCCCCCCCCTTATCTCCTAAACTACTGAGCCTAAAAGTTAGAAAAAAATTGAAATAGATCTTAGACCTATAGATTACAGGAAAACCCATAAGAAGTCTATAGTGTTAAAATAATATGTTAAAAAAATAAAATTCGTTCGGAACCCTTTGCACGCGAGTCCGACTCGCACTTGGCCAGTTTTTTACTTTATGTGCTACTTTATGTACTTTAGGTGTTCAAAGGCGGAGTTGATTCAACAAGGAAATCTCTACTAGTCAACCTTTGGGTAAAAAAGACAAGACACACTTTGGTTAGTGTTCATTAGAAGATCAAAATCCGTGGACAACTTTTATTCCGAATGAAAGACATTCAAAACAAAGGAAAGATCGACTAACCCTAATGTCTAAATACTTTCAAACAAAAATAAATAAACAATACTCGTGCCAAGTATTTCAGTACCAGACTAAAGGCAAATGAACTGAGAAAATGATTTCAGTACATTTCTATTCAAGGAAAACCGTATTATCTTATCAGTAGCATACGGATGTCTATGGTCAACCATCTACAGTCAAGTCACGATTTATTTTTGTCAAAGCATTTTTAATGTTGATAATTAGGATAGGTATTTGCGGTTTTATTCTGGGTATTGTTTTAAATTAGATTAATTTTATTTTGTTGCGTTGTTAAATTATTTTATACTAGCTTTCCCCCCAGGAATCGTGTGTTTTTCCGTAATGACTTACCCAACTCAGTGATAGTTTAAGATTTTTCATAATCGGTTTAGTACTTCCAGACATTACCTCCTATTCGAAACGAAAAATTTTACCTCTTTATAATTTTGAAAAGTTTCAAAAATTTTTCGGTACTTACCTAGTTTACACAAAAATATATTGACACAACGAGAATCTTAAAATGATAAACCTTTAGCCGTTTCTAGGTCGAATCTTTTCAAAACATGTGAAACTAGTCGCGCTAGGAAACAGATAAGACTTGAAAATCTAGAACGAGTATTCTAAAGACCGCCTAAATTCTAAATCAATAGGATCAAACCACAAAAAGTTAAGGTTTTCTACTGTAAACTGGAGTAAGGGTATAACCACAGGTGGAATACTGAAGAGGACCAGAAACGAGTGATGTTAACTTACTGGTGGACATTGGGCGTTTCATTTTAATAACAATATACGTTGTGCAAGCTTCCCCTTCCCAAAAGATAGTTACTATGAATAAAATAAAAGTCACGGACAGACTATTGCAAGTAATAAAAGATGGCACGAAGTTCATGCGTGACAAGTTGGCAGCTTGTTGCCTTGCCATAGACAAGGAACCCGGTGACCTTTCCATAGTTTTTTGAACTTTTACAAGTAGAGCAGCTGAAATAACGACCTTGTGTGAAATAGATCATGACAATGTGTCTAGAAATAACTTTTTTGGAATAAAACCATCGAATTGCGTGTCGGATCATCGAGAAAAGTCGTGTGGCCACAATGTCGAACTCTTGAACAGCTGATACCTATCGTTATATACAATATTATTGGTATTACTGATAAAAGTTGTCGCAACATTATGAAATAATCCAACAAATCTAATCAAATCAGCACTGCAGATACCATCTTTCTGACTGCACTGGCTTTTCATTTGTTCGTGCCGATAAGAGAGAAGAACCAATATTTAGCTAGTCACAGATCTATTTTATGGTATTTCCACCTTTGAAACCTACTGTTGAAAAGCTTGAGCTTATGAACAGAAAACGTCTCAAAGGTTGCAGATTCAAAAGCGGCCTCATTAGTATCCCCTGTGGTAACCCTAAGCAAAGACACTAGCAATGATAATAGCAATGAAGAACAGTCAAAAAGTTTGTCATCTTTGTTACAGGCAAACAAAACAACAAACAGTCAAGACGCACTAGTAAATAGTAAGACCGTATTAGCACAGGTATTAGCAATGTTTACTATATCACGCAGTTTCGCTTAGAGTGTAATGCGATGACCCAGAGGCAACAGGCGTGGTGTTTACGTCAATTAATCTCGTGCTGATAACCGCAATGACCATGCCAGAACAGGCCATGCCATTTAGGATTTTATTGAATTGACGATTTACTTCACCAATTATACAGAATCAATTGCAATAACGGTCTGTATCATAGAGCTGGAGGATAGCGAAGAAACGTGACTCGGAAATATGGTTCAAGATGTTGTGCGTAACGTTAGTAGCATATATCAAGATACACATACACAGTCCTAAATGAACAGTCTGTAAAGTGAGATTACCAACGGTAAAAATATTTTAGCCAAAAATTAACTGTTTACCAACAACGCAATACTTAACGGTTGCCACGATCATGAACAATGGACCTAAAAAAGTCAGAACAATGCCAAAAGAAATCCGTTCATAAGATTAAGACACCCACAAACTTTAATCGTTGAATGGCCAACAGACTGCATCCATTCGCGAAACATTTGGCAAAGACGACCGAGTTTCGCCATTGGGAAAGCGGTGAAAAAAAGTGAAAGTGTGCAAGCGAGACAAACGAATAAATTGGCCTTGTTGAAAGGAGACGCAAGGTGTAACGTCACAATCCGATAACGTGGATTAAGGATGTCAATATGATACATCGATTGTGAATAAAATTGTCTATGCTTACATTTTTTTTATTATTGATATGTGTAGTTTCTTGGGGTTCTGCGATAAGCTGTTATGAAATATGGCTCGTTCAATTGAATGATGGAGTCTCATCTTTATTGCTTGCTGTTCTCCGAGAATCATTTACACTGTTATATAGGGACGTTTATTTTATTAAGTTTTGCATGCGACTCTCATGGACTTCCTTTCGAGTTGCGATTGCGACACAATACAACTACTTTGTTAATCTTACGTGGATATGCATGTATGGTCGCCTTGTGATTTCCTTTTAGGTCATCGTACAATGTAATCTATTCATGACAGGACAATTTTAACTTTGCCTAAATAAACAATTTTAAAAATCGCTAGAACGAATAGAAGTTATTTGGGATTCGGCTTAGGCTTTTGTCGGTTTACTGCATTTCGGGATAGCGTTCATTCGAGAAAACTCTTTCAGCTTAGTCTCTATAATACCGCAAGGTCGGAAATAATAACTGTCCGGATTGTATTAGTCGAATTTTTTCTTTAGAAAATGTACTAGTTCCGTAAAAGGATACCCCTGAACTGGGATGAAAAAGTTGTAAATAATGATGATTCGATTTAAATTGACATAATGGGCATAAAAAACAGTGGATAGTCATGTTCTTTGTCCTCAATTACCTATGAAATGACGTCATTCCACCCAATAGAACCAAAAACTACTAACGGCTTGAATGGTACCGGTATGAATCGGTCCACTAGTCCGTATTCGTCATCTAATTGTACCAAAATCGTGTCACGCTGGGACAAAGGCCTTTGTCGATGTGCACAGAGCAATTCGTCAATACTAGTAGGCGGAACTTACCTGTGCAATTGTGGATATTTTTATTGGGAGTAGGCCTTCATGATTCAGTAGTTCATCAACAAAATATGAGAACCCGTTACTTATTTATCCAAACTATTCTACACTATAACACTATTCTATATTCTTCAGAGGTGAACATGTATGCTATGCATACGGTTTCGTCGTTCGTTACCTACTCTTAATTCTTTCACATTTAACGACCAGATTTATAGGGTAGCATTTTGGCTTTATTTTGCGAAGGTAAGTAAGCGTCTCAAGCATATTTATGAACTTGATTTGTAAAGCATTCTATCATAAATATTCTTGAGATCGGGCCTGCTAGCTAGTCTATTCTGTAAACAACTATTTCGATATCGAGCTTCACCTGAGTGACAAAACTCACAAAATGAGCTTTATTGCACACAACATAGAGGTCTTAATTTGAAACTCACCTCGGATTCGACTGTCGAGATACGAAAATGTTGTTACAGAATAGCACTATAGCACTGATTTGTTTCTTACGAATATAAAAGTGGAGTCAGTGAATCTTGCTAAGAATGCAAAAGTAGTATTCTGTGAACATCTCACCGTAAAAACCACAGAAAGAGTGAAGATGAAGTGACTTGTCATATCAACCACAAGGAATAACAAATCACTTCAAACACACTTCACCTTTTTTTTAAGAATTATCAAATGATTCCTTCCGCTGTGGGTGGAGCGAAAGGGAGTGTCAGACTCTTACTGACTAAAACCTATCCGTGTTCCTCGGTTCCTCCTAATGCCCTTTGCGTTCCAGGGTAGGGCTGCCATCCGTCCGAGTTTCCCCGGATTTGTCCTAGTTTGGAGAGCGTCCGGAGAGCGTCCGGGCGGGGTTTTCAAAAAGGGTCCACAGTTTTGTGTCCGGGGAAGCTCGATTGATTAAGACGTTAAAGGTAGAAATAAATTAAAACAAATCTTAGTAAAAAATAAATCGTATTTCTAAGCCGCATATTAGCTAAATTGGCAAAAAAAAATCGAGCTCGCTCTTATCTCACTTTTTTAGGCATAATTTGACAAAGATACTTTTATCGAACTAGATATGAGTAGTTAATAGAAATATCCAATCCGATCCGGATCGGGGTACTAAAATTAGCGAGCTCGCTTCGCTCGACCTCTAATTCGAGTTCGCTTGATTGTTACATGTATGCCTTTCCGCATATCTAAGTGCGTTTTTGTGTATATAGTCAAAAAACTTAAGGTTAAACCCTACGAACTTCTAAAATTTTTGAGCTCGCTGTTAATGTCGGTTGTTTAGGTTATGTTTGTAAAAACACCGTTAAACAACTGTGAAAGCTTCTAACACATTGTGATACTGAAATTCTCCCCCTCAGACAAATATGTGCCCCTGCTATCTGCTGCGAAATCCTGGATCCGCGTCTAAGTTACATTCTAATATATTAGACTATCATATTGCTTATTTGATTTGTGATAGAACAAAAAACTTAAATTGTTTTGAAGTTGACGCCAAAAGAACAGTGTTTTACTAGTTATTTTTGTCTTTAATTTCTTACGCTGTAGTTTATATCGCAAAGTTAAATGATTAAAAAAATGTTTTTATTTAAAAGGGTGAAATTATCTTTTGATTGCGTCCGGGGAAAAACTGAATATCACAATGTCCGGGGTTTTTAAAGGTTTTGTCCGGGGTCGGTAAATTATGTGATGGCAGCCCTATTTCAAGGCCACGGTGACTCTTTCGAAAAAAATCCGCAACCCTGGCAGGATTCCGCAACCCTGGCAGGAGAACACTTAGGTCTAAGTTTTTAAGGTTAGATGTTTACAGAATACACCTAAAGTCACGTTCAACAGTTCGCACCGCCTCTTAGTAGGTGAGGTAGGTCAGTTTTGAGTCTCAACGGATATTATTGACAGTCAGACGGAACCCATATTTATATACTTAATACGTTCTTCAAGCAAGATTGCACTTTAAAATACCTACTTATAAAACTGCAATAGGTATCGTACCGTTTTAAATAAGAGAAGTTTAGGGAAACGACAGTCGTATCATTTTGGGCTCTAATATAACATTGAAGCGCACGGATTATGACATGTTATCGACCTTCTCGTGGCTACCAGTTTACTAATTAAGCCTCACTGTCAAATTACTCATATCAGTCTAGACAGACCAAATCACGTGTTTGCGTCAAAATGAAGCCAACACGCCTTGAATAAATGATCGACAAAACAATAATTTTCTCTTTATTCAACTTTTATTTATATCATTCTTCAATAATACCATTCTTCTCAAAGTTGTGCCTCCCAAATTGTATAATTTGGCCTAGATATATTATTCTTGCACAACCTCGAGGGTAGCGCCATTTACCCTAAGTGCCTACCCGTAATGACTTATGGAGCCGAAACGTGGACACTCACCATAGACCTGGACCACAAATTCAAGGTACCTCAGCGTGCAATGGAGAGAGCAATGCCCGGGGTTTCTTTGGTGGATAGAATTAGCAACGAAGTTATTCGCCAGAGAACTAAAGATACCGACATTGCGCGTAGAATCAGCATGCTGAAATGGAAGTGGGCCGTCTATGTCTGCAGACTGGTCGATAGAGCAGACATGCGGTAGAGTGGAGACCGCGTATGGGCAAACGTAGTGTGGTACGCCCCGCGGCACGATGGCTTGATGATTTAAAGTAGGTGGCTGGCAGCGGATGGATGCGGACTTTAGGGGAGGCTTACGTTCAGCAGTGGACGGCAATGGGCTGAAATGATGATGATGATGAGGCGTAACATTTCTTCCTTTTTCATACTTTTCTTTTAGTCGTCATCTCAGTAGTCACCCCCTTGCTAGTAATCTATCTATCCATCAATTGGAGACTGGTTTCCACACTTAGTTCTGATGTTGGACTATTGTGCGTGAGTCATATCTTTTACACAGTCCACTTATCCTATCTTTCGACTTTCCCTACGGGAACTCCACATTCATGCTCACAACTTTACTCATGTCTTTTTCCTCATACCTCTGCATTACAAACATAAACGATTGCTTTATAAATATCTTTCTATGTTGTCCCCGCGCGTATTGTTTCTTTCCTACCAAGGGAATAGAAGACCAGGATATAAAGTATCAAAATTAAACCGAAATCAAGTCATGTTCCACGAGTGTGCAGTTTCTTTAAAATCTATTCAGCAGTTTCAAGACTAAATAAAAAAAAAATAGCAAAAATAAATTCAACAAATCACCACCATTTAGAAATGGAAATTAACTAATGACGACATAATGTCATGAATCATTTGTACGATAGCTTATCAGAAACAAAGATAAAGACATGCATTTTGAGTAAAATGAAGTTTTAGATCATTTGTTTACCTTCTGATAAAGACAATCTTACACAATGATATTTGGAAAGAGATTTAAGTACCTATTTTGGCTCAAACTTGTACAGCTCAATAATTTGGAATTGTTGATGTTAATTCTACAATCTGTAGAAAGAAGTGTTGGTAGTCCAGGCAGCTTTTGCTGGAACTTGGATGTGATTGACAAAAGAGCACAGGGATTTTACTTCACTCTCCTTTGCTCTTTACTTTGCAAAAGCATAATTAGGTACTTGGATCACAAAAATTAATTCAATTAAAAATTAAATTTTAGTTATTTGGGCAAAATATGAAAGAAAAGTGGCCAGCAAGCCATCATTCAATCATGAATTCCCATAGAAAACTTAATATTCTTTTACACAGCAGAATTCTAGATAATAGAAAACTTAATATTCTTTTATACAGCAGAATTCTAGATAAAATATATTGTTCCTATACAAAACAATTTTTCTTTAGACTGCATATACCGAAAAAAAATTATAACAATCACACTGTTTACTCTGACATCATTTGTACCATATTAGTTTTAAAATTATCTGTTTAAGGTAAACAGTCCATTAGTTTCATAATTTTGCATACAATATGAATGATAACAACATTACCTGATACACAATATGTTAAACAATAACTTACCTATTACAATAGTAATGATGGTGAAAAAAGAATACATATTAATATTATAATTTTATTCAATCAATCAATAATACTGCTCTTTCTTTGTCGTTTCTTTTATGTATTCTTTCTTTATTATGGTATATAGTATGTACCAAAGTTCAGTGTGCCTCCTGAAAAAGGCCTCCTCCAACGATACTTCTATTCATACCTCTATTAAATTGAGTAACTCTCAGCCAGCACTCATACATCTGGGTACTCATATATATATTTGGCTTGGACTATTATATTATACCTATTTCAAACCTAACATCATGCCTGTATCTCCTGAATGGGTAGCCAGAGGTGTGACTGCAAAGTACACTGAAATTTCTTCAGTTATTATTAAGCCTCATGTATAGTAGCTGGCATGAGTCGTGAGCACAGATGAATGCAGCAAGGTGATCTTGCCAATGTATGTTTGGGAAGACGAAATTTACAAGCGCAATAGTCGATGAGCATTGGCTGATGAACCAATAATGTGAAGCATCTGAGCTGTCATTGTCAAACCGACCAATGGAGTGTCGACTCGTGCTGGCTCGATAATAGGGGCCAAGCCATGCGGTCTTCTGCAGAGTGGAACGCTCTGTATATGCTGCCTGCTTCAGCCTTTTTTATGGCTTGGCGATGCGTAGTATGAGTTCGTAGTCCTCAGCAGTGACAGAGCAATGAACAAGAAGAGAAGAATAGGGGCCAGCTGATTGCCACCAACTGGGACTGGAAGATCAGGAAAAACAAAATGACTTCATACTCAGTGCTTGCAACCGGTATATCAATGACCTTATGAGTTGTTATTGTATTGTTGGGTACACATAGAATTAAACCTACAACAGCTTGAGACACTTGGAGAGTTGCTGCACAGTAAAAAAACTCATGTGACTGCAGGGTAGGATACTGCGTTATGCAAAGCGAACTTGCACAGGTACCATAAGGAGTGAAACAACTGATTTGTACTGCATCATACTCTTGCAGCTACAAGGCTGCAATAATACAGCTAATAAATAATCCAACCAACAGTTTTCAAACATCTCATTTCAAACATTTCATTTTAATTATTTAATAACATAGGCTCACCAATGAATTATTTACAAATCATTACTAGGTAACAATATTTAGGAGAGAATGTTGTGTAAACAAGTCACCTACAGACATACATGCAAATCATTCCAAATTAGGTCTTTACTTCATGATACTCATTCATGATTTATTCTTTGCAATTATTATCAATTACTTACACAGGAAAACAGAAGTTATTCAAAAGTTATGAGGAAAATCATTAGGAAATACCAAAAGATTGCTGATACTTGGAAGAAGTAAGAAAACATTTTATAACATTTAAGTAAACTTATGTTGCCATTTGGGAATCCCTAAGTAAAGTATGTAAGCGCTTGTGGATCATAGACTGCCAAGATTATTTTAATTTTAAAGTAAAGTTACATCCTTGACTTATTTATTCAGAACTATTACACAGAACTTTATAACAGTACAGACAATGCTTGTAATATATGATACTGAATACATATTGACTGTCTCTGTCTTTTGTATCA
Organism: Lacanobia wlatinum; assembly: GCA_947578705.1. Taxonomy (NCBI): domain Eukaryota; kingdom Metazoa; phylum Arthropoda; class Insecta; order Lepidoptera; family Noctuidae; genus Lacanobia; species Lacanobia wlatinum. Next base: position 12,015,162 of record OX388043.1, on the reverse strand, counting down.
AGTAATATGAAATGGCAATAGCGCTCTAGGCTTCAAAACAAATGTTATGATGAGTAAGTTTCGCTATGACCAAGCAAGTCTGTCTGTTTTGAATATTTCAATATTGACTATCAAAGTATTGATAGCAATATCAGCTCATGAATATAAAGTTTAATCACATTGTACAGCACATGCTTACATTATCAATTATTGACCGATGAATTGCTTTAAGTCACATTATCATATCATGCAATGAAATGACCTTCATTGGTTGTTCTGATATGGACTCAAAGAAGAATGGCAAAACTTAATTATTTAGTTACTAAAAAATTGTCAACAAATCAAAAACCTGACAGATGACAAACATAATAAAGGAACCAACGTAATTAATTTATGGCGACGTCTTTACGAGTGTGAAGATCAAAACAGACGTCGCAAAAGAAACCAGTGTGGGAAGCTCTTTAGGCAACTATTTAACATAACAACTATGTATTTGCTACAGCATCACATTATGCACGACCACCGAGGCGCTCAGTCGCTCACTACATAACATTTCCACACTAACATATTTACTATTCTACACTGATTTGCATATGTCGCTCTGACCAGACAATGCAAAACTTCGAGTAACGTGACGTAAGGACCAACAATACTACCCAAGTGATTTAATACAACCACTAGAGTAATAGCAAATAGTATTGGAGGCCTCAACAATCAGAACAATGGTAGGTAGTAGGAAAATCAAACAGAAACATAATCTGAATCATGCCAATATATGCCAACAAAGAGTCACAACTTCTAGAACGCGATTCATAAATACCACGCCTGCAAAACAGATATTCACCATCTGTTTACGACTAAACATATATTTGAGCAGGTCAAAGTTAAAGTTATCAAGTAAATTAGCACAGCTAAAAGGAATAATAACTAAATATGCTGTTGACGTACCTTTGGTTTATAGAACCACTTTCTTAGTGACTCCATTGGACCTGTCTTGTATAGCAGCCTCATATGAACGGATCACTGCACATCCACACACATTATAAAAATGAAATAGCACCAATAATCACTACGCAAATGAAAACAGAAACTTGATTTTCGTCAATATTTACGTCAAATAACACAAACGGCAGACATGTTGCCACTAGTCGCGTTCCGTTCACGTTACGGAGTGAATGACATGACGAAACTATTTGGGCTAACCGAATGAATGAAAATAATAGTGTTGAGCGTAGCAATTGATACTATTCTGTTTTAGTAACTTCAATACGATTTACAATTATTTTAGGGGGAGCTTAATTTTATGATGGTTCCATAGTTTAGTCATCGGATCCGTCCGTTCGGTCATTTGAACGACCACCATATAAAACTGTTTTTTCTTTAAACATTTTACCTAAATTTCTTGATCCCTGTGAAGTGTGACGCTCAGCAGAATATTTATAAATCTAGTTTTTCGTAGCAGAAGGTTCCTTTTTAGGGTTCTGAACCCGAAGAGTAATCAACGGAACCCTATTACTAAGCCACTGTCCGTCCATCCGCCCGTCCGTCCGTCTGTCTGTCTGAAGGCGGTCTGCATTTCAAACACCGTAATACAGTTGAAAATTTCACAGAATGTGTGTTTCTATTTCTGCTTTAACAACAAATAATAAAATAAAATTTAATTAAAAATTAAAGGGGGCTCCCATTCAAGAAACGTGTTTTTATTTCTCTAGAGTCTTCTTTAGAGTCTGACTCGCACTTGGCCGGTTTTTTCAAAGGTAATTTGATGTGGAAAGGTGCAAGGTAGCTTATTTTAAATAAAATCATTTAAGAATAATATATAAAATCGACTAGATACTTAAAATGATAAGTCGATTTAATGAAACCGTAAGGCTTAATACTATTCATTCGCATATCATTTGATTTATAATGTATAATCTGTGGTGATGAATGAGTAAGATGTTAAACGCGGGAAATACAACTCTTGGCTCTTGCATAATTGCATTGCACTAAGTTCTTCAAATGTCATTGCTATTGATTTTGCTGTGCTGTTAATTTAGCCACTAATAAAATATTGATAATAGAACGTAAATAGGTAGTTAGCAGGGTACCGAATGGTGGTTTTCATAATAATTTAGTACGTGGACTCGTGGACTGTGCAGCGCAGATGACATTACTTTTTGTGCGATCGAGTCTGTGGCGCACAAAATTATTTATTTATTTAAGATTTATGTACTCAGAAAATACAAAAATAAATATATAATAATGAAATATATATGCGCATATTACCTATGTTATATATGTCATAATTGAGGCGAGGCTAATTATTGCTCAAGTTATATATATGTCAATGGCTTAGGTTCTATATTTAAAGAATTAAAAGTGCGTCACGGATAGTCTGTCGTCTGCGCTGCATCTTGTACATATTTGTGATTTAGTGTAGATACCTACATCAGATGCTTTTTAACCGACTTCAAAAAAAGGAGGAGGTTATCAATTCGACTGTATTTTTTTTTTTATGTTTGTTACCTCATATTAACCGACTGGATGAACCGATTTTCATGATTCTTTTTTTATATGAAAGCTGGTGCTTCCCGTGTGGTCCCATTGCCACCACGTCAGGATCTGATGATGGAAACCCTGAGAAATCGAGGGCAACTCTCGAAAATTGTAGGCACGTATTTGGTAAAAACTTGATATTCGTGTGTATATCGGGTGATACTATAAAAGAATGAAGGTTTGGATCAGACCTGATGATGGAGACGACAGAGAGTCAAGGGAACTCCACATCGGTATGTAGAACTACCAAGTGTTTGGGCTTATTTCATTCGTATTGACGAGATCTTTACACCGAAAGCACTTAGTTTTGTTTTCATAACATAACATCACGCCGGTACGCTGTGAATGGGTACGCAGGAACCACTAAAAAGTGAAAAATAAAAAACTTTTTACAAAAAATGTAACCGACTTCCAAAACAAAACACTACAAAGTATAAAATAACTTTAATTTAGGAAGTCGGTGTCAAAGAACGAAATAACCAAACACACCGACTTCCTAAATTAAAGTTATTTTATACTTTGTAGTGTTTTGTTTTGGAAGTCGGTTACATTTTTTGTAAAAAGTTTTTTTTACAAATGCAGTTTGTAGTTGTAGCCATGCTTATAGAATGTTGTCAATGAATTCCCGTGGGGCCACGTGCAAGTTCATGTGAATCCAGTAAATTCCCGGCCCCTTTACACCGTTGTTAAGGACAAAATATGTATCAGTATTACCATTTAATGAAGTTTGTAGCGCCATCTGTAATAGCATGAATGAAATAAGTGGTTGAGGTTGTGTGCAACGAGATGAGTCCTTGTGAATGTTTCCTCACCTCTGGCTCACATAGCATCCATATAGCCTGTTTATAGTTCTCACGGCGGCCACGAGAGTTTTTGCTCTTGGGAAAAATATTTCTCATTTAGATTATATTTATTATTTTTTATTGTGATACAGGATGTGTTTTATTTGGTTAGAGATTTTATAGAAAACTTAGATAGGTGCACTTATCTTTATGTAGGTTTACGTGGGAAATTACAAAAACCTCAGTACTTATCAATGCTAGGATAAAACTTGGACTAAGACTGAGTAGAAATTTGATAAAAATATCCCAGATCGACATTCATCCAGGCTCAAGCGAAGATTTACCTACAAGAAATAGAGTACCTACAATACTCTATTTTAGAGTACGGTTGGTAACCCTATGCACAACTCAACCTTAACCCACACGTACTAGCCGACATTAACGTTACACAGCGGACTAAATAGAAATACTAATTTAGCGGGTGTATCACAAAAAAACAGTCAAGAGTGAGTCGGACTTACGCACCGAGGATTCTGTATCATCATTTTTAAACATCGGCGAGGCCTTTATTCGTCAGAGAATTAACACTGCGGTGTATATAGCAGTTTTAGATCAGCGCCATCTCTTGACCGATAAAGGGAACTAATGCAATTTTTGTTGATGATTTCTGAAAAAGTGTGCTAGTTAGAGAAATCATTTTATTTTCCTTCTTCGGAAATAAGCCCCCCCCCCCCTTATTTCCGAAGTTTGCATAGAGAAAAATCCGAAATTACTCTATGTGATAGAAGTTTATGTAAAGATTACAGGAAAATAAAACGATGTCTCAATCTCAATGGTAATTTTTTTGTCAAAACCATGCGGCCTTAAAAAAAAAAAAAAACAAAAAATGTTTGAGAATGTGCAAATAGTCGGTACACTGACACTGCGAATTTTTAAGGTTTCAGCTGTTGCAATACAAATAATCTGTCAAATTATATTTTTATCTTTATCGTTAACGCATTAGGTTCAAGTTTGATTGGGAAAATTTGACAGTGACGGGTAGCGTGATGTGCTTTTTGATTCTGCTAAATCTGGTAGCTACTCAGCTACATCGGGTTAGACTGGAAGCATCGGGTTAGACTGGAAGCATCGGGTTAGATTGGAAGCATCTGGTTAGACTGGAAAAATTTGGTTTAACTGAAAGCATCGGGTTAGACCGGAAGCATCGGGTAAGATCGGAAGCATCGGGTTAGACCGGAAGTATCGAGATAGACTGGAAGCATCGGATTAGACCGGAAGCACCGGAAGCATCGAGTTAGACTGAAACCATCGGGTTAGACCGGAAGCATCTGGTGAGACTGGAAGCATCTGGGTAGACTAAAAGCATCGGTTTAGACCGGAAGCATCTGGTTAGACCGAAAGCACCGGGTTAGACCGGAAGTATTCGGTTAGACTGTAAAAATCGGGTTAGACCGGAAGCATCTGGTTAGATCTTATTTTTTCTTTTTTATTTGTGATGGGTTTGCTCTTGACTCTAGTCCAGGGCAGAGATGACAGAGACAAAGTCTACGATGGAGCGCGCTTTCCCAGAAGGAGCCTGTTCACTCTAACTTTAAAGAGATTAGGGTTGTAAGCGTTTGGAAACACAGACGCAGGCAGAGAGTTCCACTCTTTTACTGTGCGCATTATAATAGACGATTGGAAACGCTTAGTGCTAATTGGAAGAATAGCAACAAGGTCGGGGTGGTAAAATGCAGTGCGTCTGGATGTTCGATGGTAGAAGGAGGCCGATGGGATGAGGTCGTGGAGTTCTTTGGCACACTCACCGAAGTACAATCTGTAGAAGACCGACAAGCAGGCAACCTTACGGCGATGAGCATCCACCAGTTTTAGAAGCATCTGGTTAGACTGGAAGCATCGGGTTGTATAGTTTTCAGATTTTTCCCTACAGATACGTGTAGTAAGACGGTATTACTTGCCCATAGTTCTAGGTCAACGAAAAATACCCTATTTACCCTATAAATTTTGATTCCCTTGAGTGTGTCGAAATGTAAGTTTTTTGCGGCATAAACGACCATATTTTTTTTTAACTTTAACTCAGAAGTTTGATTTTTTCACGGCTTCAAGGGAATTTAGACCTGAGTATAAGGTTTTAATTTCAATTTAATTAGTTTTAAAGGGTCTGGACAGACAGACAGAAAGACGCCCGAGTGATCCTATAAGGGTTCCGTTTTTTACGGATGTTCGGAGCCCTAAAAATACCTTTGACCCATTTCCACAATTTAAAACCGACTTCCCTGTAACGAGATAGACGAAACGGTGCGGACGACTGAGAGAATGCGTTTTCAGAAGGTAATAAGAAACTCCAGGTAAGTAGGTAAGTACTAAGTGCTCAGGGCTTTGTTAAATTCGGTCCTACGAAGGGTTTTAGATACAAATGGCTACACGACCTAGGTATAACTTACTTATCTACCTACCTCAACTTTATGTACTTTAGGAGTGTAGATTAGATTATTCCGCTTACCACAACCAGTTTAGAAGAGCTTTGTTTCATACGTTTTTCTAGTTTCCCAGTGTCAGCGACAAAAGTCGATAAACACTTTGAATTTCTAAATCGTATTTATAATTTAGAATTTCAAATGAAAACTGAATTTAAGTAGGAACAAAAATAAAATATAAATAGGTAGACAATATAATATCAATTAATAGCCGTCTTAAAAAATGTTTAAAAAAGCAAAATTAAAAATTATGAAACAACCCACGACGGTTAAAACGTGATTCAAAAATGATAAAATAATTAAAAAAGCCCCGAATTAAAGAATTTTTATCCATCCGGAGCTGCCATTAAATGAATTAGTTTTTAGGGTTCCGTCCCAAAATGGTAAAAATGAACCCTTATGGTGTGACTAAGTCTGCCCGTCTGTCACAGCTGGATATCTCAAGAACTACTAATGCTATCAACTTGAAATTTACAAAATAAAAATGTTTATGTTTTATTTGCAACAGCTGAAAACTTAATAATTCGAAGTGTCAGTGTACCTACTAGGGCATATCATATTATTACGAAAGAGCGCTATTTGCACGTTCTCAAACATTTTTAGTTTTTTTTTTAGTTTTTGACTTTTGACAGAAAATTTAAAATCATAATTAACTAGTACAAATATAAGTACTACAAGTACTTATACTTCTGCTATCAAGAAGTGAAGTTATCCGCATCCATAATCATTTAGGAATTCCAGTGCTGAACATGAAATTGGCCTCCCCCAAGCCTCGCCATATCGACCGGTTCAGTGCTTTCGCATTCCTTTTAGCTGAAGTAGTTGCACTTGAGAACCTTTCTTTTGTCTCTGGACTAGTCTGTTCATGCCTCCAATATTCTAGGTGTCCAAAGGTGGCGGTGACTATTGTGACGGACCGTTGACTTGCCTGCTATAATTTTTAGTCTGTGTCTACTTATAAAGAAACAGCGTAGGTCTCTATCGCTCAAAGCGTTTGATACTTATACGAAATGAAGTAAAAAACAGTAAAACTTGAACCCTGAAGTGACGTTGGTATTCTACGCCGTTTTTTTTTTAAGGATGGGAAATCATCAAATGACTCCTCCCGCTCTGGTTGAAGCAGAAGGGAGTGTCAGACTCTTACTGACTAAACCCATCCGTGTTCCTCCTAATGCCCTTTGCGTTCCAGGGCCGCGGTGTCTCTTTCGAATAAATCCCGCAACCTCGGCAGGCATTGGCCCTAGCGGGCCCCGTCTTTAATGCTGACAGCTCTTTGAGGCGCGTGTGGAACACAGCGCGCTGTCGACCCGGGCCTGGTTCTGATCAGACGGCGAGCCACGCAATGCTCGCCGTCCGCAGGCCCGCGCTTGCGGTGGCCGAGAATCGCCCTGCGACTCCCGACGCCCGGGACGTCTTCTTCTGTTGCGGCGGCTGGGGAGTGAGGTTTTCCTCTCTCTCACGCGTTTGGCTTCCTCCTTCGCTAGCATACCTGCTTCGCAGAAGGAGGTGACCGCTTCCCAAATCTCCTCGCTCCGGACCATGGCTTGAAACAGGGCCGACCGCGACATGTCCACCCAGGCAGAGCCTATTTACCTGGGTAAGCCTACATACTGCAGAGTGCGGCAGGTGCTCTACAGGGGAAGCGCTCGCGACTGGACTCCCTCCAGCCATTCATCCTCTCACCGCGCTTCAAAGCTTAGGATTAGGTGGTTTTTTATCTTAGAGGTAGCCTTCCTCTGGGCCAGGCGATTAAGCCAAGCCCCCGGCGGCGGCATTAAACATGCCTCCGTTCGCTGTCCGGACAACCCGACTCAGTGAACTCGCCGGAAGTTCTCTCCTCATGGAGAGAAACATGCGCCGCTTTGGTGCGCCTGCACCGCAACGGCATGGTCACGTCCTCTGCCAATCGACTGCCATCGATCGATCAGGAGCAACCCCTTCCCGGTATCTCTCTTGGTCTGGTCTCTCACTTGGACCTCTCCGCCATGAGTAGGTTACTCTACCGGCAAAGCTCCAAGATCATTGAGACACACAAGCCCCACCACGACGACAACGTGGAGATACGGCGGTGGGGTGGTATTCTACGCCTAAAGTTCCATTGTAAGTACGTAACATCTACCTACGTACGTCTCGATTATAACAATATTGATAAGTAAGTTGTAAAGCGTGGGGTAAGCATGCACGTTTACTCTGCCTACAATTATGTAACTGACATATATAGATAAGTAATATGAGAAGATAAAAAGCCTGGAGGTCTTTTCAACCTTGCCTTATTTCAATATTGACTACATGACCCGCGTGACTTCGTCTGTGTCACCCGCCATTCTGATATACATGACTAGCTGACCCGCGCAGCTTCGCCTGCGTCACAATTTTCATAACTGCTCCGCTCCTATTGGTCTTAGCGTGATGATATATAGCCTATAGCCCTCATCGCTAAATGGGCTATCTAATCCTTACTAATATTATAAATGCGAAAGTAACTCTGTCTGTCTGTCTGTCTCGCTTTCACGCCAAAACTACTGAATCGATTTAAATGAAATTTGGTACAGAGATAGTCTAGAGCCTGAGAAAGGACATAGGCTACTTTTTGTCCTGGGAGTATGATCCCTAGGTACCACGCGGGCGAAGCGGCTGGCAGAAGCTAGTAAATAAATAAATAATAAACCGGACCAGCAGTTCCTGAGATTAGCGCGTTCAAGCAAACAAACGAACAAACTCTTTAGCTCTATGTATTAAGTATCTATACTCTATACTGAGAAATATGTCAGGAGCAGGTACTTAGTCAGCTGGAAGCGGAATAAAACAAGGTAACGTCTCGATAGCACAGAGTATATTCGCAGACTAGCGCGGCGGCGGTGACAATAACAAATTGTAGTTTATAACCTACTACCCACTTAGTCTAATTCTCAACACACATCACATATACTTAATACATAAAGCTGAAGAGTTTGTTTGTTTGTATAAATGGGTATCCAACACTACAAGATTTTTTTTTAATTCGAACCAGTATTTTGTAGTCAAACAATCAAACTCTTAATCTTTATAATATTAGTATCTAGATAGGCTCGCACTTGACCACAAACTCACATGATGGAAAGCGATGATGTAGTCAACGACGGAGCACGCTTGCCCAGAAGTACCCTGTTCACTCTTGCCTTATTATTAGTAGCATATCCAGTTCCACAAGCGCAGTGTGTAAGACAAAAAAAAAAAGAAATTATTGATTGTGGTGGCTAAAAAGGAGGTGAATGTTGAGATGACGGTAAATAGAAATAGGGAAGAAGAATTCATAGTGCGTCAACTCCAAATAAATGAGCGCAAGAGGATGACGATGTTTAAAATGAGTCGCTCAAGCTTTTTCTTTACACTAGATGTATCGGAAATAATCGGAATGTCTTCCTGTTCCTTTTGCTGCTTACAATTTCCTCTGGCTTTTTAATTATTTTCTCCATTTATTGCTTCATGATTATTTTTATACTATGTCTGAGTGTCAATTGAGAGTTTCATCCCTTTTGAAAAACTAACGTCACCATTTTATGATATTACTAGCTGACCCGCGCAACTTCTTCTGCGTCACAATTGTCATATATATACAAGATACTATTGACAAACTGACAGTTTATCATCAGTAATGTCAAAAGTTCTAAATTATTGGAATAAGGAATATGCATGAAAAAAATATTTATTATAAACATATATTATACTATACAGTTTATCTAAAAATATACAAAAATATAATACTATCAGTGAAGCAGGTATTTAATAAGAATTAATTCTATGATTAAAATTGCTCGAAAAACGAACGAGACATAATTATTTTAAACAAATATATCTGTCCCTCTCGCGAAAAAGCTGTTTTATATGGCAGGCGGCAGCTGTATAGGCGTCATGGACTTTGACGTCAAAGTTCATATCGGACTTCTCTTTCTAATTGTAGTCTTTGAAGCTTTATTCAGCAACTTCATTGTTGTTGAAGGTATTTAAAACATAATTTCATGATTATTTACTAGAGCTAAAAAGTGCATATTATTCTCTATTATCACGAAAAATTCAAGACGTTTTAGGCCACGTGAAATTTTGGAAAATATGGGTCTCAAGTATAGATGTCGCCGGATAATTTGCAAACTCCGTAAGATTATGATATCTTAAGAGATTATGAACTCTTGAAATTTTTTGAAATATGGTAGGCGCCTGATAAACTTGCAATAAAGTACATTGACCTTTCCCTATAACCCCTTCGTAGATACCCAAACAAAAACAATGAATTATTCACCGTTTTTCATCACTAGAGATCACGTATTTATTTCTGTTTTTGAAATTAACAAAGTCAATAAATGTATGTGGGTCAGTGACCGTTATTGTACATTTATCTGGCGCCTACCATAAACATGTCTTCTACAATGAGACGAATCAAAATTGCATAGTTTATAATACTGTTCCGCTCCTATTGGTCTTAGCGTGATGATAGCCTATAGCCTTCCTCGATAAATGGGCTATTTAACACTGAAATAATTTTTCAAATCGGACCAGTAGTTCCTGAGATTAGCGCGTTCAAGCAAACAAACATACAAAAAAACTCTTCAGCTTTATACATCAGTAATAGATGTGGGAGTATGAACAGAAATTCGATGGATTACGTTTAAAAAGTAGCAAAGCACACAAGTTAACGCACACTTTATAGGGATATTTATAAGGTGTGCATTAACATTCCAGTTCTATATAATGTTATGACTCTACGCCCACAAACAAGGGTAGGTGTCGATAGCATTACCTATGTGAATGGATTTTAAAACACGGTTCAGTCTACTTCAGTCCTCTGGACAGTCTTTCTGGAACATTTTTTGCAATTTATTGATGAATGCTGGTCTTAAGTCTTTTGTAAACAAAATGTTAGTACATTTTTTTAAATGTAACCGAAACAAAATGTTTATGTAAGGGTCAAAGCATTGCTGGGAAACTACAGGACGCATCCTGTCGTTTCCCTCAACATCATGGGAAAAAGACATGGTCTTATGTATATAGCTATATATATCAGTTTAAGAAACTATGTAAACGATTTCCTATCTAAACACCTGTGTGTAACTTGCAACTAGATATTCACCCACTATTTCGTAGGCCCGAAGGTGGAAAACACCGAAATAATGACAACAGATTCAACCAATGCGAAGCCTAGAGATTCGATGCTGCCTTTGAACGTCAGAACCGTATCAATTTCAAATAGAAGATTATTTCGCTCGTTTGTCATCCGTCTGTGTTTCTCTTTTATTGCCGAATTGTTTCTTCCCTTTGACTGGCCAGAACGATGCTATTTTGAGATGTCATTAAATGACACGTACTTTTAAGTAGGTAGCAAAGTAACTTTGTTTGATACGGGTTGTAATTGCTTTTAGAACTGGTCCTTTTAATTATATTGTCAAGAATTCAGATTATGCTTAATTGCACAATTTCAAACAAGCTCAATTAGAAAAGAAGTAATGCACATGATAATTAAGTCCTATGTATAAGGAGGCGAGCCTATTGTTATCAACCGGCTACAACTACCTCGTCTCCCACCCGCGAGGACTTTTAGCATGTTCGTCTGGACATCTCTGTTCCAAATTTGAAAAGTACACGAATTATTCGATCTGGTTTCCTTAATTATGCCAGGCTTAAATAACACTTTGCCCGACCCGGGAACGAGCCCAGGATCTCATGCATAGCATTAACGCGATGACTAGACCAACGAGGCAGCCTTTTGTTTGTAGGTAAATACTAAAGGCGCAAACCCACCGCGTTGCACGCCACAGAACGGATAGTATACGCTGTGCACGGAAACGCGGCGCATTTTAGCTGCGTGGGTTCATTTGTTTGACAACGTGGGTCTACGTTTCGTTTTTTGTCAACGTTTCCACTGCAGTAAATGTGGCAAGAATATGGTTTTGGTATAGTCGTGGGTTAATATTCGTATATAGCGTGTACCGCGTGCATGGTGTTGACAGCGTTGAGCTATGTGAGTGCCATATTCGAGCAAGCCACGCGTGTACCAATGACGTCAATTGATGCGTAGCGTGTCCGTGGGTTGCAGTGGAGACATAGATTTTCATAGATTTTCATGCAAGGCGAAACCTCACACACGTGCGTAGCCTCTCCGTGCGCCGCGGTGGATTTTCGCCTTAATGCTCCTACATTCTCTGTTTCACTGATCTTGAGCTACCTATCGAGGTGTTTCCTAATTAGGTACCTAACTAAAGGTTGATCCAAACATATCTAGGCTCAAAAAATATCGGTGCGTACATTATAATATACGAATCAAATCAAATAAGTTTATTAGTGTACACAGGTCAAAAAGGGTGGAACAATTATGGGGTAATGGGTATCTGTGTCCTGCCACAGTAGGTGGCATACAAATATTAATTTAAATTACACTAGTACACTAACACACCCTATAAACTATAAAATCTTATATGTGGGTATAAGTTAAACAGTGTAAGGGAGCTTACACCTCAGTGTCCGGAATGTGTCAGACGATGTTGTGACGGACCACGGCCCGATCACGGTTTTGTGTACCTTTAGTTACGTAACTATAAGTTATTTAAAAGTTTTAAACACTTTCGATGTAATCACAATTAACTTTAAAATATATGCCGTGTGTCGCAACTCGTAACTGCTGCTTCCTGAGTAGACTTATCCAGAACCTACTCAGTAAACATTTTATTACTAGCTACCTGAAAAAACGTCAAATAAATTGTTCCAGGAATAATTATGAATAATAAAAGGGAGACCTTTTGCGTCCCTCAAAGTGACGAACCAGCCCTTAAGGATTAAAACAACAATAACAGTTAAGAGAATGAGCCGAATTTCAATGTAAATTGATCGACGAATTAGTGGCCTATCCGCTAGAGAACGAAGATTATTTTTTCTACATTTTAAACTTTTTTTTTCCGAAATAAAATGTCACGTGGTAACCACCCACGTTAAATGGAATTAAATTACTAGCATGCTTGCGAACTTCTGTTCCCCTTGGGGTTCTCAAATGGAGAAGTTTTTAGTAAGGTGTTGTGTTTAAGGTTATCATTAGAGCTAAGTTTTAACTGTTTTTTGTGTGCGCTCCGGGATTTAACTGTGGCGCATTGAACTGTGTAAGAGTAGCTTGTGTCTTAGTGAAAGTGTCAGTCAGTTAGCAAGGTCTTAGCTTTTGTGACCAGGTCGGAATCTATGAAAGGCATATTCGTTAGTGGGTATATGATATGTGCCTATTAATTGGAATACTTTTACGTAATGATGACACACGCACCTATCAGCTGTCACTCGCCTGTTAATTCTCTTTCGGTCTGTTTTCAAATTTTAAATTTCTAATGTCTAGGTATGTCTTTACTATTTACAATGTTATTTCCCATACCTCCCGGAGTGCCGTTCTAATAAAAAGGTATGTAAGTTGTTGGATTTAAGATTTTGCATATTAGATTGGAAAACATGACTTTGCCTTTTGAAGGAACGTCAAAATAAAGAAACGTACAAATTTTCTTGATTTTGGGGTACAGCGTGGGATTTCCTATGTTAAAGTAACCCACCATTATACTGCTGGGCAAACGCGTCTCAAGTCGCACGTCATTTAACACTAATTACGCCAACGCAAAATATTAAACAGTCGTAAAAGGGTTATGTCGTGGTTACAAAAACATTTTGCGGATCAAAGGTTTTCAAAGCAGCGATCTGTCAATTATTTTTTAGCTAAAGCGACTAATTGGGGAAATGATAGGTTACTTTAAACGTCGAAGCTCCTTAAATTCTTTGGAGGAAACGTCTCCCCCTCGAAATACTTTTCCGGCGGACAGAATATTTCTTTTCGATGCTATAAAGTTCATCTTGTTTTGGGCTTATCTTTCCAGTGGGTGGAGATGATAAAAAAGTAAGTCGTTTTAAACATTTTTTCAAATCTTTATAACATTGAGTCAACCTTCATTTCAAAAACAGTTGAATACTTTTGGGGCAGTAATATTTGGGTCCATAACCTAAAATGAGACTATTTTAGGTTATGGACCTGTACGGTGCACGTACATGGTTCTTAAAATTGTTTAGTAAGTAATGAGTTGTGCAATAAGTAGGCATTAGTAAAAGATGACGATCATGCAGCAGCAGCATGCAGAGCATGGGAGTGCAGTTTGTATCAAAATGTAATTTAGTGTTCTAATAAAGACGTGGTTAAGTCAGACAGCTTGCATTTTTATTTCTGGATTTAAGCCCGCTGGCACTCACTGCATTTTACATTTCACTGACATTTGCATTGGCAATCATTATAATAAATGTTAAGGTGTATTTGCATTTGCACTCTACAGGAACCAAATATTGGTGTTAAACCCATTCAAGCGAGGCATACCACTGTGGGCAATAATATTTGGGTGTAAAAATAAAATAATTAGTCTACACGAGAGAATTCTATACCACAGAAGAAGAGACAATTATATAGCACTTAAAAAATAGTTTAACTATGCTATTACCATCTTAATACACTTACGTGCTCACAAAATGGGCTATTCACACAAGCCCGCATTAAACTACATGCACCCTAAAACAAGTCCCTTACAGTGTAAGAAGATGGTACCTACCACTTAAATACCTACTACCAAACTTTAGAGTAATTCTCAGCTCCTTACGTACTCTCTGAAGGGATATAAACCTCGCCGCAGTTATTAATTAATATAACGCGTACAATGTCACAAATTATACTCTATGGAATGATTAGAAGATTAGAAGCTATCCCTGAAGATCATTAACTACCCCTTCATTTTGTTGTTTGATTTCTAGATGGGGTATTAAGCGTAGTTGAATGATGAAGTGATCTATGTACATGTGCTAGCAATGCTTTGTCACGCTGTCTGACCTAATTTAATTTATTAATTTATAATATAAATATTAATTTATAATATATTAATTTATATTTGAATTTAGAATATGTTTTTCAAAATTCATATTCCTTACTATTTTTGGGCTTTTTTAAATTAAAATTGGTAAGTACCTAAAACTAAACTTAAAATGCATGAAGCTAAAGTCAATATTTGAGTTGGTAGTGACGGATATAAATTATGTCGAATTTATGTAGTGCAGTGGTAAAGTGATTATGCGTTTGTTTATTATTCCAAAATGTTACCTCTAAAAGTATATTATATTATACAATTACGAAAATTATTTCAATGATAGAAAGTTAGACTATCTTTGTTTGTTGGTTACATCAAACAAAAAAATACAGTTGTTTTGAGGGATTGGCCCCGGAGGTGAAACCGTGAAAAACAACTAGTATTAAAGAATCAGAATTCAACCACTTAGTGCCCCCATTCTACAAGTTGGCAGACCTAGTTAGAAGCGCAGTGAATTTGTTTACTAATCTCCGGGCCGTAAGTTACTTAATTCTCCTGAGCAACTCTAAAAGCCTTCACCCTTTTAAAATATTTAAAGAACATTGAATGACTCATCTTCATTCATTATCACACTTTACACTTTTAACCTTAAGGCAGAAAAAAATAAAAACTGTAAACAAATACAGACCCTTTTCTTCATATTTTCTAATCAAGCTAAGATTTGTGAGTAGGTCTAGAAAGTTACGTAGGCACAGCGTAGGCCTGGCGTAGGCCCGGAGTAGTATCGTAGCGCGCAGGCGCTACGGCGTAGCACACTGCTACGCAAAATATGACACTGATTTTCGGTGGTACTTAATTTTTTTGTTTATACCTCTATGTTATTTCAGAAGTGCTTGGTCATTATATATTTAAGGATGTTCTGTATCTGAAGTACAGTACAGAAAATGAATAAATGTACTTTTCAAAAACGGCCGCAAAAAACGACATAAGAATTCCAAAGAAATAACTTTTCATGCAGTCAGTTGGAACTAAAATAAATGCTTCCAATTGTATCAGACTGCTTAAAAAGTTATTTGCTTGGCCTCGTACTTTTGAAACACCCTGTATGTAGTAAACAAAGAAGTACTGATCCGATTTTAAAAAATCTTTCACACATACACTATTGCTGAAAGCATGCTAAGTTTAGTTCAGTTCTTTTGAAATAAGAATATACGAGAAAAAACAAAGTAGAAAAAATTGCATGCTTAAAGTTCACAGTTAAAATCAATATAATTATATAAAATTCTTCCGTTTCTAAATGACTACTTAGTCATTTAGAAACGGAACAATTTTCTGAGTGGAAGAAGTTTCTGTCTGAGTGAGTGATTGACAGACAACGCACAGCCAAAACTACTTGTCATAGGAAGCTGAAATTTGGCTTGTAAGTTCCTTGGGGAGTGTAGGAGAGCACAAGAATTCCCGAAATTCCTACGGGAACGGGAAAAAAGGCATATGCGCGTACAAAGTCGCGGGCAAAAGCTAGTTTTAAATAAAACTTATCATCATCTGCCCTTTCCTTACTGGTCAGCTTCCAGTCAAACTGTATTCAGCTGAATACCAGTATTTTACGTGGAGCGACTGTCTACCAGACCTCTACAACAAAGTGGTGGTACACGGTACTTCTTGACAAGACTGGTGTCACTTCATTATAAAACTATTCCTGACTCATTTAGTTTGACATTTACATCTATGTCACCCCTATACATATCCTAGAAATAGTAATAATTACAACATCTATATAATTATCAATTCCATGAGATTAAATAATTATAAGGCAGAGTAGTTTGCTATGAGTGTATTAATTTGGATCACTTTGATGACGTTAACTAATTATAAATATGTGGCTGACGTCAGTACATCATGAATGTCAACAAATTAATAATTTTCATGTTTGTGGGAAGTAGGCTGGCAACGATATGGTTGCTATCGCACGTAGAATCTGGCAATCGATTCTAGAAAAATCTCGACGTGACAAGTAAGGTGAAGTGAGTTGGGGATCACAGATAACAGCAGTGCGATTCTGTAAACATGTCGATATGTAGGCTTAGGCGAAGTGAGCTGTCAATCCAAGCAATCAAGATGGAGTGACAGCTCATTTCGTGATCATTTCCCCCAAGCTTTCACTTCGACATGTTCACAGAATTGACCGGCTGCTCACTTAGAGCTCACTAGTCCACAGCTCCACTTTGTCTACTGCTGGGCAATGACCTCCTATCGCTCCGGGAAGTTCCTATCCCAAACTTACCCAGTACCTTGTGCTATTCTGTAAGAATCTTATCGTCGTAACTCATGGCTTGTTTACACAGTGCGAGCTGCTGAGTAGACAGTAGACAGATACTCGGATTGTATACTCGTAAGCCAGTATCTTGGCTCGCCTTAGCCGACTTCACGGTAATAGTAGCTGCCCAGTCGCACACAAAAATTAGAGGTTTCGCTCGCAACTGTCTGGCTGACATTGGCGAACGCGACCAAACTATGTGAGTGACGTCCGATCTGCCACAATGTGTGAGTTACTGTCAGGCGAGCAGGCAAGTGAAAACAAAAAATGTTGAAGTAACTCGGAAGTGAGCTGTGTAAACTGGCCATTAGTTACGACGATAAGATTCTTACAGAAGAGCACTAGGTCCTGGATAAGTTTGGTATAGGAGCTTCCCGGAGAGGTAGGTCATTGCCCAGCAGTAGCCAATGATGAGCTGGGGCTTAAGAGCTCTATGACAGAATTGCGTTTTCACTCACAAAACTGCTGACTCATCGCATTATGTAGAAATTAGGCAGTTGCAATTACGTTTGTTTTAGGGTTTATTATTAATTTATTTAATGAATATTTATTAATTTTCTTTTCTTATGAACTATGGTTTATTTTGGTATAAATTTTACGTAATAATATTAATGTATTAAGGAGACAGTTCATTCTGACCGTTTTTAGTAGTTTTTATGGATTTGAATGGGATTTTTTTACGGACATTCCATTGTTATTTCAAATTTCTGAGTCCGCTATGACCGAAACCACTATATAAGGAATATTATGATATATTTTTCATTTCATTTGGTTAGTACAGTAGTAGTTCAATCCACGAGTTCGAAAAAGTGTCATCGCGCTTTTCATGAGAAACTTACTTCGGAATTTTGCTTTTTACAAATAGATGAGAGAAAAATGCGAAAAGTGAGGCCGCTATCTTCAATACTAATAACTATTCTCATTTGTCGCTATTGTCAGTTGTTCAATTTCAGTTTCTGAGAATAAGAAAACCAAAGTTGGTCATTTTACGCAAAAAATAGTCAAATTGTAAGCGGCCTCTTCATAATTTTAGCCCACTAGGTTTTTTCCGTGACTTCGCTCTTGTAGCATATACCACAGTAACTGCGATAAAAAAACAGCAATCAGACTGTGGCACTAAGCGACTTTTCGGTATCGGATTTCCTTTTCCAAAAAAATAAATAATAATGTTTTAAGTTTTTGCTGTCCACTTGTCAAACACACACTCGTACATATCTCTAACGCACTGAGGTTTTTTTTTACTATAGATAGGCATAGGTTTGACGGTAAGCGATGATGCGGTCGAACATGGAGCACGTTTGCCTAGAAGCAACCTATTCACTCTTGTCTTAAAGACTCCCAGGTTGTAGCTATCCGGAAACACAGACTCTGGCAGGGAATTCCACTCCTTAGCTGTACGCACTATGAATGTGTTCCCAAAAAAGGTTTGCTGCTAGAAAGCCTAATTAAGCTTGCTTTTGTACATAATTATGCTGTCCTGTTCTGTTTGTATTCTGCTCATCTTAGAAAAGGCATTTGGTTTCTAAAGCATTCGGCTATTTGTCAAAAATCCTCAACATCTATCAATACAGGTAGTGTATTTTGTTTTTGCCAAAAATGTTATTAATCGCTATTTTGTGGAAAATGATAAAATGAGTGTAACTAATAAAAAAAAAATGCATCGAATTCCAAATTTTTCACTATTTAGTGCTGGTACCCCCAAAAATTCTAACCATCAAAGAATTTTGCAAATCCGTCTATATTATGATATGATGGAGTTATGCCTACTACTAACATAGGTACATAAAAAAAACTGGCCAAGTACAAAGGGTTCATAGTTAAAACCCTCACAATAAGTTCTTTAATTTGATATGTAACAATAGGTACAGTTCAAAAACTTTTTTTAAAAATTCTAGTTTTTCCTCCAAAAGTGACCTCCATACTCAAAATGCATTTATTTACGTAAATCGTCCGTGTTTGGGTCACAAAAGTCCATATGTGTACTAAATTTCAACAGAATCGTAGATCCGGAGAAAACTGGCTGTGACAGACGGAGAGACAGACAGACAGACAGACAGACACCCGAGTAATCCTATAAGGGTTCCGTTTCTTACGGATGTTCGACACCTAAAAATATAAACATCCAAATTGATAACCTCCTCTTTTTTTGAAATCAGTTAAAAAGAATATTATTATCAACTAGAAATTTAAATTACAACCACCATACTAAGATTTTATAGTCCGTAAGACCAACGTTTGTAAACAGCTAAGTAATTTAAACTTGCCCCCAACTCGATAATTGGTGCACGGCTTTGAGAGGTTTCTTCTGGCAACAGGTGATATAATTAACTCCACATACGTTTTGTTGTTCAGTCACGTTCGAACCTCGATGTTTATTGCAATAATTAATTAGTCAAACTATACTGAATTTGGTTCACGATTTGTTTTGCTAACGAAAGGTAGGTAGAAGAATAATATTGTTTTTAAATCATGTTTGTTTCTTATGAGAGAGATTATGAGTTCGAGTTTCATTCAAATCATCAGTCTTTCAGGACTACCTAATCATTAAAATATCTCATCAATTTGAATCATCATTCCAGCCAAAAGACGTCCACTGCTGGACTTAGGCGGCCTCCCCAGATTTCTTTCTGATAAGGTCTATTGTGAGCGACAATGTTTCAGTTCCATATGTCAGTAGGTACTGGCAACTAGAATCGTCTTGAGGCACTTTGGGACAATTTAAATAAGTGATTTTAAAAAAAAAGTTGTTAAGTTACCCTCCAAACAACTTCAATTTAAGGATTTTTTTTTCAGGCGTCATCTCTTAAATCTAAACAGCTGTTTTGGTTTACTTTATGAAATTACTCAAAATGAGAAGAATAGAACCTTAATGGTAATCTCGAAATTAAATTAAAACAGTAACGAAGTGCACGTGATTTTGATTTTAAACACGTTGTAAAGATAGTCCTCACCGCAAGCTAAGCTTTCTTGTCCTAGCTTTTTGTGGCATTACTCACGTCGCTAGCTCACAGGCTTCTTGTTTTTTTTCCTAGATTAAAAGGAAACATGGGCGGCGAGACTTCTCGACTGTTTTCTCCGCAAAAATTGGACCGATTTAATACTATGCCAAATCGAATGCCAAATAATCGAATATCAATTGATCGAACACTATAAATCGAACGTCTAAATACTGGAACGTTCATAATATCGAATGGTTACTAAATCAAACATTCAATATATCGTACACTCAATGCATCGAGTGATCAAAATATCGAATGTTTGTTTGATCAAGCGTTCAACGTTATGTAAAATACAAGAAAAGCACAAAATTAACTAATAAATCACATTTTAATCTGTAATCTTTTATAGGTACATTTTTTTTTTGTTGTAGCGGCAACAGAAAGACTGAAAATTTCAACTGTCTACCTATTAGGAGCCACAAGCTCGTCTCCATGAGCGAGAGAATCGCGGCGATATTATCATCGTGCCACGTATTTCTATTACAACTCTATGAACGTGTCTCCACACGGCGATATTATCGCGGCGATTCGATGAGTGAAAAAACTTCAACTCGCGGCAATTCTCTCACTCATGGGGACGGCCCCTTACGGTTCATGAGATATAGCCCGCTGACAGACGGATGGATGGACGGACGGACGGACGGACAGCGGAGGCTTAGTAATAGGGTTCCGTTGGTTACCCTTTGGGTACTGAACCCTAAAAAACAGATAAAATAAAACTGAGGGATCATTTCAGAGTTGTACTTACATTATTGTAGGCTCCCTAATTTTTGGCGGGGTCCAATTTCCCGGGATTATGCAAATGATCAAGATTATGAAGTAGAAAGGGCATATTGTGGCTACTCATTAGTGCAGGATTCTAAAAATACTTTAGAAATCTAAACATGCTTTTGGAGCATTGAATATAAATGACTTGATCGACTGCCCACTTGGTATTTATTCAACAACCCAGATAAGTAAACAAGTGCATATTCAGCACTATTTTCGCCAGAAAATTGAATATTTTTGCTTTAATATAAAGTGAGAAGGTGTAAGAACCCGCTTCATAAACACTTAATTGTGTGTAAATCCCACAAAAGTTACTTTTAGTCTTTGAAAATGACAAAATAAGCAATTAAAGTTGGTACTTAGTTCCTGGATCTTGGGCACACTTATGTCAATTGTTCATTTGTAAGGCGTTCTTTAGGTCCTCAAAAGTGCAGGACACTTGGACACTTGGGGCACTTCATATAAATCATGTTCT
Organism: Lacanobia wlatinum; assembly: GCA_947578705.1. Lineage (NCBI taxonomy): Eukaryota > Metazoa > Arthropoda > Insecta > Lepidoptera > Noctuidae > Lacanobia > Lacanobia wlatinum. The sequence continues at coordinate 11,993,990 of OX388043.1, read as the reverse complement.
GGATTCAAATTGGATAATATTGAATTTCCGGTAGTAATGGTTTTAGGGATGAGCTGTCACTTTTCTATCCCAAAGATAAATTTTAACTTGTGCAGGATACGTTAATAGGTTTAAATACACCAACCACAACAGTTAGTGTTGGATACATATAAAAATAATCTTTGGCTGGATACATTTATGCATTTTGGAAGTAAAAATTAAGCCGAATAATCTAAATGTTAATGAAGTGCAGTAGGAACTACAAAAAAACAATTTAACTAAGTTTATACGTTTATATTATTTATACGCAGATCAAACCAAGATAATTTGCGGAAAATTACTTGTTTATAAAGCGTGAAGACTTTCTTTGGTTTATTGGTATTTATATCATTCGTTCAACGTAATAAGTTAATCATTCCGTTCATTCACCTGTCAGTCTGTAGGCTTCAAATTAAAAGCTTCAGGTTAAGTCCCGAAGGCTCTCGATGTTTCGGGACGATATTTTGTTGCTTTTCCTCTTTCTTTTGATCTGTTACAAAAATGCATTAAGGGTGGAAAACAAAAGCAGTTTTTTTGCGTTCTTGGTATTCATTTCTCATCAACCTTTGCATAACTTAAAGACAGTTTTTTGTGTAGGTAAAATTAAGGGTGGGAGATATTTTTTTAACAGCCCCTGGTGGAGCTATTAGATTTGAAATGAAAAGTAATTTAATATCAATGTTACATTTGTATTGGTCCTAACCATTTTACTTGAAAACATGAAAAAAAATCAGGTGTTATCGCAATATCTATTTTGTCAACGGATATTTTATTTCGCGATTTTATCAGATTTTACACCTACAACACGAAGTACACGAAAATAAAAACACTTTTCATTTTCCTTCTTTCGAAATTTAGTGTAAAAAGGGTTGAATCAGTGTTTAATATAATACGAGTTAATATTTCACGTTTGGGCGCGCGATGGCAAGCTATCCGCTTACTCGCGACTCGTTCCATAATGGTGCCGTAAAATGGGCGAATATTGTTTTAAATTGAGATTTTTTCTTAACAGAACATGTCTGTTGAGGATTTGCATAACTACTTTTTCGTGTGTAGAACATGTTATTATTTTAGGGGTTAGTATAATTTATAGCTGTGGTGTGTACTTCTTTTGCAAAATTAAAAAGCTTAATCATAACGTTGTTTAATAGCTTTTTATTTAAAAATTTTGATGTAATGTGATAGCTTTGTTTCATTACATTTACTATTTAACCGACGAAAAAACGGAGGAGGTTCTCAAGTCGTAGTGTTAAAATACGAAAAAAACAATAAAAAACACCGACTTCCGAAATTAAAGGTACTTTTGTAAAAAGGTTTATTATTTTTTGCTTTTCAGTTTTTTCGGAGGTTTAATTTTTGTTAAAAAGTTTTTTTGCCTACTCATTCTAAAAACATATCGATGAAAGTAAAAAACCATTGAGTCTTTTTTATGGTTGGTACTGCGAACGTTACAAAGTTTGAATGTAGGTTGACAAGTTCAAGAGCACTACCATAAATTAAGTTATAGTCGTTTAAAAATTAAGTCATCAGCAATTACTGCTGCATCATTTTTCTCATTAGCCAACCACGTCGTGTTTTTATCGATAAAAGTTTAGACAATTATGTCCTAACTTTAATTTAGACCTACTTGCTGTGCATCGCAGACTTTCAGATTTAAAATGATCGAAAACAGGTGTATTTTAATTATTTGTTGGGTTTTAAATCACTTACATTGAGAGTTCAAGTATCTTTACTGTGATTTATCTGTTTAGATATCAAGTTCAGACGAGCTTTTACCAACCTATTTATTTTATAATAGGGTACCACGACTGTTGAGGTTTTGTGAACCGAAATCACACCCCAGCTTTCCTTATCTTCCTATTGGTAGTTGTGTAGATAAAACCATGTTTCCCTATGTTGTCTTTCCTCAGGTTTCTGAATCGGTTGTATTTATATTTCTTAACACAGGGAGCGCATTTTCCAAAAACCATTTGCAGGGTGAATTTTTTCAAGTGGGCAAATCCGAAACTATGAGGAATAGAAAAAAAAAATAATTTCTATACCTACTCTTTAGATATGTTTGAAAAATTAGGAAAAGCTGGAAAAAAACAGCTGGCCATTATTATATAAGTAAACCAGATTTCCAGTTTTGTTTGTTGTTTAAAAACTAGCTTTGACCGTAAAAAAATTTGAAAACAATCATAATATTTTGAAACGAAACTAAAGCCATAAACAATAAACATGAAACGTGTAAAACATTCACGGACAAAATTATATATCGTTGCCAACCTACGCTCACTGTATAACAGCCCCGTTCATATAAAAGACGACGGAGGAACAGTGAGGACCACAGTCAAGCCATACCTTCCAAGGAATCGAACGGTCTGAGAGAAGGAATTACCGAACTCTTTTTGATTTTGGAAAACCATTTGTTTTTTAATTGACATTCCATTCTGTGGCGTTTGTGTCGACAACGGTTTTGATTGGCCACCTGTAATTAAACGGTGAGTTTTCTTTTTTTCGTATTTTGAACTTAGAAGTAATTATTTTGTGCACTGATGGAATTGTTGACAGTTTTCTTTTTGGTTATTTTTTTTAGCTGTTGGTTTTCGGTTAACTAAATTAATAAATTACGCATGACTTCTAATTTGACTATAAATACATATGATTATTTCAAATAAATAAAAGAAAAACCCGTTGCTAGTTGCATCCACTGAATTGTGGAGTTATGAATAAGAATAGTTTATTACTTAAGAAATTACATTCGTTTGTGTTGATTCCTGGAACTCACACTAGGATTCCCTGTATCGTGAGAGCCAGGCTCCTTCGTTCCGTTTACACTTGTTGCTATACATGTAATAATAGGTCACAATAAACTTCTTACTTGAATCTAATTTTTTAAAAAAGGTAAAGTAGTGTACAATAAAAACGAATACACAAAGGAAAACTAAAACTAATGCACAAAGAAACAGTAGATAACTAAGTAGGTATGTATAGGTATGCATGTATACTGTGTTTGCATGGGTGTATGCATACAAAGAAAATATATTTGTAGCGTAATTATAATTATTTTCTTTGTATGCACAATTTATTTATTATTTAATTCATCATAGAGTAATCAAATCATAAGATTCCAACTCTATTATTAGGTAGTTATATGCAAATTAATTAGTGCAGTTTAAAACGTATCATCAGCAAAAACCAAATGCATTGCATTCCAAATGTAACGAAACTGATTACAATATGTGCATCCCGTAATCTCAGTATTACAAAACAAAATAAACTGAGAAAACAACAAACAAAAAGACGCAAGTTTCCGTTAATTTACACGTTATACAAATAAGTGTATTACTGTCTCGCACGTACGAATATAAACAACACCTTTTATGCAAGCAGAAACTACACTTCGCAGTGTCTTACATACTCTACTCTGAAAATATTCATACACCTGCATTTTTAGAGGCCAAAGCTTTGTGAGTTTCGCATTAAAATAATGGTGGCCATATAGATGAGACAAAAATTAAAACGCAGTATTTTGATGATGTTTAACAAATGGCTATCTAATAAATAAATTACTATGAACTCATTTCTTAATACAATTCTCGCTTCTGCCAGCGACTTTATCCCTCTAAATGGAAACTATCCCAAGGAAACTTACTCCCGGGATAAAAGCTTATGCGTTATATAATAACAGAGAAAGATTTTTTTTTTTTTTTTAGATTATAATCTTTCTCTGTGCCAAATTACATCCAGATCCGTTCAGTTGTTCTAGCGTGAGAGAGTAACTAACATCCATCTATTCAACCAAATGTTCGCATTTATAATAGAAGTAAGATACACTTATATTGGGTTCAAACTTTTTTCTATGGGAGCTGGCCATTTTGACTTTTTTTCAAAGTTGCGGTGCACAATCTAACATACTTAAATGGGTAGAGAACACTTAAACAAACAAAAAATGTTAGCGACATGATGCCCTAAAGTGTCACGTTCCCGAGATATTTGAAGGTACAATGGTTCTATGACCTTTACAAAATACCTTTTTCTAGGTGGCCAAATACTTTTGCGCGGTAGTGTACTCCTTTTGCTTTCTCTACATTTGTATACTAGTATCTTGTCATGATAAACTTAGTCTAATCCTAGGGACAACTTTTATCATTAGCACCAAATCTAATATTCGTGCACATCACTACAAGTTTAGTTATGAGAGTGGTCATTTATATGAGTTAGTTGGCACGGCTCTGTCCAGACTTGGGACGTATTACTGAGTGAATTACATTGTGTACCTAAGTATAATTTTGTAGTTGTTGTGCTTAGCGGTGAAGGAAAACATCGTAAAGACACAAGAGGACCAATAATACTTATTTGATAGCAACGATCGCATTCGCATGTCAGTCGTAATCTGTCAAAATATTAGGTTTTTTTGACAGATTTCTACTGATTTGCGAATGTGGCCAAGTGTGAGTCGAACTCTCACACGAAGGGTTCTTGTGTGGGCACTCCCGCTAATGTCATTTAATGTTTAACCAACTTTAAAAAAGGAGGTTCTCAATTCAACCGCGAATATATACATATATATTTATGTTTGTTCGCGGATAACTTCAGTCGTTTATGAACCGATTTCGATGAATCTTTTTTAGGGTTCCGAAAAAAAACGGAACCCTTATAGGATCACTCGGGTGTCTGTCTGTCTGTCCGTCTGTCACAGTCAGTTTTCTCCGGATCCACTGGACCGATTCTGTTGAAATTTGGTACACATATATGGACTTTTGTGACTCAAACACGGACGCATTACGTAAATTTTTAGTATGGGTGTCACTTTTGGGGGTCAAACTAGAAAATTAAAAAAAAACGTTTTTTGAACAATATCGCGTGACATATCAAATGAAAGGGCTTACTGTGAGGATCTTAAACAATAAATCTTTTTATAATTTTAAAATAAATGGTTTTGAAGTTATTATAGAAACTAGACGAAAAATGACCATTCCCCCCTTATCTCCGAAACTACTGAGCCTAAAATTTTGAAAAAAATGCAGATAATAGATCTTTGCTAAATATTACAGGAAAACCTATAAGAAGTCTATAGTATTAAAATAACATGTTAAAAAAATAAAATTCGTTCGGAACCCTTTGCACGCGAGTCCGACTCGCACTTGGCCAGTTTTTTTTAATGAAAGGGTATGCTGCCGAGGTGGTCCCATTGCCACCACGTCAGGCCTTATAGTCAGGACTAGCTTCTGTCAGCGGCTTCGCCTTGAAAGTGAAAATCGAGAATTATGAAAAGGGAATATACTTCCCGGATGAATAATAACCATATGCCGTAATCCAGGTCATGGTCTACCCGTTTACCAAATTTTATTTGTATGTAATCTTTACGATACTAATTATTTCGATTTATAATAATATTGTTGTGCACTGTTGTACAACAGTGTAGGTAATCGTTTTTACCCAAATGTTAACTTGTAGATAATGCTTTGATGCATCTATGTAACTATTTATATTCAGCCATTGTGACGTCACGTCGCCCATCCCAACATAGTGAATCCACATTCCATTCAGCACATTAAGAGCTGGGATTGCTCTGAGCTTATAATAAAACAAGTGCTATAATATTAAACATCCATCTATGATATTCGCAATACCGTAGTCCGTTCGCTCCCCGGTCAGAAATACGATCACTTCATTGCTTCTTGGGTGTCTGGAAGAAATAATTGTAGATCCACCTGAAAAGGTGCCGCTTAAAGATATTTTTTTTGGCAAAGTAAATTTTTACATTATAAATGGCTTATAACTTGGTCAGAGTATATTAGTATTCTATTTATTCATTTAAATACATACAACTTATATTTTCAAATATTTCTTAAAAAAAAAAAAAAAATTGAAATATAATAATAGTAGCCCACCGCTATCGGGAACAGGGTCCAAGCTACATAATATATTAGTATTATATAAATTTATAACATGTATTTAGTATAATTATTAAAAATTCTGACACTGGGGTGTGTGGGGTCGTCAGACCTTTCTACCCACACGATAAGAAGAAGTATAATTATTATTGTATTTTTATGAATACATATATGTTTTTAATTCGCCTGTACTGTCCCACTGCTGGGCAAAGGCCTCCCCCAAGTTCTTCCAAGTATTCTTTTCCCACGCCACTTCATGCCAGCCCTCATCTTATTACCTATATTATAAAAAAAACATGTATGGATGACTACAATAACTACTAACGATTGTGAATGGCGGTCGTTGAGTATTACGTTTACTTAGGCTTATGACAGTCTTAATTTACAACCCTAAATCGCCTGAACATATTTACTTCCTAGTTGAACCCTTCGCCAGTGAAAACCTAGCTTACAAACCTGTTTTCAAAGAAACCAATGTATGACAAAAGCGGTTATGCAACAAGCGTCTTGAGGTAACTGTTCTACTTAGCTCCGGTTAATGAAAATCTCCGGTACCTTAGGTATCAATTGTATTCGTCTGCACCCCCTCTATCTTCCTGTAATTGTGTGCCATCCCATTGTCCCGTTTAATTGTCTGTCTTCTGATTGTTTCCTCGTTAAAGTTACTTCAGCTCAGCTAGGTAATTTGAAGTTGACAGGTTTACAGCATTATTATTTAAGGGGGGCATCCCTCCCATACGCACAAAACGCTTTGGGAATACTTAAATTGTGCGTACAGCTAAGTAGTAGAATTCCCTGCGCCTGTCTGTGTTTGCCGATGGTAACCTTGGGGTATTTAAGTGGAAATGCTGGCAGCGAGACTTTGTATGTAAAAAGTCATATTTCGAGGTTTGGCTCTCGACTGTTGTCTCCTACAATATTGGACCGATTTAAGAGATATTTCACTTCGAATAAGAAGGATATATAGTGTGTCCCTATGTTTTCCTTTTTGATGATTTATTAACTGTATAAGCACTAGAACTCTCACAAAATGCTCAAAACTGTCCGATAAATCGCTGTAAACAGAGCCCTAGTGTAAATTTTAATTGTGCGTACAGCTAAGTAGTAGAATTCTTTGCGCGAGTCTGTGTTTCCCGATAGCTACAACCTTGGGGTATTTAAGTCAAGAGTGAACAGGTTACTTCTAAGCAGGCGTGCCCCATCGTTGACCACATCGTCGCTTTCCGTCAGGTGAGATTGTGGTGAACGCGTGCCTATTAATAAAATAATGTGGAAATTCACATGTACCACTACAATACCACATCGGAGCGACAAAAAGTGGTCAAACAGTGGTCCCGTATGAATAGAGTCGCTGCAGTTTCTTGCAGTTGCGTTTGGTAACTATGTAATGTCGATGTGATTTTGCGTTGTCGCTAGTAAATGAAAAGACGGATCAACTCCTGTTTGCGATTTGGCCGGCGCTAATACGTGGTGTCCCTGGAGTAGTTGCGATGAGGCCGGTATCGCCCACACTGGCGGCAAAATGTGGTCCGTGTGAATTAAACTATTCATTTTCATACAAATTAGTTCCCACCCACGTGTTATTGTGGTTGTGGTACGTGTAAATCAAGCCTTAGTTACTTGAACACGACGTTTTTCTCGTCATCATTGAGATTGGCTGCCTTGCTCCATCCCATGCCGAGTATAATTCTCCATCCTTTGAAACAATGCTTCCTTGTTCTGTGCTAAAACACCTAGAACATTTACCTCGTCATCATCATCATCATATTAGTCGAAGACGTCCACTGCTGGACATAGGCCTCCCCCAAGTGTCGCCACAACAACCGGTCCTGTGCGTCTCGCATCCATGGGATACTCGCGAACATTTACCTCACTTATGGCTGTAGCATCGAATTGGACGACCTATGGACAGAAATTATATTGAGTATTGGTTCACTGACTTTCAAACAAGACGACGATCACCAATTTTGGAGTAGCCCCATTCATTGGTAGAACGCACGTAAATATTTAGACTTCCTTTAATGACGTACTTCTATCGATATTCACAGTTGTAGGTTTCCCCAACATTTACTAGTAAACATCAATTAAATTTTGGTGTTTAGTTACGTAAGATTAACACGGGATATTTTTGGTTGATGTCGTCACACCACGTACCAAATTCCTATTTGGTTCAGTATGGTTCAAGGCAAACATAGACTTATAGGTTTCAGACATTTATCTATTATCTGTCCGTCAGGGATTTAGTCATATTTAATTGGTCTTACAATATATTTTTTAAACGCTCAGCTTACCCGTGATAGAAAAGATATTACACAGAAACTAGCACAACAGTTCCATTAGTAAATTTTTCTACAGCTTTCCACAATGAATAGATACCATATAAGCCCGCACTTTGGTGAGGTATCTTTGCACAACAGTTTTAGTGCTAAGATCCTTGATGACCGTCTCCAATTCCGTACGCAGTCGAATGTTTGACTCTGTTTTGCTAGGAATAATTTAACTTTCTGCATTCCGATAGTGAACAGTGATGGACTTGCAAGTTTTACCTATGTGAGCAGTCACGTTATTTCTACAGCTTATTACATCACCTCTGTTTCCAAAACGATGAAGGAAAACAACGCCTGAAAATGATATTAGTTTAGTTTTGATCTTAATTGGTTCCGAGACTTCTTTGAGACTTTTTTCAAATTCTTATTTAGCCATTCACGCAATTTCACTCTTTATACAGAACTCCATAGTTATAAAAGAGACTTTTTCAAAGTTTGCCCGCTGATTGGAATATCTTGGTTACTAAAGTAATTCCTTAAGTGACGAATTACTGAGAAACTAACATGGACAGGGGATAAAACAGATCATTATTTCATCTACATGAGATATACTATTACAGTTCTTATTTATACTACGATATAGGACTCTGAATTCTTACTTAAATGTCAAATGAGCTGTGAATCAAAAGAATCACTAATTTAGGTTTCCGAGATTTTTATCAGTCGCTTATCTGTCCGTTAACGCTATTTGTCATAACGCCATTGGTTGGTTAGTGGTTAACGGACGGTAACAAGTCGGCTGTCCTTTAAGGTTCGTGAGCAGAAGTTGGAAGAATCATTACAGCGCTAATTCGTTGGATTCGTGTTTTCTTAATTACGTTGTTATTTTTTTTTGTAAGTATGTATGTATCTATGTATTTATTATGGATTGTATTAATTTTCTCTCTGTTTGTCTTTTCTTTATGTTGCACCTACCATGCTGTCTCTGCACCACCCTAAGGTCGACTGGTAGAAAATTCCTACGGCATTAAGTCCGCCTTTGCACAGTGTTTTTAATAGTGCATGAAGTTTTAATAAGTAGGTAAATAAATAATAAACAACCGATAAAGTACCTCAGAAACCGGGCATTATTGGGTGCCAATAAATGCTAAGTGACATTGCGGCAGACCATTTTTTTTTTTTTTTTAACGGTGGGAAATCCTCGTGGATGTCAGACTCTTACTGACTAAAACCACCCCGGTGTTCCATCTCTCACCTACGCCGGAGATCGCGGGAGCTTACGACTTCCGTAATCCCCGGCTGGTGCCGGCCCGCCTCTGCGGGCCACCTCGGGTCAGCGGGGGGAGTGAGGTGTTTGACTCCCCCCGCGACGTCAGAGAGGGGCGCACGGGAACACCACGCGCCGCCATCTCGGGTCCAGATGAATGGGGGGCGACGGACATCCCCTAGTCCGCCGCCCATTGCGGCAGACCAAGGCTAAGTTAGAGAAACGAACTTTACACTTACCGAAAGCACTGTCCCGCAATGGCAGAGGACAGACATGTGTGGAAAAGACAGAGGGAGACCTTTGCCCAGCAGTGGGCCATAACGGGCTAATTAGGAAATTCAATGTACCTAACCTGAAAGGGCGGTAATTTGGTACTGGTGCCAGTACGAGACGAAACAACACCCAAGCAGTACCTCTTAAGGGGTCATTGAACTCATCATTATGAACAACTTTCACTATAGGACCAACACTGAAATCGCGAAAAAAAATCGACTCCACCATACATTTATGTGCGCGTAACTCGACAAAATGTACTGAACAGCTGATTTTTTTTTCGCGATTTCGGGGTTGGTCCCATAGTAAAAATTGTTCATAATGATGAGTTCAATGACCCCTTAAGAGGTATTGCGTTTATTCTGTTACACGTTGTATATCCTAATTAGCCCGTTATGGTCCACTGCTGGGCAAAGGTCTCCCTCTGTCTTTTCCACACATGTCTGTCCTCTGCCATTGCGGGACAGTCCTTTTGCTAAGTGTACAATGACCCCTTAAGAGGTATTGCGTTTATTCTATTACACGTTGAATAGGTTTCATATTTTGTGTTTCACCAAGCTACTTATAGTAACCAAGTAAGTACTCCAGGTAAATTCAGTTACGTTATAACAATTACAAATCGATAACTAATTTATTGGTTGGTCTACATTTTTAGCGGTGACTCCGATTATTGAGTGACTTAAATGTCAGTAGGTCGTTAACAACATTGTATATTGTGACTAGCAAGATTTTGGAAAAAAAAGAAAAACTTATAGTCAAGAGAAAAATCGAACGCACTGAATACTGCAGTGCGATCCTGGAAACATCTCACCGTACACTAGAGATGTTTCCAGAATCGCACTGCTGTCATCTAAAGCTTACAAGCGTAGGTGAAGTGAAGCGTAGGTGAAGTGATCATTATGTAAGTGAGCAGTTAATCCATTGAAACAAGATGGAATGACAATTCACTTCATACTCACTCCGCCTAAGTTTACACTGTCAGATATTGACAGTATAGACCGGCTACATCGAGTATTCGCAGTTGTACTCACTACAGTCTAGAACTCGAGTCATTCGAGATAATCATAATCATCATCATGTTAGCCGAATACGTCTACTGCTGGACATAGGGGAGGCCTAGCGTCCTTACAACGACCGGTCCTGCGCGTCTCGAATCCATCGGCTACCCGCGACCTTCACCAGGTCATCGGTCCACCTTGTGGGAGGTACCTTGTGGCAGGTTCGAGATAATATCGAAAAGTATCTAGGTACTAAGATAATTTAAGTAAAATAATTAAGCTTGAAGCATTGTTTTCTACACTTTTCAGTAATCAAGTTAGTTCTCATCCCAAAGGAATACCAACATGCACAATATTGGCGATAAATCAAAAAGTTTTTATTAGGTTTTATTACCAATTTTTGTTTTCAGTGTTTGTTAGATATTAAAATGTACTCCTGCTTTGTTGATCGAGTGGTCGCAAACTTTTTGAATTGTCGTACAGTCTTGGGGTCAAAATTGAAAGTCAATCATTAATTCCAATTAGAGCATTAATAGGCACCTCCTGTCATGGACCGTAAGGCCCGATTGGGGCCAAATAGTATTGTCTTGCGTGCTCGGTGCCTGACGGGTTAAACAAATATATATATATATAAAATTGTTGTCTAATACCCATTCAAGTTGATTAATACTCAGGTCAGGCAAAATGATATTAGCTTTCTCCATCAGGTCTTTAAATCAAGAGTGAGTAGGTTGCTTCTAGGCAAGCATCGTCGACCACATCATCAATTTTCACCAGGTGATATTGTGATCAAACGCGAGAGTATTCTAGCAGTCCAGTTGACACTCCTTCTCGTAGGACCTGGTCGCCTGAATGTGCTGGTGAAATATGTGTCACTCGTGTACCTCTGCCTACTCGTTAACGTAACACTGGATTGTTGTTGAGTTATGTTTAATCAAGAAAATTGCGACCTCCTTTCATAAAAATTGAATTTGACGCCTTAGATCAGGTGGCATCGTGTTTAAAACTCGTAGAAAAGCCGTAATCCTTGAAAATGTTTTACAGGCGTAGGAGGAAAACATTTTTTTGTTGATAATCAAAAGCGAGACGTGTGTCGCTACTTCCTATATAACCCGTCAATCTTTAAAGCAAGAGTGAATATTTCTTGGGTAGGATGGTTCCATCGTAGATACACCTCATCTATATTTCCACCAGGCTAGATTTTGAATCTCCCTTCTAGCAATAATAGTAGTAACGACTGGGTACTGAATTCTTGTGAACGTACTTCAATTTAGGCCTACATTTTTCAAAGAAAATATGGCATCAAATTTAACAAACACTCGTACCCACCCCCTCGTCGACCCTACAACAGTCTTAAATGCAATTCACAAAAACTCTTATTATATCAAACCAATCCTTCAAATTAGAACACTATTTTTTATTTTTTATCAATGTAATTTCAGCCTTTAATTTATTGCATCAGATTTTCAAATACATTATGGAGTATAGCTATAGAGGTTCTATGCAATTTACCCAATGCCCTGTAGTAAGTTGATTTTCCAGCCAGTACTGTGTCAATGGGCTGTGAAATAGCATGCAATGGATATTCTACTTTATGCGTTGAATAGCCCTCAATGTTGTTAGTTGAATTATTTTGTTATTATCTAGCAGTTTTTTAAAGAAAGGTATGAATGTGAGATAAAGAGTTTGCAAGGTTCTTGGTGCATTATACAATTAATTAACGGATACCACATATTTACCGTATCATGGTTAATAGCGCGTCAGACAACGTGCTTTTTGAGTTTCTGCCTTTTTGTAGTTTTGACAAAAATTCCTGATACTACGCCTGATTTTAATAAATGACTTCTGATTTTGAATAGCTGGGTGTCAAGAAGACAGATACCACGTTGGGCGCCAATTTTGGGTTATTGGCGCCCAACGTGGTAATACATAATTAATCTACGGGTACCCACATTTCGTCATAATGCGTCAGGAAACCTTTTTAGCGTCCAGAGATATTTATATACAAACAACTTTAATTGACGCGTCAAAAATGCGCCCACCGAAAATAATTTACGAATACACACAAGTTCTCAGCGCGTTAGTACAATACGAAATATAGACGTAGGAAACCCCTCTGCTCCTTATTCTTTATTGCACACAAAATATAAAGACACAAATACAATAGGACAGCTTAGGTACAAAGGCGAGCTTAACCAACAATTGGGTACCACTTCTTGATTTTTGAATTTACTTATTTCACTTTTTTCACTGTGCGTAGAATCAAAAGGTTTTATAATCATACTTCCGGTTCGTATCTCATTGTACGATCCTTTTGGACAACGGCGGACGTAGAATCGGATGAAGGGTAGACTTAAAAAAATGTTTGAGGTAGCATCGCTGAAAGAATCTTTGTCATAAATTATTCAGCGACTAGTTGATTTTTTTGGCATCGCGGAACCACATTACGTCAGGAGGATCATCGGCTAATTTTTGACATCTAATAACACGAAAAAAAGTTTTCGTCCCGGGACTGCAAATTAATAAATAATAAGCTCAACCTAGTACGGTAAGCCTAACATCAAAGGTAACAAAACCAGTTCCAAATGGCCTCACTGTCTACTGGAATTCCATACTACGGCCCGCTCAACTTGGGGTCTTTTTAACCCAACAGGAGCTGACATAAAAACACTCAATAAAACGAATTGAATAGACTTAAAATGGCTTCCATAAAATCAGTTTGCAGCTGTTAATAATTGTTAAAGCAATTGTCCGGTGGCTTGAAGTAAATTGGTAGTTACTTCGCCGCGTCTTCGCTCACGTTCCAAGTTTTATTTTCGCAAAAAAAGTAGGCTATTATGGACTACACCTATGTCTTCACAAACATACATCAAAATTGGTAAAGCAACTTAGGCGTAAAAGCGTAACAAATAAATTCACTTTCGTATTTATAAAATGTATTAGTAAGGATAGAATTCTTCAAATACCATTTCAGTGAAAATTTTCACAATCGCTTGCACAATCAATTTAAAATTACCTTCTTCAGAGTTATCCCTATACCGTACATATGCCATCCGATGTACATTTTTCTATGAGTAGGTACATCCTACGATAGTTGCCATTTTATAACCTAAAACTTACAATCCCAAAATAGCGTATAGGAATTTAAAGCTCATAATCTAATATGAAATGGTCAACCCATTCGAATTCAGTATTACTAACTTTTTAACCCGATTAATCGGTCCTTGCATGAGACTCAATAGAATTATCGTTCTGACCTTCCCTTATTGAACTAACTTTTACCGTATGTCCAATTTTAATTGCCCTGGGGATGTAGAATGCAAAAGATTCCGTAGGAGGATAATTCAGTACGATGCAAAGATAACATCAGTGGACTATTCCTTTTAAAAAATTCTCAACAAACAGCTAGTATTGCTGGATAATTGTATATAGTAGTATTTTTATACCGACTGATTTATTAGTTTGAGCATGTAGTTCTAGTTTTCATCAACATCGGGCCAAACAAAATATGAGTTACGGTTTAGGTAGGTAGGTCTAGTCAGAAATCCACCTGTGTATATAAGTGTTACCCATATTTTTAATTAAAATTCTATATAGAGAATTATCAGAATTACTTATTGTTTCACAGCTCAATGTTAATAAATAAGCCTACCTTTCCATCAGCAACTAGCTCGCATGCAGTTCCATTACACTGTTGGCCCACACTGTAATCTATATCTATATCTATACATATAATCCAGGGAGATAAAGGATAACTAACAGAACCTATTTCCATCATTTTTGGAATTTTTGTCTGTTTGGCTGTTTATCTGTTTGGATGTGCAGGCATCACGTAAAAAGTACAAAAATAATGTTTAACTTTTATACATTAAAATTGTACGTTACTCAGGGTATAACTTAGTTTTTGTATCATCGTAATCGGTTCTCCCTATCAAAAGATATTGGTATTTAAAGTTATGAATCAAGAAGAAATTAATTTTCTTAACGTGACTCACATACACGCAACGCCATCTATTGAAATTAAATATTAATAATAGTTTAATACTGTTGCATGAATGAATGGAAATAACACCACAACATATTGTTGAGTTATTTGTGAAACTTTTAAAACATAGCAAAAGAAAAGTGAATATTTAGTTATCATTTTATTTATCGTAACTAGATGTGAGCTTTTATGTTTGAACTTATATTTTGACAGTTCAACTACTTTGTCGATAGATGGCGTTGTACTAATGACGCGTATTCTGAACCGCGGTGTTAAGATTTCAAAAAAATTATGAATTTACAGGGTCAAGAAGTAATTGACACCATACTATCACTATCTTACTTATATGGCGTACATAATAAAGAGTATTCTATTCTAATAACACAACACACGCAATTCTGATCTTCGCAACGCCACCTGAAGACTAAAAATTGAACTACTATTGACAGTTTGAACTCCATATTCGATAGATGGCGATGTGCAAATGACGTAATTTTCTGAATTGCGGTGTTGAGATTCTCCGCAGCAAGACGATGCACAATCTCGAACAAATGCAACACTCGAAACTGTCGTCAAAACTTACATGTATCAAGTGTCATGTGTGAGTGTGTGTAGTTATACTATAAACAATTTTTTTTGCAAATTCAACCTTACACGGATCGCATAAAATTGATTTTTACAAAGCAGTGTACAAAAAGCAATAAAATTTTACGACCGAATTAAGTCGATAGAACAAGGCATGGAATGGAGACGAATATGTTTTATATATTTTTTTTTATTTGACATTGAGTTAGTGTTTCAAGAGTTTGGTAAATTCTGTTCTCAACACATAATTACACTGTTATATGAGCGTAAATATGTTTTTTGGGTAGCACATGTCGAGCCTAGGTCTGAGGTTGACACTTAATGAAATGGCTAACTCTACGATATGGATACGATAGACATATTTTCGTCAAGTTACGCTACGTTCACACGGAGACAGGATTTGTCGTCTCTGATTTTTACCGTACGTATACGACAGAACCGAATGCTGTGTTCACACGGCATTATATAAATACACGTGTAAACTCATTCATATAAATTGTATTGTGACTAAACCGTATCCTATAAAAATCAGTCGTCGTGTGAACTTAGTGTTACTGCCGTCTTCTCTTTCCCAACTTTTGTCTTTTACACACATTGCCGGCTGCAAATTTGGTATTGTATAAAATACCGAGGCAAAGTATAAAATGAATAATATTTACCTTTATCTGAATGTTTTAGGTATTCCATACATTGCCTAGGTATTCTATAGAATACCGGACTAACCAGATTGCCGGTAACAGATATAATATTAACGAACATAAAAAACCGTCGAATTAATGACCTCTTGTCCTTTTGCGCATAAATATTTGTTAAAAACTCAATCTAAAAAAGTGAAGAAATAATAAAAAAAATTAGACAATAAAAAAATCGACTCCAATAATAAGAACAAGATCATTTGTAGTATGCGACTAAAATAAAAGAAAGCTGTAATGCATCGTTCTTACATAGGCAAAGCGGCCATTGAAATATGCTTGGACCATTGAGTGAAGTTTTGAGACAAATTAAATCAAAATCACATATAGCTTTATATATTAAGCCATAAAAACCACAAAAACAAATCATTTAACTCTTTTGCTTACCGAAAATACGATATCCCATCCTTTTCCAACGTTCTTGACGTAATATTTTTACAATTTTTCAACGAACTCTTCGACACTATTGACAAGCGTGCAGTATGGCGAGCGATGCGAGACTGTTTGAAATAAGCGCACATTTTAAAATTATGCGCTTATTTTATGCGGACGTTTTAGAGACGCTGTGTGTATCTTGGGTTTTTTATATATCAATGTATGTATATAGTATATCATTCGGGTCTTTGATTTGAATTACGAAGTAAAGATTCTACTAGAATTTGAACAAAAAGTAGCTTTAATTACTTCGTAGTTTGAATTGTGTCATTCGTTCCGAAGTTCGTGTTGGGTTGTTATTCGTTTGAGTCGCGGGGCGAATAGACGATTCGAATTTATTCGAGCCGTCCAATTTGTCAGACTGTCCGTTATTCAAGATTTTTGTAAAAAAGTGTTTGTTTTTCACCGACCACTTTTAAAATTATTTGATTTATTGGTTCGATATTTTCCTTGAAAATGCCTTCTAGAAAAAAATAATGTAGCCGAAATGCGAAAAGGATGAGACTAAGTAGGTCTCAGGAATCAGAAGCAGATCATGAAGTCAGGCTAATAGCAAACCGAGCAAGCCATGTCAGAAATCTTGCGTCGGAAATGCCTACCCAGCGTGAATCTAGACTTAGCATACAGCGTTCTCTTTCGGCGGCTTCTCGGTCACAGGAGAGTTTCGAGGAACGTGAAGCGCGGTTATTGGCTGACCGAGAGCGCCACGCACTCTCACGCGAATTTGAAACTTTTACGGAAAGGGAGTCACGCCTAAATTCACTAAGGATTCTGACAGCTTCTATGCGCTCCCAAGAGAGAACGAGGAACGTGAAGCGCGATTATCGGTTGACTGAGCGCGTCACAACCTGTCACACGAGTCTGAGACTTTCACCGAAAGACAGTCGCACTTAAGTTCGCAAAGAATTCTGATAGCAACCCTAGAAACCTTTTTGTATATGCTCCGGGTGATTCCACCGCTAACATCTATATCTAAACTAATATATAAAGCTGAAGAGTTTGTTTGTTTGCTTAAACGCGCTAATCTCCGGAACTACCGTCCGATTTGAAAAATTCTTTCAGTGTTAGATAGCCCATTTATTGAGAAAGGTTATAGGCTATATATCATCACGCTAAGACTAAAAGGAGCGGAGCAGTAATGAAAAATGTGACGAAGACGAAGTTGCGCGGGTCAGCTAGTAGTATTTATAGAGAAGCATTAACATTATCACGTTTCTCATTGGATAAAGATACAAGACCTGGTCGCATACGATACACATGATAGTACATACATACTTATAAGTGTCTTGCAATACCCTCTTCTTATTTTCTATAGCGGTCAGGTGACGCAGGGTATTGATTAGTCAATCAATACCCTGTATCAATAAACTAATGTGCCTCGCTTAGATAAAAATACAGTCGTATTCTTATCTAAGCGAGGCATTTAGTTTGCCACAACCACGCGAAGTCACGGGCACAGCTAGTTATAAAAAAACTTGCATGCGCAACATTGCCTGATGTTATTGGTTGAATTATATTTTTATCTGTGTCTGTACCATACTAACACTAGAATTTAAGTAAAATTGTTACTAAGCCTATGGACTCCGGTCTGAAATAAAAACATTCTATTCTATTCTATTGGCAACAGGCGATGTTGCACGTGGAAACACGGCCTAAGTCTAAATGTTGTGCAAGTTTTATTTACCACGAATGCCAAGTTAAGGTTTTCAAATGTTACCTGAAGAATCGCAACATTGCATGTCCTCATTAGCGCGTTTCCTTTAAAGAAGCTGCAGTTACACTATTGACCACTGTTTGACCACTTTAAGTCGCTGTGATATGGTGTGGTTGTGGTACGTGTGAATTCTCCCTTAGCGAGGCTACGCTCAGCATAATTGTAGGTACTGAAACCTGTCCTGATTCTAGAACCTTATTACCTTGTTTCAGCCACCACCATGTCAGCCAATGTGACCCTACTCCTCATCTTCGTGACCCTGGCCTCAGTGACAGCACAGACCTTCCAGTACTCCCGGGGCTGGACGAATGGCAAGAGGGACGGCCATGTCAGGACATATGGGGCCGAAATGAAGGACATCATCAACAATCTGGACAAGATCCTCTCGCCGTGCCAGAAAAACAAGCTGAAGTACCTCCTGGAAGGGAAGCCGGTTCCTGAGAGGGTTTGTATTAAATTATTCTAAACTAGTCTTTCACCTTTGTGCGAGTATTTTAATGTTCTTGGTCGCATTAGCGTAAACGCCAATTTTTATTGAAATTGAATAAGCGCTGCCTGGTGACAATAACGGATATCAATCAATCAATCAAAATAATTTATTTCTCCTCACAATACAATCTTATTCAAGGTTTCTTACATAATATTTCTCTAATTTAAAATGTGAGGAGCTGGTGTCTGAGTTAGGCATAAAATACCCGTATTACAAATCACCAGGTCCCCACCCCACGGAAGAACAGATAGTTTTTATTGAAACATTATGGTATTACTATCAGAGTTTATAAATAAGGAGATTACAAAAAAAAAATTAATAATTATAATTTTGAGGGTAAAAGTAAATACTAAGCTATAAACAAAAAGTTAACCAGAGCGCTGTGTGTTTGTGTGTTATATCTTTTTTTTTTTCATACAATTTGTCATGAGCGAACGTTTACATTAAGGCTACTCTCTCGAGAAATGCTTTAAAACAGCGTGCAGATGAAACAACTTTTCCTCGGCACTAATAGAGAAATTACATTTGAAAAAAATAGTTAGTAATCTACACGATATGACACGTAATTATCGGTATCACATAATAAGAAAAAAAACACCAAATCACCTCCAAATCGTTGAGATGAAACCATTTTACTCCTTCATTTTTTTATCAAAAGAGTATAAAAAAAATATATTTACTGCATTACAATACGAACGAAAATTTGGTTTTGTTACTTTTTAAAAACATGTATTATTTTTATTATAAAAAAATTAAAAATCAGGTAGCGGAGTGGCGCGTAGAGGGGTAGTAAGCTCCGTTTATATGCACAAGGTCATTGGCGTGTATGCAAAAAAGCCTTAACGCGACGTTAAAAAACTCTTACTAAGGCCTCTGATTAACAAGAAAAACGATTTTCCGCCTTTTCACTACCTTAAAACTAAAATTTCTAAAATCCCTTCTTAGTGCTGACCTACATCATAAAGGCAACCTTGTGCAAGATTCCATGTTTCTAGTCCTAGTAGTTTCGGATGTGCAGTCAATCAGTTTCCCTATTGCATTATATAAATGTAAGTAGTAGCCTTAGTAGTTTTTGTGCCACGCATTACCGTGTGCTGCAGTGGACTAACACTAACAACCCGATTTGTATTTTGACAGTCTCAAACAAATCAAAATTAGAGATGTTTCAGAACTGAACAAAACTGTTTCAGTCCTAGATATATCTGATAAACCAAATTATAAACTTAATATATCTATCTAGCAAGGAAATACGTACCTTCAGATAAAGTGAAAGGTGAAGTGCGTTCCGTTTGTCTAAGGCACCACCATTTTCTACAGTGATGTAAGAATAACAAAAATATACTTTTAGCCTGCACGCACGTTGTATGTTAGCTATTGCGGGAAATAAACAGAGGGAGGTGAAAACTTATAATGTAGGAAAATTACTGAAATTTTACAGGTATGCATAACAGGGTGTAAAGTCCCGCAAACCTCCATAGAAAAGGGAGGATCCTCCGACCAGACGAGTGTTGTGTCTGGTGGGCGAATTCCATAAAGGTTGATGAGGATGAGGATGGTATTTGAGCTGTTGTAAATGATCAAATCGCACGGAAATTTCTCATACCGCGGTGCAGGATTTGTGTGACGTCAGATCTTAGTTCGTATCTAGCAGTATAGATGTCACTACAACATCAGAGGTTTTTGTTATCATGTAGCGGTATAGATGGCGCTACAAAGTCAACCTGTAACTATTAGGGTAAAAAAAACTTGAACTAAGAGATGCGATACTTTTTATCCCGAAAATACGTTCTTTTGGGATGATTTTCAAAGTTCAGCTGGAGAAGCCGCTGTAAGGAGCTTATTTCTTACTAAATATACTTTTTCTTTTCTAGATGCTCCTTCCCTGTGACATCCTCGACACCGAAGAATCTCCAAGAGCACTAACTGAAAGAAACCTGAACGCGCTGATGGACGTTTACTACTGAACACATTTAACTTTACTTTAAAAAGGTGCCAACAGAAGTATATGAGATTATTATTGATATTTATAATTTTATAGCTAGGTGATACAAGGACCATTTTGATAGATTTTATTGTTGTAATAATGTTAATTAAAACTGTTATGGAAATTATTTTAAGTAATGCATTTATGGCTGGATTTGTGCATTACTACACCAAAGATTTATGTTTTGTTTTTTAAGAATTTCAGTGTATCGTTGTATGCCTATGAAAAAGTAAAGAATGAAAATTATAACTGTTTACATTGTATGTATGGTAAATTCAATATACCTATTCATCTTAATATTTAATTAATGTAATTTGTGCTATTTCACGGTGCAATTCTAATAAAAACAAAAAATTATAGTGCATAACGATGTTAAAATGTTGACAACAATATTGTATTGTAACTTATATTAAAATAAAAAGGTGAAAGTGAATGTTTGTGTTCTTTTTAACTTTCTTTAAAAAGGAGGAGGTTCTTATTTTATGAGTGGCCATGTTTATTATTTATTTATTTAAATTTTATGCACAATAGTGGTAGATGGGCTGACTTAATGTAACAAGCCATTCTTTACCAGTCAACTTTCGGGTTAAAAAGACTACACTGCAGTAGGTTTAAAAAATAATAGAAAATTGAATTTTATATAATGATTTTTTTTATTATTTTTAGTGACACAGGCATATCAACACATATATCGGGACCTTACTGTAATATTCCGTAGTAGAGTTTTCTCACATATCCAGGTCCTACTTAACCAGGTTTTAACGTATATAACAAAAACAGGTACCTAATCACAGATCTTTCATTCTGCGTAAATACATCACTTTTGCACAATTTCCGTATTGAAAGATTAACAATTATTATAATTCGTCATATCACTTCTCACTACTGAGCGTAAGCTGCTAGCCACCTTCTTCAAATCATCGATCCACTGTACCGCAGGGCGTCCCACACTACGCGGTATACTTGCCCATACGCGGTCTCCACTCTAACACATCTCCATCGTCTGCTCCATCGACAGTCTTTCCATCCACAGATATGGCCGACCCACTTCCACTTCAGCATGTTGATTTTACGAGCAATGTAACTTTAGTTCTCTGGCGAATGACTTCGTTGCGAATTCCACCCGCCAGAGAAACCCCGAGCTGCTATTCTGTAACAACATTTTCGTATCTCGACAGTGGAATCCGAGGTGAGTTTCAAATTAAGACCTTTATGTTGTGTGCAATATATGTGCAACTCACTTTGTGAGTTTTGTCACTCAGGTGAAGCTCGATATCGAAATAGTTACTTACAGAATAGACTAGCAGTACTCTCTCCATTGCACGCTGAGCAACCTTGAATTTGTGGATCAGGCCTATGTTGAGAGTCCACGTTTTCACTCCGTAAAACATTACTCATGACTCAAGTGATTCGACCCCAAACGGTTCCCAGATTAATTTCAAAAGATTTTTCATCGATACATTATATAATTATATACATCATCATTATTACACACGCTGCAAATAATTTGAGAAAGTATGTACGATACTTTCTATTATTTACTTCATAAATGTCTTAAAACTCAAATAAAGTGCTGCGTTTTTAATGATTTCCTATAGTGATTTTGCTACAGGTCCTCGTTCACAATTCACTGCAGACATGGACCTACTCAAGGAATATCTTAACATTCTCGGGTTGTGTGACGCGACGTTTACTTGCAGCCTCAAATTCAATTCCCGAAATGTTTGCAATTACTTTTCCTTCCCCGTGGAAGCTGGGGCTTATGACAATTTTTGGTAGTAGTTTTCGCTATGCTTTTTTTTTTTACTATTCATAGG
Organism: Lacanobia wlatinum; assembly: GCA_947578705.1. Taxonomy (NCBI): domain Eukaryota; kingdom Metazoa; phylum Arthropoda; class Insecta; order Lepidoptera; family Noctuidae; genus Lacanobia; species Lacanobia wlatinum. The sequence goes on along the minus strand of OX388043.1, from coordinate 11,971,583 downwards.
CTCGCGTTTGACCACTATCTCACCTGATGGTAAGCGATGATGTGGTCGAAGATGGAGCACGCTTGCCTAGAAGTAACCTATTCACTTTTGACTTAAATACTCCCAGGTTGTAGCTATCAGGAAACACAGACTCCGGCAGGGAATTCCACTCCTTAGCTGCACGCACTATGAATGTGTTCCCAAAACGTTTTGTGCGCGTGGGTGGGATGTCCACCATGTACCGGTGGCGCATCGCCGTTCGTCTTGTGGTCCGATGATGGAACGGGCTGGGCGGAATCAAATTATGCAATTCCGTCGCACATTCCCCAAAATGCAACCGGTAGAAAACCGACAGGCTAGCAACTCGTCGTCGATGCTCAAGACTTTGGAGCTTCGTCGCGACGAGCCTATCATCGCCGATGATCCTCTTGGCTCGTTTCTCAATTGACTCAAGGGCATCAAGCTGGTATCTGGCAGATCCGTCCCAAAGATGAGAGCAGTACTCCATACACGATCGAACTTGCGCTTGATAGAGTTTGAGCAGCTGTTCCGGCGTAAAGTACCGTCTCACCTTTGCTAAGATCCCCAACTTCTTTGCAGCCACTTGAGCTTTTGCCTCTATGAAAGGGCCAAAATTGAGGGTAGATGTTAATGTAACCCCAAGAAGCTCAAGTTGGTCGGTTATCGGCACGGTTGCACCTCGGAAAGATGGAGCTGGGTGAAATTGGCTCCGTTTAGCGGAAAATAGACACGCTTGGGTCTTAGCAGTATTGAATTTGACCAGATTGGCTTCGCCCCATTCTGAGACAGCCTGTACGTTCAAGCGCTCAACCATAGCCTCCCGGAGAGACCGGATCTGCGACCCATCAGCTCGTGCGTCGGACACGTATCTCTCAGCAACAGTGCTGTCGTCTGCATACCCAAAGGTACCGGGTTTAAGCAGATCATTAATATGCAGCAAGAACAGTGTTGCCGAAAGCACCGACCCCTGAGGAACCCCGGCATTAATATCCAGTAGTCCAGACGAGCAGCCATCAATGACCACTCGTATAGACCGATCCCTCAGGAAATCCGCGATTCAATCACACAATCCGGCGGGCAGCCCGAAGGAAGGAAGCTTACTAATAAGGCTATCGTGCCAGACCCTGTCGAAGGCCTTCGAGATCGAGATACTCTTACAGAGTATGGACGTTACTGAGATAGGTCTATAATTCGATGGGTCAGCTCTAGACTACCTTTCTTGGGCACAGGCTGCACGTTAGCTTGCTTCCAAGCCTTTGGCACTTTTCCAGTCTCAAACGAAAGGCGAAATAGGCGTGTCAAGATCGGAGACAACTCAGGCGCACAAGTCTTCAGCACAACTGCCGGGATCCCGTCGGGGCCACTAGCCTTGTTCATGTCTAGGTTACGCAGTACCCTACGGACGTCCTTCTGATGAATGCGAATGTTCGACATACTCGACTCGCATTCAGCAGGAGAAGCAGGGGGCTCCGCGCCACCAGGATCCAGACGTGAAGATTCCGCAAACAAAGAAGCAAACAAGTTCGCTTTCTCCTCAGCGGAGTGGGCCAACGTCCCGTCGGGTCTCTGCAGTGGTGGTAGTGAGGGGCGGCATAAGTGCGATTCGACCGACTTAGCCAGGGACCAAAAAGCCTTACTACCTGCTGGGTATGAAGAAAGTTTGTTCCCTATTCGGCTAATGTCGTCAAATCGAGCCCTCCGCAACACCTTCTTGCAGGACTTGGCAGCCCTGTTGAAGGCTCTCTTCTTCTGACTCACATCATTTGCTTTGCGCGTACGAGCGTCGACCCATGCTAGGTACGCCGCGTGCTTAAGCGCATCAGCGCGATGGCACTCGGCACCAAACCATGGACGAGCTTCGCCAGACATTGTTACGTCAGAGAACGGAATATAGTACTCCATTCCCCTCCGCAACACATCCGTCACGGCGTCCGCGCATGTCGAAGAGAAGCAAGTAGGCTGCCAAGGGTAATATGCGAAGAAAGATCGCAAGCCATCCCAATCTGCTGACCTGTATCGCCATACCCGCCGAGTGCCTCTTGGGCTAGGATCGGGCGAGGAGGAGACGGACACAGACTTCACCAGACAGTGGTCCGAACTACCCAGTGGTGAAGAAATCGTCATCGAGTAGCGGTCTGGATCAGTTGTCAGCAAAAGGTCCAAGCAATTGGCAGTGTGCGAATCAACATCCGGCACCCTCGTTGCCCCCTGGTCCAGCTGGGTAAGATTTAACGCTAGCGCTAGCTTTCGCGTCTCTCGTCCAGCATGGTCTGTGCACTGGTATGGGAAGAGCCACTCCTGATGGTGGGCATTGAAGTCCCCCAGTAACACCAATTGGGCAGAAGGGTACCGCTGCTGAGCTGCATCCGCTGCCTCACTCAGGTGCTGTGTGAGCCCAATTGTCTCCAAATCACCGCTGTGCGAACGGTAGACACAGGCGTAGACAATTTTGTCCAGGCCTGTGTCCACTATAACCCACAGCGTTGAGAACCTGGAGTCTTCAAGGTTTCGGAGACGCCGATAGCAGATGTCGTCCCGGGCGTAACCACATACGCCCGCGCGTGGTCTAAAGTGGTGCTCTAGGGTAAACCCTGGGTAGGACAGATATGACACGTCTGACGGACATCCGATCTGCGTCTCTGACAGAAATAAGAGCGCTGGTTTCTCCGTCTCGAGGTGGTGGTGGACTGCGGCGAGATTTGAGTGCAGACCTCGTATGTTGGAGAGGTGCACTTTGTGCGAGAGGGAGTGCTGCCGCTGTACAGCTTTTCTCTTATTTTTCCTGTTCATATAACTACATTTGAGTGAAGGAAGGAGAGGAGAAGGAAGTGAAATGAGGTTCCATGCTGCTAACCTTCAGGCACGCTCTGGCAGGACGGCATCATTGGGGGACTAGCCTGGAGACTGCGGGGACGCCCGAGCCCCCCCGGGAATGTCCATCGGGCCCTCTCGTCTGGTCTCCAACCAGCACGATGGTGCATTCCGGGATTTTTCGACAGTTGGCGGGGCAGCCTTTCATGTGTGGCTAGCATACTACTTGGGCCCCCAACTACCTGCGGTCGGCCAGCGGCGCACTGTGCCTCGGATCCCGCTACCCTCCGCGACTAGTCTCCCGATACGCCCATGTCAGCGCAAGCCTGGTTGGTCTGCCTGCATTGGAACAACTATTTCGACCCAACTCCTCTGAATTGGCTACACTGGGCATCGTACCGGAACGCGGCTAGGCCGCTTGGCGGTACGTCTTTGCCCAGTGGGTGGTCACAAGCCATCGGCCGAAGCCTACCACCAGTTACTGTCACCTGATTAGCACCACCCGGGGACCACGTGTAGGTTCTAACATTAGGTAATCTCCTAAGGACGCGGGTGACTCGGCCCCCATCAATTCGGCTTTTGTTTGACGTGTACTGACTAGAGCCTTCGCCTCATCCAGTAGGTACATTTTCCTGACCTGAGGATTTTTCAATTTGTTGTTTCGAATCTGTTGAATTTAGCTACGACATATCTGTTGTAGTAACAGTCTGTAAATCTACACAATAGACGCACTTTTGCTTCACTTTTTCTGAATTTCTGCAGTCCTTGGTAAGTAGTTTACGAGTGGATTTTACGTACCACGGTTCTTTGGAGCTGTCCAAAGTTTACGTGTGACCGTACCCCATTCACAATACAAAAATTCATAAAATTCAAGAATATTGATTTGACATACAGGATGATGATTCGGAAACCCATCATTACTAATCAGCCTGTATTTTATTTATGTATCAGTTTCCTTATCATTTGGAAATGTTAGCATGATTATATTGAGTGGTTCTTTGATTTTTCCAGCTCAATTTTTAACTGCCTCTACTATTTTGTAGCCTTAACTGCACAGTATTTTGCCAATACTTTTGGGAAGACCTCTTTATGCATTTTATCAAAACAGCGCCAATGGAAATTAATTATTGAGTGACAGGGCTTTGATACTGGTCTGTACAATTTCTTGTTAACGCCGTTTATGCCACTTTTTGCGATGTGACTGTATATGTAAAAAGAAAAGATACAGTTTAGTCAGCTCATCATTCTGTAAATTAGTTTCATAGGGATTGTTTTTGTCTCTATCGATAATAATACCAAGAAATGATTCTGCAATATTTACATCTTCGTTTCCGCATAATATAATTACTTTACAAGAACGTCGTGAATTTCGTCAACATGCACTTGCCTCGTAAGCCAATTGAGTATCCTATCCTTATTATTTATTAAAATATTAATCATTTCTTTGTCAGTTTTTATTTTCTGATCAAAAATTTTGCGTATGTTTGTGCAACGCGCAGCAAATCTTGCTGTAAACTATCGGAATTTTTCAATAATATGTTCATTTTTCAAGCAATCACAAATGTATTCAACAGCAAAGTATTCAGCGAATGTTCGGTGTATGAAAATCGGGATTCCGTTTGCTACGTGACACCGGTCTTCTCTTCTCCCTTTTCTACGATTTTTATCTTCTCTTTTAATACTTCTAAGTCTTATGCACTAAAAAATAAACTGTATTCATTGAAAATGGCATAAGCTCCTAATATTTTATGCTTTAAAATGGATTCTTCAACTTCTTTTTCGTAAGCAATTACAATATCGGGAATACAGACGTTCATTCCATTTTTCTCTTGAAATCGTATTTTAATTTTATTTTCCAGAAATTTTTCAAAAACTGTAAATGTGTCGATATCTAGATACCATTCCTCAGCTGTTAGATATGTCAGCGATGGTACAACTCTCCAGGTTACATCAGCCAGGATATTGGAATTACAGTGGGTGTACTTTGGGAAGTGTTGGTTATTGCGCAATAGAAACACCGATTGCTTTTTAAATCAAATTATTATTCACACTCGAAAGTCTCACTTACAATATTCCCACACAATAGGTACACTGAACAAATATTCGGAACACGCGGTGGTTTCTAGACGTGGGCACGTCTGCACTGCTCGACCGCCACTAATAGACTGAGCTCAGCCTCTGTCGAGCACACCGTCCTAGACTCCGTCGAACGCCACTAGATTGCGTTGGTGTCCCGATTGTTCTATTGACTGACTTATTTCCGACACGGCCATCCTGCTATCACACGGCCTCGTGTGTTAACCTGCAACCAAATCTCAACAACAGTATTCTGTTCGACTCGGCCAATCCTGACCACAATATGGCCCAGAAAAAACTTTTTCCTCAAACATTATTTGTTTTTACAAAACATTACTTTCCAGTTAACACCACACACAAAAAAAACTTTGAAATCTTGTAAAACATTAAAATCATCACCCAGGGCTATGGGCATGTACCATCGTTATCCACATCAAAAATCAACTGTATTGCGACATAGTCTCGGGGAACCACTCACACAAGTAAACAACTCTATCGCCACGGCTCTCATAGCCGAACTAAGTGCATCCTCGCTGTATGTGGAGCATTGTGGGACTTTCACCCACTACGGTCACCATTGACCACGAGTAGCAATCACACCATTGCTCTCGAAATACCTGCATCCACATACACGAGGACCACCTCTCAAACACGCGCATCCTCCACGTGTGTGAAGCATTGTGGGAATTTCACCCACTACGGTCACCATAGACCACGAGTAACAATCACACTATTGCCCTCGAAATATTTGCATTCACACACGTAAGGACCGCCTCACAAACACGAGCATCCACCACGTATGTGAAGTATTGTGGGAATTTCACCCACTACGGTCACTCTAGACCACGAGTAGCAATCACACCATTGCCCTCAAAATACTTGCATTCACATACATGGGGACCGCCTCTCAAACATGTGCATCCACCATGTGTGTAGAGCATTGTGGGACCTTCACCCACTACGGTCACCATAGACCACGAGTAATAATCACACCATTGTCCTCGAAATACTTACATCTACACACATGTGGACCACCACTACGGTCATCACAGACCACGACCCCCGCCAGAGCCACACGCACACCGCCTACCCACGGACTACTTGAGTTACCTCAAGAGACACCGATTTCTACCGGGCTACGACTACGTAATGGCTCCGGTGCGGTCGGACGGCCAATAGAGAAGTCTACTCACGTGTTTCCCGCGTCGGCATGCTCATTATCACTGTGAGCATCTTTAACTTTTACCATCTACATCGACTGGTACATGACCTTATGGTCTCCCTCTCTTTTTAACCCTATCGTGAGCCTATTTCTAATCACACTTTGGAGTTCAACCTTCAACGTGTAGCAATTATCATCCAAAACCTCTGCTGCCATTAATGGACCTTTTAACTTCCCATCTAACCCAGTCTGACTTCGCTCTTCATTTTCTTATAAAATTAAATCGTTAACAAAGACTTTATTTTAGCTGCCATTCTACCATCAACCTTAGGAGCCTTACATCGCTCTCTAGTACCATTTTTCGTCCCTTATAAATGTAGACTCTGGTATCTACATCACTAGTCATCTACTGTCAGCGCATGACAACGGTATTGCAACTTCGTTTATTAAAAACTCTACAGATAAAGCTTTTTGACGCGGTTAATTGAAAGCCGTATTTCACCTATTTCCTATCGCTAAAGTAGCGATGAGAGATTCTCAACAACGTTTCAATACACAGAGCTATTCCTAATCTTCATGTTTTTGATTAATTGGCCACAATAGTTCGAAGTTTGATGAAAAGTAGTTCGATTGAAATAAATGCTTGGGTTTGAGTTTGATTCGCGATTTACTAGTATTCGGGATTATCGAGTTCAAGTATCACTGACAGTCATGAAACAAACATTAAATCGAACAATCAAAACAACAGCTATCTTATTCACAGTCAACAGCTATCTCATAGCTCAGTAATACATAATTTCTACACTCGCACTTCCCCACGGGAATGTCGAGTCAACTCTCTTGACAACACTACCTAGAGCTATCGCAACGATACCCTGGTCCAGACTCTCCCGTCTATACCATCCAGGGCTACCGTTCGACACTCTGGTACAGTCACCGACCCACTGAACTCAGAACCTGTTCACAAAAACTAAATTGATGCTAACTCATCATCTACTTCATTACTTCACAACGTCAATTGGTACTTGGCCTCGGGCAACTTCCCGACAAACAGATTTCAAAACATATCCACCGATCAGTTATGATCATCGGAGCTTACAAAAAGAAAACCAACTGGGCCAGACCATTTTTCCGTCTATCGTTCATGTAAAGGAGCTACGTTTATGAATTACTCTACGTTAACCTACGAACATAACGGTTATCGCTACACTATACAGTTTGAATGAATTAATCTTATTTTAATCTCACCCGTAGTAACTCGCATACTTAGTAGGCAACACGGTAATAAAAAATGGAAAAACTATTTAGGAAAAGTTGTGATAGCTCTGAATTCTCTATAGCTCTAGAGCTTTAATCCTAACTGTCGTTATGTAAGGAAATCTGTTACCGTCACGGTAATACAAAAGCTTAGTCCAAGTTTTCATTAAAAACGTCTAAGTTGGAACATGACCTTGTGACAACCTTACCAGGCGATATCTCATTCTAAAGTTTGCACTGAATAAAATGTTGAAACTGTTACCGCCAATGGGAAACTCTTTAAGTACTCGCTTTGTACTAAGTATGTCAAAATTACATAGCACCATAAATCCAACCACCGAATTGGTATTAACCCCTTTAAAGCTTTGTTAACTATACAAATAAAACTTGAGCGACTCACCATGTATTCCAGTCAGCCTTGAACGCTCTTAACCTGACAGATGTTGACATGATACTTGGCTACTGCAGCCTGCCAACTGCTTGCCGACCTTCGATCTGTCACGCTCAGAACCGCTCAGAAATTGCTGCTGCTCAGCAGTTGCAGCTGCTTAGCAGTTGTAGCAGCTGCTCAGAAGTTATGGCAGCATGCCAACCGCTAGCCTCCTGCTGGCTTCATACACCATGATACGATATCTGAAACTGAAAAATACTACGAGAGTACAAGTCCAATAAAAGCTGTGGTGGGACTAAAGGTTTCAGGTTAGCGTAGTAGTCACACACAGTATCAAAGTTAATAAAAATCTAAATCTAATGAGATCATTGGCACAAGAAAGCGGCCTACCCCCAGCAGTGGGCAGTCAGGTTACGGAAGGTGATAAGTCATAACGTTGTTATTGTGATGATGTTGATATTGTGACCATATCTCTCTAATGTCCCAACAACAATAGCACTAAGCGCTTCGATCTATTTCTCTACCAGCGATAGCAGAATAATATCGCTTCATCAGCATTATTTGAAACGCCTTAACCAGCAACACCAAAGCTATAGCGCCTAAACTACTACTACACTAAGGCGATAGTCAACATGAGAATAACAGCCTCACTTTAGCATAGAGCCATAAAGTGACGAGTCAATTATCAAACATCGATAATTGACAATCATGAAACCGTAGCGCTTTGTGAGTCGGTCTCCACAGCAAAAACGTTTACTCGTATACAAAATAGAAAATGTTAACTACTGAGTGCCTCAGCTCCACAGCAATTACAAAATGAAAATAGCTCACCAGATTGACGTGATTATCCTCGCACACCCGGTTTGATGAGGGTAGCCGCATAAAACTTGACGAATAGGAACTTGACCTTAGAATGTTCCTTGTTCCTTCCTTGTTAGGTTATCTACGGCTGGCATACAGGCGCAAAGCTCTTCAGCGTCTTACTTCTAGCCAAAATAAGCTGCACAACACTGCATCCTCGACAAAACATACGACTGAGGTGACGCACTAAAATCGCACGTCGAACTTGGGTTTATCGGATTGAGTTCCACGGCAAATCACGGCACACATCGAGATTTAGCGTCTGGATAAGCGCACGCGTTTAAAAAAATCGAACCGCAATTTCCACTATCACTGTCACCACGTGTATTGCATTTCAAGACGTAACCGCTATGAATTTCACTAGTATTGTCTCCACATCTCGCCGTTCCACAAAATAACATCTGTTCTGTGCTGAATACACGTGTTTGTCAATATTTGTCAACGCAAGAACATGACGTCACTTAATTAGGATGCACAACAAACAATTAGCACCAGAAAAACAATACGATTCACTTTTACTCATTTGACGCGTCTGGCGGTAGTACGTCGTATGACTCAAGCATCTACTCGCCGTTCACTGCCTGCCGCAGCTGCTCCGCTATCCACTTAGCTGTCGTCGCTTGCACTCGCTCGCTTGCTGCGATATGTCCTGGCCTTCCACAGGCACAGCATACGAACGACTTCGCTGCCAACTGCGATGCTGCTTGACTTGATACTTAAGGCGATGTAGCACTTTCTCTGTTGTCGTGCACCATGATCTCGCATCCGCGTCTGCCTTGTTTGGATCAACGCAAGCCAATGCATTCCACTTGCGCACTTATAGTGCTTCAATAAGCACTCATATGATTTTTTTTGACACTGATTTAAACACGCCAACTGTCACTTTTAGTGTTTTCATTTTGCGTGTGAACCAACACGAATCCCACTTTCTGATGTCAGCGATGGTACAACTCTCCAGGTTGGAACTACAGTGGGAGTACTTTAGGAAGTGTTGGTTATTGCGCAATAGAAACACCGGTTGCTTTTTAAATCAAATTATTATTTACACTCGGAAGTCTCACTTACCATATTCTCACACAATAGGTACACTGAACAAATATTCGGAACACGCGGCGGTTTCTAGACCTGGGCACGTCTGCACTGCTCGACCGCCACTAGTAGACTGAGCTCAGCCTGTGTCGAGCACACCATCCTAGACTCCGTCGAACGCCACTAGATGGCGTTGGTGTCCCGATTGTTCTATTGACTGACTTATTTCCGACAGATACATTATTAAAGGATTCGCATCAAAGATTAGTTTTTCTGCAAAAAGATCACCAGCATCCACAGCCCAACTGCTGCCGCTACAGCTGGTATCATCGTTGTTATATTTCCATAATGGAATGTGTGTTTTCTTAATTTCAGAAATCATAAAACAACTGCGCTTTTGAAGATCTCATATAGTGACTTTGGTACAGGTGTTCGTTCATTATTCACTGTTGACATATGCTCAAGGAATTTCTTAACATTCTCAAGTTGTGTGATGTTCAGTTCCTCTAATTTCAAATTGCATTCCCAAAATGTTTGCAAATATTTTTTCATGTCCATTTTTGAGAAGTAATCTATTTCGTATGATGACTGAAACTCCTTCTCTAAAATGGCTTTTACTTCCTTATACGACCTGCTTGTGATCCACATTCTATGCTTATGAGAATCATGACTTATAGTTTTGAGGCATTTTATTACCACATCCGTGTAATGCGGGCAAATCTCGTCAAAGCCATCAAATAGGAATACCATCTTTCTCTCAAAATAAAATGTAGCAACAAATTAAGCTCAGTCAGAGGGTCTGTTGTACAATGTTTCAGATACACAGCATTATCTTTCTCTTTCAAAGTAATTTTTACTTTATTTTCTTTGCCAAGTTTCTCGCGGAGCATCACTTGATACATAAATTTTAAGATCTCTAGTAAATCGATGTTTGTTTCATGTTTCTTCCATTTGCTGAATTCTTCCGAGCATTCCAATAAGTTAATTCTTACAATCCAAACTTCGGGTCTGAACTCCTTTGTTTTAATTGATAAGTGAGTGAGTAGTGTTGTCTTGCCCATGCCGGGCGCTGCTGTCACAATTACAAAATCATCTTCTACATCGTACAGAGTTTTTAGGAGGAGAGACTTTTCAAGTTTTTTATCAGTAACTGGTTCTGTCTTTCGTACACATCTGTCAAAGTACAAGTGTTTTATTTCTTCATAATTTCTACTGACGGTTAGTTTACCTACCGCGATTGATTCTTCACTAATAACTTTATTCAAAATATCTCCTTTCACATACGCTTTTGATTCGTGATCAATTATTAGGTTTAATTTTACTTCCGTGCCTTGAAACAAAACTTTGCCGCTCGCCAAAATTCTCTTCTGTGATTCTTCATTCATATTAGTGAGATTATTGTTTTCGTCGTATACTGGAGTATTAGGAAAATATTTCTTTAATATTTCAACAGACGCATGATTTGTGACCACAGTTGTTTTTTTGTTAGGAACCGCTTCTGCAATGTTTTCCAGAATTTTAATTTTGTCATTCGGTATTTCATCGCATAATAATATTAGTTCTTTACCTTCTTTTGTGTCTTTTATTTCTTTGTGTAATAATTTACGGTCTTTTGGTGGTAACTTAACAATATATCTTAGATCTAAAACAACAGGGTTTTTATTCTTGAAATGTTGCATCACTTTAACAATAGTTAGTATGCTGTTCTCTGTGTAATGATAACAGTACTGTAGTGCTGGTCTTGCAAATTCAAGGACTTCACCGCGTCTTCAGTGAACGTGTAATAAATATGTTTTATGTTATTCCAATACATCGCATTTATGATGTTTAGAAGTGGATCTTTGATAATATTGTTTTTGGCATTTTGGAATAAATCGCCTTCTCGTGTCAGGTACGCTGCTTGTTCTGGTAGCATCCACCAGTTCAGTATATAAGCGTGATATTTCGAAAATATTGCATCAGTATGAACTTGAAAGTAGTTTGGTTGATCTTGCTGGTACTCTTCTACTTCGCGTTTTAAAATTTCCTCGACGTGTTTTTCATCAGCTTGTTTAGAGTAAATCACCAGTTTATTTAAGAAATCTCTCGCTAACATTTCTTCATATTCAGTATTCTTCAATAAAAGTTTAGAAACCTTTTTAAATGTAAAACGAAATTTGTATTCACCCAAATTGGGGATTTCATCTTCCGATCTTGTTTTATTAATAGATTTGATTTTTTCGTTTAAGTTTTCAAATAGATTTTTAGCAAGAGTTTCCAAAGAATCTATTTTATCCGTTATTTTCATCAGTTTCGAGTCACCATCAGGCACGAACAAATTTCCGATTGCACCCCCTATTCCTCCATTGAGCTGCAGGAATCCATCTCCCAAAGATTCATCTATAGTCACTAATTTACTGGTTTTACACATGTCTAATAAACTGATGATTTTTGTTGTTAAATGCTCTATTCTTTTCTTTTTCTTCTCATCATTGCCACTTAGTGTTATATCTTTATTCCCAAAAGCACCCGGAACTTTGAACTTCTGAGATAATAATATATCTTTTGCAGCCAGTTCTGTCGCTTTATTAACTGTCGCTCGAGACATGTCTATTGGTTTCATATTCGGCCCCAAATGCTTTTTGAATCTTTCATTAAATTCCAACTGACCGTTATTGTAAGTTACGACGGTTCCTATCAGCTTGCTTAGTTTTGCAACATCAGTGGGCTCGGCTAAGAATTCAGACATCATCGTTTTTATGTCAGTGTATTTTATTTTTCGATGTTTTAGAATCTCTTTGAAAAGTTTACCTTTAAATATCACGAGGTATTCTTCATTCGTGTCAAAGAAGTTGTGACGAAAGGAGGCGATTCGATATCCAGCAGGTTCTGGTTCCGAAACTTCGACTACTTTTTGCGCCAGAATGACGTGATATCGTAGCACTATCTCGTCAGTCAGCAGCAATTGAAAATTACCATCGCCGTTTATATGCTTAGCTATTCGTTCAGCCAGGGAGGTTATTTGTTCTTTCATAGCCACTTTGCATAGAAGCTCTACATCGTCTTCTTGCTTGGAAGTTTGCGTTGCGGTACCGCCTGTATCAATTAAATTATTGAGAATGGAGAAACAGCTACTTTCTACTTCAGTGACATTAGTAAATTCATATCTTGCAGTCGTATATAAGACGAATAAACATTCTACTTCATCAAATCCGCCTTTAAAAAACAAGTCCTTATTACTCGGATCGAACTGTTGTCTGACTTTTAAGTAACTGATAAAGTAAGTTGCAAAATCGATATTAAGAACCTTGTTCTTGTTTTCCCTATGTTTAGCTTGTATGAAGGCAAATACAGGTTTGTCAAACCCTTCCACTTTCGCCTTGAAACAAATATCATCGAATGCCCCTATTTTGTCAATGTTTGAAGCTAATTGAAAGTCTGTAATTCTTTCGTCATGAATCGCTCTAAAATATAGCAAGCTGAGTAATTTGGTTTCATACAGGTGTCCAGTGATTCCCGAAGTTCCTTCACGCCTCTTAAACATGGTACTGCTGTTCGTTAGTCCCTGGAGGACTTGGCATACTCAGCATCAGCACAGATACCACCAGATATTATGCAGTGCCCGTCTGAACACCTGTAGTAAACAAAGGAAAGTGTTAAAATGACAGAAATATCCGAGGCCATATAATTATGCGGTTAAGGTGAATGTTTTATTTAATAACAAACTTAAGACTGAGGTCTTCCAGTGCGGCTTATGTCCTGCCCATTCGACAGACGGTGCTGTGCTGGATATAGATACTAGTAATACGAGTGACGACGATTTAGTAATTCTAAAATTGTCGAACTAAAAACATTTATTTACTTTTCACAATCCTTGATTCCTAGCGATTATTCAACCCGTTTTGTTTTACTTTTTTATCCAGATTATTCCCGAAGACCACACGGGTTGAGCAGCTAGTAAAGCTAATGTTTGCTGAACTATTTACTTATCTATGAGTAATAATGTAAGCACCTATTAACACTAGTATTTAATCTAAAATTAAGTATTCGTTTAAATTTTACTTCCTTCTTTGACAAATCTTTCAGTGTATAAGCAGCTTGTTTGTGGAATGCCTTACCTATAGAAGTGAAGCGAGCTCATACTCTACCAGAGCGGTTAAAAAAATGGTGAAGGAGCATTACGTTTTACTATAATTTTTCCGCTCCTTTCTCATTTATATATTTGATATTTTTTGTATTTATGTTTTTTATATTATTATGTCTAATTAGTATTATTTAGAACGTTTCTACACTGACGGCTCTAAATATAATATAATCTTCTTTCGTTCAGTTTATCCAAAGGTTGTCTGTAATATTGCCTTGTGCGATAAGACCACCCTTCGTACACTTTTGTTTTTAAATGTTTTTTCCTATTCTTATTATGAGCAGTATAAAATAAAGCATACGACCAAAAACATTTTCATATTAAATCTTACCAAGACGCGACTATATGGCTCAAACTGTTCATAAAAAATTCGTAGTGAAATATTTTCTTTTTTCTCACTTTTCAGATCACTTTTATTTTTCTGTGGTTACAGTTTTTTAAACTCAATTTTTTATTTTATACTTTTCCGTTTTAAAAATCGTTTCTTTGACTAATTGCACGTCGCTTTTTTTTCAAAATCAAAAGGCATTTCTTCAAACTAGGCTGAAAATCAGCACTTTTTGAACGTCAAAATTTACATGAAGACAGTCCCCCAAATCGCCCAGCCCGTCGCCACTTCCTAGTGTTTTAGCTGGGAAGAAGAAGTGGCCAACAATACTGAAGTGGCTATCATTTTAATCATGCTTTTTACTGTACAACTAGCTATGCTCGCGACTTCGTTCGCGTGGATGTGGTAAAAAAATGTGATGAGATTTTTGACAGTGGTTACAGATTGTCAGAAGCCAGAAAATCTGACACCAGTCTGGCCAAAAAATACCGGGTCACCCAGTTATTGGGGTATGGTATTCAGCTGCATCCAGTTTGTCTGGAAGCCGAACCCAATATATTTGGGAAAAGGTTGGGAGATGATGAAGATTTAGAACAACACTTTGTCTTGTCTTAAAAATCGCGACGAACCTATCACGGGCCTTCGCCCCTCACCACGGGTGGTAAGCCGTCAAGGCCTGCGGGTGACCTAATGTTGCCAGGTTTCCGCATAAAAACGGAAATTTGATTTTCACTGAAAACTGTATATTAAAGTACTCTGACTCATTTAATTTTGTTTATCTATTATAAATTAAAACGGTTTAATGTTGCTACTGGTCATAAAGTCTGGATTCACTTACAATGCTACTTAATATTAGTCTGTAACATTAGAAAGTTGTTGACCTTCTTTGAGGAGACTGTTCGCAAAATTAACGTAGAGTTCGGGATACCAATCCGACTTATAAACATTCATACTTATTATTATTATTTTAAAGATACAAAATCATAAATAACATAAGTTGTCAGACTTTTCATCCCATTTAATACGGCTATATCAATGATGGTCTCTGAGAAGCTCGGGGCTGAATGATAAAAGCCACGCGGGTCGATCTTCTCGGTTAAACAACGCATGCTACGACGATGACTCCTCCGTGCCTCGGAAAGCAAGTCAAGCCGTTGGTCCCGCCTGTTATTTGTAGATTTTTGGCAGTCGTTACGTATGGTCTGAAGCCAGAATATCTGACACCAGGTCTTGCCAAGAAATACCGTGTTACACTGTATCTGGGTTGTGGAGATCTGCCGCACCACGAAAAGGCTAGATGGATATTATATATACATATCTATCGGCTGGTCCCTGCGACTTTCCAGTTTTAAGACCTGGCAAACTTATACGGGTTCATCTTTTAACAGCTTTTGCTTATTATAAGTTAGGTACCATGTATTAGCAGACATGGGTGAAGGTCCTTCTTCAGCGAAGAACACCGCTATTCAGAAATTGAGATCAAATTAAGAATGTTATCCATGGACCTTGAAGTTGATCTGGCAAAATATCAATTCGTTGACATATATCGATAAATCCCTAACGATAAGAAAACAAAATGCTTACTTTTCTTTATGTAATGTTCTCGTGTTATTTCCATGAATTGGTAGTACTATTTGTGTTCAAAAGATGGCGTTACGTGTATGTATTTACTATACGTAATGAAAATTAATTTCTTCTTAACCACTTTAAATTCACATATTTTTTGATAGAGCGAACCGATTCGGATGAAAAAACCTTAATATTGTGTTTTGAGTTACAATTGACAAAAGTTATCTGCATTCGTTTTGTACTTTCCACGTATTATGAACAACTAAACAGGCAAACGGTCAAAAATTAAATGCTGGAAATGGGTTTTGTTAGTATTCCTGGCAATTTTATTTTATTTTAATGTACAAAAACGACTCTTCTACAGATTCAACATAGATACTTATTCAGTAATACTTGTTTGTTAACAATTTAAACATATTTATTGACTTAGACGTAACAAGATATGTACATACTATGCTACGCTGTTGCCCGCGACTTCGTTCGCGTGGAAATTTTCAATGTGTGATGGTTAAGAACGGACCGCTTGATCAAAATGTGATCAATGTGGTGATGACTATAAAAGGTGTTCTTTTGAGCGCTGTAATTTGGGCGGAAGAATTCCTAAACAAAATTAAACGGCGTTCTCTGGCGACACGTCGTCGTCGTCGTTTTGCACTGCAGCAAAAGGACTCCCCGGCCCATGATAATATTGCATGTTGGGGTATCTTTGCTTGCAAGATTAAGCGGCTACTTAAAAACGGAATGTGTAGTCCGACCACCGCTAAACAAAGTTGCAGCAAGGCCCGAGGAAGCCACAGCCAGAACTATATTGCAGCCCTTGCGGAGTTGGACCAGCAGAAGATTCAGCACAAACTTACCCGTACCTCCTGGTACGTCAAGAAGGAACAATCCCCACTTACCACTATTTACTCGGCGCAGAATCGTTTCGTAGACTTGACGCAGCTCGAGAAGTAATTGTGGTGCCATTTCATTGACATGCACTTCTTAAACCGCGGTATAGTAGTTTAACTCCATTACAACATCGCTTGACAATTCCTCTCTTCGCCGCCATTTTCCAGATATGGAAGTCATTTTATCCTCAATCAATACCAAAGCATTGTTGATGATCTGGTTATTGTGAGCGCCATCGAGCCTTATGCACAATATCTTCTGATAAAGCGTCCTTGTATTTATCCTAAAGCTGGAGGGGGGAGTCTTTATGCGTATCATGTGTCGTTATGCGTCGTTATGCGTCAATATACGTCAATATGCGTCGTTATTGGTCGTCTTGTCTTGCCTTGCCTTGTCTTGTTTTGTTTTGTTTTTTTTTTTAACATTTTTTATAACAGTGTTCCTGCTGGATACAATTGTTATGTATAGGAACCATGCATTATTCTAGGATATAAAAGTAGTATATGTCATTCTCAGACCCCAAAACTACCACTATGCAAAAACCACGCCAATACCTTGCCCCTTAAAAACAAAAACAAATTATTCAACGGGAACCGTGCATTCTTCCGGGATTAAAAAAATCATGTTAATCCCTTGCTCTCTGAAAAACAATAATAAAGCTATCCCACGGGATCCGTAAACATTTTTGGGATAAAAAGTAGCCTATGTCCTTTCTCAGGCTCTAGACTATCCGTGTACCAAATTTCATTTAAATCGGTTCAGTAGTTTTGGCGTGAAAGACAGACAGACAGACAGACAGAGTTACTTTCGCATTAATAATATTAGTAAGGATAAGGATTTGTGACGTGCTCGTTAAGACCTTTTGTTTGATACCAAACATGTTATGATAATCTCAATTTAATGTTTTTCAGAGTCAGAAAATTACGCGTATTTTCGCGCATTTTAAATAAAGTGAAAATGTATGTAGCCTTTGTCACCTGCAAAGTTCTTACAAATCTATTGGTACCTTATTCATCGCAATCAATTCAGTGGTTTAGGCGCTAGAGTGGAACATACGCATATACAGTAGCGTAGCGGCGCGCACCGGGTGTCAGCCACTTAGGGGTGACACACGACCGCTCGTTGACTGGTTTTTCTCACCATCGGGTGGCACCCCTAAACGTTTGACGCAATGAAACTTATCGGGAGCAGACTCTGACTTCCTGAGTTTTTCTATATAAATCAACAAAAAACTTAAATTTCAGTGTGAATGTTCGAAATACAACAAAACCTTTCCGAGATGAGGTGCAAAAATTTCTTTTGTTCTTCAGGTTTCTGCGTTTAGGGGTGACACTCTTTCGTTGATTTTTTGTCACGCTCGGGTGTCACCCCTTAACGGGCAACGTAATAAAACCCGTCCGTGATGGAGTGTGAAAAATTTCTGCACTCTCTTTTTTCTCGAGCGTTTTTGTATGACTCAATAAAATCACTACGTTTGTGTACGAAATGATCAAAAGAAAATAAAACCTTTTCGAGTTGGGGTGCATGAATTTTCGAGCTCGCTTCGCTCGCTCTTGTGTTCTGGCCTCTCTCAGTTAATGAGCTTTCATGCATCACTCCATAAAGTTATTTCTATTTAAGTATGAATTATCAAAAGAAAATAAAACATATCCGAGGTGGGATGCGAAAATTTTCGAGATCGCTTCGCTTGTTCTTGTATTCTGCCCTCTTTTAGTTTTTGAGTTGTGTTACTCAACAAAGTTGGGTTTAGATAATAAAACCAAAATAAAACAATCTAATTTTTGAGATTTTGTTTGTAAGTATGATGTTAGAACATTCCTGAAAATAAAAATCTGCAGTGCAAATGATGCGCCTTCCCCCCCGGGAGAAGAAAAAAGAAAAACAAAGAAAGAAGGAAGAAGGGATTCCAAAAAACGGCTTGCGTTTGCCGTCACAAGAACGGAAGGCCAAAGGCATAATTATTTTTGTTCATTTGTGGGGTGACACCACATTATCCGCCCCGGGTGTCACCAATGCTAGCTACGGTACTGCGCATATACATACATACATAGACAGCTAAAATCATAACCCTTCCTTTTTTGGCTTTGCCGTAGTTGGGTAAAAAACAAACGAAACCTGGTGACTGCCGAAGTGTCGTGAAAATTCAACACTGAGATAACGGCGCCGCAGCACGTCTGCAGTACACAACATGCATTTATACACGTTGCATATGAGTTGCCAAGGGCAGGGTCGTGACCGATCACCACGTCCCATTACGGGGACGCAGCAACATCGGAGACGAAAGCATGGCGTGATTTATTTCGACGCCAACACCATCTATCGAGCTCCGAAAAATCCGAGACATAAATATTTTGCTTTATGTATTTTTCTTCTAATGAGTGGCATAACAAATCGTAAAAAAATTATATATTTGATTAACTTCGCGTTAGTATCACTTTGATCATGTTTTTCACAATTGATCGTACAGCCACGTTGTACGAAGTACAGGCTTGCTTTTACTTGTTTGTTAGCAATTTAAACATATACATTTACTTAGACAATATGATATACATACACATTAATAGTGTAGTAATGTACTCATCAAGACCTTTCTTTTGATACCAAACATGTCATTTACGTGTCAAGTCCACCATAATACATTTAGGAATAATTTATATAGCCTATGTCACCCGGAACGTTTTTAAGAATCTATTGATACCTCAATCATAAACATCGGTCCAGTGGTTTAGGCGCTAGAGTGGAACATACTTATTATATACATACATACATACATACATAGACTGCTAAAATCATAACCCTTCCTTTTGGCTTTGCGGTAGTCGGGTAAAAAATAACAGAAAACTAATGAACAGTGAATACATTTTTCACCTTATGTCCATGTCCATGTGAATGTAGCGAAATGGCCAAGCCACATAATATTTTGACTAATGTTTAGAGTTTGTGAAGTTAGGGCTTGTAGAGTTAGGGAGTGTTCATTAACTTTTTAGATGGTTTGTAAAAATAACTTTAAGCGATCCGTGTAAGGTTGAATTTGCAAAAAAAATGTTTATACTATAACTACACACATGACACAACTCACACATGACACTTGATACATGTCAGTTTTTGATGACAGTTTTGAGTGTTGCATTTGTTCGAGACTGTGCATCTTGGGTTTTTTATATATCAATGACTGCAACAGTTTTCTTCATCACTCCCCGTAAATGTGATTTCGTGGAGAGCGAAAGTTTTTAATAGGTATTTTACGCGTCGAGCATAGCGGGCAGCGTTGCCATCACCAATTTGTCAAATTCCCCGAAAATACAAGTCAAATTTCCCAATTTGGGAACAAAAATCTACAGATTTCATACAAATTCCCCTCATTTTGTTTTAGAACTGATACAAGTTTCAACTAATTTAATATTTGTTTTTTTTTAAAAAAAAAAAAACGATAAGTCCTTTTTTACCTTGATTTTTTTTACACTTTTTCCATATTTTGGACACAAGCTTTTTACTCGATGGAGTGTTTTTAATTCCTTTCCTTGTTGCAATTAAAAAGTCCCACAGTATCTGCATTAGCTTTGAGATACACAAAAGTTGCCGAAATATGAATATTAAATTGTGGTGCAATGAAGATGCCTATATATATAAATAAATAAAACCGGCCAAGTGCGAATCGGACTCGCACACGAAGGGTTCCGTACCATAAACCTTAATTTTTATTAAAATAGAAATACACAATCTGTGAAAATTTCATCTGTCTACCTATTACGGTTCTTGAGATTCAGCCCGCTGACAGACAGACGGACGGACGGACGGACGCACGAATATACGGACGGACGGAAGGACGGACGGACAGCGGAGGCTTAGTAATAGGGTTTCGTTGGTTACCCTTTGGGTACGGAACCCTAAAAAAGGGAACAGTTGAAATTCAAAAGTAACCTAACAGAAATGTTAAGATGAGGATTTAGATTTCTTGCAAAAGGATTCTGACTTGGCACGGACATTTTCAAAATTTTCAAAATCGACATTTTCGAAATCCCCCAACTTTCCCGCATAATACCAATCTCCAATAAATCCCCAATCAACTTGAGATTCCCCGCAGTTTGGGAAATTCCTCACAAGTTGGCAACACTGATAGCGGGACTAGAGCATTGGGGAACTTACCGAGTTAGCTGGCGTGCTCGTGATATGATTAAATAATCTACTTACGTATAAAATAAGTGCCGTCAGCTGATAAGCTAGAAAATGAACAAGCCTGAACCTGTTCATTTTCTCGCTCATCAGCTAGCCGTAGCCTCTTATTGTATTGAAAACCTGTTACGAACAAACATCTGTACATCATCATCTGCCTAGCCTTTTCCCAACCATTATTTATGGGTTGCCGACCGCAATAGGTACGTAGATTAAACCTATTGGGGTCGGCTTCCAGTCAAAACAGGAGTCTGCTGAATACCAATATTTTACGTGAAGCGACTGCCTAAACTACAGTACCTAGTAACTGGGTAACATGGTACTTCTTGGCAAGACCAAGATCATTGAACACCTAAGAACATCTTTCCAGTCACCTACATAAGCTGCAGCGTGTAAACAACGCTTATCATCTGCGTGAATGGGTGCGATCTAGAGTGCTATTTACGTAAAAGCGGTTAAGATTTGCATTATTTACACAGACACTAACAACTGATACACTGATACTAACATATTTTGAAGTTTTATTTTCTAACACAATTGTTATTAATATATATACTTAGGTTAAGGTGTTTATCTATGGGTCTTTTTAACCCGAAAATAAATGGTTTATTATTATTCTCTTTATTTTTTATCCTCACATACTAATTTACATTTTTAAATATTTCTTAAAAACAACACATTATAAAAAAAAAACATTGAAAATATAAAAAATAGTAGTCCGCCGGTGTCGGGAGCAGGGTCCAAGCTACCGGTGGTTAGGGCTCCAGAGAAAGGAACCTCCTCACAATACGAGCCGTATCGAGGAGTAGGTACTGCCTTCTGTATCAGGCCCTTTATCCAACCGCGTAACGCCAGCTTCGACAGATGGTCGTCGAAGCTTTTGGCCATCTGGCCATTGGCTGTAACGACTGTCGGCACAATGACAGTTATTATAATTATTATTTAAAATTAAGTGTACTTACCTAGCTATACATTTTTGATATTTGGGTCCAGTCACAGTATGGTAAGCGATGCTTACTGCACAGTCTGTTCAGCAAAGATAGAAGTTGCACGACACAACAACAACAACAATGCTATGAATAAAGTGTGACGCACAGCACGCAACGCAACGCAACTAGTGTAGTCAAAGAGTACAACCGAAATCGAAACCTGAATAGTCGATTATTTTTCAGAAGAAGTTGTAATCGATAAGTACCTTTTTAAGGGTGTGCCACCCTTAAAAAGGGACTTATCGATAACAACTTAACTCAAGTTTATTTAGTAAAGAGTCTTACCTTAGGCCTTCACAATCCAGTAATTGGGTAACACGGTATCTATGCCTTAACTAAAATTAATATCAGATTTTCTGGCTTTCTGCTATCCGTAACGACTGTCAAAGGTGTTTAAGGACGTTAACAGACAGAGAAACGTGGAAGAGCATAGTGCACCGAGTGATCAATACCTCAGACTAGACACGACCTTCATTAATGAAGATAACGACTAAGAAGTCAATGAAAAAAAATATAACCGCATCGTGTTTGAGCTCAAGCTTCAAGCGATGTTACAAACAAACATCTAAACAAATTAAATAAACTTTAAGACGTTATGGTTACAGAATTTTACGTAGATAGGTATACATACAAATTGTACCACTTTATTTTAGGTAGGCTTCTATCTAATATATAAAAATCTCGTGTCACAGTGTTTGTTATCGAACTCCTCGGAAACGGCTTTACCGATTTCTTATGTTTTTTTTTTGTATAGATGTATTTGGTAGGTCTGAGAAAAGGTCATAGGCTTATTTTTTATCTAAATGGCAAAACAAAGTTTGCTGGGTTAGCTAGTAATTCATATATTTTAACCTGTCCTCAAAACATCGAGTTTGTTTATGTACAACCTCGACTCGAGTTTCGTGTGGGTAGGTACTACACTATTTACTGCGCGGCGGTGCGTCACACTGACAGCTCTTATCGTAATAAAGTACAGTATGTACCTATTGTGATTATAATGCGACATTAAAGCAATCACATAATTGAATTATTTTAAGCGTCCTCTGTGTAATAAAAGCAGAACTAAACGTAATATTTATAAAAGCGCCATCTAGTGACAAATAGCTATATTACTTTCAGCCATTACTTTACGTCTTTGCTTTTTAGTTTAACCACTCGACGCAAGAGGGCAAATAGGAGTTTAAAATTGAAAATTCATGCCATCATTACTTTACCGAAGTGTTGTTTTACTGTTTTTTATTTTTGTTTAGAGTTAACATAATTTCCTGTTTAACTTACGGAAATTATGACACACGAATGTATAACAAAACAATCTTGACGTGTCTTTTGAATCTATTTCGTTAAAACTCTCAGTTTTAAAATACTACGTAGGAAGGTTGTTACTAAAACCAAATGTAAAAACAATAGTAACAATTACCTACTGAATCAATTGAACAATTAATTTAAACAGTGGTTTATTTGTTTAATATGTGCTTGTGTAAAAAAAAAGACACATCAAGATTGTTTATCTTTTTAACTATAGGATTCTATTCTACTTATTAGGTATGGTTTATTCACAATCATTAATTAATTTACCATACCAAACTATATACATATTTACACTTAAAATAAAAAATAAAAACTCACCTAATCCAACTAAAAATATGGTGTCAAAAAATTCGTTCGCATCGTTGTCTGTGGAAGTGAGCTCAAAAGACTGGCGGGATTGCCACGTTGTATGGCAATTGCGATTTATTTATCTACCTAAACCTTTCTAGTATAGGTACATAGCCCATTGGCAAGTAGGTGCCTAGCGGAAAAGCAATTTTCTTTGAATAAAGCTTTAAACTCAAGTGCCATAAAGTTTAATATCGTATGACACCTCAACAGCTAATTTGTGCTTCATCTATCATTTGTAACAGGCATCATTAGACTAGTGGGCGCAACCTACAACTTGTGTAGATGTGTATGGAGTCATTTAAAAGCGAATTAACTTGAACTAACGTTCATTGTAGATACTTAAGTGTGTTGTTTTTTGTTTGTAGGTAAGTACTGTAGACGCTTTCAGCTTTTGAGTTATATAATAGGGATCATGCTTAGAAGTTGTCGGGAAAACGACGATAAGTTTTATAGTGGACTCTAGTGTCTTTGTGAATGATTTCCTGATTATTAAAAACATTAACCAGAGATTAGTCCTGGGACAGGATTTCTTTCGTAAATACGAAGCGGTTATCGATTTTTCTAATGGGTGTATTACTTTAATGGGAAGATGTTGTATAAATTTTCACAAATGTACTAAACAAAATGCTATGTCAGAATCGCAAGTGGTATGCCATGACCATAATAATGAAATAATTCCAAATAACAACATTATGAAGGTTCGTGGATCTAAGGGAGAAGGGAGTTTTAATTCTGTATCGGAAACTGATTATTTATATTTTTCGAATTTAGTTAAAAACTTTTACAGGTCTTTTAGAAAAACAAATCAATCATCGTATGTCAATATTTGAACCTATTCTAAATTCCTAATTCTTCTAAAGCTTTTTTATGATTAAATTGACGAAGGTCCCCGGAGGGTGAGCCATCCAAGGAGGTTGTGCCACAGTACCTACCTATGTAGGTACATATAAAAAGTTAAGTGTGACACATCTTTGAGCATATAATAGAACTAATATAGTAAAGCTGGCATATTAGTTTAATTTTTGGTTGAGCCCGTCAATCTGTGGATCTGCAAAAGCATTAGCCATTACTTAGCGAACGATTGGTACCTACCTACTTAATTGGACTGTACTTAACTAAATACTGGTGTTCCGTTGCATTGATAAAAAAAATAATAGACCTGCCTCGTTTGGCCATTCTTGCGCCCCCCAGAGTTTACGCCCTGTGCCTGGGCACCGGTAGCACCGCCCTATTTACGGCACTGCTTCCGCGGAAGGAACTGTCAGACTCTTGCTGACTAAAACCCGTCCATGTTCTTCCTAATGCCCTTTGCGTTCCAGGGCCGCGGTTACTCTTTCAAACAAATTCCGCAACCTTGGTAGGCTACGACAAGAAATACGCGGCTATTTTATTTAGTCACCTAGTCTATTCGTATTCGTAGATCAATCTTTAGTTTAGGTAGCGGCTCATGATCTAAAGATCGTGCTACACATACCTAATCAAAATAGATAATTAAGTAGATATCTACGTAAAAACCTATGTCCGAGACCTCCAACGAACAGACAGTTCAAGAACATAATTAGGTAACATTATTGGACAGAGGATAAGCATTGCCAAACAACGTGGCAATGCCGCCAGTCTTTTGGGTTCACTTCCAATTGACAGTGATATGCGGACAAATTTTTTGATGCCATATTTCGTTAGGAGATTTAATTTTTTATTTTAAGTTTATTTTATATTTAATCTATACTTCTATCTATACTAATATTATAAACAGGAAAGATTTGGATTTTTATATGTAACGAATAAACTTAAAAACTACTGGACCGATTTGAAAAATTCTTTCAGCAATATATAGCTACATTATCAGGGAGTAACATAGGCTATATTTTATACCCGTACTCCCATGGGAACGGGAACTACACGGATGAAACCGCGTGACGTCCACTAGTAAATCATAAAGTTTTTTTTTCTTCATTAACACCATCGTAATAATATTACGCTTGTAAGTATATTTAAAAAGGTTTGGCAGACTTATGGTGTAGGTATCTATTATACTAAACTCATATTTTCCAGTTACCTATGTTAAGTTCAAGTCCTATGTATCATATAGGGAACTATTGCCATTGACCGACGACCCAATAACAGTTTGCCAGACCGAGAATCGAACTCAGGAGCTCAAGCGCAACCACTAGACTTAATTTAACCAACGAGGCAATCAAGAAAAATCAAGAAGTAGATACATACATAGCTAATAATAATAACAAACCTAAATACAAAAAGACCCAACATCAAAACCTATTTAGTACAAAACTACTTAAACCATAATTACTCGAGATCCAATTACGCAGTTCGATGTTATGCGTGATTACAAGTAAATTACAACGATTCGTCCCAACGAGCGTATAATGATGGCCGCAATGTATGGCTGATGAAATTGGTCGTCTGCGTGAAAACGTAGTCTCGAGACGTTTAGTTCACTAGTGACGGGCTCGTGTCGATAAAATGTTCGCGTAGTTTCTTGCACGTTCTTATCTTCGCTTTGTAACGTGCAAATAGCTTCATCTTTTTGACTGACTGAACTTGACAATTCAAAAGTGCCCAAAAATGTTTTTATTGAATTGAAGAAATAAAATAAATAAAAGAATTTATTAATGCTTAGAGTTTTGAGCAGTTTATTATATTTAGCCCATTTATCGAGGAAAGCTATAGACTATATATCATCACGCTAAGACCAATAGGAGCGGAGCAGACGAAGTTGCGCGGGTCAACTAGTAGGTATATGATAAGCTTAAGTACTTCAAAACAAAGAAAGTCTTGAGGGTAAGTTTCCATGAATACCAGTCTGTTTTTAAAATCTCTGAGAAAACTTAGGTGAAGCGTGAATTCAGTTATCAATGCATAGCAGTAGTGCTATTCTGTAAAAATCCCATTGCGAAACTTAAGTAAACACTAAGCGAGCTGTCAAACCATGCAATCAAGATGTAATGATAATTCACTTCAAACTCACTCCACCTAAGTTGTCACGATGACAGGTGCACAGAATAGACTTGAGCTCATATTTCACCTAAGTTTTCATGGTAAGATTTTCATAGCGCTGCAGATCCAACATCCAGGTCATATTATAACCATGAACAATTAACGTTGTATACCTTGATGAGCATTAATATAAATATTTAAAAAAAAACAAGAAGTAAAACCAAAGGTTACCAAAGGTTGACTGGTGAATGCCCCGTTGCTTTAAGTCCACCTATGTACCACTATTTTACAGTAAGTTTAAATAAATAAATCAATAAATATTTAGGCTGGGCCCGGATAAAGTGTACCTTCCTTTGTAGTTTCTTCTAAAAGGTGGAACAAAAACACAGGTCACTTTCAAAATGCTTGAAAAAACTTTCTGTATGACCCTTATAAAGAACATCATGATGAGAAATCACCCTATAATACAGCAGACAGTGACAACAAAAATAATTTATGACTTCAAATTTTAAAATCTTAAAATATAAAAAGCTATTCAATCATTCATCTACCCCAACGAAAAATAACCAAGCATTCGGGTGGTCCATACAAAAATTCGTCAATTAAGGTTATTGTTCAAATCGATATCGATACTGAACCTGCGGCACTGCCCTGTCGATTGTAAGAATGAGATGCCATAGACTTAAATCCGTTTCCCGCCATCGCACAATCTGTACCGCTCACCGACCAATAGCGTGCGCGGAGGGCGTTGCGCGACCGCCAACCGCCGCCGCTGATTGGCCGAAAATATTAAACGGGTTGCTCATAATAAAAAAGAAAAAAAAAATGTATCGCAGCGTAAACCTTACAATTGAGTGCCACTTTTTGCTCGTGTTAAATTGATGAAAAAAGACTAGGAAAAATTGGTACAGAGATGTAATACAAAATGATTTATTATAGCCGTCTCTCAACTTTTTAACTTATTGGACGTTAATGACTTTTGATTTTCCACGTTATTTTTGAAATTCGTTGTTCTTTTTTATTTATAGATATTGTGTTGCCAGTTATTTGGATATCTAATTTGGTAGATTTAATGCAACGTTGGGTTGCATATAACTTTTTTTTCGTTCCCTTTCTGCGATGTAAATGTGTCGTCATTTTTCTGTCAATTTATCTAATTTCACGGCGCAGTGATTGGAATTGAAGCTGGAAATATTTTATAAAGGTTTTTTTTATTCTTTTTATGCACTTTTCAGTAACGTCAAATCCGATTAACGGAATAAACGGCACGGTATTTTCATGAATATTTAATTCTCGACGAAGGGAATAGATTTTGTCAATCTTACTTAGTTTTAAAGTAATTATATTGAACTGAGCATATATTGAACGTTGTTAGTGTTGTTACTCTTCATTAAACACTAAGAATTTTTATAAACATCGAGAAGCACCTTTCTAAGACCACCTTAAGTCACGAAATCAACAATTTTGACGGTTTTTGAATTTTTTACCATGAAGTATCCCGAAAAAGTGGCCACCTAAAGCCCCGTTCAGATCGATACAGCTGCCGTTGTTAATGATACAGCGCTAGTTAGTAGCGTTTACTCGGACAGGTTGTCCGCACGACATTCAGTAATTTGGTGGCCGGTTGCTGCCGTTCGGTGGCCGTAACGGGCCGTCTATTAGGGCACTTACGGTGACTGTCACTGGCACATTGAGGTTGATGCGTTAAATGGTTGTTGCTAAGGGTATAGTCGGTATTGTCGATGTCCGTAGACGGTATTTGGGTAAGCATTCAATCAATAACGTTGGTCCCTTAGTTGGTGCTAACAACCAACTGGTGGGTCATCTTAAAACTTTGACCATTGAAAACTGTGTGTTTTGCATTTATTTTAAGATCAGGTCAGTGACTATTTTTGTAGCAACTGCATTATTGTTCTTTTCATACGCCTCCACTGTTCTACTTTGATTAATTTTGTCACTGTTTCCAAAATAGTTGAATCATTTCCCTAGAACTCGTCGACCTTTATTGGCCTATAAGCGTTTTTCTGGTGGTCACCACTGTTGATTAGAGCTCTCAGGAGTTGCAGTGGTTGGGAATAGTGTGGTGGGGTTGACTAAAAAATCCTGTATTAGCATAATCAATAATTGTCGAGTTCGAGTACCGTGCGGTGTATTTTTGTGACGAACAAGACTGACCATGGAAAAGAAAAGAAATAAGATTGTGTGGGCAACAATCACTCAACTGTCACACAACTTATAAGAGGCTCTACTATGACGTGTTTATTTTTATTAAGTATGTGAAATCATCAAATGACTCCTCCCGCTCTGGGCGAAGCAGGAGGGAGTGTCAGGCTCTTACTTACTAAAACCCATCCGTGTTCCTCCTAATGCCCTTTGCGTTCCAGGACCATGGTGACTGTTTCGAACAAATTCCGCAGCCTCGGCAGGCACTGGCCCTAGCGGGCCCCTTCTTCTATGCTGACAGCTCTTTGAGGCGCGCGTGGAACACAGCGCGCCGTCGACCTGGGCCTGGTTCTGATCGGACGGTGAGCCACCCAATGCTCGCCGTCCGCAGGCCCGCGCCTACGGTGGCTGGGAATCGCCCTGCGACTTCCGACGCCCGGGACGTCTTCTTCTGTTCTACTATGACGTCTAAAACCATCATGATTGCGGTGTGGGAGAGAGATGGACCTATACAAGACGCATAACACTATCGCTTTTAAACAGCGGAATCATTATGGCATAGCGAGATCCTCATTAGCGACACTTTCGGATGGTGTAATAATACAGGTGTATTTTATTTTTCAAAATCAACCGGTTCGATTCCTGGCTAGGAATAAATGTTTTCCAAAATCCAATAATGCAGTATGCGGCTCACTTCCGGTGGACAGCGATGCGGACGAATTTTTTGACGCCTTATCTTAGTTAGGATATTTTATTTTAAGTGTATATATTTAGTACTTTAATGCTGTACCTAGTGAATTTCTAAAATAAATATTGTTCTTTATAATGCAGTTTTAATTTTCATCAAAATCTGGCTCGAGACACCTTTCAGTGTTTTTCGCTATTCCTTATAGTTTCGGATTTGGCCATACACAATTACTTGAAAAATTCACAATGTATATATTGGGTTGTCTATCTACTTGCATCCGGTTGGCGTCCAGCATAGACGGATGCAAGTGGATATACCGGTATTGTATTGATGATAGGTAATGGACGGATAACTTTGAGATAATCCTTTTCTTTGATCCCGCAGAGTTGTAGCGAAATAAGTCGTGTTACTGGAACCTCTAAAATACATATATAGTGTTTTTTATATTGAGGAATGGGCTTGCTTTTGACCACAATCACGCCTGATGGAAAGCGATGGATGAGGTCTATGATGGGGCGAGTGTACCCAGAAAATGCCTGTTCACTCTTGCTTTGAAGGCAAACGGGTTATTATGTGGAAGGGAACACAGATGCTGACAGAGAGTTCCACACTTTGACTGTGCGCATAATATTGTGGAGGTGAAGCACTGAGTACGACTACAAGAAGATTAACTAACGGAACCCTATTACTATCATAGTCTCAGCTATTCATATATCCGTCTGTTTGCCCGTTGACTGACTATATATAACATACCCTGTGAAATATTTTTTTTTACAGAGTAGATATGTAATTCTATTGCTGCAATAACAACAAATAAGTAATACAAATTGGATTAAGTTAAAGGTAAAAAGGTACTAGATCAAAATATTTTTATACATATGTATAGTGCTAATACTAAAGTATAAAAATAAATTATGAAAGAAGTCGTTTAAAAATAAGCGCGCATCAAAGAATAATACCGTATTTTTCGATACTTGCAAAACCTGTGTGATGAAGCGAAGTCTGCTCATGATAGGAAAACCTTCGTTTACGAAGCCCACTCACACTTGGCCATTTTTTTTCAGGTTTCCTCGTTTTGTCGCATCTATTTTCGTACACAAAACTCGCTCACTCAGAAGTGGAGTTCTTTTCGGACACCAGCCCGATTTATAATGTTATCAATATGTCTACATGATGATTGCTGTTTGCAAGTTTTATGTACACCGGATGACGCAGCGTTGGAAGGCGTCACACAAGGTGGACCGATGACCTAGGCTGGGCCCCGAGTCTGCTATTACAATAGTGTCAGAATGGTCTATCATTGATTTCATAATGGTTGATTTTGACAAGATTCTATGCCATTTCTTTCAATGGAGTGTCAGTGGTTGACCACTGGAAAGTCATAATAACGCTTTTATATCCAGTGGTCAACCACTGACACTACCATTATGAAATCAATGATAGACCATTCTGACACTATTGTAATAGCAACTTGGGGTCCTGTAGTGCTATTCTGTAAGAAGCTTTTCGTATCTCGACAGTGGAATCCGAGGTGAGTTTCAAATTAAGAACTTTATGTTGTGCTCAATAAAGCTCATTTTGTGAGTTTTGTCACTCAGGTGAAGCTCGATATCGAAATAGTTGTTTACAGAATAGACTAGCTGGTGTGGAATCTGCTGGAGGCGAGACGCACAAGACCGTTCGATGTGGCGGCACTTCGGGGAGGCCTGTGTCCAGCAGTGGATGTCTTTTTTTTTTTTTTTTTTTTCTTACTGTTGATATGATGCAGGTGCGTTAGTTACAGGTTCTGCTATGTCCCGCCATTGAGGCATACAAAATTTGTTCAATATCGTTTAGTGTTTTGAACAATATCGTGTGACACATTAAAAGAAAGGGCTTACTGTGAGGGTTTTTTTTATCATAATTTTGAAATAAATGTTTTGAAGTTTTTCAAGAAATTAGACGAAAATGATCATTGAGATAAAGGGTTTAGGTCCTTATCTCCGAAACTACTGAGCTTAAAATTAAAAAAAAGAAAATAATAGATCTTATCTTTAACTATAGATTACAGGAAAACCTATTAGAAGTATATAGTGTTTTAACACTATAGACTTCTTATAGGTTTTCCTATTTATTTTAATTTAATTTTTAAATTTTAATTTAATTTTTTTAACATGTTATTTTAATAACATGTTAAAAAATTAAATTCGTTCGGAACCCTTTGCACGCGAGTCCGACTCGCTCTCGACCGTTTTTTTTGTAACTCGCCTCACGATCTCCTTTCATCTGCAGGGCGATTCTGTAAACATGTCGAAGTGAAGGCTTGGGTGAAGTGAACACGAGGTGAGCTGTCAATCCAAATAATCAAGATGACAGCTCACTTTGTGATCACTAAACCCAGACTAAACTTCGAGATGTTTACGGAATCGACCAGCTGTTCTCTTAGTAGGGCCTCCAATCGCTGATTTATCTGTGTATGATCCCTTGCTAGACTCTACATTACTTTTAGATGGGAAATGAATGGAATATAAGAAGGTAAGTACTAAAACACTACTGTATTGTCCCAAAAGTACTTAAAGGTAAAATGAGCGGCCCTTGTTAGCTGTAACGAGAACGCCTGGCTGACTTGATAGCCCAACTGAACTGTATTATGAGTTGAAATGTATGTGCGGCGTAAACTGCTGAATTGCATAATGTGCGGTTGCACCGTAAAATCTGATCGGTCCACCTCATCGCTCCACTATCCTCCTCTCTGGCATGTACCACCAGGATCTCTATGGAGACGTTATCGCTTCGAGACATGGTCAAAGAATTTGCAGTATTCGAGACTGTCCTCATACTGACTGTTTGATGACGAGTTCTTGGAGTATGGAGACGTGCATCA
The DNA here is from genome assembly GCA_947578705.1 of Lacanobia wlatinum. Taxonomy (NCBI): domain Eukaryota; kingdom Metazoa; phylum Arthropoda; class Insecta; order Lepidoptera; family Noctuidae; genus Lacanobia; species Lacanobia wlatinum. The sequence continues at coordinate 11,939,592 of OX388043.1, read as the reverse complement.
TCCACGTTAGAGTTGTGTAAACACACAAAGAAAATATTAAAAAACCTGCCAAGTGCGAGTCGGATTCCCATAGGAATGGTTCCGTAACATAAACCGAAAAAAACACGTTACTAGTATTGGAACCCTTTTAATTTTTAGTTTAAATTAATTTTTATTATTTACTAGCTGACTCGGCAAACGTTCTTTTGCCAAATAATAAAATAAAAAATAGCCTACCGCCTATTGTCAATACACACACAAAATTTCGTGAAAATCAGTCGAGCTGTTTCGGAGGAGTTCTGTAACAAACACCGTGACACGAGATTTTTATATATTAGATTGTGATAGTGGCAATAGAAATACACTCTGTGAAAATTTTAATTCTCTAGCTATTACGGTTCATGAGACACAGCCCGCTGACAGACAGAAGGACGGACGGACGGACGGACGGACAGCGGGGGCTTAGTAATTGGGGGGAGGGTTTCGTTACCCTCCGGGTACGGAACCTTAGAAACAATTTTAGCTCCTATCCTTAACTTGAATACCATCTTAAAGGTCCAAGAATGTCACTTGAACAATAGCGAAAAGGGACAAAAAGTAGGAAACACAAGACATAACAATTCTCTCTAACATTTGATTACTTGCGCAATTTATTTTGGTGCGATAAGCGTCGCCGTGAACTTGCGTCTAACTTAGCACAGCGGATAACTGGAATACAGACGTTGAGGGGTTAGGTTGGTGGCACACCGGGGGAGGTTGACAAACGTTCTTCTCTCTTTCATCAATCAATCAATATATTATTATATAAAATTCTTCTGATACTGACTGATTGAGTGCCAACACACAGCAGATAATACTGGTCGCAGAGAGCTGAAATTTGGCATGTAGGTTCCTCGGGGAGTGTATCCCTACGGGGCTCCCCTGAGGGGGCCCCGTAGGGATTTCAAAAGCTAGTGATACATACAATTGGGGATTTTTTTCGAAAGAGTTACCGCGGCCCTGGAACACAAGGAGCATTTGGAGGAACACGAGTAGGTTTTGATCAGTGAGAGTCTAACACTCCCTTCTACTCCCACCGCCTAGAGCGACGTAAAAGTGACGTCAGAATCACCCGCTTTATATTTATATTTTCTATTGATATTAAACATATTTGATAAAGCAAAAAATTAACAGAAAACATCCCTATTAGTTTATATGTAGGCAAACTACCGAGCCATATCGCAGACTTGCCTATGCCGAGACAATTTTTTATCACTGATACAGCCAAAATAACAATTTATACCTACTTTTAATGGGTGGAATCATCATCTTTTATCAGACTGTTTTTGCTCTAGCTCCTACTATTTATGGATTTGTTAATATCGATGCCTTGCGGCCAAAATGGGATAACCGACATTTTTTGCGAAATCTCAATTAATTTAAAATGATATCAATTTAGTAACATAGGATAAGTTTTTTCTAGCAAATGAGTCATAGTTACTTGATAAATAAATAAACTGAATTGAATTGAAATCGACTTATTTACATATGGTTAGAATCGGCTAAAAAAGCTTACACCAGCAAAAACAAAACTTTGACAGAACTTTGTTTTAAAACAGAACTTTGGACAGCAAAATTATAAAATAATCATATACGAGCATGTATTTTTATACTAGCTTCTGCCAGCGGCTTCGCCCGCGTGATCCCTATGGAACATACTCCCGGGATAAAAAAGTAGCCTATGTCCTTTCTCAGAATCTAGACTATCTGTGCACCAAATTTCATTTAAATCGGTTCAGTAGTTTTGGCGTGAAAGCGCGACAGACGGACAGACAGAGTTACTTTCGCATTTATAATATTAGTAAGGATAGATACTCATAAGTATCATACCCCAGTACACCCCAGACCTAATACTGCTTACCCGTACCTCGTATACCAGTCGTGCCCCAGTCGTGGGCGCGCGATACCGATACGATATAGTGACGACTTTATTCTGCGACGAGTCGCGCGATTTATTGTCGGATGTCGCAGATAGCTAATCTGAAATTGAACGTGTAGGATTCAGATTGAGTTGGGTTTTGAAAGCAATCTCTATGAGGTCCTCCGATGATATTGAATTCTATATATCTTGTAAACTGTAAATTGTTCCTTATTTGATATTGTTTTGATAAAGATGTTTTTTTTTATGTTGTTTCTTTTTAATACTGCCTACGATGCGGGTTTGTCCTGTAGTTATAGTATGCAGGTTTGCGCTTTGCATATCTTTCATACACAAAGACTAGATTCGATAACAATATGAGGGCTACGTAAATGATAAAATAAAATCGATACGGAATTTCTATTTGATCATCATATTTTGTCATACTTTGGAGACCCATTTGCATTTTGAGGTTAATATTATATGGGGCGGTATTTTTTGGGGTTAATATTATAAGCCACGTTATTTGTGGCCGTGACTCATGATACTCACAAATAACGTGGCTTAAAAAAAAAAGAAAAAGAATTGGTAAAAGAATTTTCAAAATCAGTTCAGTATATCCAGAGATTAATTACCCCTTACAACGTCACAAACTAACAAACTTTACCTCTTTATAATATTAGTATAGATAAATTCTGGAAGCAAATCAATTTACCTTAGAATTCCGGATATTTGCTACACTACTGTGGCAAGGGTAGCTATATTCATAAGCGGGCTGGTATTAATTGGCACAAGACCGGGCGCGGGCGCGCGGGCGTTAAAATCCTTACTTTAATATTATAAATGCGAAAGTAACTGTCTGTCTGTATGTCGCACTTTCACGCCAAAACTACTGAATCGATTTGAATAAAATTTGGTATACAGATAGTATAGAGCCTGAGAAAGGATATAGGCTACTTTTTATCCCCGGAGTATGTTCCCCAGGGACCACGCGGGCGAATATATGTAGATATGAATTTTCGGGGAAAATGTCTGGCATAAGCCGAATGATGCCGAACGTAATGTAGTTAGTGGTATGGGTCGGCTTTTCCGAAATGCTTCCACAAATACAGCCGAATCGAATGATGTGTCAACCCGATCGACACAAGCCGATGGAAAGCGAACAAGTGCAGTAATTTCTCCGGGCGGCTTTGCTGTTCAACAAATACTGCCGAACTGACAATGCCGGTCCGCTTATGAGGGTAGCAACCCTAAGGGTGCCTGTACATTTCAGCGGAGCGAGGCAGCGGAACGGAGGAACGGTGAAATATTAATCAATCATGTCAGTCAAAATGTCAGTGAGTCACGTGGTGCGGAGATTTTTTGCAATTCCATTGGTTAAAATTTCTCCGTTTCTCCGCCCCGCTGCCTCACTCCGCTGTAACGGACAGGCACCCTTATAACGGCGTGCCAGTAGATACCTGTCTCTAGCAGTTTCCTCTTTGAATGACACTAGCGACACGCCCCGGCTTCACACGGGAGCAATTTATATACTTACGCTAACTTTCCTCGTTTGTCACTCTTTCTATAAGTGGTAAACGTACCAAAATCGGTTGCGTGATCAAGAAGTAAGCGAAGAAACAGATAGAGAGAGACAGCATCTTTGATTTATAAAATTTAGTGACGAAAGCTGTTTAAATACATACTTAACTAACCATATACGCTTAAATTAGAATAAAAACTCCTAACAAGTCATCACCATCAGCATCATATCAGCCGAACGACGTCCACTGCTGGACATAGGCTCCCCCAAGCGTCGCCACAACGACCGGTCCTGTGCGTCTCGCATCCATCGGCTACCCGCGACCTTCACCAGGTCATCGGTCCACCTTGTGGGAGGCCTTCCAACGTTGCGTCTTCCGGTACGCGGTAACAAGTATTGAAAGTAATTAAGTAAACTCTTACCAAAAATAAATAAACGATTTTTTTTTATAATTTTCGTGTTTCTTCTGACAATCTTTGCTAATTAGACCTTATTTTCCGCAAAGTCTCAAATGCATAGCTCTGTATAACTTAGCAAGTGACATATGTTCTGTATAGTACGGTACCTTAGCATAATGCTAGTGTAGGCGTTGTGCTCAGCGCACATTCATTAATACAGGCCTGGTTATCGCGCTTTCATTTAAATGCCTTCGACTTGTAAGAGACGAGCCCCTGCATGGCTGGACGAAAGTACCACAAAGAATATATTTTGGTAGAGAAAAAAATTGTTCATAAATGTTTTAAACATGTTTTTGTTTAGATATAACAAATATATAGAAAACATGTGGAGAAAAAATACAGACAAATAGAACCTCAAAATATAAACACAGAAGTGGGTGGAAAAAAAGAAACCTAAGATGGGTGACCAAAGGCTATACACAATTGCCTTTTGGAAATTGAGGGTCAGCTATTGAAAAATCTCAAGAGATTTTGGTAAAGCAAGACTGAAAATTCAGATTTTGACTAAAATGACACATTCATGTGGAAAGGCAAACAAAATAGAAAAATCTTTGAAGTTATGTGATGAAGAAGATGATATGATTTTTTTTTAAAGATGGTTATCATTAAATGACTCCTCCCGCTCTGGGCGAAGCAGGAGGGAGTGTCAGATTCTTGCTGACTAACCCATCCGTGTTCCTCCTAATGCCCTTTGCGTTACAGGGCCACGGTGACTCTTTTGAACAAAGTCCGCAGCCCCAGCAGGCACTGGCCCTAGCGGGCCCCGCCTTTAATGCTGACAGCTCTATGAGGCGCGCGTGGAACACAGCGCGCCGTCGACCCGGGCCTGGTTCTGATCAGACGGCGAGTCACCCAATGCTTGACGTCCGCAGGCCCGCGCCATGTTGATATGATGATGATACATTTTTGACGTTTTGAAAATCGCTTTCATCACGCTACCGCTGGCAGAACGTCACTACCAAAGCCTGTTGTCCAAATTCTAGAATGATATAATTTTTAAACTCTTCAAAATTGTTTTTAAATACAACAGTCGTACTTTCCACAGCCCGACCAAAAGTCCATAATAAAGTTCGAACAGAACATAATATTAAATAGCTTTTAACATTCCACTCGCTATCTTAATGTTCTCTCGAGACATTTATATTTAGTCTCCTACGTGTTCAATGTTTACCTTTCTGCCTCTTTATCTGTTACCTTTTTTATTTTTTTATGCCGTGTTTTGGGATCTGTGGCAAAAAAGTTACATGGTTTGTTTGCGAGCGGGAATTCGGTGAGAATTTTTTTTCCATCTTGAAAGGGTTTGGAATCTTGGGTATGGGTTGTTGGGATTTTAATGAAAATCTTGGGTTTCAGCGATAGAAAAGTTCATAGGTTCTTGTATGTTTAAACAGTGGTTTTTCTTGGATATCTTGTCTGTTTAATGCGTCATCATTACAAGACGTAAACTCTTGTGACAGCAGGGGTAAGAACAGTTAAAAAACAAAAAATATTTGACCTGTTTTTTTTTCACTTTTACAAAAAAAACAAAGACAAAACAGTTCTTTGAAATTTCTCGTGACGTCACGCCTTCACGCGTTGTTACACTTTTTACCAACAAGTGACGTCACCTGCCCACTTCAAAACTTTGATGCGTTTTATCTTTATAATTTTGTATTGATTGAAAGGCAAATCACTTGTCCAATATTATAAGAGAGTCTAACTGAAGAAATAAATCAATTATTATGTTTTTCTATCCAATAAATATTCCATTTTATAAAGCCAACAATTCGAATAACGATAATAAAAAAATCTTGATGTTTATTTTAGTCTTAATACTGACCATTAGATAGTTTGATACGTTGACGATGACTTGTGAATCTATTATTTTATTTTTTATTTTATTTGTTAGGGACAAAAAACAGTTACATACCAGGTATAACAAAAGATTCTTAAATTAGCCTTACTTAGAATTAGGGTCAAAAAACAGTTACATGCCAGGTATAACACAATATTCTTAAATTAGCCTTACTTAGAAATACAATTATGCATAACCTATTCCATGTTTATGTTACTACACACACCCACACCATTGTCCACGAATTCACAAAAAAAGTTTAAAGAAAACAGACAACCAGTATGCATCATAAGACTATTATGAAGAAGACAGAAAAAATGTCACTATTATGTCAATGATCATTATTAAATCTTCATCTACATCAGGACCAATGTCTTAATCAAAACTAAAACCTCCATCTAAATTATTAACTACAGAACCCACACTCGTATGCACTTAATACATTCTCACCGGTCCAAGTGATTTGTGTGTGCATGCCTCACATATTGAATGTTTTAAAACCTTTTAAGTTGGATACGAGGTTTGATAAAATTGTTATAAACTTGTAATTAATTGAACATATTAAATATAATCATTTTTTTGTCGTTAGATTAGAAGATTTTATGTTCTTTATGATTTTGTACGTGTCAATTGTTTTATTAGTTCTACGGGCCAACTTTAATTTTTAAGCAACGTTCAATTTGAAATTAAAATAAAGACCAGCGGGTCTAAATAAAACAGCCACTTTAGCAGAATCAGAAGGCACATCACGCTACCTGTCACTGTAAAATTTTCCCAATCAACCTTGAACCTAATTCGTTAACGATAAAGATGAAAATTAAATTTGACAGATTGTTTTGTGATTTATATTAATATGATTCCAATACGATTCTTCTAAATTGGCCTTTTTAGCCCCCCAGGAAGTTCGGAAATATGTGTCATGGCATTTTCGTGCGGCGAGCGGATTGTGTGATCTAGTTATAAACCATAACTTTTTAACCTGAAGTTTTACATTTTTTTTTTCTTTACCATCATGTTTTTACAATTATTTACTAAAATCTTTGAGTTTTTTGTATAGATTAAACGAACTTTAAAATAGGTCACTCAATCCATACGCACATCGCATTTGCATGTCAGTCACAATATGTCACAAATTATTTATTTTTGATTTATTGATTAACCAACAAAAAAATATAGTTATTTTTGATTTATTGATTAACCCTCTGAATAAAGGTTCTGCTTTCCCAATTAATACTTTTTTCGGTTTATGAGTTCTTCAACAGTACTTATGAACGAATAGGTACTTTGTACTATGCAGCATTACTTTTTCAACCAACAAGATTTTATCGATAAAATTTTGCGACTCTTCGCTTGGTATACCGAAGCAATTGTACGGAATAGCGAAGTGCTGTGCTCAATATCGATATGACACTCGTACCTAAACGCGGTGCTCACTTCGATATAATTTTTATGAGATCTCTCATCTTTCTTCCTACGAGGATGCTTAGGGCTTGATGCTTTTGCAAAATTTTTGAACTACTGTTAATTTAGGGCTAAGTAAGATAAGATAATATAACATTTAGGTTATTTTTTATTTATTATTAAGTAGCTCTTGTGAAAAAGTTTGCTAAGTATTGGAAAATTGTGTTTCAAAATTATTGGTAAGGATCGATGAATTGATTATTTCCCGTTTTTAATACTAGATCCCTAAAATAAACCTATATTCAATATTAAATAGTTTTACTAGCATTAAAATGTGTCTAAAGTGGGTTCGACAATATTAAACTCTGATTTTCGTATCCTGTCTTGGCCTGTCTCCATTTTTGACAACATATTCGTTAGTCAATTATTTCAAAGTATTAATATTCGTTCGAACATATCTATGTAGATTAGTTTCTTTAAATTCTTCAAAGAGCGATGAAGCTCCACATATTCTTTCCTCGAAGATTTCGGATAGTGTTTCAAACTTCTACTGTGTAAACCCTAAGCGGTTCACAAAGTTGCAAGTATCAAAACCGTTCGCCGTACTCGGATCATCCAGAACGCAATAGGAACGTGACCGGTTTGCAAACGGCGCTGTATCCGGATCGCGTGTGCTCCTCTTATTGTTATGTAATTTGTCAGGGACGTTTACGGCTCTGCGGTAACCATTCCTTATGCGATATATGTACTTACATGCTTTGAGTTTCAGGAGCTGGTGAATACGGTTTTGTAAACTGTAAGGAAGTGGTTACAAGAAAGAAGGTACAATGAGTTTTGTTTGTAAAATTGAACATGGACGTATACCATGTACAGCAAAAAAGAAAACGAAAAATACAGTGTAAAAATTAAATGACTACAAAGATGACTAAAACTACTAAGATAGCAACTAAGACAGAAGTATGACAGAAGAAGACTTGTTGTGTGAAACCCAAATATACTGAGACTAGCTGACCCGCGCATCTTCGTCTGCGTCACAATTTTCATTACTGCTCCGCCCTATCGGTCTTAGCGTGATGATGCAACCTATAGCCTTCCTCGATAAGTGGGCTATCTAACACTGAAAGAATTTTTCAAATTGGACCCGTAGTTCCTGAGATTAGCGCGTTCAAGCAAACAAACAAACAAACTCTTCAGCTTTATATATTAGTATAGAGTATAGATAAAACCAAAAGAATGATTATGAACATTTTCAATAAGAACATTTTAAATCAATCACAACTCATAAACATAATCATAAAGAATAGAAGTGGTTTTATGGTGTAGTTTTTTAATCACTTAGATGTTGTTTTGATTATGGTTTACTAGCTTCTGCCAGCGGTAAAAAACTACCCAGTGAACGCAAAAATGCTAAACGTTTTTTTTGCGTTCGCTGAATCTATCTCTTTGCCAAATTTCATGAAGATCATTTCAGGCGTTTTGACGTTAAAGAGTAACAAACATTCATCTATCCTCACAAACTTTCGCATTTATAAAACATACTAGTGGACGTCACGCGGTTTCATCCGCGTAGTTCCCGTTCCCGTGGGAGCACGGGGATAAAATATAGCCTATGTTACTCCCTGATAATGTAGCTATCCATTGCTGAAAGAATTTTTCAAATCAGTCCAGTAGTTTCGGAGCCTATTCATTTCAAACAAACAAACAAATCTTTCCTCTTTATAATATTACTTTAGAAGTGTAGATTAAGTAGGAGGTTGGATGATAATTCTAAAGTAGATTAAGTCTTTGATAGTTTGGGACTCTCAAGGTCCTTTGGAAGGCGTGGTAGAAAGAAGGTGCCGAAGGTAACTCGCAGAGGCACCGTTAGATGCTTTCAATATTATAAAAGACTAGTGGACGTCACGCGGTTTCACCCGCGTAGTTCCCGTTCCCATGGGAGTATGGGAATAATATATAGCCTATGTTACTCCCTGATAATGTAGCTATCCAATGCTAAAAGAATTTTTCAAATCGGTCCAGCAGTTTCGGAGCCTATTCAATTCAAACAAACAAACAAATCTTTCCTCTTTATAATATTAGTGTAGATGTTGATAGATTTAAAATTATGTCTGTAAATATAAAAAGATAAATATTCGCACGATATGGAACGGAACAAATATTGATGAAGAAGAGGGCTTGAAATTATTATTTTTTGCCGTATTTTCAGCATTTCTTTCCTCGTAATCAATTCAAAGGTTTTCTGTAAAAGATCGCACTAGGCATAAGACCTTTTACTAACAAGCTCCGAATCTGATTTTGGATGGCGTACAATAAAGGTGACTATTCTAGATGATTACAACTTATTCAGTTTGCAGTTCTATCCGCCATTTTGTCTCTCATCCCATTTATTTATCGTACCAATCCCATCAAAACGGTCCATAGCCAGTTACACTAAATATTCTAGAATAGAATACTAATACACGAATTGATATTCAGTTGCAGCTCCGATGTATGAAATATTGATGAGAACATAGCGATGCAGTGATTTCGATTGGTTCCGTACGTGCCAGCGACCGAGGGGTTTTTCCTGCATTTTATTGGAACCCTGATTTTATATTACCATCGTCTGGTGTGGGAGTAAGATGATGTTATTTCAAATTTTATTTGTACAGACAAATTTATTCTTTGGTAGAATATCTTTGAAATGTCTTCGTATTTCGGAGAAATGGAATATTGGTATTGATATTCTGTTGCGTTTACCATTATGTTTATTGAATTTGTTGACGAAATAGAAATAAGTTCTGTAGCTTTATGGTTTGGACGAAGTTAGGGTGACAATTGATATAAGAGGATTGTTGATGTTGGATGTATTGAAGATATGTTTTCGTGGCACACGAATCCCATTTTGAAATAATTGGGTATAATAATACTGTGTTGTATGAAATAGACACATTAGATTATCCAAAACTTAACGTGTTAACATGAGTTAAGAACCTAACGTGGATGCTCTCTGAGAGCATCATCTCCCTGGATTTTTCCCAACTAAATAAGATGAGGCCGACTTCAGCTGCTGCCAACCTGGTCTCTACAGCCCAGTTACTGGGTAAAATGATACCTCGGCATGACTGGTTAGTGTTATAAAGAGGACATTGTAACTGCAACCACAGTCTAAAAGCTAAGACCATAGACGCTTCAAAGCTGTTATTTCCATGACCAAAGATAATAAAAATGTTTTTACACTTTTTTATGAGAGAATCGATATAAAAATGGCCACATGATAGCCACAGATATGATTGTAGCAAAAACAATGTCCAGTCGAGATGGAGATTGTAAAAAAATAATACTTTGTTTTACGGTATAGAACCTATTTGGACAAGTGGGAACATTTATTTTATTTTATTTTATTTTGGCATCAAACAGTCATATACAAACAATATGATTAATATTTATGCATCTTGAATATTCATGCTATCCCTTCAATCACAACTATTTATATTTTTTGATTCCTTCTTGATTTTTAATTCTGCTATGTTTTTATTGGCCTACATCAAAAATTATTTAAGAACTTTGTGCCTATGTGTGTTTAATCCTAATATATAAAATTCTAGCGTTACTGAGTGACTGACAGACACAGCCGAAACTACTGGTCGTAGAAAGCCGAAATTTGTCATGTAGGTTCCTTGGGGACCTGTTTGGCATGTAGGAGAACACTAAGAGAGGATTTCCCGAAATTCTTACGGGAACGGGAGAAAACGGGATTTGCGCGCACGAATCGCGGGCAAAAGCTAGTCTAACATATAAAAATCTCGTGTCAGCGTTTGCTATCGAACTCGTCCGAAACGGCTTTTAACCGATGAATTATTTTATGTTGATAAATTTGGCAGGTTTGAGAATAGGTCGTAAGCTATTTTTTATTAATTACTAGCTGACTCGACAAACGTTGTTTCGCCATAAAAAAAAAACCCTACCACCTATTCTCATACCTACTGAATATACACACAAAATTTCATGAATATCGGTCGAGCCGTTTCGGAGGAGTTCGGTAACAAACACCGTGACACGAGATTTTTATATATTAGATATGGCAAAATAACGTTTGATCAGCTAGTTTGATATAATTGTTTACTTTCTATGCGGGTTGGTTTAAACTGTAAGTGCAGAGAGTAGTTGTAATAAATAAATTATTTATTTCTGACAGTTTGATAATTTGCTTTCGAGTATCAGGGCCTGACAATTTATTTATCTACTTCTCTATATGAGAAGAGATTTTTATCCTTCAGTGGTATAGTAAAAGGCTGTAACTAATTAACTAAAAAAATCTGATTAACAATATGTCTGTTCTCAGAATATTGCTTCTTCAGTAGAAGCGTTTTGAGCACTACACAAAACTTTGGTCACTTAATATTTTTTTCTTGTTTGTATATTACGAGTCCCAAACAAACGTTTTTATTGTTCCGTACCCAAAAGGTAACGGACCCTATTACCAAGCCTCCACTGTCAATCCGTCCGTTCGTCTGTCAGCGGGCTGTATCTCTAGAACCGTAATATGTAGACAGTTGACATTTTCGCAGAGTGTGGATTTCTACTGCTGCTGTAACAACAAATGATATTTTTTTTTATTTATCGTGGGTTTGCTCTTGACTCTTATCTAGGTCAGAGATGACAGAGACAAAGTCTACAATGGAGCGAGCTTAACCAGAAAAAAAAACAAACAAAAACAATTAAAAATACAACAATTACAAACAAAAAAACAACGGTTTAAAATAACGGTTTATCGTACGAAACCCTTCGTGTGAGACTCCGACTCGTAATTGGCCTATGTTTTTGAAGTGAAAACTTCTTTAGCGGCGTTGAGCACTTTTCTGTAATGGGTATAAAATCTTAAACTCGCGTCAGGGTCACGTGACCTGATCGCAAAAAGCGTAAGACGGACTCGCGTCAGGGTCACGTGATGCGAAAAAGCGTAAGATCGAGGGGAAGGGAGAGGAACTAGTATCTCCCACTCTTTCTACCGTGCCTGAGACTGCTGCTCCGCTTAGGCGGCACAGGGCGCTTGCGCGAATGTCCGTCTGTGTTTATGTACAGCGTGCCACGCGTATCCAAGGATACGAAATTACGGAATTATGAAATTATGGATGAAAGTTGATTTTTCTAAGAGATAAAAATTAATGTAATATATAAATAAATAACGATATAATATTATCGAGGGGTGAAAGGCTATTTGGTTGAAGCGACATCTTGGGCGATATTGAGTTATATACATATTCGGAATCAGCAATTTTTTCTCCGTCGGATGATGCCGGATTCATTTAAATCTGAGCACTTTTTTGGCGCTTCAAACAACTCTATTTTTGGGTTGTCTCCAAAGTGGCAGTGTATTATCTGACGTCGTTTTTGCATTAATTTATTACTAGTGTACTTGAACTATACAATGATTTAAAGAACCGAGACATAAATCAGTAGGCCTTTCTCAGAAAAAGGATTCAATATCGGTTAAAGCGTTTCTCTTGTTTCTATTTTTTATTAACATGTGACTTAAATCATTTTGATATCCACGATTTAATGTCGCGATGTCGCTTAAATCATTTGTCCGTCAACAAAATACGACATGGAGTGTCGCTTAAGCTCTTTCAGCTGCATCTATTTTCTAACTAGGGTGCTTCTTAAACTAAATAGCCGTTTTGATTTAGCTATTTTGCATGTTCGTTAAAACATTTTGGTCCTATTATTTTTTTAAATGAATGACTCTTAAAACAGACGGTAAAATGAACTGATGGAATTTGAATTTTTTTTTCAATTTTAATAAAAGAAAAGTCGACCTTTAAATCATTCAATTCAAATATGATACATTTCATTCATGTCATATAATACCATTATTTATTCTATCACCCGGGAGTTAAAAATCGTGATCATTCAACGACACTGTAGCGCTCAGGCGCTTCAGTCGAACTTCAGAGTGTATCAAGGTGTGATGTGACTCACAGTTGCCGCCAGTGTTTATAAAACAGCGCTCTCCAAAACAAATCGTAAGTGTTGTTTATGTAAGATTTCAAATTAAGATGGAATGTAATACGTTTACTTATTTGTTATTATTATTTATTAGTTTAAGTATGTTACTAATTCTATTAAGTATGTAGTTAATTCATTATTTTAAGAGAATTATTGCAATCTTAGGCTGTCTTCATTTAAGTTCGGTATAATTGTATAACAATACATGATTGTTATTATTGATATACACACTGTTTAATATAGTTGCACTTATAATTATTTAATACTCGTATCTTTAGATGCATTTTAGGTACACCTAGTTTGTTTATTACAATAAAATTACCGATAAGCGACATGCAAATTACTTTTTCAGTGATATATTATGTAATAGATTTGTCGTTTATTTGTAAACTATGTTAAGTACTAACATTTAGCGCCAACTATGAATATGATATAGGTACATACTTGTGGTTGTAAAAGGATCATCTTATGTACTTCCCTTATAATTACTATTTCAGATAAATATGGAGACAAAAAGACAGAAATTCTACAAACACAAAATCAAACGAATCAGTGTGTCAAAAGAGGATAATACGTCTTCCGTAACTGATAAAAGCGACACCACCAAATCTACAGTAACAATCTTAGGAAGTGGCACCTATCATGAACAAGTCAACGATTTAAGTATTTTTAATTTGAACAGCGTAGATTAACAACCGGAATCCTTGATTGATGATCCAATTGATTTAAATGATGAATCGAACTTTTATGCACATTCTGTGGATATAGAAGTAGGTATATGTTTCATATTTGTAATACTTGTAAAAGTAGCCATTTGTTATTAACACGTTAAATTTTACTTATTTCAGACAAAAACGACACAATATATACCTGATGATTTGAATGTCAGTAGATAGCATACATTCTACAATAGAACAATCCGTTCGAAATATTACTGGATGGGCTCCATTGCAATAATGGGCTACAATATGCCAGCTAGCAAGAAAAGAACCGGCACCTTATAATGTTGAAAATCTGACACATGAGGATTTCTTAAATTTTGATGATATGTCTGATAAATATTTTAAGGGAAACCTTGTAGGTAAGATAAGTAAAATCCGTACAGCAACATTTAAGAAATCTCATACAAATCAGATGAAAGTAAAATTTTCAATGAAAGATAGTGCACCGGAAGATACTATACAAATTATTGCGAAACCTAGAGCTATCAATCGTAGATATAATTCAAGTTTGCCGATTACCAAAGCCAAATACATGGATCTAAAGAAATTATGTGACACAGGGGTTGTACCCAAGATATTTCATAAAGAATATTTAAATCTGCAATACTGCAATTCCAAAGACGTTCTACTCGATACTGATGTAGAGGATACAGTCGAAGAAAATGATAACTAAATACTTTTTCGCTATTTTCTATTGCATTTTATTATCAAGGATTGATTGTATTTTATATAATTGCTAGAGGTTTTGTTGTTTGTACTAAAAGTTAATTATAATTACAGTTGATGTTCCTACACTACTGATTTTACATGATTATTATACTAAGGTAAATTACACCACACACATTATACACCACAGTGTGTAATGTGTGTGGTGTAATTCATAAAAATATTTGTTCTATAGCTATTTTCTTCTTTGTCACTTTGTCATTGACAGTTCCTGCCAAATGTGTGAAAGTGACTAAGCAGAATATAGCTACAAAAAAACTTGTGATTGTTATCTCATCGTCATAAGGGTGACAAATGTGATGGATAGGATGGTGTTAAAATATGCAGATTTACGCCTAATATTGTTAAATATGAATAAGCGAGTAATACTTATTTTAACTGAAAGACTGAAAGATAATAAATAAAAATATTGATGTTCCTACATTGAGACGTTTCGTACAAGAGTTCTACTTTATTATTATTACGTGACTTAATAAATACTTGAACTGATTCTGTGTATTTCTTTATATATTCAATATCAGCACCCTAAATTTTCGGTGAAAGCGGTATATTCAGGTTGTTTCAACAGCCATTGACTGATTTAGACGCTTAAAATGTTACATCCAACGCCACATTTTCAATACTATTATGTTACTTATGTGAATTAGCCAGTCCGTCAATTTAATCTCAATTGGCAGGTGAGATAAATAGCTTGCTACAGTTAATTTTGGGCTGCGTCACTTCATGCTGTTTGGCTTATTCTGAAAATATACTGCAGAGTCGCTTAGTATTTTTTTCCTGTAGCCAATTGTAGTTATGAAGTCACTTAAATCTTTTTTCCGTTCCCTGAAAAATAGTGGCTTAAGGCAATTCGTATTAAGCGACATTTATCTTCTTAATTAAAGGTCCGTTTTATATGGTATAAGCATCAACACCTTGACGTTTTCAAATTAATTTAAATTAAGTTTACTCCATTCCAATAGCTGAAGAAGTTTTTTTGTTATGATTTTTTTTCGGAAATTTTAAACTTTAAATGGCTCTCCTGTAAAGTTGCAAAAATGTCGCTTAAACCAAATAGCCTTTCACCCCTCGTTATGAATAATAACATGTAAATTGTCATATTTGTGTACGATAGCGCAATAAATAAACATTGTATTCTACCTCATAAATGATAGTATTTTTGTACTTATAATTAAACACAACGTTATTTTTTGTTGTTTTTATGGTTCGTTTTGTTTATGTCAGGAACTGTGTCAAGATTGACATCTGTCACTGACAGTCGCTGTCGCGGCCACACGTCAGTGTCTTTTTGTTTATTTTGTTGTCGGTGGTTTGTCTATGATGTGACCGCGACAGTAAGGATGTATTATTTACATGTTTTCACTTCTGCCGGCACTCCCGGAGTGCTACCGGTGTTTTTTTTATTTATTTAAACTTTATGCACAATTGTGGTACATCGGCGGACTTAATGCAACAAGGCATTTTCTACCAGTCAACCTTTGGGTGAAAAAGATTACGCTGTGGTAGGTTTACATCTAATAAATAAAATTTAAAGTAGAATTTTGTTTCGGGAAGAATATACAAATAATATATATAATGCTAATAAAATACACAAATCTTTCTGATTAAGAGAACTCAAAACTGGTGACTAGATCAAACTACGAATGACAGGATTTTAAGTAGTGATTTCGGATTTTACGCTTAAAGGAAAATTTTGACTCAGCCTTCTTGATGTCAAGGGGAAGCATATTCCAGAGTTTGATGGTTGAAATAGCAAAGGAATTAGACATAAACCCGGTAAGAAGTAAGTTTTCGGAAGCTCGATGGTTAATACTGTGAGAACTGCCCAACACTTTAAAATATTGTTTTAAATAATCAGGAACACAAGGATTATTTTGCCTAGTAAGGTAGAAATTAGAATTACCCTTCAAGCTAACAAAACCATTTTCCGTATTGATTTAACCATTCAAACATTAAAATATTATCACCAGTTAATACAATAGTTAGCCAAACTGCGTGACACTCGATGATACAATACCAATGTCGAAATGTTCCGCTAAGTAATTAACTATAGTGGTTTCTATTAATAGCAGTATTAAATTTAGCAGTATTACTGGTCCGATTCACGTACGGCGCGTGCGGTTGGGAATGGGATGAAAATAGAATGTAGTGCTTCGTAGGGTTATTTATTTGCAAGGAAATTAAGGAATGTATTTTTTGCTTTGTAGATTATGGATTGCGTGGGTGAGTGTATTATCGATTCAATATAGGCACCTTTAGTTTACTGAGGTTCTAGATAAAATTATATTATATTAGCGAATGCGATTGAAGAAGTGCCAAAATATATGGGATTGGTCACGTGACACTTCGACTGTGTTTGTCACTCCCATGCAATTTACATCTTTCTCTCTCTTTTTGTCTCTCTCTCTCTCTCTTTTTCATATTTATTTAATTTTGACAATGTGTTAATTTATTATCTTAATTCCATTTATAATTTAAATGTATACTTAGTTGTTAATGTTTTGTTTGAATTTTTTTTTCCTATCTTAGGTTATGTTGTGTTTTGTTGTAATTATTTTGTGTAAATATGTTGACTATTCTTTTTTATAATAATTATCTACTAATGACATGAAAGAGTGTACACCTTTAAGGTGGTTTTTTGAGGAACTGACTGTTTATTATTAAGATCTCATGTAAAATGTACCAAAAATCACACGAATAAATGAATCTGAATCTGACGTTTCGGCAATCGTTTTCGCCACGCAACTGCTGACAGAATGTAACTTGTCTAAAGCGGATGGTCTTACGACAATAAGATGATGTGCTTAAAATTTATAGTGAGACAGTGATCAAACGCGTGCCTATCAATAATATAAAAATGTAATAAAATATGTTTTTTGATCAATGTTTAGATTGACCAACATACTCGTTACCCGCCAATTTTTTTTTTAAGTTTTGCTCGTTTCCCTTTCTGTTTAGGAACTTAAAAATTAAATTACTGATAAATATACATAGTACTCATACCCTTAAAACTATATAGATAAAATTGCGGCTCTTTAGCTAAAAAATAATACTAAAAAACAGCAAAATACATCCGTTTTGGTCATTTCTTGTATAACTTTTTATTTAAAATTTAATTGTGTGTAATAATTTAATCGGTAGAAGTCGCCCAGTTCAAAGTTGTCAAACTATCCAGCCCACTCACTAACTAACAGCGTCACATGACGCGAGAACAATTACGGCGCAATTTGGCGCGTGCCGCACTACAGCGGTACAGCGGTACAACCGCGTGTGTGGACGACGCCTAACGAGATTAACTGTTGCAGAATTATTGATTTTTGAGTTAAGATGATTAGTTGTTTGAATTTTGTATTTGCGTGAACTTGAAGGTAGCTGAACAAATTGAGCGAACAAATTATAGTAAGTCATTTTAGTGATAAATTCGAATCGAAAATGTATGTAATTCAGTTGTGGTGGTGGTGGTGGTTAGGTACATAAGAGAACTGTTCCGAAATTAGTTACCTACTACAAGTCAAATGCAATGTCATATTCATAATTAGATGGTTTATCCTTAAAATAAAATTTAGTTTAAAATAGTTAAAATTGTAATTGGTTTATTTAATTCCTATCACTTATCTAATGTCAACAGCGCATAATGATTAACAGTCGCAAAATGTCAAAAGGACACAGTGCCAAAGGAGCATAATGTCCGAAGCGCTGGCACATTTGTCGAGTTGTGACTATATCGGCAAAATGATTAACAGTCGCAAAATGTCAAAAAGGCACAGTGCCAAAGGAGCAAAATGTCCGAAGCGCTGGCACATTTGTCGAGCTGTGACTATATCGGCAAAATGATTAACAGTCGCAAAATGTCAAAAGGGCACAGTGCCAAAGGAGCATAATGTCCGAAGCGCTGGCACATTTGTCGAGTTGTGACTATATCGGCAAAATGATTAGATAACAGTCGCAAAATGTCAAAAGGACACAGTGCCAAAGGAGCATAATGTCCGAAGCGCTGGCACATTTGTCGAGTTGTGACTATATCGCCAGATGCAGATTCCAATCTGATGCTGAGATCATGATAATTGATGAAGGTATTTCAATAATTACTTCACGTTAACCAAAACTTATTTCCCAAAAACCCGGAAATTTTATATTCCTTTGTCACATTTCTGACTTAACGAATTATAAGTCAATTTTACAGTGACAGATAATGAAGTTGATATTTATTTTTATTATTGCCTTTTTTTCTTGTATTTTTGTTTATTTAGACGTAATTTTGGATGTTTTGAAGATTTGCGTTTTTTCGATCGTTTGTCATTAATACCAACAACCATTATAATGTATAGCTAAATAAATGCATGTTTTTGAAAGGCCTACGCCCCTACGGGCGTAGCAATCTCGTAGCGATTAGGACTGAGCTGCTACGCCGTAGCTCGCGACACGCCCGTGCTGAGTAATGTGAATTTACGTCTTGCATAATAGTACCCTTAAAAACTATCATCTATGATTTTAAGAAAGTTGGTAAGTAAATAGTTCTATTGCATGTACCGACAATCTGTCTGACTGAGACAAAGAGGATAATAATATAAAGAGGTGCAAGTTGTTATTTGTTTGTAGGAGATAATCTTAGGAACTACTGATCTGGCTTCAACAATTTTTAGGGTTCCGCACCACAAAAGGTAAAAAAGGAACCCTTATAAGATCTTGTCCGTCTGTCTGTCCGTATGTCACCACCGATTTTCTCAAGAGTATACCTAGCAAGTTGAAATTTATACGAGATACTGGGGTCTTTAGTCCATATTGGGTGTATAAAAATCAAGGTTCTGAGTCAACACGATAAAAAGATATGGGCAAATGTAGATTTTCGCGAAGACTTGTAAGTACCAAAACCTTAATTTTCAACTTTTTTATTTTTGGAATTTTCCCTTTATTTGTGCTGTGAGACCTTGCTTTTTACAATATATATTATAAAAGGGAATTATATGGTGGTACGGAACCCTCGGTGCGCGAGTCCGTCTCGCTCTTGATCGGTTTTTATATTAATAGAAAGCTAAACTAAAGACAAATAGCCATCATAGAATATGTTTGATGGTTTAGCCGAATGTCGCGGTGGAAAGTCTCCCAATAAACTCTTTTCACAAAAATGTGTCAAAAAAGGTTAGATAAAAACCCCAATTAAAAAAAAAAACCATTCTTGCATAAATCTTTAAGTAAACGCACATGTGAGCCGTCATTCGTCCCAATCGATGAATGGTTACAATCGTCAAACACGGCATCGATATCGTGCGACTAATTAATCGCTTCATCTGTCGCGTGTCGCATGTCGCATAATGAGCTGATAACCTGTCGCCGACGCGCGGTCGTGGTGTGAACACAATTATTTATATGACGTCATAATATTACAGGTTTGCGAGTGTTTTAATGTGTGCCTAGATAGTTTATTTTCGACAAAAGTTATTATTTCTTGATCAAATAATATTTTTCTGTACCGTTGTATCAATCAAAAACTACACACCGCTAAAATTATAATGTTGGGGTGGTTGGGGGAGTTACGAGAATAGACAGGGTCTGCAATTAATATATCCATGGACTGGTAGAAGAAGTTTGAGTCGTCCGGCGGCGAGATGGACTAACGACATTATTGCCATCACTGGCTGTGAGCCAACCTGGATGAGGTTATTGGCACAGGAACGTGGGGGTTAGCACAAGAGAGGCCTACGCGCAGTGGGTGATGTCAGGCTGTGAATGATGATGAAGGTAGTCCCAATACAAGACAAATTAACGGAAAACAGATTGAGATGGTACGGACATGCCATGAGAAGATGAGAGCAGCACATCGTGAGGACGGCTCTGAGCCCACCAGCGGGTCTAAAAAGGCCACTTTAGCAGAAGAAGACACATCGCGCTATCCGTCACTGTCAAATTTTCCTAATCAACATTGAACCTAATGCGTTAGCGATAAAGATGAAAATGAAATTTGCCAGATTTTTGTGTGATTAGTATTATGATTCTAATATGATTCTACTAAAGTGGCCTTTTTAGACCCGTAGAAGGCAAAAGAGGCCGAGAACGACCTCCTTTGACATGGTGGACTAACATGACGAAACTTCTTTAGAAGAAACCCTGCCTGACCTGACAACCCTCGACAGGACCTCTTGGTGCCTGCAGACATTGAGAGCTGACTTCTCTCTCTAGATGTGGGAATAAAGCTAGAAAGAACAAGAAGGTCTTTATATCTTCTTGTAATCTTTGTGAAATGAAGCAATAACCGTTTTGATTTAAAATGATAATGTCTCTCATATTTTTTTGATTTATCAATCAATATATATAAAATTCTTCCGTTACTGACTGATTGAGTGACTGACAGACAACGCATAGCCGAACGTTCCGGTCGTAGAAAGCTTAAATTTGGCATGTAGGTTCCTTGGGAAGTGTAGGGGAGCGCTAAGAGAGGATTTTCCAAAATTCCTACGGGAACGGGAAAAAACGGGATACGCACGTACGATTTCGCAAGAAAAAGCTAGTCTTTATTAAAAATCTAGATACCAGTCAGCACATTTTAGCGACTTTAAAGTTAATAGTCGTTCGCAAAAGGTCGTAAAAAAAGTGACATCCTATTAGCGATGAAGATTGTCAAAAAGTCACATTTTGCATAGACTAGCGGGATATGCTTAACAGAAATCTCAAGTCGTCCGACTCATATATTTTCAACTTTTCGCAGTCGTTAGCTGAGGACCAATTCTAATAATATTTTAAGCCACGTTTTGCATTCACATCACGGTCGCAATTTATCAAAAACACCTCTTTCCCTAAATTTTGAAAGTTTGTAAAGCAAAATGCAAATAAAAATAAGTCCATTATATTTTTTTAGGCACACTGATATTTTACTTTGTTTTGCTACTCATCATTAAATAAATCCAGTTTAAGTGCGAAAACACAGATGACAAATAAAAATTAGAAAAACAGTTTTGCTGGTTAACGCAGCTCAGAATTTATAAGAAAATTAATAATTCTGCATTTTTATCTAAGAAAACAATGCTCTTAAAAATCCAATTCAGCTATCAGACGTTCAATTCTAAACAGACACGAGACAGTTATTTCAGTTCCCGAACAATAATCCAGGAATAGACCAATTCACCGCAAACTATCGATTAACTGAACTTTGTCTTACAGCCACTCACAGAAGGGCTGTTTAGCTATTTGCAGACAATCGCCGGCTAAACTCGATAATTGGGCAAAGTGGATATTGGACAGAGTTAAATATTCATCTTGATTTAGACGCGTATTAGGTCCGTCTTCGGAAAAGGGGTTATTTGTGTTAAATGACAATTTGAATATGAAATGGTTTTCGTTTGAGAATAGACTTGAATTTCTCCTATTGTGTTATTAATGGGTATTTAAATTTAATAATTACTAGTGGACGTCACGCGGCTTCACCCGCGTACTTCCCGTTCCCGTGGGAGTATGGGGATAATATATAGCCTATGTTACTTCCTGTTAATGTAGCTATCCAATGCTAAAAGAATTTTTCAAATCGGTCCAGTAGTTTCGGAGCCTATTCAATTCAAACAAACAAATCTTTCTTCTTTATAATATTAGTATTGATTAAGTATGCACGGGATGCCTACATATAAAACGTACATAGTAGATATTCACACAACGTTATGGAAGTATTTTCATTGGAGTGCAAGAACTGGAATTTCTTTAAGAAACTAATTTCCCTTTTCGATATTATTTATTTATTGTACACCTACCACATAGGTGTACAACAAATAATAAGTTTTTAAAATCAAAGTTTGACTGGTAAATAATGCCTTGTTGCATTAAGTCCGTCTATACCACTACTTCATATATGTCACCGGAACATGGCAAACTTCGTAAGATTATAAAATAACTTGAGAGATTATAAACTTTCGTTAAATTGTCAACTGAACATTTGGAATGCTTTTTCACGCATCAAAATTTGATAGTTTATAATTTCTCGAATTCATACCGAGAAATTGGGAACTGAAATAAAATGGCGACCAATCAGAGCACAAGTCTAAAGAAACTAGGCTCTCATTGATTTGTTTAGATGTGACGTCACACGTACGCCACAGAGATACGAATGAAAAATTATCCCGAGGAAATATTATTTCCTCGGGATAATCTTTCATTCGTAATTTTCGCCTAGCACGCGGATGAAGCTGCTGGTAGAAGCTAGTTTATACTTAGCTACCTTTTGCCCGCGACTTCGTACGCACATATATCCCGTTTTTTCCTGTTTCCGTAAGAATTTCGGGAAATCCCCTCTTAGCTACTACTACCCTACACCTACATGCCGAATTTCAGCATTCTACGACCAGTACTTTCGGATGTGCGTTGTCTATGTCAGTCACTCATTCAGTCAGTAACGGAAGAATTTTATATATTAGGATAATAAAAGCAAAACCTGGTGAGGGTCATGGGTACCCGATGGATGCGAAACGCACAGGACCGGTTGTTGTGGCGACACTGGGGGAGGCCTATGTCCAGCAGTGAACGTCTTTCGGCTGATATGATGATGATGATGAATGGAAGTAAAAGCGTTGTCGGTTTATGTCCAGCAGTGAACGTCTTTCGACTGATATGATGATGATGATGAATGGAAGCAAAAGCGTTTCGGTTTATGTCCAGCAGTGAACGTCTTTCGGCTGATATGATGATGATGATGATGAATGGAAACAAAAGCGTTTCGGTTTATATCCAGCAGTGAACGTGTTTCGGCTGATATGATGATAATGATGAATGGAAGCAAAAGCGTTGTCGGTTTAAATATAATTTTTTAACCATCATCACCTTATTTTGACCACAATAACAGCAGAAACACACTAATCCTCAACACAGCCATTCTACATGAACAAAGTCCCATCTAGCCTAAGCTTCACAGGCTTGCTACACGCGACCAATCTCTCACAGCTAGACATTCGTGTCCATCCCCTTTTTAATTCGTCAAACACAAGTCAGACAGCGATAAAGCTGCCCCCTCACTCGCAGTATTAATTCAATTATCGATGCGATTTTTTTGTCGCATTGTCGCTGGGGAGCGGATATATTAAAATTATGTTATCTGTGGATCTGTTAGTTTTTTTTTTATTGGGTCTTTCACCGGCTTTTCGGCTAGATGTTGTTTAAGGATTTGTTGTCTGTAAGTGCTTTGCAGTCACTAAGCCGGTGACAGTAGGTATTAAAGGGAGCGGATACAGTACCTCGATTGGTGAAGAAATAACACAGTTTTCGGACACTATATTATTTACTCCAATATTTTTCTCGGTTCTAAAAAAATCGATGGCCTAAAGAAAAATATTTGAAACCTATTCTCAATTCGAATGACCGTTTAAAAGAAGCCAGAAGCATTTTGTGCCAGTTTGTATGTTGTGAAGATTCGATACCTCATGCGACCTTATGTGTCACAGTACCTACTCTTCAGTAGGGTAGTCGGAAAGAAAACTCCGACTTCATCTAGTAGATAGGTATTTATCTATTTTGTTCAACGATTTTTATACGCTAAAACTGATTCACAGAATTTAATACTGTGTAGCAGACAACACAATGCTTAACAATAAAATAGATCCTATTATGAAGACTATACAATCCAATACAAACAGGATATCTACGCCAGTACCGAATTAACTACCATAACAACCAATTCACCCCTGAAACATTCATAAAATAATCATACAACTATAATCTATAAGCCATAACCCTGCAAATGCAGCACCGGGTACGCAATACCCGTAATAAGTGGGACACTAAAACAAAACCGTACTTAACGATGGACCGATAACAATATAACTGGATGCTCGTAACCCTCGCCCCTTTGCTAACAATTAACTCATTGCAACACTTGGGGGGTTAAATGTAGAGTAGTTAGCTACAGAGGTGACAGTTTTTGTAGGGACCCGGACGGACGTAGGTACTGTTGGTGCTTATAGAGAAAGGTCAATAGAAAGTTGGGTAGTTTGTTGAAGATAGAGTAATAGAAAAAACAGGAATAATACGTAGTGACTAGATCTGGTGTACCTTTTTTTCTTGTGGTTGGTAACATAAATGAAAAAATATGTATTTATTTATAATCGGAGTATAACCTTAACTTTGCCGGGGGATAGGCTAAGTTAACGACTCAAAGAAAAACAAATATACGCGTACTTTATGAATGCTAAAACAGCTATATCAACCCCTCCTCATACAATCCATAAATAAACTCGAAAGTAACTCTGTATGTTCGTCTGTCTGAATGTAACCTCTTCATATCTTAATGTCTGAACGAATTTGGGTGAAACTTGGTACACAGCTGGAACATGTCCCGGAATAGAACATTTTTATTCCAGCAGTGTGCGCCTTTGGTTCAATTTTGGTTTGATTTTGGTTTGGTTTTGGTGTCTAAAGTGCGTTACAGTAAAAAGTGCAAAATATGTTTGTATGATCTATTCAAAGAATAATTTCAAATTATGTTTTTTTCTGTAAACAGTATTTTGCCATCCGCACCCTCTGCTAAATTCACAAAATCGCAAGTTTATAGACAGACACTGTCAGATACCGCCCTATTGAGTTTTAACGCGCTTTTGAGGGTTAAATAATGTGCCCACTTTACCCAGACCTCTTTTAATCGAACGTTCCCTTTGAGTGTCTTTAGTAGTCAGAGGTCAGAGTAAAGTGGTGATGGGGATAAATTTTATTTGTTTGTGATTGGATTATAATCGATCGAAAGATAAGCATCTTAGTTGGAATCATTGTGGTTTATTGTTAAGTGATTGCTCTGGAAAATAATATTCTTATAATTAAATTTATTTATTATTTTATTAATGACTGGGGTCTTATGAAGTGATGTTATGAAATAGTTTTTCGTTGATTCAGTTTGGTGTGTTATGAAAACATGTTTTGGCACTCACCCAACTACAGCCGCCTAGCCGTCATTTAAAGTGCCAAATGTCGTAACAACAGCCAGTTCTAAATTAACCATAGCAAGGACATATTTTTAAAAGTTTATCATGTGTGTAGTCACTTCAAGCGAAATGTAGGTATTTAAAAAAATAAAGCTTTGAAAACATACGGCCTAAGCGACCCTGTTTTTTTTTCATAAAAATGTTGTGAAACAACGCTTGATTCAGTCGATCACAAATTGCCTCATCTATTTTATTAGTTATATTTCATTTTACTTTCCAATCACCCAAATCCACCAGCACAATGTTTCAATGTTTCAGAAATAACGTTTATTTTATTTTTATTAATCACAAAACAACAATATATTTTAATAATACATATATTTATTTGTTTGTAAATCAATGATACGTGAACACAACGAGCTGTGGAAGCACTTGCTTGTAAAACAATCTGTTGTCTAAACAAACAACTGTAACTGCCTGTCTGTCGCTGCGTGATGAATTAAAAAAGTAAGCGTGTAGGGTTGTCACACGCGCGAATAGGGAGGGTTCAATCTTTCGGCGTTATTTAGCAGACGTCTGGGCTGATTTCCTCGTAATCATGATTTGTGAATCTGTGGATTTATATCGCCACGTATAATTTTTATCGTCATTTAATCTGTCAAAATTTTGATAAGTTAAAAGCTTACAAAAAAATAAAAAGCAATTGCCACATGTACAACGAAGAATCACTTAAAAACGGCTCGACCGATTGAGCTGTTTTTTTAATTGTAATTTTTAGGACTAGGTTCGTATATTTTGTTTTTTAAAGTTTAGCGGAAATTAAATTACACCCAAGCAGATCGGGGTAAATAAATATAATTTCTAAGCATGAATAATGC
Source organism: Lacanobia wlatinum (assembly GCA_947578705.1). Classification (NCBI taxonomy): domain Eukaryota; kingdom Metazoa; phylum Arthropoda; class Insecta; order Lepidoptera; family Noctuidae; genus Lacanobia; species Lacanobia wlatinum. Next base: position 11,913,301 of record OX388043.1, on the reverse strand, counting down.
CATGAATCCAAACGTAAAGTAACTGTTTTTATGTGATTCTCAAATAGGACAAAATGTTTAAATTTACATAAACGAACGAGAGAATGGAAACTGGCAAATTGTAATCTTAACCGCTTTTTGTCACTCCAAAATAAGAATATTTAAGATTTGCAACCGTACAGCCCTATCCTCCAGTATCACCCTGTACCACTCATAGCTTGGGACAATAAAAACTGCGAAGGGGCCTGTACCGGCGCACGCCGCGCACGCCGCGAACGCACTGATCAAATTATCCCATTATATAATAGGCGCGATATGCACGACCATCTGATATCATTGTGAGGGTAGGACGAGAATTTTATTATTCATTTATAAAATGGAGTTATTGATTGGTTTGTGCTGATGATGTTAGTGTAGTTCAAGTATAAAATAAACGCAAGTTATTTTCTAAGATGTTTGAAATTAACAATTATTCCTCAAAAATTATTTCGGAATAAATACTAGCCTATGAATGCATTGACCTCGAGAAGGCTTTCGACAGGATACCACGAAAGTTAGTATGGCAATCCACGACGACAGAACGAAAACACACAAATCACTCCAGTGCAAGATATATACGAAGACGTAATGTCACGAGTGAGTAGCCTGGCCATTCGAAGTTAAGGTGGGAGTGCATCAAGGATCTGCACTCAGCCCTCTGCTATTCAATCTGTCTATGGAATACTCACAAAGAACGTCCAGTCACCTCCCATGGTTTTCTTATCGACCTATAATAGGCGCGATGTGCACAACGATCTGAGGGCCAATGAGCCTTAATTTCCATACGTTTTTGACAGATTGCGACTGAGATGCGAATGCAAACGTAGCTTAATAATTAGTAGTCTGATATAATTGTGAAGGTAGAACGAGAATTTTATTATTCATTTATATCAAGAAGTTGTAATGATGTTAGTGTGGTTCAAACATTTTCGTTGACTCAAATAGTTTTGTTACTGAGACTTATATTCCACAGTTTCGCTTCCGTGAACTGTTAGCTAGAAATAGTGTATTTTTTTCGGATATATAGAAGCCTGTGGAACTCAGCGATAGTGTAGCTTACTACTCGTATAAAGGAAATCATTTTTTAAATGGACCAGAACTTTCAAACAAACAATTTTCTCTCATTTAGTTTATTGTAGATTGCAACAAAGAACAGGGGTACTAAGTTATTTTTTTTTATTGGACCAGAACTAAAGAAAAAGCTGTGCAGAAAATAACTTAATACTAACAAAATGATGTTTGATAATCGCCTTCCGTTTTTGTAAGGCGCTCAATATTATCAAAATGCTAGCTGACTCGGCAAACTTTGTTTTGCCATATATTAAAAAAAAATAGCCTACGAACTATTCTCAGACTTACCAAATATACACAAAAAAATATGAAAATCTGTGAAGTTCGATAACAAACACCGTGACACGAGATTTTTATATATTAGAAGAAGATTAGATGTATCATTATTGACATTTTCTTTTAATTTATTGACATGTTTAATTTATTTTATTAATTGACATTTTAATTTTTATCCACTTTAAAATTCATTTATTTAAATTTTTTTCCTTGATATTTTAGTTTATTGTTGATTTTAACTTAATTTTATATCCAATATGTCAAGTTTTAAGCAAATAAGTCCAATAAGGGGCGTTCATGTCATATTTATAAAAGTATTTTTAATAACATAGTTACTAACACCTACTCTGGACCAAAAGTTGTCTGTTTAAAACGTTTTCGCTGTGCAAGCCGTGTCCACAGAATAGAATGTCGGTATCTAGTTCTACCAGGCCCTAAAAGTAGGTTTTAAAAGGCATTTGATTAGGTATATCTCTTCTTCATTCGAAAAGGTTCAAACAACATGTAACTAAAAATCACCTACCCTGTTTGAATTTCAATTAAGATTTATTTCACCAATTGCCAAAGTTCAAATTGAAAGCATAAACTCATAAACTTCACCAAAGCAAATGAAATTTCACGTCGTATTAACTTTTAATCTAACAAAATTAACGTACCGTGAGAAATTCACAAATATATATAGACATCAGAGGATTTGACGCTATGGGACCATCACAATCACCCTTTGTATGGTGAACAAGATGTTACCCATACAGTACAGTCAAGTGCAAAATTCGCTACTGCACTAACGCGCTACATATTATGGGAATCACGCCTTGGTGTCAATGGTAAAAAGTCTTTAGAAACTGCAACTAATGCATCCGAATTTGTGTTTTAAACTGAAAGGTTTAAAGTTGCATGTTCATTGAAAACGAGAACGTGTAAGAGCAATTACTTCATCTAAATATCAAACATCGTAAATCAAACCTGCTTCATTTACAATTTCCAATTCTATTGCTTCAGCAATAGGAGCTATTTTAGAGTAAGGGATTGTATCAATATCAAAGGCCAGTTAACACGGCTAATCCCCATGGGGTACAAACAAACCCCAAAGCTTTGCGGGGTACAGATGGAAAGTTTATGAAGGCGCACTTGTTAGTCGAGGGAATTACAAAAACCGTGTTATTGTTTTATATGGAGGGCTGCTGGGAGATTTTATGTGTTAATAAAAAGTGGATGGAAATTGGCGTCTGAATTGTGATTCTCTTATCTAATGTTTGAGTGATAAATGGGAGTGCTTTGTTTGATGTTTCTGGATGATTTTATTGTTATTTGATTGGTTTGTTGCTGTTATGTGAGTAAGCATCAATCAATTTGATTTTTAGTATTAATATCGCAGTGTTTTCACAGTCTGTTGTTGCAATGGCTTCAATTTGCTAATTTTCCAAACCTAATGTTTTTGCTGTTTAAATCTGAGTGATAGTTTTATTATCAGCTGTATCTATGTAGTACATGAAATCATCGACATTGAAAGTCAATAGGTCAAATCTCATAATTGACATTTGTAGCAAGAAGGAGCAATACGACAATCTGCTCACTGAAAATAGACAGAGTTAGATGTCAATTCACACTCGTTGTCATTATCAGCTATTCCAAATCCTTTTAGCACGTCCTACATAGTTAAAGTTTCATTTATCTGTCACTAAATATCATGTCTATCAAATATTAGATCACTATCATCACTGAAGCGTGGGACTGTATCAAATTCGTGTGACGATCTCCAAACATTTATAACTTCTCTCTTGAGAATATCATTAGTTGGGGCTGTTTTGTCCCCCATAATTTGATCTACCTCACTTCTCTCTTCTTATACATAATCAGGAATTTTAGGGTTGAATACTTCAAAGAGAAGGGTCATCTTATAGTGGTCAATTTGGGTCTGGCTAGTTGAATTCGCACGGGTTTGCGATTACAGGATTAAATAAGTGAGAGGAAATTTTGTGAGGTTCATTGGGGTCAAATATTATTTTGGTTATATCTGTTTGTTTGATTGGAATCTATTTGAAGTTTGAGTAATTGTAATAATAGGTTATTACTTAAAAAAAAAATATTTTGATCGCTTAATGCAGAGGAACTGCTTAGAGTGAACATATCATTTATAAAATACAGGCTCCAGGAGGGATCCTGGGTCAGTGTTTCCTGATAGCTGAAGACTGATTAAGTTAATTCTAGGCGAGCTTGCTCCATCTTCGATATCATCACTTTCCATCAGGTGAAATTGTGGCCAAAAGCGAACCTAGCAATAATAAAAAGACCGAACCTTAGATACATTAAACCGCATCATCGCTTACCATCAGGTGAGATAGTGGTCAAACGTATGCCTCTCAATAGTAAAAAAAGAAGCAGTCTTACTTCAAGTAACATACGGCAGTAAAACAAATAGCATACATCATTAACCTTTTGACCTTTCCTCTACTAGAAACACAAATACAACTTTCTAATGACATACATAATTACGTGGGCACTGCTACAGAAGAACATCTATGTATCTGATAACCTTTAGAGCTGTACAAGTATACTCACACGATCTGTTTGTCGCCGGCCAAGTGTTCAAAATTTAGGGTTCTCATGAACTGTTATAGGTAGACAGTTGAAATTTTTACATAGTAGGTATTTCTATGATAAGTAATCATAAAAATAAGATGAACGGTATGGTATAAGGCAAAGAAAAGGTGGAACCATTCCTATGTCCAACTAAATGCCATTGGTTTAGTGGCAAGCAAAGCCCATGTCGATCATTCTGCAAATATGAACTGCTTAAAGACCAAAAAATAAAATAAAGTACACATTGAAGACAATTCCATCAATTGACAAGATCTCTTCAACGAAAAAAAAACTCATCACGCACCTGATCCCTTATTTCTTAAACAACTCAACGTCTACGTACAGTCGGAACCACAAGTATACCGAACTCTATCACCGTTGACACATCATGAATATTGTAACACAAGACGGTGCGGGTCAGCCGTCATCCGTCAAAGTCCATTTTAACTTAAAATTTACTCTTTATTTCATTTTTTCCTTTCAGGGGGAACATAAAAGCGTTATCGAGTAAGGGTGTTGAAAATAATAGGGGGGACGTAGAATTTTTAACATTGAAAAGTTGCCTGATAAAATATTAAATGGTTTTCGTATTGACTGTACTTTGCTGAGAGTCTAGATTTGGTATGTGGGTTTGTTTTGTTTTTTTTTGCGACTTTGGCTTGCGATTACGAGCCTTGTATCGAAAAATGTTGGAAATATTTACCCAGCTGATGAGTGGCGGAATCTTAATTAAAATTCTCTTTAGATATTTTGTTTCCAAATTGCCTTACCTGCTTATTGAAAATATCTTACCACCACAATACCGAATATTCTGTAGGAATGCTTGTCACAATATGTCAGTAAGCGACAGTAGTATTATTGGTAGATACGACAGTTACTCAACTAAAGATCAGTATTTTACACATATAAATTGATGCTTATTTCGATAGCAGCTGGCAAAAACTACAGAACGCCATCTGCTACGGTGCTTATATTATACTCCTTTGCTTCATTTATGTACGTATATACATCTTTTTATATCCGCACACCGATTGTGTGTATTGTTCGTATTGACCTACTACGCACCTGACCTATCTGAAGAACATCGCCATTAAGGTGTGGTTCTTCTTGGGCGTTTTCTTCAGCCTTTGTAACACCTACATATTGTAACTCGCCTTTATTTTCATTTTAATTTTAATATCAATAACCTACATAACCAATAAACTTGCCTACAGCAGAGTCCTCATTACCTATATTCGCTCCAAATTGATTGTATCGCAGTCTCGTATGAATTAACAACATCGGTCACACAGTCACACAGAGCCTGGCTGTGCACTGTGGTTCAGTAATGAGCCTCATGTCAAGCGACAAATTGTGTGAGCAACTACTAAGGGACATAAAAGAAGTGGTTATTAAATTCAATATTAATATTATTACCTATACATTTAACAGTCTACAATACAGTCCTCATTACCTACATTCCCTGCAAATTGATTGTATCGCAGTGTCGTATAAATTAACAGCATCGGTCACACAGTCACACAGAGCGAGGCTGTGCACTGTGGTTCAGTAATGAGCCCCATGTCAAGCGACAAATTGTGTGAGGAACTACTAAGAAATATGGAAGAATTATTATTAAAATCAATATGAATGTTATTACCTACCTATACATTTAACAGTCTACAACACAGTTCTCATTACCTACATACGCTCCAAATTGATTGTATCGTAGTGTCGTATGAATTAACAGCATCGGTCACACAGTCACACAGAGCGAGCCTGTGCACTGTGGTTCAATAATGAGCCTGATGTCAAGCGACAAATTATGTGAGGAACTACTAAGGGACATAGATATTTAGTTTTGTTTATTTCGAGTATAGGATAAAGTAGATATCTACAAGACTTAGTGCCTTTGTTATCTGCCTTTGCCTTTGTATTATGGTTAGGTAGAAGATATTGGAAAACTTGCCCCAATATCCAAAGATTAGCCATCATTTAATCCTTACTTCCTTATCCTTACTTATATCCTTATCCTTACTTCTATCCTTATCCTTACTTATATCCTTATCCTTACTTATATCCTTATCCTTACTTCTATCCTTATCCTTACTTATATCCTTATCCTTACTTATATCCTTATCCTTACTTCTATCCTTATCCTTACTTATATCCTTATCCTTATTTCTATCCTTATCCTTACTTATATCCTTATCCTTACTTATATCCTTATCCTTACTTCTATCCTTATCCTTACTTATATCCTTATCCTTACTTATATTATAAATGCGAAAGTAACTTTATCTGTCTGTTTGTCTGTCGCGCTTTTACGCCAAAACTACTAAACCGATTTAAATGAAATTTGGTACACAGATAGTCTAAAGCCTGAGAAAGGACATAGGCTACTTTTTATCCCGGGAGTATGTTCCTTAGGCACCACGCGGGCGAAGCCGCTGGCAGAAGCTAGTGTAGTATAACTTTGTGTGAAAGGGTAGAATTACCGTCATAACGGGGAGTATTCGCAAGGCATGGGCATGAAGCAGGATACTGGCCGAAGTCAATTAAGGCAGTTGCCACTTTTTCCACCATATCAGCTAAGATATCGCTCGACGAAATACCTTAACGAAACGGCTTTGCTGTTGTCTGGAATTAATGCTACCTTTACTTGAGCCAATTGGCCAATTATAGCAAAAGAATCTTACCATATACATTTATGTCGTGCCATTTCACACAATGGTTGGCCATTACATGAAATGGCCACCTGAAGCCTAATATCGACGTCGGAAACCATTGAGTAGGGCTCCTATTTTGCAGGGTTTAAAGGAACCATTCATTACTGGTTTGACGGACTTCGCTCATTTCTCTTTCCCGTCATTTCATTCGAATGTTATGGAACCTTGATGGGGTGCCCTTAGTTTTCTCAAAACTTTTTGCTTTGGTACTGGGTGGTAATCCTTAGTCCTCTGGGTGAAGCAGGAGATAGTGTCACACTCTTACTGACTAAAACCCATCCGTGTTCCTCTTAGTGCCCTTTGCGTTCCAGGGCCACGGTGACTCTTTCGAACAAAGTCCGCAGCCACAGCAGGCACTGGCCCTAGCGGGCCCCGCCTTTAATGCTGACAGCTCTTTGAGGCGCGCGTGGAACACAGCGCGCCGTCGACCCGGGCCAGGGGGGCTACTCTCTAACGAAATCCGTAGTTTCGGGCTTAGTTGCGGGCGGGCATTTTCTACTCCGTATCACCTAACCACTGAGAACTAATGATAACACGATTTGACAGTTACTGTGAAATCGTGTTGTCATTCATTCTCAGTTCGGGTTCGGGACTAATCGTAAGTCTGTAGGTGTTACGGAGTAGAATACGCCCGCCCGCAACTGCATGCCGCCCCCTGGTTCTGATCAGACGGCGAGCCACCCAATGCTCGCCGTCCGCAAGCCCACGCCGTCGGTGGCCGAGAATCGCTCCGCGACTCCCGACGCCCGGGACGTCTTCTTTTGTTGCGGCGGCTGGGGCCTGAGGTTTCCCTCTGTCTCACGCGTTCGGCTTCCTCCTTCGCTAGCATTACTGCTTCGCAGAAGGAGGCCTGTCAGACTCCTACTGACTAAAACCACCTCGTGTTCCCTCGCACACTTGCACCGGGGGCTACGGGAGTGCTTAAGCAATCTTCAACGCAGCAGTCGCAGTTGTCTCCAACATTTTTTTTTTTAACTGGGGGATATCCTCATGGATGTCCTCCGCCCTGGGGTGGGCGGAGGGGTCTGTCAGACTCTTACTGACTAAAACCACCCCGGTGTTCCATCTCTCACCTACGCCGGGGATCGTGGGATCTTATGCGACTTCCGTAATCCCCGGCTGGTGTCGGCCCGCCTCTGCGGGCCACCTCGGGTAGTTGTCTCCAACATAATCCAACCTTGCCAACATCATGAAATTTGCCGATTCTACCATACGACTATATCGTATATGCAAAGTCTTTTACTTCGTCAACTAAATGTTACGAATACAAAAGCCTGCTATAGTTAATTCTTTCAAAAATACCTTCTCTACCCGAATCCTAGCTCCACGATACCCTCACCTCAAATTGCACGCCAGCCCGAGATTATATTTGATGCAGTCCTAATCAGTCTCACTTACGGGCTAATTGCTTTCCACTATTGCACTAAATTACTAAATATGTGAGAACGAACACTCGACTACTTAAGGACGGTAATAATTAAGCTTTTCAGAGTGACTTCAGTATGTTTTATTTGGTTTAGTGGTTGATTTAGTTTTGCTGAAAATTTGTGGTTTTGCGAGATTTTCTGTCTTTTTCTTTTTGGGAGTTTAGAAGAGATCTATAAAAAGTTTTCCGTGTATTTATATGTATCTACACTAACAGAAT